>JAHRHJ020001566.1:0-600000 GCA_019776745.2 Taxus chinensis | reverse complement strand
AAACACATTTTTTTCTAAATATGTCCACAACCACATATAAATAGTCATGTTTCCTTAGTGATATGGGAAAACCTCCTACAAAATCCATGGAAATACATTCCTATAGACATGTAGGGATAAGAAGATGAGTTTTTTTAAAGTCCCAACTTCCCGGTTCTAGGATTTCTCGTGGCACAAAGAACACATACTTTTATATAATTGGTTACATGTTCCTACATTCAAGGATAATAAAAATACATTTGTAAATGTGCAACTATTTTAACAACACAAAAATGACAAGATATAAGAGAAGTATGATCTTCCCTAGTCATAGGCACTCTTTCATCCCGCGGAATAATTTTTTTAACCAAAATGATGCATGAGTCCATCATGCACATGATAATCCAATTCCCCTACTTGTTTTACACTCATAAAATATTCATACACTTCTTTAAAATCAAAATCATTAGCATATTATTCTTTATAAATTTCATGAAGTAGAGAAATATGTTGTAAAATAATAGATGCAACAATAACTGGAGATCTAGATGGCATATAAGAAACCTTATTTTCTATACCTTTCTTATACCTAATCACGAGATGGAACTGTTGTAATAATATCATCCAACAGAAGTGTCTAGAATCTTGTAGCTTGGTATGTGTTTGGAGGTATTAGAGGGGTTGATGATCTATAATAATTAATATTTCCTTTCCCATCAAGTAATGTTTCCATTTTTATAAACTTTGAACCAAAGCATACAATCTTTATCATAAGTTGGTAAGTTTCTTACCGCATTTGTGAAGGTCTCAGAATGATAACAAACATGATTTTTAATTTTTCATCAAGACATCCCCCATTGCATACTCAATGGTGTCTGTCTCGATCTCAAATGATTGGTGTTAATCTGGAAGTGCTAAGATAGGAGCGATATTGATTTTTCTTTTTAGAGTATAAAAATCCTTTTGATGTTTCCCTCCCCACTGAAAGACCTATTCAATGTTAGCAAAATAATGGAATAAATGAGAAGCTAGCAATAAAATTTCTCTATTATTGAACTACACCAAGAAAGCTTCTAAATCTTGTTACATTATTACGTTTAGTGTTAGGTTGTGGAGCCTGTTTTCATGTGTGAAAAGTGTTGAAGACTCTACACTAAGAGTACTGTACATTTTTAAGTGTTTATTTCTAGTGATTTTAATATATATTGATACCTTGAAAAACTTGCCCATATGAGAAGAGCACATTTCCCGATATGTCGGGTGCATTTTTTGAGGCTAAAAAATTTACGCCTAAAATCACTAGAAATAAACACTTTAAAATATGTATCAAATGATTCATTCCTATAAGGACTTGTCACAGTATTCACCCTGAAAAATAACCCCACCTTCCTTTCAAAAATTTCTCTAAAAATGCTCTTAACTCCTTTTTTTCCCTAAGGCTTACACATTCTTCATCGATTAACTATTCAAATAAAAATTCAATCCTTTTATAACTTGTTACCACCTTGTGGCACAACATCCCACCATTATTTTAGTAAAATATGAAATAAGGGTTTGAATCCCCTTATCCCCCACCATCGTTTTTTTTTGTATATAATTGAATAAATCCCACATGCGTAGGAGGGTGGACGGTTTTTAAATTTTTAAATTTGGGCGGTCAGGTGGAGTTGGTTGGTGTGCGGACTAATTATCTTCAGCCATATTACAATGCCGGTGGAAATGTGTTACGTTTTTCATCGAGCTCTTGGTAGAGCTATGTTAGGAATTGGGCATTGCGAGCTGGGAGGTGATGTGGATTGGGGGTTGAGCATTCGATGCAAAGAGTCACTAGTTGCATGGAAATTGAGTTAGTAGTGTGGGTTCTTAGTGTGGCGAGATGGAAGGGTGAAAGCTTGGATTGGTCGACCAAGATGGGGCAACTTGATTCGCTGAGTCAAGAAGTCTCCAAGGAAGCTCATCTTTAATACAAAACAATACAATTCATAGCACAATTTCAATATCCCACAATATCCCACATGCATCCTTTGATGAAAAACTTGAGTAAATATATATATATATATATATATATATATAGAAGATCTTATATGATAATGTGAATATTGGAGGAAAAGATAAATCTCTATTAAAAAAGTGTGTCAAACCTGGCTGAGGGTCCCCAACAAGTAAATATCGCAGCTCACACGTCCAAAAAAACTAGCCTCGAAGACTGGATTCACAAAAGCATTTTTTGTTCAATACCACATGTGCCACTTGTCACAATTACATGAGTCCATTTGGCAGATGTGCATGCATCCATGTCACCATGAACCTGCACACAGTCCATTATTTTTTCTAGTTGGCTAAAAATTTCTTCAAGCTATATCTTTTGCATACGACCTATGTTTTAAGAAAAAAAGATACTTTCATAAAGCTCTCGATATGCTCTGCGTAATGTAACTTATTGTAACACATTGTATGAAGATCATTGATCGGTTTTTATCTATGAAGACCCTCTGGATCATTCAAACCTTAATAGAAAGGATAATGAGAGATAAAAATTTTCCACTATCATTATAATCATCCTCATAATCATACTATCATACCATGCCTAATGTGTATCATAAATATTATATAGGTACCTTCTCTCTATATGTAGGATCTATGGGGCCCACCAGATCTTCCCCCATATAGCTCTAGAGGGCCCACATAACATACCCCATATATAACTATCTATTTGGGGTTTAATTACCACCTGAGTGAGTATAGCCCTAATATATATATATATATATATATAATCACACAAGTGGTATTCAATAGTTGATCTTTGCAACTTTGGTCGCACCTTATATAGGTGAACCATGGAGGATCATCATTAATTATAATTAGATTGGAATTTATCTTTTCTAACCTTCAAACTTAGAATTTATTTTATAGATTAAGGTATTTTAATCCTTGATTATATAATAATCAAAATGGAAAGAACGTCACAAATAATAGAATTATCTACATGAGAAGAGGTGTTAATTTCATAAATAGTGAATGAGAGTCAATACTACCACGTAGGAACAAAGGTCTTAGGATTTCCTAATGTCTATAGTTGTGGGTTATAACATGCGTAGGAAGTGGTAGATGATATGTATACATTATGGGATTAATTTCACACTCATGTATAAAAATCATCAATGTCAACACTAACTTCTTCGCACATAGGGATTTTATCTAGTCTCTTAGTGGTTTTGTCATTATTATAATAGTAAGCTAATGGAATTTCATTGCATGGGTAGAGTAATTAAGAAAAATAAAAAAGGATAACAACCCTAGAGTTAGGGTAAGGGATAAAATCATGTACCAAGTAATGGGTAACTACAATAAATAAACATGGTAGAAAAATAAGCTTTTGTAATAGAAGGACAAATTGGGATAGGGAACCCAGGAAAAATATGTAAAGGGGTTTAAATAATAAGCAAGTTCAAAAAATTATTTAATCAAATATAATTTAGAAATCCTAATTAGGATATATATATATATATATATATATATATATATATATATATATATATATATATATATATCTTAGAAACTAATGTGTACATATTGATAGATAAAGGCTTCAGCATTCAAATATGTTAGTATATGAAAAATGATTTTTACAAGTTGAATTCAATTGGGGGACATGCTAAATATAGTAAAATATAAGAATATGGGAGAACTTAATTTTTTACTAGTCTAGAGACCAATTTAGGTATGACAAGGGAATGAGCTAGATAAAAATATTCTACAATATGCACTGTCTCTTATTTTCACACTGCATGATGTAACAACATTGTTTCTTGTAAATAACAATAATTTTGGATTTTATAGGTTTTTTAGGTGTTGGAGGTCTTAATGGATTATTATATTATTGCTATGTAATAATGATGTTTTTTTAATTTCCATCAAAAATCACTCTTTTCAAATATTTGAATTCTCCATACTGGTTTATAGTGGCCTAGGTTCTAATATAGGATGAATAAACAATGTAAATGGTTCTTGAGAGACTTCTCATGGTGTAAACAGTTGTCTCTCACCTAAACCTTGTTATAATTCTCAACCACGGTCAATTCTCATTAGGGTCTACGTTACTAAACAAAATGTAACTACCAACTTTTGGGTATTCATGGGGGAGATATTTGAATGGGAAGAGAATTAGGGTTTAGGAGAGGAATAATACATGTTGGAAAGATGGTAGAGATCCTAAGAGGTTAAAGAGGGATTTGTAGAAACCTGCATGAAGACAATGTAAATAAAGTCCAAAATAACTCCCCTAGTTATTTTGACAACTCACATCCCCATCTTGGCTCTGAAGTTCTATATTGCAGGTTGTGCGCACTTTGATTGTTCCCTTGGCACATTATGCTTGGTTGCAGTTCTTCCACGTGTGCACCCTTGCGCACCCTTCCTTTTCCATTCCTCCATCTCCTTCCATTCTCCCTTTTGTACATACCCCTTATGCGCTCCCACCTTCCTTCCCACATTTGCATGCTATCCTCCATGCATACCCTTGACTTTCCCTCCAAATTGGCTAAGTCCCTCACATGATTCTTCCAAATTCTCCCTAGTGCATCTTGCCTTCACTTTTGTGTTGCACGCTTCCTTCATGGATTTCCTTGCATGTCCCTTCTCTCTTACTACCACGTGCTTCTCATTTGAATTATCGTGCTTGTATACTTGTATCCCTTCACATTATGCACCCCTTCTCTTTTGCACGTGTTCCCCTCATGCCTTATCTTCTTCACTTTTTATGACCTCTTTCTCTCACATGCTTTGTGCATTCTTCTGTGCCAATCACCATTGTGCCACATCATCACCTGTCAGACTTGAGTGTGCTACATGTAACCTATCAAAGTGCATAAAATGGGCACCAAATCTTGGTGACAAACCAATGTGTGACACATGGCAGAAAATGAAAAAAAAACCTGAATAGTTGGTTGATCACATGGATCAATCAGTGTGTGCCACGTGTCTTGCATGTTTCAGTTTACACTGTAAACTTCAGAAATCATAAATTTTGCTACAGGGCTCAATTCATGTGCTTTTGGTCTTGTTGGAAAGATGTTGACATGGGCTACACTCTGGATCATTAAAAATCATATTTTGGCTAGATTTGGTAGGTGAGAAGTAGGGAAACATGTTCCAGGCCATTAATGCATATATCTAATTGACCCAACCACCCAGATTTTATTCAAATTTTCACCTCCTTCCTTCTTCTACAAGCCAAACAGACATGGGGAGGTGCATCTGTCAACATTGCAGGTAGATTCGCAGGCATTAAATTTTTGTTGATGGTGGTTAGATTTCAAATCAGAGTTTCCCTCTTCTTTCTCCTCCTCTTCTCTCCTTTTTCTTCTATAAATTGAAGCTCAATGGTCATTGTAAAAGGTTGGACCCCTTTAGTTTGCTAAGAGCTTTAGCTCCTTAGCATTTTAAGTTGCAGGCCTTTAGATCTAGTTTTTGCATGTGGATATCAACCTCATCCACCATTGTAATCGACTGTGCATTTTTTGAAGCAAATAAAGCTTGTTTTGTGGCTATTCTCTACCTTGGCTCATTTTTATTGCATTTTCTTTGTTTCTTTTGCATTGTTTGTTTGTTGTGCTTTCTCACATCCCTTGCAGGTTTCTTTTTTGATTGTGTCCCATGAAAATGAGTGTGTGAGTGTGTTTCAGACTATGATACATGTGTCTATCCTCTCTATGTGCATTCTCCTTCATTTTCACTTAAATATAACTGTGTTCATCCCCTTCTTTCTGGTGTTATCACCTCCTTTAGCTTAGTTTTCCCTTTTCATGCATCTCCTTCTAACCCTGGTCCCTTGGAATTCTAGAGTAGTGATAGATAGATGCATTTCCTTTCATAGGAGTAGTTTTAGCAGTAGAAATAGGTAGAGGAACTGACCCTTCTCCGGAGGTCTGTCTCAAGCACGCAAGGTCCCACAACTTGGAGACAAGTCCCATGTTGCCTCAAAATCCCAGTTCATCCTGATCTGGGATGGGTGCAATTTTGAGCTCCAACAGTTTTTGGCATGCCTGGTGGGACCAATATTGAAATCTTAAATTTCATCATTGCTAAGTTTTGGTGTGTGACTTAGTGATTTCTAGCCTTTGGAGGCTTTTTTCAACACATCTGGTGACTCCCAACTCTCATATCTACTATTTTTAGTAGTCTGTGCACTTTTTTCATGAGAAGGATACATACCAGACAAAGCACAGCAGCTGAAGAGTCTTTTGAGCACCTCCAACTTTCTCCAAGATGAAGAGGCAAGTAGAAGAAACCATGCACACATCTCCATCTCCAGTGCACCATGTAATTTCAACACCACCTCCTAGTAGGCCTTCCTTATAGCCTACTAGAGTTCTGATACCTATCATTATGGCACACACAACAAGAAAATCAGGGATTTGTTAACTTTACTGGTAGTAGTCCTCTTTCTCTTAATGCCCAAAATCCTATTCCAGATTCTGCACTTAAAAGTATCCCTTTCTTCACTGGGGAAAACCATACTACTCTAGTTGAGCACATATAGTACATTGCGAATGTCTGGACCATCCACCAAATTATTGAACAAAATGTGGCTGTTAGAATATTAGCCTCTTCATTCAAATGGAGAGCTTTGTAATGGTTCAAGAGTTTGACATCAGGGTCAATTCAAAGTTGGAATCAGCTAGGGGAAGCCCTTTGCAATCAATTTGGAGAGAAGGAAGATAACCTCTCCTTGCTTGAACAATTGACAACCATAAAGAGGGCTCCCAATGAGCTCATGAAAGACTTTAATTTCAGATTTCAGAAAACATGGGAGAGGATTCCAGCCCTGGTAAGACCAACTCTAGAAGGTGCTTTCCTTTACTTTTTAAGGGCTTTAAATTCTGATATTGCTGTCATGATCCAATCCATGGGGGTGCAACATTTCCTGGGGCCTATGCATTAGCTATTAGGGTTGAGAACTGTCTAATTCAGGTAGGAAAGTTAGCTCCTAGACCACCCATGCGCTTGTTTCCTATTAATTCCTCAAGCGCCCCAACCTTCCATTGCCCCTATTCCCAAGAAAAGTGCTCAAATCATCGCATCCACATCTTATTCTCCTATGCAACAAAAGGAGGATGAAGAAATGAAGGCCCTAATCAAAAACTTGTCCAATAAAGTTATATGTTTAGAAAAACATCAGGCGTAAAGCCTTCAAAAATAATTCTAATCAAGGTATAACTAAGGCCATCAACCCTTTATAAATCAATATCCAAATAAAATATATGGGTAGAACCAACAAAATGATAGATGGCATGCTAATGCACACCTCCCTTTGCAAACAATTCCTCCTGCACAACCTCTTCCAATGCCCAGTTCAAGTCAAGCACTTGTTCCAGTTCAGAACAATATGGCCCAAGAGATAGAGTGGTGCTTTCCTTGTAACATGCCTCATAGCCAGTATAGTTGTGATAATGCCTTGCGCACATAGGCGTACATGATTCAAGCTGCTTCAAACTGTGAGCCTTCCACTAGCGCGTGTGAACCTAAAAATCAAGAAATGCCAGAAGTTTTCCTGAGGCCAACCTTATGTTCTTTGGTGTTGATGAAGACTTATGTGTAATCAATCAAGCTTGTGGATAGTCCAAATAGGGTGTGCACACATGTTGTTGATAACACAATGTACAAGAAGAGAATGTTTGAATCTAGGCAAGCCTTCAAACTTTGCCACACAAGTGATCCTCAAAATAAAAGAGATGCAACTCATCTTCAAAATCAGGATGCTAATGCACCCAACAGTTATGGCACATGCAAGTTTCTTACACATGAGGTTCCACAAATGCTTCAACAGAAGTGGTGTGTACCCCTCCTTTGGTAGGTCAAGCCTCTGTGCAACCCAAAGCTTCTGTCTTCCACACTGAACAATCAAGAAAAGAGAATGTTGTGCCTCAAATGCACAAGTCTTTGGGCCTTCCATTCAACATTGTGGACTAGATGAAGAAGACAAATGTAAATGTCACAATGTGGGATGCCCTGACCATTCCATCTCAGTGTGACCTGTTGCATGAAGCTCTGGCGCAACTCTCACACGTTGATCCAGTTATCTAAAGACCTCATGTTGTTATTAATATCTGTCAAGCAGAGGAGAAGCAAGTAAGAAAAGGTTTTCAAAACCCCACCTTTCTATATGTCTTTGATAGTAGGAAAACATCTTGTGCACAATTGTATGATTGATTCAGGGGCTAGTACTTTTGTTATGCCAAAGAAAATTGTTGATGTCTTAGGTCTTAAGTACACCCCTATGTCTAAAGGAGTCTTGCAACTTGATGGCTCAACTGTCACTACTCTAGGAGTCATCAAGGATCTTGAGTTAACCCTCCATGCATGTCCAAGCCTCACTATAACTCAAGATGTGTCAATCATTGACCTACCTCCTTTGTTTTCCCTTTTCCTATCAAGATATTTCACTGCCAAAGTGGGTGGCTACTTGTCTTCTGATTGGTCTCATATGTTACTTAGAACAAGGTATGGTACCTATTTTACCATAAAAGTTGAGCCCATATTTTCATATCATGTTGAGTCATATGACCCATCACCTCTCCAAGCCAATTGCCTAATCCAAGAAGGCCAAGAACAAGTTTCAGTTTCAATAAAGCAACCCACTCTTCCCCCCATACCTAATCTATTATTAGATGAATGGGAAGACAAGTGCTATGAATTTGATCCTTATGATGAAGCCCTTAATGATTTTGAAACTAGTCTTGGTACTTATTGTATCCTTGAAGAAGAAGTTGTGCTTTTGCACACACTCAAGCAAAATGAAGAAAATTTTGGATTGTGGAAGTTATACTTTGATGGCTCCAGAAGCAGAAATGGCGCAGGCATAGGTGTTGTTCTCATTTCTCCCAAGGATGAGAAATTATTCTTCATGCACAGGATACAATTTGCATGCTCCAACAACGTAGCAGAATATGAAGCATTGGTGCATGGTCTTCTCATTGCTGAAAAGAAAAAGGTCAAGGTGCTGCAGATATTTGGGGACATAGAATTGGTCATCCACCGGGTCAAAAAAAAGTGTGCAAAAAAAGAATAAGCTTCTCAAAGCTTATAAAAATAGAGTTTGGGACCTCCTAGAGAGTTTTGATGCTCTAAATCTGTAGGTGGTGCCAAGAAAGATGAACAAAGAAGTAGATCAAATGGCCACACTTGGTTCACAATTCTCACCTACTAAGGATTTCATCTGAGGCAACATGCAACACATCAAGATGGTAATCAGGCCATCTATTCCAGATAATGACACCAGCTGGAAAGTGTTTGACAGTGATGTGTAAATTGTCCAGTTCATTCAGAATGAAGTTGAGTTCTCTTCAAGCATGCAAGCTGACTTGCATGACAACTATGGTGACCAAGTGATCCAGCTAAAGAAAAATAAGTTTCCTAAAGGGATGGTCACCTTAGAGAAAATTTTCATCCCTGATGATGAGTTCAAGGGTGAAGAAAAATATATGCACAATGTAAGAAGACTGCACTCTAGTCACTATTGCACATGGAAAAGAGTTTCTTCTTGGAAAAGGTTGCACACATGATGAAAAATAGGCCTTCATTTCTCTCTGTCAAAAATACAATGACATATTCTCATGGGAGTATGAAGACCTCAAAGGATTTGATCCAAGAATTTCTCAACACTCTATTGACCTTGATTCTAGTATCAATCCCACCAGGAAAAAGAAAATGCTAGTAAATCAAAAGATAGAGCCCCTCATGAGGAAAGAGTTGTCTAAACTCATTAAGGTGAAGATAATATTCTCAATCAAGTACTCTGTTTGGGTCACGAATCTTGTTCCAGTGCACAAGAAGAATGGTGAAATCAGACTTGTGTTGATTTTAGAGATTTGAATAAGGCATCCTTGAAGGATCATTATCCTTTTCCTTTTATGGAGTAGATTCTGTAGATAGTGGCTGCATGTAAATATTTTCCATGTTGGATGGGTATTCTGGTTTCAATCAGATTATGGTCAAGGAAGATGATCAATTCAAGATGAAATTTATAACTAAATGGGGAACTTATGCATATCAGAAGATGCCCTTTGGTTTGTCAAATGCAGGCACAACATTCCAGTGAGCCATGGACATTTCCTTTAAAGGTTATATAAATGAGTTCATCCTAGTTTACTTGGATGACATAACTATCTTCTCAAAGTAGAGCGCAGATCACATGATGCATCTAGAGAAAGTATTTGAGAGATGTAGAGAATTTGGGGTGTCTCTCTTAACCCCAAGAAGTGTAACTTTTTTATTGCACAAGGAAAGCTTTTGGGCCATGTGGTCTCAAAGGATGGCATTTCCATTGATCCTGAGTGCATTTTATCCATCCTTCCTCTTTCCCTTCTAGCACATAACAAATCCTTGTAGTCATTCCTAGGAAAAATCAATTTTGTTAGGAGATTCATTCCTAACTTTGCAGGACTGGTTAGGCCCATCACCCTCATGCTCAAGAAAAACATAGTCTTCAAGTGGACAACAAAAGGAAAAGAGAGCTTCAAAAAAATCAAGAAGAAATTTCTTGTGCCAACACTCATCAATCCATGGATTATTCCAAGGATTTCATCCTTTATGCTTATGGAGCTGATGCAGTGTTGTTGTTGTCTTGACACAAGAAAATGAACAAGGACTGGAAAAATCCAGTGGCTTTCTTCAGTCAAACACTAAAGGATTATGAGTTGAAATATAGTCACATGGAGAAATAGGTCTTCACCATCATGTGCATGCTAAAGAAATTCAAAAGTATGCTCACCAAAAATCATATCAAGGTGTTAGTTTCACACTCAGGTGTGAGAGACTTCATCATGGGAGAAGAAATCAATGAGAAGAGAGCAAGATGGGTGACCAAAATCATGGAGTATGATGTGACTATCAAAGCCACTAAGCTTGTTAGAGGCAATGCACTCTGTAAACAGCTTGTAGAGGATGCACAACTTGAACTTGAGACTTCATTATTTTTATATGAAGAGCTCCCCTATGCTGAACCTGAGAAGAATGAATATCCTAGCGTGAACTCCTGGATGAAGGACATGATCACATTCCTTTCCTCTGGTGCATACCCTCATGGTTTGAACAAAGTAAAGAGAAGACATCTGAGGTTGCAGTCTATTCCATATGCACTGATTGATGGCATTCTCTTCAAAAGAAACATTGATGGCGTGCTGCTGAGATGTATTGATGGTGCATAGGTTGACAAAGTGTTAGAAAAATTTCACGATGGATTCTCTGGTGGACACTTCTCTGCCAAAGAAACAATGATGAAGATCATCAAGGCAGGATACTTTTGGCCTACCCTATTCACAGACACACACAAGTGGGTCATGAAATGCAAAGAATGTGCTTTCTTTGCAGGAAAGAAGAAATTGGTAGTGCTTCCCCTCTGAACAATCCAAGTGGATCAACCTTTTGCACAATGGGGTCTTGACTTCATAGGCATGATCAATCCTCCTTCAAGCACTGGCCACAAATGGGTGTTAACAGCTTCAGACTACTTCACCAGATGGATAGAAGTTGTCACACTCAAGGAATCAACTGAGTCAGTCATCCTTGACTTTCTTGAGGGCATTGTAAAAAGGTTTGGAATTCCTCAAACCATTATCTTTGATAATGCAAAATCCTTCCTTGGTACTAAAATTTCTGATTGGGTGCTTAGCCTTGGAATCTATTTGAAGACTTCTTCTAACTATTACCCCTAGGGTAATGGTTTGGTTGAGTCTACCAACAAGAACCTGATCAGAATCATGAAATGAACAATGAATATCAACCAGAGGTAGTGGCACACTAAGGTCTCACGTGCACTCTGGGAAGATAGAATTATGGTGAAGAAGGAAATAGGTACTTCACCTTTTAAGCTTGTTTATGGAAAGGAAGCTAAACTTCCTTTATCTCTTGAATTGCCTTCATTAGAGCTTTCCCAATAGCTAGAGTTTGAGGGCACAGATCAGAGAGAAATCAGAATGACAGAGCTGGTTGAACTTGAAGAATTGAGAAACTCTTCCATGATCAAGCTAGAACAACATCAACAATCAACAAAGAAATGGTTTGACAGAAAGGCTAGGCCTCAAGCTTTCAAAGTTGGTGATCTAGTCTTAAAATGGGATGCAGACAAAGCCCCATTCAAAGTTTGATGCACTTTGGAGTGGCCCATACACTTAGTTCTTGCAAGGAGGCTAACTCTTTTGAGTTGTCTCACCTTGATGGAGGCACGCTACCAATCCCAGTTAATGGGATTTATCTCAAGCACTTCCATTAAGTCTTCTGCATCATTGTATATATTAGAGTAGTTTCAATTCCTCCAAGTGTGTTGCGCACACATTGTTTTGTTTGTATATAGTTCTTTCTTCTCACACACTCCTTGTGCATGCTCTTTTGTTGCTTCTAGGATGCCAGTTTGGTTCAAGGGATCTTCCAACAGTTTTCAATAGTTTTTGGCAGTAGCTCAATACAGAGTTCAGATAGTTTTCAAGTGACTTCATGGGTAGTTCTTCAAGTTGCAGATCGGCATTTAATTTTTTCATAATGACTCCATGCCTAATGGATGCTTTAAGGCTATTGATCTCCTTCATCTAGCAGGCAGATGGCCCCAAAATTTTCCAAATATTGTCCAAAATAACTCCCCTAGTTATTTTGACAACTTACATCCCCATTATGGCTATGGAGATCAATTGTTGCAACTTGTGTGCACTTTGGTTGTTTCTTTGGCACATTAGTTGGTTGTAATTCTTCCATGTGCACCTTGTGCCCCTTCCTTCTCCATTCCTCTATCTCCTTCCATTATCCCTTTGTGCACACCTCTTCTGTGCTCCTACCTTCCTTCCCACAGTTCATGGATCCTCTACATGCACCCTTGACTTGAACCCCAAATTGGCTAAGTCCCTCGCATGCTTCTTCCATATTATTCCCTGGTGCATCTTGCCTTCACTTTTGTGTGTGCCTTCCTTCCTGGCTTGCTTCCATGTGCATGCCCCTTCTTTCTTTCACCACGTGCTTCTCATTTGATATGCTTGCCCCACTTGCATACTTGTATCCTTTACAGATATGCACCCTTTCTTCTTCCATGTGCACTCCCCTTGTGCATGCCTTGTCTTCTACATTTGCACCTTCTTTCTTTCATGTGCTTTATGCATTCTTCCATGCCAATCACTTGTGTCCATGTCATACCTGTCAGACTTGAGTGTGCTACACACAACCAATCAAAGTGCACCAATT
The DNA here is from genome assembly GCA_019776745.2 of Taxus chinensis. Lineage (NCBI taxonomy): Eukaryota > Viridiplantae > Streptophyta > Pinopsida > Cupressales > Taxaceae > Taxus > Taxus chinensis. Next base: position 586,794 of record JAHRHJ020001566.1, on the reverse strand, counting down.
GGGCACTAAATCCTTGCAACAAACCATTAAGTGACACATGACAGAAATGACAAAATACAATGAATAGTTGGCTGATCACTTCAGGATCAATTAGTGCACCACATGTCATTGCATGTTTAGTTTGCACTTAAACTTCATTTAGATCATCATAACTTTTGCTACATGGCTCAATTCATGGCACTTTGGTCTTGTTGGAAATTTTTTGACGTGGGCTACACTCTAGATCATTCAAAATCATATTTTGGTAGGATTTGGTAGGTTGGAAGTAGGGAAACACATTCCATCCATTAATGCAGACATCTAATCAACTCAACCACCAAATTTTATTCAGATCTCACCTCCTTCCTTCTTCTACTAGCCAAACAGACATGGGGAGGCACATCTGATCAGCTTTGCCGGTGGATTTATAGGAATTCAATGCTTGTTATTGGTGGTTGGATTTCAAATCTGAGTTTCCCTCTTCTTTCTCCTCCTCTTCTCTCCTTCTTCTTCTATAAATATCAGATCAAGGCTCATTGTAAAAGGTTGGACCCCTTTAGTTTTCTAAGAGCTCTTCTCCTTAGCATTTTAAGTTGCAGGCCTTTAGATCTAGTTTATGCATGTGGATATCAGCCTCATCTGCCATTGTAATCAACTGTGCATTTTCTAGAAGTAATAGAAGCTTTGTTTTGTGGTTATTCTCTACCTTGGCTCATTTTTATTGCTTTTCCTTGCCTCTCTTTTGCATTGTCTATTTGTTGTGATTTCTCACATCCCTTGCAGGTTCCTTTTCTAATTGTGCCCCATGAAAATGAGTGTGTGAGCGTGTTTCATGCTATGATACATGTGTTTATCCTCTCTGTGCACATTCTCCTTCATTTTTTCTTAAAGCTAACTATGTTCATCCCCCTTCTTTCTGGTGTTATCACCTCCTTTAGCTTAGTTTTCCCTTTTCCATGCATCTCCTTCTAACCCTAGTCCCTTGGAATTTTAGAATAGTGATAGATAGATGCATTTCCCTTCATAGGAGTAGTTTTAGTAGTAGAAATAGGTAGAGGAAAAGCCATAAATTCAAGAAGATTTGATTTAGTGTCTTTGGGAATAGGTAAGTAACAGTTTGCATGATTACTTATGATTTTCCAAAGGAATGAACTATGTATCCAATGTTGCAAAGTGATTATTTTATGAAATATGTTCAAAGGGTTAACATAAGAGTTTGAAACCCTGTATAAAATGAGAAACCAAGAGATAAAGGATAGGAGTTAGAAATATAGATATCATAGTTTAATCTAGGACTGGTATGAGGTGAATCTTAAGCTATAAGGGTTGTTAATAGGGAAAATTTTAGTGGTGAATTTTCGTAAACTCGTGAATATTAGGGATTTTGGAAATTGGAAATGGCTAATTTTCAACAATCGTCTCTCACCCAATTCGCCCAAAATTTCCACCAATAAGTCATTTATATGGGTGAATTCACCTACTATTTATATGTTAAACTTATGCATATGTTTCGCCAACGTTTCTTATCATTGTACCTCATCCAAGAAAATTGCACCCTGTCAAATCGCCCTTACCACGAAACATTTTTCATAAATTCACCATCAATTCGAAAGTGGATTTTGGAGATTCACCACCCATTCTAAACTAATTTTTCAGAGGGGGGTCTTAGAATGAACTCTGGTTGTTAAATTATTTCAAAGGATTGAATAAGATATTTTATAATAATAAAAGGTTTTTCAGGGAATTATAGCCTTTAACAAGGCTTAAAAGATTACAAGAAGAGAAATATACCAAATAATGTGTTATTGGGTTTGTATAATGTAGACTAGAGTTTGAAGGAGTGCTAATATACATAATAAGCAAACTAATCAGTTAAAAACCACAAAAATTAATGAAAAGGATGAATTATATGTGAGGAAATATTTCATAAAGTATCAAAGAAAAAATTTGAGTTTTTCTATGTTAAAAATGTAATTTAGTGTCTGATTATGTGGGAATACCATGTTTTGGGGGATTTTAAGAGAGGTGGATGGAATAATATTCAAATTATTCTTGCTAAGGAATATTAAATATTTAATTGCAATAAAATGAGATTGAAATAGGATACAAATAAGGTGGAAATAAGAATCTATAGGGCATTTAGAGGATATATTGGTGTAAATAATCATATGCTCTTCTTTATAATAGTCAAGGAGCTTGTCGAGGAGGAAAATATCTTAAAGGTGTCCTATATGGTAGAGAAATAAGATTACAAGGTGTACGAAGGGTAGATAAAGGTGTTAATAATGAAATAAGAGGAATTAATAAGGTATATAGAATAAAACTCATGAAACATTATCCAAATCCTATTTAGACAATGATGGATGAGGTGACAAGATAGAGAAATGTTGAGATTCAAAGTAAAGAACTAGATGGAGACCTGCTAAGGATTTGAATAAATATTTTATTAGAGGTTTAAGAGGCTTGAAGAGGTCTTTGACCCAAGAAAGATACCAAATCTTGAAAAACCCAGTCATGGAAGACTTAGAGAAGACCCAGAGACCTAACATGAGAACGATAGGAGAGGAATTAAAGTTTCTAGACAAGAGTCGAATAATAAAAATTTGCATGAAGAATAAACTCCATATGGGTACCAGAAACTATGTTTATTTTTCCAAGAGGTAATGTGAGTATCTCCTAACAGTGAAATTTTCTTAAAATCAAGACTACTAGATTAGGCCTTGTCTACGAAATTATTTGCATGATTTAGAGGTGTATTGATATATGGAGTTGAAAACTTTCAAAGAAGATAAAGAGGCATAATGGGTATCCAAAAAATCTTTTTACAGTGTGCGATGCCTTTTGTACAAAACTAGATAATAATGGTTACCTATTTAGAGGGCTAGAAGCCTAATCTTTCTAAGGAGAGGGAATATGAGAAGATGAAGTCTTAAAATGTCAAGGGATGTTCCTGATGAATGTTTTTTTAGTAGAGAATAAGGTTTGTAAATAGTGACGATATAGATTGAACAAGTATTTGCATATTTTTAGCCTTTTGGCATATTTTGGGCATTGAGAGGCATGGGAAGAATTACATTTTTTATGATTATCAGGCTAATAGTGGTATTTTGAGTGTGTGCTCATCCTTATTTCTATCACTACATTTTTCTCAGAGATGGTACATTTTTAGACAATATTAGATTGTCACATGGTTTAGTCCTACTGGAAAATTTCGTGTAGGTTATAAAAGGATTTTTGCAATTTATAGTAGCTTTTTTTCAATGACTAGTATATGGCTTGCAATGAAATAATTAGGTCTTACCAAGATGAGACACCCTTTGAAATCAACCACTTTGACCCAAAATCCTAGCATTTTTATTCAAAACCCTAGAAACATCTTAGTGGCTTTGGTGAATCATTCCCTATACTCTACCTACATTAGAACTACTCTTAAGATGCCTCTAATTGTACTAATTTTTCCACATAGAGATGTGATGTAATACTGAAAGGATGTATCTATATTTGATAACCTAAAAAATTGATAATTATTTTGCATTGACTAATCTTGTTTTATATTATCTTGAGTTTGGTCTCCTGATTTAGAAAAATTTCCTCTTGGACCTAGTTTAGAGTTCTTTATGCCTATGTAGAGAAACCTCCTAATGTTTTATCTTTATTTATGTAATATTATGAGAGTTTTTCTTGTACATTTTAAGTGATTTTTTACTTAATAATGCAATGTGAGTGTTAGGTGAGTAAATGAGTGTCTTAAAATTTCATTTATATGGTCCCATAGATATAATCTCAAATTAATTCCAAGCCATAGTGGGATGCTAACACAAAAATATATAAAAATACCATTCAGCCCAAGACCAAACATTGGACTATTTTTTCCTATTACGTTATATGTTCCAATAGTGATGAGTGGTATTGTGAATCTCTATACATGATTATTTGTAATAATACACTAATTTTATCTGATACGAGATTTTCTGTAATTGGTTGAGCAACGCAATGAGGAGAAAACCCTTGTAATAGGTCTAAGGATGGACTAGGATATAAAAATTTGGATTAGAATATTTTCATAAGTACTGATTAAAGGGGTTTAGTCAATATTAACATTATCAAGTGCTACATTACTAATTTTAGGTTTCTACAAATTTCCACTGGTAGTAATACTCATGAAGGCATAGTCATAATGTTTGGAAAACTTTCAAATCATATCAAAATGAAATACATATAGAAAATAATTCAAAAATTATGCACGCACATAGGATTTGTAAGATTGGTATAAAATTCACACCATATCTCATAAAATCTATTATAGACTTCAAACATTAAATGAGAAAATATAAGCCAAAGAATGAAGTTAAATTTTTGGGTTGAAACTAGGTCATTATTTTCCTATGTTATTTAAAGAAGGACATCAAATCATGAGATGTGAAAATTATGTTAGGGATAAAAAAATTTCCCCATCGTGGGTGGGTTATGTGGTGGAGGAAGGGAATTTTGATTATGGGTAATGCTCGAATGTTGGCGTGGTTTGTAGTCTGAGAGTTACATTGTTTTGTCAAGGTTTGTGTGGTATTGGGGATCTGGGGTCACCATTTGTGTCCCAAACCGGTTGTCATTCCGGTGGTAAAAAAGTGAAATATAGGGAAAGGGAACCTTCAAACCTTATTTTCCAATAAAAAAATTTGTCCCCACTAAGACATTTATGGGATGAAAAGTAAAATATTGATCCTAGTGTTCTATACAAAACCCTATGTATGATAATTTAAAGATATTTGAGTAATAGAGATTCCTACTTAAATGTTGTTCAAAAAATAATGAAAGTATTCTAGGAAAAGTGAAAGATAAATCAATGATGACTTACTAAAGTTTTCCATGTAATTCAAAGAATTCAATATAATGGGGTACAACACTATAATGATCTTGCATATTATTATTAAAAATACATAAAGTATTTTTTTCCTTGTTTTATCCTTACACAAACTAAATGTACAAGTGAATCTTGGCTGAAAAATCCAAAATTAAATTTTGATAATCACGAGCTTTAGGATATAATGGAATAATAAAAAATAAGTCCTCTAAACCAATTTTTATTATATTTTTTGGTCTAATATTCAAACTACCAAAAAAAAAATTGACCCGCTAAAGGATGTCCATGTGATAGATTTGATGTTTGTCAGCCTAAAAAATTCCATAGGAATAAAATACATAATCTAGATTCCCAAAGCTATAATAAATGTGGAAGCTGAAAAACTTAATGATTAAATACATCACCATGTACATGTTGAATATATATATATATATATATATATATATATATATATATATATATATATATATATATATTCATTCGTATATAAAATAGAAATCGCATGTGAGTAGTGCGAGTTGAACACCGAAGGAGATGTGGTTGAGGAATGATTTGATGAAATATGAAGGTAAGTAAGAATAGGTGTTATGTTGGTTAAGGTAATTGATTTGTCTATAATTTTAGAATAACATGTATTTTTGTCTATGGAAGAAAGAGTGGAAGAGAAAGAATTTGTAACATTCTTGATTTTAATAGGAATGTAAGAGATAACCAATTCAATTGTATAATCTACCATGTAACTAAGAGGAGAAGTGAAAGCAAATCAAATTATACCATCCCCAATACTATAATGAGAAGGAATTTGGGATCTTCATGTTTGTTTTTATTATTTATTTCAAGAGATAGAAAGGAAAGAAAATCATTTGTTCTATCTTTAGCATTAAATTTGATTGAAACATAAAAAGAAGGGATAACGAAAGATACAAAATTTCCACAATTACTAAGATTGTTAGTGTAATCATCCTCAAGATCATAAGTACTTGGATATTGAATAAAACATACATACCATGTGTATAAAAACCATCAATACCGTTAATATCCTCCTCAAATATAGGGATATGAATTAAAGACTCATAAGTTTACTCATAATTGTAGCCACTAGATAACGACACGACATGGATAGAGTAAGCCATGAAATACCGAAGGATTATAAGTTGTAAGATTAGGCTAAGGAATAGAAACATGCTTGGTAGTCTTGTTTTCTAAAATAAAACACCACAATATTGAAAGAGTTTAAAAATTATAATATGTGTAACGGTTAATTTTCTTTTAAATTATGTTAACTTATAATTTATGTATACTACATTACACATCAACATTATTACCATACAAATAAAATAAAAATATATAAAAAATACTTATTATAATATATATATTTATAAAAAAATACACCAATTTATATTAAAAATAATGATGGGCTTATTTGACATCAATGAGTGCTAAGAGCAAGGTAAATATTTTACATGTAATCCTCTTTCCTTTCTTTTTTCCATGTTGTTTTTTTCTGTAGTAAATTTACTAAAGGGGATATGTTGTTTTCATTTTTCCATTTTTCCATGTTGTTTTTTTCATGAACAACTGCTCATTGGTGTAGGCTACGTTGGTGGGCCGATGATGGCCATGATAGCCCATCGTTGGCAGTTAGTTCTTCACAACTATATTTGTATGACTCTTCTAAACTGCCTTTCACTTCACTCTTCGATGAAAGAGTTTAAGCAAATATATGCTATACAATATCAGGTTTTCTCTTCTCATGAGTGATCTGAATCTCCATAGTCACTATTTTATAACTAAATTTATTTTATTATTGGCAAATAGGTTTTTTAAAAGGGACTATACCCTTGTACATCAGGGATCAAAAGCCATATTTTACCATATCAGCATTATAAAAAGTGATCAAAATAAAGATATAAAAAATAACTCCAATAGCAGAAGACAATCTGCCAACTATAGCTCATTAAAAAATAATAAACAATAGCTTCCTAGTAGCAACACAATAGGCCAACAACCCAGATTTAGCAATGAGATCAAACAATGGGAAAATATCTGTGCCTTGTCTGGGACGATGGGGGATTTAGATTTGGCGTATTCTTTATTTTTCCTATCCACCATTGTCCATTCCAAATTTCCTTCTTCCTCTAAAATTATAAGAACAACTTCAAGTGATTTGATAGGGATGTGACCCGTAGGGAGCGGGGTTGAAGCACAATTTTTCAAATAATCGGGTCCCTATAAAGAAGAATCTATATGTAACTTTTTTGTATTGTTCGAATACCCTTCCATGGTTGGTGGGTAAACTTGCGAGGTAGATTCCATAATTGGGTCTAAATGAGGGTTTATTGTTATATGTTTCGGTAGATAATCCTTTCATAATGCAAGTTTTATCTTGCATTTGGAATGTTCACAATCCTCTATAGTATGACTAGTATTTAAGCAACACCAACATCTGAAAGCAAGACCCTCGTAGTATAACCTCTGCACCCCGATCCTTTCACCACTTTGTAGATCGATCTCTGCTATTAAGGCTTTGGAGGTATCAATATCTACAAGGATAAAAGCATAAGTAGTATGGGTCTGAACAGAGGTATTATCATCAAGTTTCACACATGAGCCTAGAGTATCACCTATAGCAACCATGCAAGATTTGTTCTAGAGATGAAGTGGGATCCCTAACAAGTGAACCCAAACAGGGTAGGTATCAAAGGAGTCTTTTAAAGGATCAAAAGATGCACACCATGGCTTGAATATCAGCTCATGTTCTCCCCAAACCCAATATTGGTTTAAAATCAAATCCCTATCTTCAAGGGTTTCAAAGATAGCAATGAAATATGCTTTAACACAACGATAAAGCTCAATCTTACCTTGCATCTTTTCTCTCCATCATTGATCAATCCAGTCATGGAGATGAGAAATTTTAGGCCAAAATTTGTGAAATCTGCATATGATACCCAACTAGGAAATATTTTCCTCCTCCTTTAGGACCTTGTGAAGTAGATACTCCTCTATTTTCAGCATCGGGGTCTCGTGAGAGGGTTTTAAGAACTCATTTATGGTATTATACTTCTATTTGGAGACCGTTGTAGCATAAAATTTGGATCTATTAATGTTGTCCTATTTCCCCTGGTTCTGACCGACCCCTATTTCTTTCTCACCTACAACAGATTCATGCATAACTATCTTTACATGAGGTGAAGGGGCTCTACCTTCAACATAGAACATATATGGTCTACCTTTTCTATCCCCATAAGAGAAGATCCATGTTTTGATCTAGGGGAATCGCCATGATTTTGAAGGGGGTTGTGTTTTCCTTCATAGGCCATACCAATCCAAGAGACATGTATTCATAATAACATTAAGACCAGAATATATCACAACATTCACAACTTGGATAGATGTAAATCTCTCAGCGTCACTACAATCCTTGGTAGCATGGGTGGAAGTTCCATTGCAAAGGTGTTGAAAAGAAAGTTCACATTTTTGTGAGCTTGTGGACGTAAAAGAGTGGTGGTTAAACCTATTGGGTTTCATTATTATTTTCTTGATACTTGCACAATTCATTGAATAGGTGTCCTATTATTAAAGGTTAACATCACCATATAAATAGATTCCAAACCAGTTCACCACATAAATACCAGTTGTAGATCATTTAAAAATCTCCAAATCTATGCCAAAACTGGAAAAATTCAATATTTTTGTGTATTACATATTCAAGGAATGTTATGAATATAGAAAGTGAAAAGATTCAAATAATCATACAACTTGATCATACAATTATCTTATGTTTAAACTTCCATTGGCGGGTCTTGTGTAATCTCTGGGATTAGAAAACAATCAATAGATATTCTTTAGTTACATGTGTTTATTTTTGTAAGGTCTACATATTTTCTCTTTGTGCCCCTGATCACCCTTGGTATGCAATATTTAATGTCTGGTCTCTCTCAGTCTCCCCCAAATTTCATGTACACTATAGATGAAGTTTTATTTCTTCTCCCATTATTGGTATGATTTAAAATCCAAACTCTTAATTCTAGATGAAATGCAGAGATTTGTTCTGTGATTTTCCTAATTCATTTCCCTTAGATAGAATTAGCGATGGTCGACATTTTTGTCTCGTGCTTCAACACATGGAACGACCTCCCCATATTCGAACCTAGGTTGGAAGATGTCATGAAGGCCTACCACATCCTCAATATTTTCTTAAGCGTCGATATCGAGAAACACATGGTATGATGCAGACATCATATTTGTTTCAGTCAACACACCGAATAAATTTATTGGCTTCACTACACGTGGATGACTAAGATTAATTCATGGTCAACGATACAATTTTTGAAATATATGGTGAATATGAATTTGTGTCAGTATGGATGTTGGAAGGCCCCGGGTGTTTTTTGCAAGCGAAAAGGCCTTCGGCATAAATATGTTGGGGAAAATAAATTTATATAGATTTACTTCTTAAGAAATAGAAGGAAAAACCCACTAACACACATTTTCCTTCAATTTATATATATGACATTATCTGCATATGAACACCCCACAAAACATGGAAATTCCAAAATAGTTCTTTAACTAACAAGTTAAAATATATTTTTATATATGGGTCAAAGCACATAAGTGTTTCTCACCTTTTTTACATTTTTTGTACCTCTAAACACATGAATTTTTACATCATTGAAATTGTAGAGACAATTGCCACAAAACTAGAGAGAATTGGAAAATGTTGTAAACTAATGAAATGTTGCATTTCGAATGTATAATATATGTGGATTTAATTTTTTGAAATTTTTATTTATTTATTTCAAATTTTATTTCTTATTTTATAGTAGATCTACATTGTTCCAACATCTTGTAATATAGCCAAATTTATTTATTTTCTATGAAATTTTAGATATATATTCTAGACTTTATTATCTAGTAAATGAATTTTATTTTTTATTTTTTAGATATCTATTTTATTTTTTATTAATTTTATTATTCAATATGTTATTCGATTTATATATGTATATATGTTTATGGTGATATATCTCTTTATTTAATTCAAAATTGATTTCTTTTTAATGAGCCTAACAATAACATTAAAATTTAATAAAATATATTTTTTCAATTTTTTTGGAAATGATTTACTATTTTTCATAGCGTCTCAAATGGGACGTACCAAATTTCCTAAAATACCAAAGTTTAACAATAATTTTAAAAATATAGAAAAACCCATTTTAAAAATTCAAATATTATATTTTTGGAAAGATCGTAAAAAATGAATTTATGTGTAATTTTTCATAATTGAATAAACTATTTAGACCTAATCACGTGGCATCTGAAATGGCATATTTTGGCCTATAATTTCCCTCCAAATGGATTAATGGAAAAACAAGCCACATAGGTGCCACCTAGGCTCCACATAAGGGGGATTCCAAAAATACAATCTTGGGGATTCCAAAAAATCTTTACTTTCTTGGTCTTACTTCTTCCATATGATCCTTCACACTTTTGCATGTGCCTCATTTTCTCTTCTTCATGAAATTTATTTCCATGCTATCACACATGATCTATCTCTTATATTTTTCATGGTTTGATCTCTTATGGACTGAACCTAATTATATTGTTGTGATTATCTATCTTTTTCCTTTAAAGTAAATTTATGTAACACTTGAGTTCTTCTCCTTCCTCCTCAACTTATGTAGCATGTGCACTAACACATTTTTCTTTCCACTATCCCTATGTGTATGATTCCACTCAAAATATCATATCTAACATTTCCACATCATAAATAAGTACATATAAATGATTGCATGCATGAATGTAAATATTTCCATGGAAAAAATATATGTGGCCCATTATTTATTTTTGAACTAAGTATACAACATGTAGATGTGCAAATTATTAATATTACATAAGTAACGTACTAAAGTGATTACATTTTGTCACCAAATTATTTATAGATGTAATAGATTTCGGTTTAATCTATTCAAAAATTTAAAATAATAGTAGGAAGATTACATTATTTAGATTATATGAAATGCAATAATTTAAACCATATAAATAATGAGATATAAGAACAATGAGATTATGGAAATGACTCCCTTTGATAAATTTGAAATTTTTACATATGCATCTTCTAATTTCTTTAAATGTGTAATCTCATTTTTTAGTTATTTGATCTCTATGTTTATACGTTAAAATGTATTTTGAAATTTAGTTTATCTAGAATGGATTTATATGTTACTATTTGATAGTTGCGATTAATTTGTTTATAACATTTTTCTATTAATTGGTATAAATATAGTTTGTTGTTCTCTCATGCCATCCATTAGTCTTTTTATATGCATTTTTACAAAAAGTACACTTTGCGGTGGCTACAAATACTATGGACTCTTGTCCAACTCGGTTGTATGGGCTACATGTGCCTTGCTCGGTACCAGGAGATAGGATTTTCTGATGGAATTTTTCCAGAAGAAGCAATCCTATCACATCCCAAGTTGGACATTAGACTGTGTATGTGAAAGGATTTTAAAGTATCCTAACGAGTGTCCTCCACAAAATTGTATCCTCGATGTTATGTTGATGTGATATGTTGTCTTGACGTGTCACTCTTTTGTCCTGATGCTCTATATTCCAATAAAATAGCTAAAGGATATATGCATGTATGTGACAATAAGAATCTACTAAAGATAAAATTAATCAATTATGTTCCTAAACAAGCTCTTATATATATTTTAAATCATTCATGAATGGTGTAATCACATGTATGTTAATTTTTTTACAAATTGTGTTTATGGACATAACTCGTGATGCACAATAATATGTTGATTTGATAACAAAAGTTATGAAATTACTTCCCAAGAAAAATTTCAAACACTTGGTGAAGATGGATTTCAAAAAATTAAAAGAATTTTCCCAACAAGAACCACTATCAAGAAAGAAAACAACAAAAAGTGTAGAGAGAATATATGGTGAATTTGTTAATTTGACTACAGTTGTTAGAGCACATTTGTTGGTTACATTCTTGAATCATGTTGATATGAAGGAAACATTAGAATTTTTGGGTGTGGATTTTGGAAAGGAAAAGTCACAACATATGGAAGAAGAATTTTTTGTGAATGTGTCTAAAGGAATAAGTTCATTGGGTACAAAAACTAGGTCTGTTGATAAGAGTATTTCTCATAGAGCAATATTAACTTCAGTTGTAAGTGAAGATACAACAAAGAATCATCATGTTACCACTACTGCTAAGGTCTTGGGTGTTTCTAGAAAGACGATCAGTAGGTATGCAAAGAGGAGGAAGACATTGGATAATTCTACTATGGAAGAAAATTGGGCACTAATGTGTAGAAATCCACATTTTGATAAAATTGAGGATAATATTGTGAAGATAGTTTCTGATTTTTGGACTGAGAGGACTTGTCCTTCCTCCAAATGTGAGGGATGTTTTAAAACACGATATAGCTCACAATAACTATGATGAACATATAAAAAATTAGCTCGAAATAACTCAATATGAGTTGTACATCAAGTTTACAAAAGAACATCCAGATGTTAAGATTGGACAATGAATGTTTGAGAATTTGAAGCCTTGGTATGTGCGAGTTGATAAAGTCCTTGAAACATGTTGTTTCTGCTATCACATTGAGTTTGATTATCACTATCAGGTACACAAAAAATTATATTACATATATTGAGGTGTGCTTTCATTTATAGGCTTATTAGAAATTTGATTAAATTTTGTTTTATGAGATGTGATTTAATTTATGTATTTCAAAATCTATGTTTTTTTAGGTGTATAGAAAGTTACGAGAAGCATCAAATGGTCTAGAAAATGCCCCTACATGTGTGAGTGAATTCATAGCTTCTATTATTTGCATAATATCTGAATGATCATGTGGATGGTCATATGGCTTACATCAAAGGTGTTTGTGACAAGTGTGGGGACTTGAAATTATTTCTAAAAACAAATGAAGACTTGGACATAGTTCAAATGGTGACTTGCAAGAGGTGATTATTAAATAAATAAAATATAATTAATTTTAAATTTGGATGTACATATTTTATTTTGATTTTTATGTTTATTGCAAATGAATATAACAAGTTTTCCATTATGTATTGATTTTGTAGGTTCAAATACATAAAATATTCAACACGACTTGGAAAGAATGCAACCAGGTTGGACTTGGTAGAAGAGGAAATCCCCATTGTTGCATTCATGCAAAGTTTCTAAAGTTTGATTAGTCCATACATCAAACATTCTCACTATGCAAAGTGGAAGGCTACACAATTCAAGACCAATAGAGACACATTCCCTATTGGTTCCATATTGTTTGTGGTTGATTTTGCTGAGAATTACTCATTTTCTCATCAAAAAGAGATTCAAACACAATATTATCATATTGATCAGGTTACCATCATGGTTCACGTATTTTATAGGCATGCACAATTTGGATTTGGATGGGGTTGAAAGTACAGATGTGAAGTGAGTGATTAAGAAGGAGTATCACTTCTATATAAGTGATGACAAGAACATGACACCACTTTGTACAACATTGTTTTGATTTTTTTTTTTGATATCTTCATCAACAAGGAGTAAAAATAGATCAATATTTTTTTGTTCGGATGGTTTCGCATCATCAATTAAAATCCTCTCACCTTTTCTTTTCACTCATTCGCTATCATCATTATCACAAAATACCTCATTTATGGAGTTTTATTTAGAGTGGTCATGGGAAGGGAGAACATGATGGTGTGGGTGCATGCATCAAACGTGCTCTAAAGAAACAAAGCTTTGATTATGAGGGAGATCGATTGATTGATGCCCACACCATTGTTGAATGGTGTAAGAAACATTTTTGCAATTCAGGCTTCAACCTCACATGAGAGTGTCATGCTTCCCCACATGAGTGTTTTGGGAGATAACAGGTACGTGCATTTAAAACATATGTATCTTGATGTGAAATTGATTACAAGTTACACATAAAATTACGTACATGTACAAATTTATTTTTCTTAATTTTGATGTTTGTTAAAATTTATTGATTTTGTACATGATTAATCAGGTATTGATCGAAGGAAAAATATGGATGTGAAAGGATTCCTAATTCTAGTCTTTGCACTCTGTGATGACTGTGGATAATAATAACTGGACAATTTGTACAAGAGATTATTCTTGTTTTTGTTATGAATGCATGAAAAAATCATATTTAGAGTGCAATAGTAAAAAATGTGGGTATGTAGGTGAGTGGAAGAAAGTTCCTTTAGTTGTGGATGAATCATATGGATCAGATCATGATGATAGTTTTGAAGATGTGCCTTGATTTCACCTGATTATGACCACATATCTGGACTTGTTAAACAAGGTATTTTTGGTTTAAAAGGATTGTATTTGATCATTGAATTAATATATATAATTTATAGTATACAAATCATTGAATATTTCTTTGCATTTAATTCTAACACAAAAACTTGTTTTTACAATGATTTTTTTGTAGGTGATGTATTTGCAATCATTACAGAAGAAGACAATATTGAGAAAGTGGAGTACTACTTGTTGTGTTGCAGAGAAGAGAAAGCAAAGCTAACATGTGAAATATCAGGTGAGGAGACAAACATGTTATACTGGCTTGTTGTAGTGTAGGGAACATATTTACGAAAGTGAAAGCCTCCAAAGTGGGATTCACTTTGTTGATTATGAACTAGACAAGAAGGTATATCATTACACCCATCACATAGTTACTACCGGTTACAATTGCATCAGGTGAAGAATGCACGTGGTCCACCAAAAAAATGGAGACTAGATGTAGAAGATCATGAAAAAAATTCTACAGGTCATTGAACAATGAGATGAGCCACTTGGTATTATATAGAAGGACCTATAATATTATATATTGATGTCTTCTAAATGGAATATTTTCTCTATTTTATTTTCACTTTGGCATATATATTTGACAAATTTCTTGCTATGAATTAAAACTTATATCCTCCTCCTATATATGTTATGGATTAAAATTTCTTGCTATGAATTTAAGCTTATACTATGGGGTTATGATTATTAGTAGGGGTGATTGTAATACATGTATGGAATTTAATTGGTATCACATGAGCTATGTTTTTTTTAAACTTATGTACATTTTAGTGTTTTTAGTATTTAGTTAGGTTTTTAGTATTTGTATTGCATATTGATAGTAGAAGGTTTATCTTGTTCTTATATTCATAATTGCATTATGAGTATTAGACCCTACCCTTAAATGGCTTTTGTAACTGGTGGGTTGAGAGATATATAGTTTTTTACACTAATTTATTGAGGTTTAATGTGTGTTTCATTATGTATTACATTATTTGATAGAGTTGGTTGCATCTAGTTTTTTTTGTGAATGGAAGAATTGTGTATCATTTATAATAGATAGAGTATTGTTATTTTTACTAGACATTGGCTTACATTAAATTTGGTGAACCTGATATGAATCTTACTCCATTGATTTAGTCATATTCTCATTTTCCCTTTTTAACTCCTAATAATTTTCACCATTGCTTCTTATAGAGTCACCTTTTATAGTTTTTTATAGCATGCTTCAAACCATTCATATTTTATATCAGTTTCTACTTACCCCATTTTATTCATCAATGAGAAAAATAACTCGAGGCTTTGATGCACCTATTCTCAATCTCAACATACTTTAACCTTTCCCCTTAAGACCCTCATGACTTAGCAATTGTAAGCAGAAATAGTGTCAACCATTGTCAAAATTGATTGGTAGATATTTAAATTGGTAATTACATCAACCATTCTTGATGCAATCATCTATGATAGTTTGTGAATATATGTTATGTACCCTATAAATTGTGTTTCATTATAACCTTTTATCATATTAGTGTGTGCGTGCGTGCATGTGCATGTGCGTGTGCGTGTGTGTGTGAGTGTGCGTGTGCATGTGCGTGTGCGTGAGTGTGTGCGTGTGCGTGTGTGTGTGCATGTGTGTGTAATAATGGTGCCCTAGTAAGCCCTTGTGCAAGATACACTAGCTAGCAAATTAGATTTTGTAAAAGATGCAAATGTGTGTATGGAATATAATGAACTTCCCCTTCCTATGTAGTGTGTGTAGAAAATGTAGTCTCTTTTACCTTGAATGGATGTTATATGGATTTCTCTAAGTGCTTTGAATGCCTTTGGATGTAATATTAGGTGATAGTAAGTATGCTTAGAGCTTGGTCTTTTATTTTGATCACATAGTTATGTTTTTGTATGATTCCCTTCGTTGAATTTCATAATTGACAATTGGAAGACCAATCCATAAGAAAATAAGATGCCCAGAAAATAAAAGAGGCCCAAGAAGAGCGAGTAAGGTGGAAATAGGTCAAGGGCGTTTAGAGGAGACAAGGGCACCTGGGCGCTGACATCTTAGCTAGGCACTACTATCTGAAGTCATAAAATATAAGCAAGTAAAGTTCTGATTGAGCTATAGAGTGTGTGAGATCAAATAGATACAAGAAACACATACAAGAAGCCAAAATAGTTGTCAATTACTAGTTCTCTTGTTTAGGAATCATTTAAATGCTAGTATGTTTTTAGGACCTAAAAATGTACCCAAGTGCATGATTTTGTGTCTACAATAACAAGGTGATTGTCTTACAATATTCATCCTCCACTTTCACACATGGGGATTCACCTAATCAAATTATGGTATAACATGTTTGTTTGAAGGGTATTAAAGGATACCCTTAATGTTATTTTTTACCTTCAATTATTCAATTGATAATATCCCCTCCCATTATATTATTAGAATCAAAATACCCCTTATTTTTTCCATGTAACTTTCTTACCCATTTTTCCATTACAATTTTATTTACCCCTTTTTAACTTCTACCGTAATATATCAAATAGAAAATATATCATGTTTTCCACTTAATCATTACTCTCTTAATACACATTTCTCTAGAAATATATTTTGAATCCATTCGTGGAATATTACAAATTACCTTAATGTTAATCTTTAATCATTTATCGATAGTTGTTCATATAATTAAAATGGTGAAATAGTATCATTTGTGTTGAAAATCATACGCAATCCTAGTTTTCTAATAGATCTTATTATTTGTTGATTAATAGTCTCCTAGTTGATATTTCCTAATTTAAAAGGAAATCATATTTTAACTTTATGACCACACACCTTTTTCAATTTTAAGGTGTTTAGTTTTAAAAACTAGGGTTCAAATGTTTTAGTTTTATATTAAATTAATCATACATTTCCTTTGGCCAGCCTCTCTAACCTACCCTAATACCTAATTCAAAATATTAAAAAATCAAACCCTTTCACCCCCTAATGTCTACCAGTATATTGATGTTGATTTAATCAATTTTGACTACCCTCAAAATCAATGAATGTGCCAAGATATTTCCTAATTAATGAACCCCCCCCCCCCCCCCCCCCCCCGCGTGATTTCACACCAATACTAGTCAACTAACACACCAAAGTATTGAAAATATTTAAATGATCAACAATTTTTATACCTTCTTTCATCCACAATGTATACAACTACCTCTTCATGTAAATACAATTTGTTACATACTTCGTCATGTAAAGACTTTCCACTCTAGTCCATAATCTTGTTGTCGTATTTTCTCCAGCTATGTTGAAGAGAACCTCATATGATAAACACAATTGTATTGCTCTAAGATATTTTGTGTCCATCTCTTACTAGTCATCATCATCCATCCCTACAGGTTTCTTTACCTTTCCATCCAGAGCTTTGTGCATCCCCTGTTGCACCAATACATCACTTGTTTTAAGTTTCCATAGCTCGAAATCGCTCTTTCTGTTAAACTTCTCCACCTCAAACTTTGCATTTGCATTTTTCGCCATCTGATGTAAAACAACACCAAACATTGAGTAGTTGCTGCAAATCTAGAAAATGTTGCTCTAATACCACTTGTTACAAAAGCGCAGACTTTGCAGCAATGAATAAGTAGAAATTTGAATAACAAAAAATTGTTTACAAAGATCAATATAATATAAATATACAGAATTTACCAAACATGCAAGAGACGAACACCAAATTTGCATGATAAAACCCCACTTGAGTGCTTAGGGAAACATCTAGATGGTGCTATATATCAAGCTTTGATTAACTCAAGATGATCAAATTACATGGAAAATCATTATAAGCTACTTTGGCTCTCCACAAAGATAAATACACCTAATTGGAAAAGTACAATTAGGATTCTTCCTCCTAAAATAGAGTGGGAAAACGCCATTAGGATTTTTCTTCCTTAAAATGGAATTCAGTTGAATTCATCTTTCTAGAAAAAAGGGAGTGACTCCTTAATTTTTTCTTCGAGGCTCCGCCCCTGAACCTCCTCTGACATTAGTGGGGGCACAATCCCCCCCATTCCCCCCTCCCCCCCCCCCCCCCCCCTCTTCAGGAAGTGAGCTACAAACCGTGGCATTAAGGGATTTAGCTTTTTTGTCATATATTTGACATGGTTTAATAAAGCCATCATCCTCACCATTAGATTACAACCCTTTCAAGGAAATTTTAGATATAAACACTTTTATTATAGGGAAGCTATAAATTGGAGTGGTGGAGGAACACCTTCTCAAAGTGGGACATTGGGGTGAGCTTGGGTCCTTAATGTCAGCCGAGAAATCCACATTTAGAGTACATTGCATTTTGTTCCGCTTGGTCCACATGGAGAAATTGGACTCCTACCTCAAAGTGTCTATATGGCCACCTCTTAAAAGCATCTAATGGACTCAGTGAGAATTATTCACTTGGATTGATGATTACAAACTACTTGCAACTTGCCTATAGCCCAAAACTTTAAATCCTATTTATAATTATTTTATGATTGCATTGATTAAATTACTCTAAGTTGCAAATAAATTGTGTTGTGACAAAAGTCGTGTAAAATAAGAATAATAACCCATTTGAACAATAAAAATGTACTTTTTTTTTCATGTTCAAGTTATGGAATCATGGTGAATGGATATAGTGAAGTGAGTGTTCCATCAATTAGAAAGAAAAATCACGAAGAAGATACTCCGTTAAAATTATTAATTACGTTGATAGGAGCTCAAGAAAACAAAAGAAATTATTTTTTATTTTATTTTAGTACTCACGGGCATCCAGCTGGGTATGCGTCTTTATTTCAAGCAAATATAAATATATATACAGTTATTGTGTTTAGTGAACATTCCATACTCCATATTAGTCAGTTTTACTCGATATTAAAAATAATAATTCCAAGCTCAGTTTTACCCCAACTAGCAAAATCAGAAAATCGAAAATGGCATTATTTTGTTTCCAATTAAAAAAAAGCTAAATGTCGTTACCTTCTGCTTTAAATATTGAGATGAAGCAGTATTTCAAAGCTAATCCTCTTGTCATATTGATTAGACAGGGTAAGCTTGTCCTGTCTCTATATTTCGAGACTGACTAGTCAAATCCAAGCAAGCATGCTTTCATTTAGTGGGATGTCCCTTGAAACTCTGCTATTAATTACATTGCCAAGCTAAACAAAATCGAAAGCAATTCATCCATACTTCAGCATTTGACTATGATCTTGGGCAATAGGAATGTCAAAATGTTGAGAGGGAGAGGGACGTGGAGCAGGCAATCATACTATCAATCTTATACAAATCACTTTTTGGTAATCTTTTTAAGATAATACAAATATTTTTTTTTTATTGAAAAGCATATCGATGTATTAATGAAGAGAAAAGTGTGCAATGCTATCATACAAAACCGGGTGGAAAAGATCACATTCCATATGCGAGATCATAGTAGCCATTAAAGGCTACGAGTGGCACAAGTTACATAATCATTTCGAAAGAAGATTTTCAATCAAAAAAAAGTTTGAGCAAAATTTGCAAAAAACTAGCAAAAATCTCTAGACATGGAGCTAGGCGGCAGCAACGAACATGGAGGAAGGAGGCGGTTGAGGCGGGCTCTTCGAACGATCACCCCAACCACCAAGAGTGGTAGCGGGGGTGTTATCAATCAGCTCCCAGCCGTTTGTCTGCTATTTTTCCTCCTCGGTTCCCCGTCGGGAGGGCGAAATGGCCAATGAGAGCTGAGGAAATTTTGGCTAATCAGGGCCCTATACACCCAGAGCTGCCGCCACTCAGCCAACCAAACACCCCAGGGGCAGGTGGAGCCCATGATAGAGGTAGAGAGGGGACCCGCCGGTGAGGAGAGGCACTCTGCCGCCCACGAACCGGGCCCTTATCAAAATTTTGTTGCCCATGGAAACGGGAGCGGTGACAAGGAGAATCCGGTGGAACGTGACTGGCAACACAAGGGGCGCTCCCCCAATGGTCCAGCAGGGTTTGGAGGTGTTGAATAAATGTGGATTTATTCTTGATCTAACATCAATTGTACAAATTAATCCCTCAAGTGGATGTGGCTTGTATTCCATAGGCATCTTATCATATTTTGGGCTTTTTATCATATGGACATATCTACTATCAATTGATTTGTCCTTGAGAGTGGGTGTTTCAATTGTTGCATATGAACATGTATCCTCAAGTTAAATTTGACTGTTTTCAACTACATACTGGATGTTGTGTTTCAATGTTACACATCTAGATTGATAGAATTACCTTTAGGTATATGATGAGATCACAACATACATTTAAAGCATCAAAATATTTAGGCAATAGACTTGAATTATCAAATTCCCATATTGACAATAAAGTAACTATGTTGCATTCACATAAATTCTTCAAAAAATAGTGTGCTCTTTCACTCAATCTTTTAAATTTCCTATGATAATTTATTATTAACAAAATATTATTAAGTGGTTTCTATAGGAATTGACTGATTTCTTATCACTATCCATGTAAGTTGTAGTAAAGGTTATTGTTTATCGACTTGATTCTTGGTTTTCTTGGAATTGTTATACTATGTGGAACATTTATTTCATATGTAAGAATATTTATCTCTAAAATATTAACATCAAATACATAAAATGCATGAAATTTTTTATTAAAATATGGATATACATTTAAATCTACTCTATCTGTAGTAACATATAACAAACTATTAATGAATATGTTTTGAAGATCACCATGTGCGGCTGATACATCGTTATAACTAATAGTTTCATTTGATAATTTGTTAAAGTTTGAGTTAATTATGCAAAGGGAACCTCAAGAATGATATTTGTTACATCAAGAAATGAACTAATAAATCATCCAATGATATTAAAATATAAAATTAATTGATTGCATAATCCTTCAAACTCCTATGAAAAATATTAAAGAATAGTTAATGAGTTGATCTTATTTTTTTTTAAAAGGCATAAAAGGATGTAATATATTTTTTAAGTCCTCTTTTTCCATTAAATGTCATTAAATTTTGTGGAAAAAAATCGATTTGGAAGTGGTAGGATATCCCCATCACACCTATGATAACAGATGAATCACATCACGCCACAAGCCTCTTGAAAAAGACGCATTTCAAATTTCTAATAGGCGGTAACTTGTTAGCCCTGCTCTTAGTTTCTTGCTAATGAGGCAGGGTATCCCCATTCTTTGCAGTTAGCCTCCTGGGTGGATATAGTGTCAGGAGGGTGTGTCATGCAGGATCTACCCCATATCCCTCGTATGAGCCCTAAATGGGATGCTAATGGACTGTCTCTACAAATCTCAGATGTTGTGATGAATAGATAAAAAATAAGGTTTTTCCTTGCTCTCGTTGGTTGTTTTACAGGTTTTAAGCCCAATATTGACTCAGTGAGAGCCTACGCAAGAATATAATGAGTACCAATTATAGGCTTTTATGTGGTGGCCTTGGTAAACAACTCTTGATTAAGCTAAATGTGAATTTATATGCCTAATCTGATTGGTATTGCAGCAATAAAAGAATAAATAAATAATTACAGAAATTAACCCAAGAAAATTAAGCAATAAAATATGAAACCCTAAGTGCAAAGAAGAGGTAAGATGACTTAGTTGCTTCACAATTAATCCCAAAGGTGTACAAAGTGGAAAACTAGGAAAAACAAAGAGGGAGAAGCAATCACATCGAAGCCTCAGAAAAATGTGTGATCTGGAAAATAAGTAGACTGGGGCACCTGGAGAGGGACATGGGCAGGGGTGCCCTAGACCTGTTTCTGGGTGCCTGTGTCTGTGGAAAAATGCTCAGAAAACCTCCTCTGAGTGGTCACTAGGTGTTCATTGTTGTTTCACCTTTGGTCATTATGAGGTCACACAATGATTGTCGAGCTCACTGGAAACCTACAATGAAGTAATGACCTGTAAAACCCTCAAATAGACATCAAATCCTAAAAAAGAAAGATGCAGAATGAGGGGTCAGACTGTCCTCAGTTGTCACAATGGTGATCTTACGACTAAGATTGCACTACATCTCAGACCCAATGTAGTTCTATGTGTGTGTGTGCATTGAATCGTGCCCTAGGTGGCTCTTGTGCATGTCACACTTGATAGCAAGAGCAAGTAAGCTAGATGTAAAGAAATGTAATAGATGTGTGCATGGAATAGAATGAACTTCCCTCCTATGAAGTGTATGTAGAATAACCAGCCCTTGTGTCCCTTGGATGGTGCTAGATGGATGCAATGGAGCTCTTAGATGCTTGATGGATGCAACCTTAGGTGGTGATAGCTAATGCTTAGTGTTTGGTCCTTTATTATGATCACATAACTTTATATTTATATGATTCCTTTGCTTGAATTTCATAATTAACCCCAAAAAGGTCGACTACCAAAAAGATAAGATGCTCAAATAGCTAGAAAGGACCAAAACAATGTGAACAAAGTACAAAGAGGTTGGGGGCACTGAGAGGGGACGAGGGCACCTGACGCTGGTATCCTGGCTAGGCGCTAGTGTCCAGGATGATAAATGTCAAAGTATAAAAAGGAAGACTGAGCAAGTAAGGGTGTAAGACCAAAAGTGGCAATAGAAAGCAAAATAAAGGTGGCCAAAGACATGGGTTAATTAGTACTTTTCTTACTTAGGAATCATATGAATAGTAGTATGCAATCAGGACTAAATAATTACCCAAAGTGCATGATTTTGTGTCTACATTTTCCCCCACTTTATGTTGGTGAGCAGAAATCTCGGTAACATAAAGTAGATAGAGATGTGTACCTGATAACCATGTAGATTGATGTAGAAAGAGCATGTCGAGGGACAAGACAAAGCGTGGAGTGATAAAAGTGTGAAGCGTGGATGCTAAGGAGGAGAAAGTGCAAAAAGTGATGATGAAAATGAACCTAGGGTGGAAACACATGTGTAGATGTCGTGATGTGCCTATTGTTGATGTTGATTTTTGTTGTGTTGTGAATGATGTTGACTACTGCTTCCCATACAGATGGACCTGTAAAAGAGAAGAACAAAACAAGTAGTCAAATATGCATGTATATGATCAAAATGTGTAAAAAGTATGTAAGGAAAGTATGTAAAATGAAAATGTGAAAAAGGAACATGTGCACCTGATCCGTGATGAGAAAAAGGTGTAGAAAGGATCCTGAAGATGTTGTAGAAGAACAATTTTTTTGGGTGATCTCACGCCAGTTGTGTCGGCCGAAATGTTTTGGGGTGATCTCACACCAATGTCATGGAAGAAGTGTAGGGAGAAAATTCTAGTGTTATCCTCCAACCTTTAAATACTTCCCAAAATGTAGGACACCACACATAGATGGTGTGTAAAATTCAAACAATTTGATCCAACATGTGAAAGTGTTTGTGTAAGGACTGTTAAGGATTGTGTGCCCTGTAAAAGTCCATGTGTGGAGTTCTGTAGACTGTGTTGAACTACCAAATCACTATGTAACTTTCCCCTGGTTATAGGCATCCAGGAAGGGTTGTGTTGTGTGCTAAGGACCCAAGTCTGATTCTGAGCCCTGAAACTTAAAACTGTGTTGTACTAGTATTGTGTTGTGTTGTGTATGATTATAGACTTGTATGGGGTGACTGATTCACCCAAATGATGCCCCCCTCATTTGGGGTGCATGCGAACATCACTGAAGGAGTATGTGGCCCAAAAGAGGACCAACCACTTGTGATGAAACTGTGCCCTACAGGGGGACGGAATGTGCTTGGTAGAAACCAAGGCACACATAAACAAAGTGGCTAGGAGACAAGTGTTAGTACAAGCAAAAAAACACACATGTAGAAGACAAAATGTATGCTAAGCAGACAATGTGTAAGCTAAGATGCAAGAAGATAATGTAAACATGCAAGAAGACAATGTAGACCGCAAAAAGTGGGTTGCAAACATGGGACACCACTCACAATGTCGCAAGACAATCAAGGCTGACTAAAGCCAAAAGCAGACAAGTGTGCACACAAGACAAAGGGAAAAGCCCACAAACAAGAGCATACAAAGAGAAACAATGACAAGCAATGTAACAGACAACCATGGAAGCAATAGTCCTGCAAAACAAATGTTACACATGAAGCACCCATTAGCATGTTAGAAAGATAAAAATTATGTCAAAGCATGTGTATAATCTGATAAAGTAATGTGCTATGAAACAAAATGAAACAATAACACCTGTAATGTATGAAAGTGGATGCCCCCAGGAGCCATTGTGGGACTGGTACTAGGTGTTGCACTAAGCATCCATGTTGTGTGTAATAGATCTGTAGAATCTGTGATCATAACTAGAAAGGAAAGTGAACACGCATGTGTGTATGATAAAGATAATGACATACAAGATATCTATCTAGCATGTGTAATAAAGTGAACATGTAAAAGTAAATGTAAGCAAGAGTAAATGCAACCAAGATATGCAGTATGTTGTGGATGAGACAGAATGGAATGCAGTGTGAATGATAGGAGCAACATGCCCCCCCGAGTGGATGTGTATGTATGCAATGAGGTTCATTTATTTATGCCCCCTCAATAGTCAAGAATGAACCGTAAACAAGAGTGCATCATCGGGAAATGGTTTGAATGTGTGTACTAAAAAGATGTGATCATCAAAGTGCAAAGTGTAGAGTGTAAACACATGAGTGAATGAGTGAGTTGATTAAATGTGAGTGTGATGAGGTCCATTTGAGATGTATACCCTCAGCAGTCAAGTATGGACCATGGAACTAGAGTGCGTCATAGGGTAATGACCATAATGTATGAAAGTAGATGTCAAAAAATATATATCGTGAATGTGTAGAGTAGAATTGTGTAGAAAGTAGATGAATATGCGAGATGAGAAAAGTGTGTAATGTGATGTGTAGTATGTAGTATGTAGTGTGTTATGTATGTGTAGTGTGTGAGGTTCATGTGTATAGGATGCCCTCAACAGTCAAGTGTGAACCAAAGCACAAGAGTGCATCATCAGGAAATGACGATACTAGCATGTGTCAAGATGTATATGTGAAAATCTAGGTGTGAAATGATGTGAATATAAGACACGTGTTGATGCTAGGGGGAAGAAATAGGTGTGATGCCCCCCAAGTGTGTGGTGATGAATGCACTTATCTGATAAAAGTAAAGGATGAAGGTCCTCTACCCGATGCTTGCGGTGATGAAGGCATGTGACCATGCTCTAAGAGTGGTGGTATATGAGATAGATGTTGTGCAAGTGAATGAAGTCTATATGCATGTGACCAATGAGTATATGGTGGGAACCTTTGTGTAACAAAATGTGGAGGTGATGGAGACCTATGTGAAGTAGAGATGAAGGTGATGGACACCTATGTGGAGGAGAAGGTGATGGACACCTATGTGGAGTGAAATGAGGTGGTGAAGTATGCCTAGATATAGGAGTTGTCCTAGTGATGGACCTAGACTGATGTGATTAACTAGTAGATCGATGAGACCGTGTAGGTCATGTGCAAATAGGTGAGCTAGGAGTGGATTGTGCTTTAGGTTTGATAGGCCACAGGAAACTAGATGGACTAGGTGATGTAATGGAAACCTCAAGAGGAGGTTGCGACCATGGAGTGGATGGAGGCACACCATTGATAGAGATGACTTGAAACGAAATGGTGGTGAAATGTGTTTATTGTTGTGAATGAACTTCAGACCATAAGTGATTCATGGAGATAATAGACTGAGACCTGCGAATCCAATTGAGACCTAAGAGCATGTCACACCCTTTGATTGTTTTTGCTACAAGGAAGGGCACAAGCATGGTGAGAGGACCGATAGTAACTTGAATCTTGAAAACCCATATGAGTTATCCATTGGATATGAAATTTGTGAGAGTGGATAGCCAATAGTAACAAGAAGTGGAATAGAACATGCGTAATATGCCATGATGGATCAACTTTGGTGTTATTGATAGGGATGGATCTGATAGAAGCACTAATGTGCAAGTGATCAGAAGAGAATGTAACATGATAATCATGATCAGAGAAAGAAATGATTGGTGGAGAAATGTCAGTATGAGCAACTAGGAAATCAAGAGCCCCTGATGCAGGAGGAGGCACTGTGTGATATGTATGATTAGCCGAGGAATCAACCACTTTCTTGTCATGTTTTGGAAGTGGATTATTGAATATTTTGAGCTTATGATTTTCATTGACTGGTGCAGAGGCCATAGGCTCTGGAAGCTCAAGTTTTTTATCATCGATAAGATCTTGGATGATAGTGCAAAGTTTGAAACACCTATTTGTAGAATGTCTGACACATTGATGATAGTCACATCAAAATTTCTCATTGTAATTTTGACCTTTAGGATGAGATGGATCCAAGTTGAGTGGAGGAGGAAGCATAATAAGATTTCTCTCAAGAAGTTGTTGTAATATAAGATGTGGAGCAATAGTCAACTTTGTATATGTAATCTTAGGTGGTTTCCATTGGAGTTCTTTGGTGTTAGAGACAACGTTGACAGTGACCTTAGCTTCAGCAGGTTTTGTGGTTGGTTTAAAAGTTGATTTACTTTGAAAGCATGTAGAGGATGAAGCTTGCTCTTGATATTTAAGCTTTCCTATAGATAAGAGTTTAGTTTCATGTAGCTTGAGAGTGTGACATAGTTGATCAAATGACAGAGATGTCTCAAAGAGAACACTCTCCTGAAGAGGCGGCAATAAACTTTGAATGAATAAATCTTGAAGCTCAGAGTCCGCAAGCACATTAGACATCTTAGCTAGGTTGTTTTTGTATCGTAAGACATAGTCTGCTAAGTGTTCATTAGATCCTTGTTTAAGTTGTGCAAGTTAGGCATATGAGATCTTAGAGCCAATATTGATAGAGAAAATGAGTAAGAAAAACATTGGTTAGATGCATGAAAGATGTTACTGAGTGGACATGTAAGTCATAAAACCAATGGATAACATAATATTGGAGACTATGAGGAAAGAGCTTTGCTAATATAATGTGATCATCCACATAGTCGAGGCATCCCACGTGAAAGGCTCAGAGATGCCCTTGTGGGTCACCATGGCCTTTAAAGATGGGAAGCTTAGGGGAGTGATGAAGTTAGGAGGAAGTGAGTAAGCAGAAATGGTGGGTGCAAAAGGAGTGTGAAGAAGTGAAGTGGAATCTAGAGATGGAGATACACGAGAAGTAGCCTAGTTGGAGCTAAAAATTTGCAAATCTTTGATGAATTTTTTCTTGAAGGTCTTGATATAAAGAAGTTAAATCAGGAGTATTTGAAGAAGAGTTGGTTGTGTGTTGGAGTGTTAGGTTGAATGATGGAGTGAAGTGGTAGGAATGGAAGTAGGAATATGAAATGAGGTTGAGTGGAGGCCATGGGAGTTGAAGAGTGAGAACAAGAGGTGTTGAAAACATCACGAGTGTTTTTAGCAGAAATCAAAGCATGTAGAATGTGTGGAAGATGAGTGGGATTATTACAAAAGATTGTCAAAAATGGTGAAGTGTTTCTAATTGCTCTTGATCGAGATTGGTATCCTCATCATATGAATTTTCACTATCAAATGTTTCTATTTCTAAGGGGAACATTGTGAGAGTTAGCAAAGGGATTTTCATGTATCATTATGTAGAGATTCAGCCATTGATTTGGGGCCTATGGGAAAATGGAGGAAGCTTCACTCAAAAGATTGAGCCACTATGATAAGAGGATAAGAAGAACCCTAAATAGAGAAGGTGGATTCAAAGATCGGGTTCACCAAAATGATTAAGCTAAATGTGAATTATATGCCTAATTTGATTGTTATTGTAGTAGTAAATGAATAAAAAATTAAGTACAAAAATTAACCCAAGCAAGCTAAGCAATAAAGTATGAAACCCTAAGTGCAAAGAGAGGAAGAAGGTACTTAGCTGATTCACAAAATCCTGGACTGTGTTGAAGTGTTGACTAGATGAACAGAGAGGGAGAAGCATCACACAGAAGCTCAGAAAAATGTGTGAGCTGAAGATCTAAGCTGGACTGGGGCACTAGAGAGGGATAGGGGCACCTGTGAGTGCCCTAGGCCTATTTCTGGGTGCCTATGTCTGTGGAAATGCTCAGAAAACCTCCTCTGAGTGGTCGCAAGGTATTCATTGTTGTTCACCTTTGGTCACTATGAGGTCACACAATGATCACCAAAGTCACTGGAAACCTGCAATGAAATAATGACCTGTAAAACCCTCAAATAGACATCAAATCCTAAAAAAGAAAGATGTAGAATGAGGGGTCAGACTATCCTCAGTTGTCACAATGGTGATCTTATGACTGAGCATTGCACTACATCTCAGACCCAATGTAGTTCTATGTGTGTGTGTGTGTGTGAAAAATTGTGCCCTAGGTGGCTCTTGTGTGTGTCACACTTGATAGCGAGCAAGTAAGCTAGATGTAAAGAAATGTAATAGATGTGTGCATGGAATAGAATGAACTTCCCTCCTATGAAGTGTATGTAGAATAACCAACCCTTGTGTCCCTTGGATGGTGCTAGATGGATGCAATGGAGCTCTTAGATGCTTGATGGATGCAACCTTAGGTGGTGATAGCTAATGCTTAGTGCTTGGTCCTTTATTATGATCACATAACTTTATATTTATATGATTCCTTTGCTTGAATTTCATAATTAACCCCAAAAAGGCCAACTACCAAAAATATAAGATGCTCAAATGGCTAGAAAGGACCCAAAAGATGTGAACAAAGTACAAAGGGGTCAGGGGTGCCCAGAGGGGATGAGGGCACCTGATGTTGGCATCCTGGTTGGGCACTAGTGTCCAGGATGATAAATGCCAAAGTATAAAAAGGAAGACTGAGCAAGTAAGGGTGTAAGACCAAAAGTGGTAACAGAAAGAAAAGAAAGGTGGCCAAAGACATGGGTTAATTAGTACTTTTCTTACTTAGGAATCATATGAATAGTAGTATGTAATCAGGACTAGATAATTACCCAAAGTGCGTGATTTTGTGAGAGGGGTTTGAAAGTTGAAAAATTTGAAAATTTTGAGTTGACACCCTTCAGTAGTGTTCTAGTGAAGTAAAAATTTGAAGAGATGGTGAAAATTGCATTTATTGGGGTCATTTTAGTGACTTGCAGGTCTGTCAGACATTTTTGTCCCTCATGTCCCAAGTACCAATGGGCCTTTTGTTCGCCGATCGGCCAATTTCCCCGCAAGTCCTTGTCTTTCATCTTTATCAGACATTTTAGGCCCATTTGTCCCAAGTACATGTAGGCCTCCTGTTCACTGATTCCCCCGCATCATTCCGCATCGGCCGAAAATCAAGTCTTTGCAATCCTTCACATTTCTGTGTCCCTGGACATCCCGTGCTCCTTTGGCCTGCATTCCCCGCATCACCCACATCGACCGAATCATCTTTTCGTGTCCCTCATGTCCCAATGTCCCATGGACCGTCCGGGCCAATTTTTTCCACTTTTCCCACATTTCACCTTTTTTGAGTCATTGGTGAAAGGTGTATTTAATATGCATTTATGATCTTCTCTCTCCTGAATGGCTATTTAAAGGGACTACCATCTATGCATTTGTCACATTGCTTGCTCGCTATCTCTTTCCCACACTCTTGCAATTGAGTCATCTGTTCATCTTCCTGTATCCCTTTGCATTTTTATCATGAATCTATTCTTTGAAGGCCATTCTTCTGTGCACTGTAAAAATGAAGATCAAGTTTTAAGGGCACGAGCATCTATCACCTTTGGAGACTTTTGTACCCAATATTGGAGATAGTGAAGTTTGACACTTAGATTTCGATGATTTCTGGGGTAGATTAGCATGCGATAATCCTACTCCCATGGCCCAAATGATCAATGACAGTGGAATCACTTATGCTGCTGGTTTTCCTATCTCTGTGTAGTGTGCCGACACCGTGCTCACCTGCGGGGCTCATTTCAATCCAGATACCAAGGAGGTTGTTAATGTGCATGGAGAATTGATTGCAAAACTAGATGTTGCCACCATCACCACTGCCCTACACATTCCTAAGACAGAAGACTCCATTGTTCTCACTCTTGCTCAAGCTCAGACCCTATTTGATCAAGACAACGAGAAATACAAGGCACGAGTAGCTAAGTCATGGCTGAAGTGTCCTAAGAAGGGAGCGTCCTGACTCTCCAAGGCATTGTTTAGGGTTGATTTCAATGAAGAACTATCAGATTTCATCATCTTGCTCACCCGTATTATGGGAATGCCCTCTACCAATGAATTCCATTTTTGGATGTGCCCTTTTATAAACATCATCTGTGAGGGTAAGCAAAACATTAATTGGGCTGAGATTATCTCTATGAGCCTGACTGAGCAATTGTCAAATGTTTAACAAACTAAGAAGTTCTACATGACTTCTTATCTCATGTACACCCTGGCAAAATCTCAGGAGTGGTTTGACTTCACTTACATTGAGGGAAAGAAGGATGAGCCCAAATACACATATTGCCCTCAGTTTACCCTCAAGGCCAGTAATCACAATTTCAGAAGGGTAAATGATGCTTTCACCATGTACATTGTGAGGTTCTTGGAGGGTGACACTGCTAGAAGGTTCTCTGATGAGGCTATGGCTTTGATAGCTAAGTATGGGGCTTTCTTCATCCAGTTCTGAAAGTTCTCATACATCAGACTGGCTTGTTTTGAAAGTACACCTCTCAAGCTTCCCATGTTCTGCAATGATAAAATGGCTTTGGTTGAGGTGTGCAGGTAGCTAGATAAACTTCATAGAACCTGCCGAGATAAGAAGATCACTGGTCTTCATTTCCCTATCACTTTGGGGAATTATACATGCAAAACAACTCTAGATGCCCAAAATATAGAAAGGGCTATTGCTCCTCTTACTGTTCATTTCTTCAGGCCCAGGACTTGCTTTGATCTGAAGAAATTCATTGATCAGAATCTCAGGATAACCTATCATCATCATCCTGATACTGAGGATTACTGGGCTGATTGTGTTGATGATTTTGAAGCCAGGAGGAGGCATTTTGGTAGATTGTCTCTACAACAGATCTTAGATCTCAATCTCTACCAGGTGCCTGAAGGGCTTGTGGATGATGATGAGGACTTGCAATCCTTTGAGTATGAAATATCAATCAAGCACACTCCTCTAGAAACCCTGGATTGGTATGTGAAGGAGAGAGATGATTTGAGTGAGATAATTGCCCCTGTCATCGTCAGAACTAAGGTTTGGTTTGACAGGAAAGTTCATGAGTTCAGGAGGAACCAAGGTAGATCCTCTTCAAGAGAGGCTTCTACACCTCAGAAGGAAGCACATACACCTAGTACTGAGGTACTTGAGAAAACTCCTTCTTCCATGAAAGAACCAGAGTTGTCTAATCCTTCCTCTTCCACTAGAGTATATCAGAAGAAGGTCAAAGAGGTTAAGCAAGAACCAATCGAGGAAGAAACTTTACTGGAGCAATCAGAATTGCCTATTGGGCTAGAGAACATTATTGTTCTAAATGATGATGATGATGAGGAGATGAAAGAACCAGAAGAAACCACTGAAACCACTGCTGAGGTGGAGAAGGAAGGATCAAGAACTGAACCTCCAAGTCTAGCAGACTCCTCTGTAAAGGAAATTCCTGAGGTTCCATTCATTTCCCCACTAGAGACAACAATGGTCCATACTTTAAGTGCCATGAGTTCACTTGCACTTGGGTCCCTTGATTCTTCTGTTTCTTCTTCTTCCTTTTCCTGGGTGCAGCCCCTAGTTGATAGCAAGAAGAGGAGATCGTCCTCCAGATTGACAGGGCCTGATTTTGATGTTCTGGCAACTCTACTTGGTACTACCCCTCTTCCTCCAGCAAAGAAAGCAAAAACCACTTCAAGGATGGTAACTGATGCTCAAGGCTAGCAGTTCCTGGAGGTTGCAAAACCCAAGGTGGATAAAGAGGAAAAATATCTTTTGATCTCTGACTTAGATTTTTCTAGGATTCCAATGGGAGAATCTACACCTGAGAGTGAAGTTCATAACCTTCAGGAAACCGTCACTAGGGTTATTGAACAGGTTGAGAAAGGAAAGCAAACCATGGAGTAGTTGGAAGAATAGAACCAAGTTCTTTCCAACTTTATCAGATCATTATTGGCCAAAGATAAAGTTTTGGATCCAACTCCATTGGCTACTCTCCCACCTCCCATTGTTCTCAGCCAAGATGAGGTTCAAAGCATCAAAGACATACATAAGTATTCTACTTATGGGAAGGTTGTTGAGGCCATGGTAGATGATATTACTATAGCAGGTTTAAATTTCATTGAGGAAGCCTTCAAAACCAATGAGAAGGTGATCAAGCTGCAGCAGAAACTCACTTCCTCAATCAAAGCTATGGACAAGGAGCTGAAGGTCTGGAGTGGGTGTATTGCAGATCTCTGTCTAATGGGTCAAACTGATGAGAGGATCCTGTTAGCCAATAATGTATTTGATGATGTCAAGAATAACCTGTCAAGGACATGGATCTTTAGCATTGAATGGAAAATAAAGGTTCTGGAAGAAGCACTGGGAGAATTAAGGAATGTATGGCAAAAAGGGGAGTCTTTTAAAACTTGTGTTTTATCTACCTTCAAAGATATCCACTGCCATCTTCAGGATGAAGCTACAGGTGTATCCTTCTCTCTTCAAGAAATCAAGGCTCAGTTTAAAACCTTTGTCAAGGATGATTTGTTCAAAGAAGAGTCAATCACAAAAGAGAAAATGAAGGACATTTGTTCTCTCCATTCAGCTATAGCCGAGGCTAATAAGGAGTATCTAGAGCATACCGAGTTTGATAAAGATATGGAAAAATGCCTCAGCACATGGACTCATGCTACTCCTAACACAACAATTCCAAGAGGCATGGAGATAGCGGAAGCATTGAAGAGATTCAGGCATCAGATTCTCAAAGTAGTGGGCCCTCCTCCACCACAACCGGATGTCTCTGCTTCTGGCTCTTGACTCTCCTTTTCTATCTATAGTTTGGATCTCCTTGTAAATTAATTAAGGACTTTGTATTGTGCATTTCCTTAATTAATCTTTTGGTTAAAAGAAATGGTTACCAAATGTAACCACTTTGTAAGCTATATATTGAGCTCTCCTCGCCATTCCAAGGGGCTGGAACTCTGATTATTTTTGAAAGTGTAAAAGAATTAAAAGCTATCAATACAGAAGATTTCCCTTCCTATTTCTATCTGCGTCTATTTATTCCCTCTTATCTGTCTGAAATTTGTGAATCATTAATTTATTGCATTAAGAAGCTTTGTATTCTTGTGGATGTTATCTTTGGAACTTTGTGTCTGTGAAATAACATCTAGTGGTTTTAATATGAATGATTTTGTTCTATATATTGTCTTCGCTTAGTCAACATTTATAAGGAACTATTTTTCTATCTATACTTCCTGAAGAGTGCTATTATATTCTACCTTTTTTCCCTCCCTTAGTTCTTCTGTTCCTTTGTATTGATAATCTATCTTGGCATTAAAACACTTTCATGATATCAGAGTTCCTCATTGAAGTAGAAAATTGTACATTTGTGAATAGTTTTGTTGCTTGCTTTCAATAAGGGCACCTCTCCCATCAAAGAGGAGGGACTTTCATCCCCTGACTGTTGCTTGCATTAAAGTCCTATTTTGACAACCAACAGTTTTTGGTGACTCTACTGGGGATTCATTTTAATGGATTCCAGTTTTAAAGAACAATTTCTTGATCATTTCTGATATGGAAACTCCAATATTTACTTGTGGAAGAAGGGCTCTTGGAATTGAAGATTCTCAGTTTCAACTCCTGGAGCAGCAAGGTTTTCCCCTTCCTTCAACAAGGAGAAATAGAAGAGCTCATTCTACAAGCACACCCCCTGTTGAAGACATATCTGTTGAGAGTGGTATCCCTCAAGAACAACTCAGCCCTAATCTTCATGCTTTAGTTCTTGCTGGTGTTTCAGTTCCACTTCAAGTATTTTTTCCAAGAATGGCAGCTCCTTTACCTTGGGGCCAATGAGTTGGGCCTCTTTCCCTCCCTCAGCCTTTGCATGAGTTACCCAGGGGTAACAGAAAGAACTTTCCCAAGTTCAGAGGTGATGGTAAGGTACATCCTGATGAACACATTGCAACCTTCATAGTTGCATGTGGAGTCCTCAGAGTTGAACATGAGGATGTCTCTATGAGGATTTTTGTAGAGACATTTTAGGACAATGTAGAAGATTTGGTTTTACCATATCCCCACTGGGGCCATTACCAATTGGAATACCATGACAACCCAATTTGAGCACCGTTTCAAACCTGTTAAAGATGTGCATGCTTTGCTAGCCCAGATTTCTCAAATCAAGAAAGAACCACAAGAGCCCATGAGAGAATTTGTGGCCAAGTTTAATAAGCTTATTAACAAGATCCCACAAAACACCCGAGCCTGTGGATCAAATTCAAAAATGTTTCTTCCTAAATGCTCAATTTCCTGAAGTAAGCTATGCACTGAGAAGAGCTAATCTTGCAACTTTGGATGTTGATCAGAGATTAGCCATTAGTGTTGAAGATGACCTGATCA
The DNA here is from genome assembly GCA_019776745.2 of Taxus chinensis. Taxonomy (NCBI): domain Eukaryota; kingdom Viridiplantae; phylum Streptophyta; class Pinopsida; order Cupressales; family Taxaceae; genus Taxus; species Taxus chinensis. The sequence continues at coordinate 552,159 of JAHRHJ020001566.1, read as the reverse complement.
TGTCTGGTAAATTGAAAAGAGACTCTTCCAAATCCAAATCTTCTTCTTCTTCTCCCTCTACTCCTAGAACTAGTGCAGATCAATTAGTACAGAAGCTTTCCAATGACCTCATTTCCATCAAGAAACAATTGGCTCAGCATGCTCCCTATCAAGACTTTCCAAGGAAGAACTTTCAGCCTAGAAACCATTTTCCTTCTTCTCAAACAAGGTTGGAAATTGAAGGACCACCCATCAAGGTCCCTGTTAATGCAACTTGTGAAGTTGAAGAACCTGATGATGAAGAGGTTAATGAAGACTTTGAAGAACCTGGAGAAGAGGCTGAGGAAGAATTAGAAGAACTTGATGGATCTCAAGTTAATTTCCTTACTACTGAGGGCATTGATGAAGAAGATGATTATGATGAAGTAGTAGCAGAGATGAACAGTGAGTCATATGTTGTTATGACTCAGGAGCAGACCAATAAGAAAGAAAAAGTGATGCAGCCCGCTAAAAAATCTAAGGAGTATCCCATGACTATTCCAGTGGTGGCAAGAAGAGGATCTCCTATTCCCACTGCATCCATGCAAAAGGTAAGTTCTGCTAATTCTTCTTCTTCTACTCCTACTTCTAAAACTTCTTATTCTCCAATTCCAAAGCCTGATAAGCCTAAGATTCCTAGTGATGATTCCCCATCCACCTCTGGATCTTTTGATATCATCGACCACCTCAAGAAGACAAAAATCTAGATTTCAGAGGCTGAGTTTTATCAAACCCATCCAAAATCCTTTGCCAAAATGGTCCACTTTGTCAATTCCCATTCCAAAACTTCATCCCACACTTCTAAAGGTCTTTTTCCCACTCCATCTTCCACACCCCAACCAAATCTTGTGGCTGCAGTCACCTCACCTAATGAGAAAATCAAACCATTCTATGTGACCCTCCTCATAGTTGGCCATAGACTTAGCAACTGTGTCATAGACTCAGGAGCATCAGACAATGTGATGCCTACCAAAGTGGCTCATGCTTTGGGTCTTACCCTCACACGCACTATTGGTTCTTGTTATTCCATGGAGAGTAGGGAGGTGCCCTTGGTTGGAAGAATTAAGGATGCACAAGTAGCTTTTGCTGCCTTACCAGAGAAAAAGGTTTTAGCTACTATTCTGGTAGCTGATATTCCTCCTTCATATGGCATGTTGTTGAGTAGGAATTTCTGTAAGGATGTAGGAGGAGAAATTCAAATGGATTGGTCACATGCCCTTATACCAGTCAATGGAAAGATGAAGAAGTTGTTTCCTGAGAAGAAAACTGAATATATTGTGCAAAAGATGGATGATCCCAAAGCACAAATACTTTATGAAGATATTGGGCATGGAAACTATATGATCATGTCTCAGGATGAGGTGGAACGTCCCAAAGAAGTGCTCCATGATCCTAATGGCATTTGGAATTTGGAATTTGATGGAAGTTGCTCCTCAACTGGTGTTGGGGCTGGTGTGGTATTGATATCTCCAGAGGGAAAGATTCATCCTTTCTCATTCAAGCTGCAGTTTGAAAATACAAATAACACAGCAGAATATGAAGCTCTCATCCTTGGACTAAACGTGGCAAAAGAAAGAGGTGTGAAGAATCTTCTGGCTCGTGGAGATGTGGAACTGGTTGTCAAACAAGTCAGAGATTTGTTCCAAGTAAAGAATAGAAGGTTGAAGCACTATAGAAATCTGGTCTGGGATTCTATTGAATTCCTTGATGCCTTCTCCATCGAAGTGGTGCCAAGGGAAAAGAACACTAGGGCTGACTCCCTAGCTGTTTCAGGGTCTTTGCTGATACCTCATCCTGATTTTTCTCAGGAAAAATTCACCATTGAAATGATCCATAGACCAAGCGTACCAGATAATGCAAACAACTGGCAAGTTTTCAATGATGATCAACATTTGCTCTCTTTCCTGGAGCTCAGGGATAACTTTGATCAATTGTATTTTGAAGGAAGTGACAATCTACCTCAAGAGGGTGTCTCTTCCAATGATGAAGGTGTCAAAGAGGAGATGGATCAAGATGGATGCATCAGGCTAAAAGGTAACAAGATCCCTAGAGGGCTGGTAAGTCTGGAGGAATTGTTTGATAAACATGACAGGCATGTCAAGTCCAAGGCTTCCAAAGGAGCTCAACAGTCTGCTGAATATGAAAAGATTAACATTGGGAGCTCTGCTGACCCCAAAATGGTGAACGTTGGAAAGTGTTGTGCACCCAAGAGGAGAAGAAGAAGGTAGTAAATCTTTTGAAGAGGTACGTTGATGTCCTTGCTTATTCTTATGATGATCTGAAAGCCTTCCAGCCAAAAGAAATGCAACATTTCATTCCCCTCAAACCTGGGATAAAACCTTTCAAGCAGAAGCAAAGGCAATACAATCCAAAAATTGCTGACACCATTTTCCAAGAGATACAAAAGTTATTGAAAGCCAAGATCATCTTCCCCATTCATCATTCCACATGGATTGCTAATATTGTCCCCGTTAGGAAGAAAAACGGTGAGATTCAGATCTGTGTTGACTTCAGGAATCTAAATCAGGCTTCTTTGAAAGACAATTATCCCCTACCCATGATGGACCAAGTGTTACAAGCTGTCACAGGTTCTGAAATGTTGTCCATGCTTGATGGTTTCTCAGGATATAACCAAGTGGAAGTCAATACTGCAGACCAACACAAGACTACCTTTACCACTCCTTGGGGTACTTTTGCCTACAAAAGGATGCCCTTTGGCCTCATTAATGCTGGTGCCACTTTTTAGAGAGCAATGGATTTGGCCTTCGGGGTTTGAAAGGAAAATGCATTGTTATGTATCTAGATGATTTAACTGTGTTTTCCAAATCTAGAGCAGATCACTTTCAGCATCTAGAAATAGTTCTCTTGAAATGCAGAGAACATGGGGTCTCTCTGAATCCCAAGAAATCTGTCTTTTGTGTCACAGAGGGAAAGTTGTTGGGACATGTTGTCTCTAGAGAAGGAATCAAGATTGATCCTGAACGAGTTCAAGCTATTCAGTAGATTCCTCTTCCCACAAGAAAAAAGGGAGTGCACTCTTTCTTTGGTAAGATCAACTTCCTGAGAAGATTTATCCCTGAATTTGTAGAGCTGACTCTGAATATTTCCCAGATGATGAAAGGAAAGTAGACATTTGGTTGGTCTTCTGAAGGAAAGGAAGCATTTGAGGGCATTAAGAAAGCCATTGCTAAGACTCCTATCTTAGCATGTCTAGATTTTTGCAAAGATTTTATTATCTATTGCTATGCCACTGAGATTTTTACTATCTAGCTATGTGTTGACTCAGAAAGATTCTAAAGATCATGAGCTCCCAATTGCATTCATGAGTTATATTCTGAAAACTCATGAGTTGAGGTACACTATGATGGAGAAACATGATTTTGCAGTGGTTAAAGTTGTTAAGCAGTTTTGATTTTACATTCTTAACTCTCACTCTGTTGTGCTTGTGCCCGATACAACTATCAAGTCTATTCTTACACAACAAGAGTTTGGAACCAAGAGAGGAAATTGGGTAGCAAAGGTTTAGGAGTATGATCTCGACATCAGACCAACAAAGCTAGTTCGGGGTAAAGGCCTGTGTGAACTTATTGCTGAAGGAGCTGGTCAGGTTGCCTAAGGATGAAGTTGATATCCCTATTATCCTATTCCTTGTCTCAACGGATGAATGGTATGCTGACATTGCTCACTTCCTCACCTATGGTGAGTGTCCATCTCACTTAACTGCCAAGGAGAAGAGAGCTATCAAGCTATGGTAAACACAATACATGTTGTGGGAGAATGCTTTGTTCAAACGAGGAGTGGATGGAAGATTCTTGAAGTGTGTTGACAAAGTGCAATAGAAGAAGTTGTTCTCAGCCTTCCATGATCAAGCCTGTGGGGGTCATTTCTCATCTACCATTACTGCTCAAAAAATTCTTCGTGCAGGATACTATTGGCCTACTTTGTTTAAGGATGCATCAAGGTGGGTCGACAAGTGTGAAGCTTGTCAAACCTTTGTGGGAAGACCTAAGTTAGCTACTTTGCCACTTAAGCCAGTTGTGATCGAAGAGCCCTTTCAACAGTGGGGTTTGGATTTCATTGGAACACTCAACCCATCTTCAAGTGCAGGACATACTCATGTGTTGACTGCCACAGATTATTTCACTAAGTGGGTAGAAGCCATTCCAGTTAAAAGTACTACTTCAGAGGTAGTATGTAATTTCATCAAAGAAAACATCTTGATAAGGTTTGGAGTACCAAACAAGATCGTGACCGATAATGCTTCAAATTTTTCTTCTGCTGAGATGATGGAGTTCTGCTATGGGTATGGGATTTCCCTCGCTCATTCTTCAGATTATTATCCTCAAGGGAATGGACAGGCAGAATCAACAAACAAGAATTTAGTGACCATTGTAAGAAAGCTTGTCAATGAATCTCAGAGAAACTGGCACAAAAAGCTTTATGATGCTCTCTGGGCAGATAGGATTACACCCAAAAGAGCAATTGGGATGTCCCCTTTTCAAGTGGTGTATGGTGTGGAAGCTCAACTACCAGTGATAGTGGAACTACCAGCTTTGCATTTGATGAAAGCTATTGAGGACACCAGTTTCAGTGATTCTTTGGATAAGAGGATCATGTATCTCCATAAGCTAAATGAAGACAGGCTGCAGGTTTTTGATAGAATCTCTGCCCATCAGTAGAAGGTGAAATCTTTATTTGACAAGAAAACTAGATCCAAAGATTTCAAAGTTGGAGACATTGTTCTACTATGGGACAAAAGACATGAACCTCGAGGAAGCCATGGTAAGTTTGACTCTCTTTGGCTTGGTCCTTTCAGAATCAGGCACTTTGCTGGTGAAAATTATTTCTATCTTAATTACATGGATGGATCTTCTCTCCCACTTCCTTATAGTGGGCAGTACCTGAAATTGTTCAATTCCTAGGTGAATAGGAAGTCCTTTGTATATTATGTATAGTGTGTGTTTTCCTTTCCTTGCTTTTTCTTTGTTGTTTTTCCCATGTGTTGCCTTCTGTATTGATTTTCCTTTGACTCTATTTGCCCAATGGATAAGGCATTGGTCTTCTTCCCCAGAGTTTTCTTGAGTTCTTGTCTTGCCTTGTTCTTGTGATCTAGTCAAGTCATCCCCAGAAAGAGCCAGCTGTTGTCCTCTCAAAATTCCCCTCTTTTGAAAGTTGAAAATTTTGAAAATTTTGAGTTGACACCCTTCAGTAGTGTTCTAGTGAAGTAAAAATTTGAAGAGATGGTGAAAATTGCATTTATTGGGGTCATTTTAGTGACTTGCGGGTCTGTCAGACATTTTTGTCCCTCATGTCCCAAGTACCGGTGGGCCTTTTGTTCACCGATCGGCCGATTTCCCCGCAAGTCCTTGTCTGTCAGCTTTATCAGACATTTTTGGCCCATCTGTCCCAAGTACGTCTGGGCCTCCTATTCACCGATTCCCCACATCATCTGCATCGGCCGAATCGGGTCTTCACATCCTTCACGTTTCTGTGTCCCTGGACCGCCCGTGCTCCTTTGGCCCGCATTCCCCGCATCGGCCGAATCAGCTTTTCACGTCCCTCATGTCCCAATGTCCCATGGACCGTCCGGGCCAGTTTTTTCCACTTTTCCCACATTTCACCTTTTTTGAGTCGGTGCAAGGTGTATTTAATGTGCATTTATGATCTTCTCTCTCCTGAATGGCTATTTAAAGGGACTACCATCTATGCATTTGTCACATTGCTTGCTCGCTATCTCTTGCCCGCACTCTTGCAATTGAGTCATCTGTTCATCTTCCTGTATCCCTTTGCATTTTTATCATGAATCTGTTCTTTGAAGGCCGTTCTTCTGTGCACTGTAAAAATGAAGATCAAGTTTCAAGGGCATGAGCATCTATCACCTTTGGAGACTTTTGTACCCAATATCAGAGATAGCGAAGTTTGACACTTAGATTTTGATGATTTCTGGGGTAGATTAGCATGCGATAATCCTACTCCCATGGCCCAAATGATCAATGATAGTGGAATCACTTATGCTGCTGGTTTTCCTATCTCTGTGCAGTGTGCTGACACTGTGCTCACCTGCGGGGCTCATTTCAATCCGAGATACCAAGGAGGTTGTTAATGTGCATGGAGAATTGATTACAAAACTAGATGTTTCCACCATCACCACTGCCCTATGCATTCCTGAGATAGAAGACTCCATTGTTCTCACTCTTGCTCAAGCTCAGACCCTATTTGATCAAGACAATGAGAAATACAAGGCACAAGTAGCTAAGTCATGGCTGAAGTGTCCTAAGAAGGGAGCATCCCGACTCTCCAAGGCATTGTTCAGGGTTGATTTCAATGAAGAACTATCAGATTTCATCATCTTGCTCACCCGTATTATGGGAATGCCCTCTACCAATGACTTCCATTTTTGGATGTGCCCTTTTATAAACATCATCTGCGAGGGTAAGCAAAACATTAATTGGGCTGAGATTATCTGTATGAACCTGACTGAGCAATTGTCAAATGTTCAGCAAACTAAGAAGTTCTACATGACTTCTTATCTCATGTACACCCTGGCAGCATCTCGGGAGTGGTTCAGCTTCACTTACATTGAGGGCAAGAAGGATGAGCCCATATACACATATTGCCCTCAGTTTACCCTCAAGGCCAGTAATCACAATTTCAGAAGGGTAAATGATGCTTTCACCATGTACATTGTGAGGCTCTTGGAGGGTGACACTGCCAGAAGGTTCTCTGATGAGGCTATGGCTTTGATAGCTAAGTATGGGGCTTTCTTCATCCAATTCTGAAAGTTCTCATACATCAGACTGGCCTGTTTTGAAAGTACACCTCTCAAGCTTCCCATGTTCTGCAATGATAAAATGGCTTTGGTTGAGGTGTGCAGGTAGCTAGATAAACTTCATAGAACCTACCGAGATAAGAAGATCACTGGTCTTCATTTCCCTATCACTTTGGGGAATTATACATGCAGGACAACTCTAGATGCCCAGAATATAGAAAGGGCTATTGCTCCTCTTACTGTTCATTTCTTCAGGCCCAGGACTTGCTTTGATCTGAAGAAATTCATTGATCAGAATCTCAGGATAACCTATCATCATCATCCTGATACTGAGGATTACTGGGCTGATTGTGTTGATGATTTTGAAGCCAGGAGGAGGCATTTTGGTAGATTGTCTCTGCAACAGATCTTAGATCTCAATCTCTACCAGGTGCCTGAAGGGCTTGTGGATGATGATGAGGACTTGCAATCCTTTGAGTATGAAAGATCAATCAAGCACACTCCTCTAGAAACCCTAGATTGGTATGTGAAGGAGAGAGATGATTTGAGTGAGATAATTTCCCCTGTCATCGTCAGAACTAAGGTTTGGTTTGATAGGAAAGTTCGTGAGTTCAGGAGGAACCAAGGTAGATCCTCTTCAAGAGAGGCTTCTACACCTCGGAAGGAAGCACATACACCTAGTACTGAGGTACTTGAGCAAACTCCTTCTTCTTCTGCCATGAAAGAACCAGAGTTGTCTACTCCTTCCTCTTCCACCAGAGTATATCAGAAGAAAATCAAAGAGGTTAAGCAGGAACCGGTCAAGGAAGAAACTTTTCTGGAGCAATCAGAATTGCCTATTGGGCCAGAGAACATTATTGTTCTAAATGATGATGATGAGGAGGAGATGAAAGAACCAGAAGAAACCACTGAAACCACTACTGAGGTGGAGAAGGAAGGATCAAGAACTGAACCTCCAAGTCTAGCAGACTCCTCTGCAAAGGAAATTCTTGAGGTTCCATTCATTTCCCCACTAGAGACAACAGTGGTCCATACTTTAAGTGCCATGAGTTCACTTGCACTTGGGTCCCTTGATTCTTCCATTTTCTTCTTCTTCCTTTTCCTGGGTAGCCCCTAGTTGATAACAGGAAAAGGAGATCTTCCTCCAGATTGACAGGGCCTGATTTTGATGTTGTGGCAGCTCTACTTGGTACTACCCCTCCCCCTCCAGCAAAGAAAGCAAAGACCACTTCGAGGATGGTAACTGATGCTCAAGGCCAACAGTTCCTGGAGGTTGCAAAACCCAAGGTGGAAAAAGAGGAAAAATATCTTTTGATCTCTGACTTAGAGTTTTCCAGGATTCCAATGGGAGTATCTACACCTGAGAGTGAAGTTCATAACCTTCGGGAAACCGTCACTAGGGTTATTGAACAGGGTTGAGAAAGGAAAGCAAACCATGGAGTAGTTGGAAGAACAGAACCAAGTTCTTTCCAACTTTATCAGATCATTATTGGCCAAAGATAAAGTTTTGGATCCAGCTCCATTGGCTACTCTCCCACCTCCCATTGTTTCTCAACCAAGATGAGGTTCAAAGCATCAAAGACATACATAAGTATTCTACTTATGGGAAGGTTGTTGAGGCCATGGTAGATGATATGATCATAGCAGGTTTAAAATTCATTGAGGAAGCCTTCAAAACCAATGAGAAGGTGATCAAGTTGTAGCAGAAACTCACTTCCTCAATCAAAGCTATGGACAAGGAACTGAAGGTCTAGAGTGGGTGTATTGCAGATCTCTGTCTAATGGGTCAAACTGATGAGAGGATCTATGTTAGCCAATAATGTATTTGATGATGTCAAGAATAACCTGTCAAGGACATGGATCTTTAGCATTGAATGGAAAATAAAGGTTCTGGAAGAAGCACTGGGAGAATTAAGGAATGTATGGAAAAAAGGGGAGTCTTTTAAAATGTTTTATCTACCTTCAAAGATATCCACTGGATGAGTACAGGTGTATCCTTCTCTCTTCAAGAAATCTTGTCAAGGATGATTTGTTCAAAGAAGAGTCAATCACAAAAGAGAAAATGAAGGACATTTGTTCTCTCCATTCAGTTATAGATATATCCAGCCAGGCTAATAAGAGTATCTAGAAATGCATACTCACAAAGATATGGAAAAGTTCCTTGGCACATGGACTCATGCTACTGCTAACACAACAATTCCAAGAGGCATGGAGATAGCGGAAGCATTGAAGAGATTCAAGCATCAGATTCTCAAAGTAGTGGGCCCTCCTCCGCCACAACCAGATGTCTCTTCTTCTGGCTCTTGACTCTCCTTTTCTATCTATAGTTTGGATCTCCTTGTAAATTAATTAAGGACTTTGTATTGTGCATTTCCTTAATTAATCTTTTAGTTAAAAGAAACGGTTACCAAATGTAACCACTTTGTAAGCTATATATTGAGCTCTCCTCGCCATTCCAAAGGGCTGGAACTCTGATTATTTTTTAAAGTGTAAAAGAATTAAAAGCTATCAATACAGAATATTTCCCTTCCTATTTCTATCTGCATCTATTTATTCCCTCTTATCTATCTGAAATTTGTGAATCATTAATTTATTGCATTAAGAAGCTTTGTATTCTTGTGGATGTTATCTTTGGAACTTTGTGTCTGTGAAATCTAACATCTAGTGGTTTTAATATGAATGATTCTGTTCTATATATTGTCCTTGCTCAACATTTATAAGGAACTATTTTGCTATCTATACTTCCTGAAGAGTGCTATTATATTCTACCTTTTTTCCCTCCCTTAGTTCTTCTGTTCCTTTGTATTGATAATCTATCTTGGCATTAAAACACTTTCATGATATCAGAGTTCCTCATTGAAGTAGAAAATTGTACATTTGTGAATAGTTTTTATGTTTGCTTTCAATAAGGGTGCCTCTCCCATAAAAGAGGAGGGAATTTTGTCCCCTAACTGTTGCTTGCATTAAAGTCCCATTTTGACAACCAAATGAACCTTGAAGAGGGGAATATGAGTATGGGAAAAAAAAACCCATTTCTTTTCCTATGGTCCTCATTACGAATGTTGGAAATTATTAAACCGAATTCCTAAGGAGATGTTTCCATGTGTCACAACTAGTTCATGTGAATGAGTGAATGATGACGGATCACTTCTTCTAGAGCATATGTTAGTGCCCCCACTTGAAGGAATAAGAAGACTTCCTTGTGGAAGGGATGAGAAATGTATTTATGTCACATTTCCACCTTTGATGAATTTTTAAAATAAGTGTCTCAAGTGTTGGTATCTCAAGGATATTGTTAAATATTTGCAGGGTACAACCCTGGGATAGGGTTTAATCCTTTGAAGCACTTCAGGGGCTATTTTATGGTCAATGGAGCTTGGGATCTCAAGAAGGGGAATTTTATGTTTTCCCCTATGATCACCTTGGGAATTAGTGATAATAGACATATAAATTCTCCCTGAAGCTGAGGATGACATCATGATGACCTAAAAAAATTGTGGTATTTCCACTTACCTTGCACATTCTAGAAACTGGTATTTAAGCATTGAGAAAATCTAGATGGAATTTTCCCAATTGAAAAATGTATATGTATTTTGACTCCATGAATAATTTAAAGAACAATGTGATGCCCAATAAACTATATATTTTGGAAAACTTTGAAATGTTTCTCATTATTCAAGGGTACAATAGGGTGTGTCTTCACAGATTGAGACTCTATTGAGGTAAACAGGAATACTTATAAGAAATGTGAAAATTATAACATGTAGATAATTACTATATATTGTCCAATTAATTTTTAATTTTCATAACTCCTTAGGACTTCCGGTAAATTCTAGGTTCCAATTTTAGTTATACACTCCTTGTACCTTACCAACTCGTTGTTAGATAGATTTGTCCCTAAACCTCCAAAAATTTGTGTTAAATCTTCCAAAATCACTATCCAAAATGTTCATAGATCTTCAATAAAATTCCATATGATTTATGGGATTTCCGATCCTTCCCATAGGATGCACATCAGTCCTGATCTAAGGTTATAATTTGCCAAAAGGAATAGTATTAATTATAAGTGTTAAAATTCACTTTTCAAAACTTATTTATATGATATTAATGACATTATTACCTCATTTAAAACATTAGGGAAATATTTTAAATTACAAATGATACATTCACCTAAAATGAATCATTTTGAGAATTTCATGTATAGGAAGGAAAAATTATCTTGAGAGGGATTTGGAATAGAAGACTCGGGAGCAACTTTTCAAATTTGGCTGAGTTGTCATGGATGAAAGGAACTTGAATTTGTATAGCTACAAATTTGCATGAAAAAATCATTGATCTATCTTGGGGACTTGTTATGGATCAAGTGAAATCAGGATAAGACAAGGAGGAACCCCATAATCTAAGACACGACATGGAGGAGTGAACTTGTCCATTGGGCATACAAAGTATTTTTCCAAAAAAACACATTATTTTTCAGGTTGAACATACCAAAACTAGAAAAATCTTTCAAATGTGGCACACAATGTTTTCTTCTTCAAAATATATTACAAAGATGGGATATTTAAAAATGTGGGGTTGCACACTATTTATCATTCAAGGGACCCAAAAATGATAGTTGGGATAAGTGTTATCCAAAATTCACCCCCCAAGGTAATTTTGATAACATGCATCAGCATTATTATATTGATTCAGGGTGAAAAATCATGTTTCTAGGGTCCCCTCGGTATCTTGTCTAACTCTCCTGTCCAAGAGGAAGAGAGTAAGTTTTGAGAAAATGTGAAAAAAAAGGTTCAAGAAGGCAAATTGGTCGATCCAAAAAATCGTGAAAATTGGCTAAGTCCTGCTCAAGGTCGCCTCCGGGACGTTGGGACAAAAAGGTGCGAACCGGCCGGTTCGGCCAAAATCAGCCAAGGTGGTCCGTAATCGCAGCAGGGACATCGGGACAAAAGTACGCGGCGGGCGCGAAAAGCCGATCCGGCCGAAAGAGGAAGAAAAATATGGCTAAGTGTTGCGTCGGGAACAGTTTGGGACAAAAAACCCGAACCGGCCGAACCGGCCGAAAAAGGTCGCAAGTCAGTCCGAAGGCAGGCGATTGGGACATCGGCGATTTAGAGGTATTTGTCCATACAGTCCAGAACAGTTGAACCGGCGTGAAGGGCGAAATCAGGTCAGTTCAGTCCGAAACAGAGGACAATTTGGGACATCCGGGCCAAAAGGGACGCGAGGGACCGGCCGAAGGAGCCGAAATCAATGAAATCTTGCCAAAAAACAAAGTGGGCCAAACAAAAACAAGGAAGGCCGAAATTGGCCGAAATTAGACAGATATTTTTCCCAGGTAGTTTGACGACAGCCGGGAATCGGCCGAAATCAGTCAAGACATAATCGCGAAGGAGCCGAAGGATCCAACCAATGAGATCATGAACGTGTCAAAGGAGGAAAAGTCAACGTTTGGTCCGGAAACTTCAAACGGCCATAACTTTTGACTCCGAGCTCCGATTTTGATACCAATTTGACTTTCTGGAACTTTCTACGCCACAAAAAATTGGATTTCGGGTAGATATATTTAAATAAAAAGAAACATATTCGGCTCCAGTCAGTAAATGCTCATTCCCGTCAAATGACAGAAAACGCCTGCCATGCCCAAAAGAGCTGCCCGCACTCAGAAGGCCATAACTTTTGCATTTCTCAGGAAAAATCACACAAAATTGGTACCGTTGGAATCGTGGTTCCAAGCCTGTTTTTTCACAAATCAAGATCGCCATAGATTTGATCCAGAGCTCAATTGATTGAGATTTTTATAGAAAACGTGGTGAAATTCTTCATGAACAGTGTCAATTTAATTTGGTAGCTTGGGAGAGAAAATTAAGAGGCATGGTCATAAAAAATAGAAGTCATTTCTCTACTGCTTTAATACAACATGGGACAGTATGGGGAGCCATTTTGCTAGACAGTAATGTATACCCATAATGAGATCAATTAAATGCCTCTAGAGGTGGTTGGGGTAGATTTGGGATTTCCATCTCTCTTTTCTCTCTCATTCTTCCTATAAATTGTAAGTGAGGGGCTTCTTTCTAAAGGGAGAGAACATTCCTGTTTTGCTCATCTCCTTGCCTTCTTCTCTTTATCAGGTGAATTTGTGGAGTTCAAACCTCCCATTTGAAACTGTAATGTGACTCTACCTCTTGGCATTTTTTAGTGTATTGTATCAATCTTTGGAGCAAGTATAATGCATGTCTGTGGATGATTCTCAACCCTCTTCATGTTCATTTGCATCCTCCTGATCTTTCACTGCAAATGCATTTTATCTGTGCATGATCTTGCATCACATTTCTAGTGGCACTGTGTTTATTGGAAAGATTTGGTGTTCTTCATTCCTTTTCTGGTGCATCACCTTCATTAGTTTAGGTTTATTTTTCTGCATTTCTCTCCCTGTCTCCTTGGCAAGTTTAGATTAGAATTTGAGTTTACCCTCTACATTTTTTAGATTGTGTGCATCTGAACAGAGGAATAGGAACCAGCCTTCTCTGGAGAATCCTTTCTCATTTTTACAAGTCCCACACTTGGAGAAAGTACCCATGTTATGTAATCACACTGGATGCTAGAGTGATCAAACTAGAAATCGGTGATAACAATGCCATCATGGTGCTGGTGATTTTGACATCAAGTGGCTCATTATTTTCTTGTGAAGAGAACCTACATAGCTAGTGCACTAGCAAGAGTGTACTTCGATGAGATTGTTAGATTACATGGAATTCCATGGAAGATCATCTGTGGCCATGATTTATACAACTCACACTTCTAGACTTCTACCATGCAGAAAGCCCTTGATCCACAAGCATCAACTTCAAAACAACATATCATCATAGGGAAAGATGGATAAACGGATTGGGTGAATCATATAATAGAGGACATGCTTGGGATGTATGTCATGGATCATCATTCGAGGTGGGAGGAAACCCATCTTATATTTGGTGGCGTTTTCCTACAAAAACAGTTTTCAGACCTTGATTGGAATGACACCTTTTTAAGCATTGTATGGCAGAGAGCATAACTTACACCGTCGAGTTGGGAAAAACTGAAAAATAGAGTATCTCTTGGACCAGCTTTGTTACAGGAATGGAAGAATAGGTTGTTTTTGTCCATCACCCTGAAATTGCAGGAGGCACAAGACATTGAAGAATAAGTGTGCAGATCACAAGGAGAGTTGACTATATGATTATGCAACAAACTTGGCACAAATCTTTTTCTTCATGTCAGACCTCATAAAAGTCCTACCCAACAGAAAAGGTTGTAATTGTCCTAGACCACTCAATATTGATTTTTAAGTATCATGATCAGATCGGTCCCTAAGCTTATCATCTAGCCTTGCCACCCAGTTTGTATCGCATAGATGATGGGTTTCAAATTTTTTCTCTAGGAGATATATCCTAGATCCATCTCACCCTATTAGATTGGACCACATCTACAGGTGCTGGAGCATTGAGTCATATGATGTTGGAGCCCATGTGTATTTTGGAGTGCCCACTCCTGGGCAACGAGGCCAAGAGATTGACCAGGTGTGAGTCATTGGGATAAGTATGATGAGACTGTTCTAAATGGGAGGATTCTAATTGTTAAGAGTCTAGTTTCCAATGGATTTCAGTGAATTCTAGGAGGAAGTCAAGTCTAGGGGGGGGGGGGATATGAGGTCCCCTCTACTCTTAAACACTTATTATATTTTGAATTTAATTTATGATTAATATTGTTAAAGATATACATTGATTATTTTCATGATGTTTGACATGACAACACTCAATTGATCATGACATTATAATATTTTACCTTTTTTCTTTAAGGCATATTTTTTACCTCAACCATTTTTAATTGAATTCAAACCACTTTTTGGCATATAATTTATAGACATTCATGAAAATTTTCATGTTGATGTAAGATTTAACTTCTTGAATCTATATCTCTTACATGTTGATATTGATAAAAGACAGGGTCCAGATGTTGTTGAACATTTTATACAATTTAGCAATCTTGTGGGAACATAGAGGTATGTGAATGGTTATTGGTATTTATGGGTGTATATTACTTCGCTAGATCAATTTATAAAAGACATGTGTCTTAAAGTACATGATCCTATCATTAGGTGGTATACAAAATGGGTGGATCTATTGGCTATCTTGAACGGAATTTTTCTAGATGTACGACAAAGGTCACCATGTGTCATCCTTCTCGAATTGGGAGTTGTATGATTACTTGTTATACACACATAATCTCATTTAAGATCTTACAAACTCAATCACCCATGGGCTATGTTCACTGGTTCTATCCCTTTAGTATTTTATTTTTAGTAGATATATTTTATTGAAGTGTAATCTCATTTAATCATTGTTAAAATTGAATAGAGTGATGTATATAAGTCTCATTTATCATGTTAATTAACCTATATGGAAACTTGTATATGAAAATGTCAAAACATTTATTAGAGCAAAAATTTTACACCATGTCTATTTTCTTACATTTCAGCTCCTTATTTACTTTGAGAGTTTGCACAAATTATCCTTATTTTTTGTTGATATAGTTGGGCTTAAGGGCTCATTCCTTAAGAGGCTTGTGGGACTAATCTAAGCTTGAAATTAACAACATACAAAATATAAAGAACCATGATTTGGGGGTAGATCCAAATAAACCCCATTATGTTTCATTGTGTCTAAAGATAAATATATGATACATTTAGTAAATGGTCAATAATTCTTGTTTTATTTGTCCTCTATAGGGTTCTTTGGAAATCCATATAATAAGTAGGCTTTCACAATGTGAATTTTATTTATCTTATAGCATTAATTAATTAAGATGCACTGTATTTTATAGAGTTGAGGAAAGCAACAAGATGTTCACATCACATTGGTGCCATAAGTTACCCCTTCTTCTCTTATGTAAAATTTAAGTATGATCATCAAGGAAATATTTTTACATGCTATCTTATTATGGGATACTTCACACATTTGAGGGAATATTTTTGAGCAATGCATAAGAGTCTTCAAAATATTTTTAATTCTTGAATTTTTTTGGAGGATTTAATGTGAAATTTAATCCTTTGGGATCATGGAGTAGTGATTCTTACATATTTCTTCTTTTGTTTCCTTGTCATTAAGTTACAGATTTTTTTTTTGTTCATAACTAATATGTATGTATTGTATCTATGTTTGTCATCTACTTCATAATATCTTTGGTATCTATAATTGGTAATGTGTAGTAAAGGATATTGGATTCTTGAAGGCATATAAAAAACTCATAATGGTTACTTTCATATTTCTCATGTTCACTTAACGGAGGCCAATGAAAATGGATTATCCTACCTAATTACATAAATTTTGGAGATAGTCATTTCCAATATCATACATGAATTTTAGAAAAAAATTACTATCTATTTGAGAACCAAATTTATTTATAGTTGGTATATCACTATGGAAAGTTAAGTTTAGTTTTGTGGAAGATAAAAAAGGAAATAACTAGTCATATTCCTAAAACCATGTAAAATTAGGAAAATTTATACTTATTTGATAATATCTATACTATATTTTTAAAATAATAGCCTTGTGAAATTCCACATTAATAGATAGTGAACTTAGTTATACAATAAACCCTTAAAAATGTATTTACCAACTAAGGTAAACTTAACCTTAATCAGGTTTATTAGCTGCTTATGCTAATATCATACTTGAAAACCAATACATCCTGTGATTAATGTATTATCAAGTTGTTATTCAATGGTATTATTAACTTTTGATGAATTTTTTCATTTTACTTTGAAAATAAAAGAACATTGTATTGAGACAATATTAACTACTAGATCTCTATGAAGTTCAACAATTGTGGTTGAATAAATAATTTTCTCATACCAAATAAATTTAGTGTTAATGTTGAAATTTCATACTAACATATCATACAATTATCTAGACAACATTTTGAAAGGATAACTGAAATATTTAGCAAACTTTAATGCTTGAAAATATGTATAAATTTTTGTAGTAATGCTTTATATTTTTCATCAACTCTGATTAATTTCCTACTAATACCAATTAATAATAGATTAAATTTATAAACTAAATTGAAAAACACTTCCACATTTATATATAAAATCCCATAAATGTTGATGTAGTGTTAAGTCAAAATCTAGCTACTTCACTCATGATATATAATATATATATATATAATATACAAATGTTATATAATTGTCATTGATCAATCATAAACCGAATGGTAATTTATTTATAATTTTTTATATTGAAATGTAGTAGTACCCACTTAGGGCCTTCACACTTGTTACTTTGTTTATTTGAATACTGTTGACTATACTTATGGATATTATTGTATCATTTTGGTTAGCATGATGTTAGATGATAGAGATATTAACTATTGTTGGATTTCGATTCATTATATGATGTGTGTGGATTATTATAGACAATTTATATTGAGGCCATGATATGTTGTTGACATCGTTATATGTTTCTGACATGTGATATATTCTGGCATATTGAGTACCTTAACAATTGAACTAATCTTGTGATCCTATTGACATTGATGAAATATAGAATTGAGATGTTGTTAGAAATTTTAAAATAATAACACTTGGGGCATTGCCTAGATGATGATTTAATTCATATGTAGATGATTGTTGAATTTATATTTATATATTTTATCTTGGATGTTTTGATGCGCCACGAGACCGAAGGAGGTATTATGTGTTTTGCAAGGTAAGATATCACAACAAATGAAAAGGGGATTGGAGACCAACCACATTCTCCCAATTGCTAGATGGATTCAACAATGGTCACCATGGCAACATGTGTTATGTTGTGTGTGTGTTTGAATTATTTTTAAGGGGGTCCCCATGGGGGGAATTACCTCCAATTGTGACCAAGGGTTTATGTGTAGTTCTTTTAATTTTTATAAACCCTTTATTTAATTTTAGTATGTGATTTTTAGTGATGTATTCTCTATGTTTTATTAATTATTTAATTTGTGTCTAGATTAGTAAATTAATCATTTATAAAATAATTATGGATGGGACAAAAGTTAATTCATTTATTAGATTAGATGGTTCTTTGGGTTATGTGTTGTAATTGAGTGTTGTGATACTGAGTGTTGTACACTCTACCCCTTCTTGGAATTTTAGATTTTTCCTTAAGGGCCAATTTTGGAGGCTTGTGGGACAAGTTAAACTTGTCCCACACCTCTTAAATTTCATATAATACCTATGGATTGGGGGGTCAAAAATGATAGACCCCATTATGTGTTTTGGGAAGATCAAAAGAAGCAATAACAATTATTGCAATTTTTTACGAATTTATTAATCATATTTTTTGTCCTTAGGGGTGTGGGCTTAAACGATTGTGTGTGTGTAACCTTTTTATTTCTAAAAATTATTCCGTAATTTTTAGCTTTGGAGTTATTGGGTTTTATCTTGGGTTTTGTGCATTGAGAGGAAATGATGGGTGTTACTTGGTATCAGAGTGGAGGTTCATTGTTTCTATTTATTCAAACCTTTGAGTTAAAATAATTCACTTTTAAGAGCTCTTAAATTTTATGGGATGTTTGGATTGTGGGATTTTTCCCAATGTGGAAGGATCTTTACCAACCTTGAGGGATATGAAGCGATTGTTGACTTTCGTGCATAGACACCTATGCAAAAAATTTCAAGGAATTGTTATCTTTTATAAATTATTATTTTTAGACAACACTGTGATAAATTATTTTTGGATCCTTTCCATGAGGTTTTCTTGGGGTTGCCAAAATTTTGATAGGAAAAATTTATCACACCCATTCACCACATTCTACATGTCCTAATCTTTTTGATGGAACCTTTTGAACAGATTCAATCAGAGCTACAGTGTAAAAGTTATAGCTCCCAGAAGTTGCCTTATAAATAATGGAGATATGTTGAAGTGGAGCTGCTACCCAGATCATGTTTTTTGGGGTGGCAGGTTGGGTATGTTGTCACTTATAGGAATTAATTCCCATTTGGAATAATAGATATCATGACATGATGTCATAGTGGATCTACTTCTGTATGTATATTCTTAGGTAGAAGTGGGATATAGAGTACCCCTACTTGCGGCCACGAAAGGCTGCGAAGTGATTGTGATGTTGATATTTCATAAGTGTTTATATTTGTAAACATAAATATTTTATCAAGAACCATGATTTTATTTTAATGATTTTATTGAGAAGCTATGACTCTTTTCTTATTGTTTTTTTTATCTTATTGCGATATTTTTGGAGAACTGCAATACGACTACTTAGCCATTTTCTTGGATAGCCGATATTTCTTGGATTTTAACATTGATTGATAATATTGGTGCTCTGAATTAGTCTCGCCTCTATTTTCCATTAAAATCCCTCCAGTTTGAGGCCTTTGTCACAGAATCCAAAATTGTTCTCCCCGTGTTGGTACTTGAAAACTTCTATCCTCCATTTGGTTGCCATGATTAGTTCTCTCCTTTGGTCAAAGGTCACTTACAAGCTCTAGATTTTGTTGATTTGTTCCTCAGTCCATCTGAAGGTTGTCTGATCAATTGGGTTTATAACTCAGGCTATTCCTTCCCTTCCATTTTCCGTAGTTGTGTGCTTGTTGTCCCTACCATTTTGTCCCAAGTACTTGAAGAAATGTGAATGGATATAGCTTGAAGGGTCATGTGTGAACCTTACAGCATTTCCAAATTCTCTGTCCTTGAAGAAGATTTCATCTCTGGGCTCAAACAATGGTCTCCTTGCATTTTTACGGTCCTTGACGGGTGTGTTTTCTCCTGTCAAATTTAAATATCTGCATTAGTGGAAACGTGGCCGTCTTTTGGTTAGATGCAGCTCGGCGAGGCACTTTAAAATTTTATGGATCATTTTAACCCAAAACTTATCCACGTGGAGGAATGGCATTCATTTGAAGACTCACCTTTTTGTTTGGCCTTGGAGTCACGCCGGGAGGAAATGTGGAGGAGTCCACTACTTTTCCTGGACTTAGAAATTTTTTCATGCAGCTGATATAAAATTTTGGCGGGCTGTGAACACATGGTGGGATGGCGCTCGTTTGAAGATCTATCTCAGGATCCCACCTTAACAAATGCGACAGGAGGGACAAGTTAATCTTTTTTCAAAGATATTTGAGAGGCCCTGGGACCGTAGCTCCATTAGGGACTGGAAAAATTTTAATATAATTTTTCTAAGGCTTGGGACACTTGGTGAGCCCACGCTCATTCAGGGTCTTTGCTCTTGGGGACTTATCTTGAAGGTGTGCCATAAAGACACGTGGAGGTTTCCACCGAGCCTTCTTTTACTTAGACTTTTTGGAAAATTCCTAAAGGTCCTGAGACATGTGGAGGGACCACACATCGTTTGGGGATTTTATTTTGAAGAAATGCTCAGGATGGACACTTGGAGGCTTCCACTCACTCTGCATTTTTGCTTGGAATTTTCAACGGGTACGGAAGAAGACTGTCTCGGGCCTTGGATTCATGGCGCCTTGTTATTCAAAAGCTGAACTCATTAAACCTTTTAACAGACTCTTCTAAAATAGTCGAGACACATGTTGAGCCCGTCAACTTGTTTGGGGTCTTCTAGGGGAAAATGTGGGGACCATCTGTGGAAGATGCGCTAAAATTGAGACATGTGAAGCAATTCTGGTTGGGAAAATTTAGACTAGGTAGCAGGAGGGCGGAATCTGCAAGGAAAATTTGGAAAATTTTCCTTTCTTCCAAAAATAGGAAAAACAACAGAATTTAGCCACGGTTCCTTGGGGACACACATTGGGAAACGTGTCAAGCCTAATTTTCAAAGGCAGAGGGGTGGAGAAAATTGAGAAATTCTACATATTTTCCAAAGGGTGTAAAAGGTAAAAAGGAACCCCCAGGCCTGTCTTAACTTGGATCTCCCACGTGGACGGTCCAAATTCAAAGGAGAGATCAACGACAACTATGCGTTTGTATCTAATTTTGTACCATTTTTGCTCCAAAGCTCTTAGGGATGTGAATTTTTATGGTTTTTATCATTTCTTGGAGTCTCCTACATGCCAAATGAAGAGGAACATTAATTTGATATCCTATTTTGGGGGGGAAGGTCTAAAAACATCTTTCACCATTAAATATGTAATCTGACTGTCGGATTCAACCTGATCTTTATTTCCTTGGCACACAAGATACTTGTTGATATCTTGGTTTGGTGGGAAAATATAAAAACATCTTTCACCATTATGATGTGATCTGACTATTGGCCTCGATCTGATTTTCCAGTTTTTTCTTCCATGGCACACAAAGAACCAAATTTGATAGATTGGAGGAGGAAGTAGTTAGTGTGTGAGATGAAGAACGACTTACCAAGCAAAGAATTGAATGCTGGAAATATTTGGAGAGATTTTCCCTCTGGACACTTGACAATTTTTTTTGCAAATCCTGATTCTGGGAGTCACGATCAAGGTTGTAACACGCAACGGTGCTTTGAATGTTTCTGGTTTTGGGGGTAAAACTCTGTTATAAAAGAAATGTTATAAATTACATGAATTTTTCATGCAAATGGTTGGAGTGTTAGAGGTCGGGAAGCTAATTCTTGAGAGAAAAGTTTGATAGAGCCCATCTTTTCTGAGAGACTATCTGAAGAAGCCTATTTATTTCCTTTTGTGTTAAATTTGATCATGTCAAGGTGGTTGTGAGTGTACAACCATTAACAAGCTCTAAGATTGTTATAGAAACTTTCCCTTGCTGATAAATTTAATCAAACTTGAGTAAATCTGTGTCTGATTTTGAGAAAAATTTGTGTCTGCTTCATTTCTGAATGTCTGCAAATAGTTTTTCTTGTTCCCATTGCAATCTACATTGAAATCTTTTTGAATAACATAAGATCTTAACTTTTTGATAGTTTGGTGGCAACTTGCAATTTCATTTATCAGATGAGCTTTCATTTCATAGTGAAATAAACAAGTTTAAAATCAATTTGACTCCTAGCATGACTGATTAAGATTGTTTGTTAGCCTTTGAGGGTATCTTAGGCATGATAAAACAAAGGTTGATATTGTTTATTTATGTTTTTCAATTTGAGCCTTCATTTTCGATCCTTAAAGTTTGTGTGAAAACGTGTTGATTTGGGCCTCCACTAAAAGCACATCATTCTGGTTAAAGGGACATTTTATCCTATTTCTGAAGCATTCTTTTGATCAATCCTTCCATTTTTGTAAAATTTCTCAAAGATCTGGTAAAATCAATGTCCACTCTGCCTCACCTCCCACCAAAATTCATTTAAAAACAACCAATCATACCCATACTACCCCTGTTTTTCCTGTGTGTATCACAAATGCATAATTTTTGTTACCAAAACATGCAGAAGGAATCAGGTTTTCATTGTCTTTAATAGCCTGAACCTTGCTCAGAAAATATCTCCATTATCTAGGGTGATAACTCGTGAGAGTTAGATTTTTGTTTTATTGGTCATGTTTTCTTCAAGGTCTTCTCAATAACTTCTGCAACTAAGGATATCTTCATCTCCTCCACAAACAACATAGACTACAAAATGGTATTATCACCCTGGTTGAAAGGCATGACCATAAAGTAGTGAGGATAGATAAAATCCTCTTAAGGGTGCTACCCATTTCTCCACATCTAAGTGACAAAGAGCAAGCCACATTTCTTCCCCAACTACAAAACGACACACACATGTGCTATGCTTGTCCTCTAAGCTTCCTGTCAAAACTATGATGTTGCTCAGCTTCTAAGGGAGAATCAATTTGGGTACCAACAAGTTGCTATTGAGCTTGAATTGCTTCTTCTATCTCATTAAAATTTTGGTTGGGTGCAGAGTTTTTCCTCTCCCCTATTTTTGGTTGTTGTGTTCAAGTGATGAGAATATGGAGCTTTGTTGAATACTTGATTTTGGAGCTATGATTGAATACAAATTTTAGTTCATTTTAGTTTCCCTTCTTGTAAAATTTCCCACTTTTAGTGGAATATATTGTATTAATAATTGTGAAGAATAGTTGTTTTGATTATTGGATATTAAAGTTATATTTTATGTTCAGAAGGGAAAGAAATATTTGTTTTTGTAAAATTAGTTTTGTTGTAATAGGAAATAAGTTATAAAGGGGATATCTTATTTCATTGTAGTTAATTTATTTCCTACAAAAGTTTGTAGATCTCATTCAAAAGATAGTAGTTGTGTCATTTTTGAAAAAAATCATTGAAAAACTTGTTTAAAATTGGTTGTGAGAATGGTTGAAAATTGTACTTTGAAAAAGGAAAGAAATCATTACTTTTATAAAGTATTCCATGAAGGAATTATAAGGTTTTGAAAAGGAATCATGTTTGTTCATTCTCTTATAGTAGTTGAAAGAAAGTTAGAATTTATTCAAATAGATGGAAATAACTTAGATTTACTTGTCTTTAATATGGTTAATAAAAATAAAGTAATTCTTAAACACTAGTAGAGAAAAGAAGTCTCGCATTGTATACCTTGGCTTTAGCCTCCTAAGAATGTGCAAATTAAATGCTAAGTTATTGAGAAATTTCTTTAAAACCCATTACACTTTGATATACAAAAAGGTGAAATTTGACTTGGCTTATTTTAAAACCTCTTACTCTTATCCTATCAAATTTTCACAAAAGAAAATCTTAAGTATGAAACTAAAATTAGTTACCACAAATTAATAAAATAAATATTAATTACCTTGATTAGTATTGTTAATAGTTTAAGTATTATCAATGATAAACTATTACTTAAATATTAATAGACTTATTAATATCAAAATATATTAATATATAATATGTATTATATTAATAAAGATATACTATTGTTAATATAATCATTAAAATCATATTATAATATTATATGTATAAATAAAAAAAGAAATATACATACACACACAGATATATATATATATATATATATATATTATAAAAAAATAATAATAAATGTAAAAAGTTTTTTAAAAAATGCAGTGAAAGGGCTAAAAGCCATGTGCCCATATTTATGGGTTTAAAGGAAATGGTGAGGGGTGGGGTCGGAAACCCCACCCCAATAGTTTTTAAATTTTATTAAACCCCAAAGAGGGGGTAAACCACGTATTACCTTGATCAATGCATTTTTTTACACCATATGGCCGCGGTAATTTTGGTTCCCATGCTCAGGCCAAACCTTGTTTAATATCATTAAATGTGTGTGCTATGTGTGTGTGTCTATATATATAATTTCTATTTATATAATTATTATATAGGTATATATCAAAAAAATATATATATGATATGCATATGTATATATACCTATGTTCCAAGTATATTTGTATCTATATATGTTTTCACATATATCAAATGAAACTACATCATAAAAATTGGGAAAAACCCACAAGCCCATTTGGGGAAATCTTAAACTATGAATTAAATAAAATATATCAACATACTTGGAAATCCTAAATGAGGGTATAAAAAAATAAGAAAATAGATGAAGAATTTAAGCCTCTCTCAAAAGAGTGACTTGGAATCCTTGAGCCTCTAACAAACTACAAAACAAAAGATACAATGATCAGTCAAAATAAAAGAGAAAGAATCCTTTCTTAAGCAAGCTATAGGGTTAGTTTGTCCTTCCCTCATTTAAGGGTCCTAAATGAATTGATCCAAGGGATGAGATTCATCCCTACAAAAAGTAGGTGGGGAGTGGGTGAGTGAAATTTGAATTTAAATTTAAATGTTTAAATTCCAAAATACATGGGTTGAGTTTTTAAGGGGGTCACTTTATGGGGTAAGTGGTATATTTATTATTCTAATCCCATGTCAAATGGGGACCTTGTTAATTGATTTAACTTTGTGGAATTAAATAACATTAGTATTTATTTATTTTGGCCATTTTTCCCTTGACATTTAAATGGGGATATTTAACTATAGTGGAATTAAATTGTTTATTAAAATAACACTTAGGGAGAAATTAACCATGCTTGGTCTAATTAAGTTCATTAAATTATAATGTGGGTTTTAATGTTTTGTTATAATGGGGAAAATGTTATTATTAAATATAGCTGAATTAGAAACATTAGTTGGACATCTGTATTTCGAAGCCTGTTTGCGGGCACATTTTAAAATATATATATATATATATATATATATATATATATTATATATATATATATATATATATATATATATATATATATTTATATATATATATTCCATAATTTTCTAGCTTGTCCTAGGTTGTTCTTCGGCTTTGTACGAGCATATTTTAGTGGGCGTTACATAATATATATAGATATATTATTAAATAATTTTTAATATTGAATGATTATATATAATAAATAATGAAAGCTTTTAATAAAACAAGTATTAAAAAATAAAAAGGGGGATTTGGATTAGTGTTGGGGCCAAGTGGCCAACATGGCCTTTGTAATAGATATAGTGGGTAGGGTGGGGGTGGTGGCACCCCCACCCATATAATGCATTCCCCAAATATTTAAGATGTGACCATTGTATATCCCCATTGTGCACTAGGTACTTGGATGACACCCTTTCTCATACACCATTGTGTGTGTGTGTGTGTGTGTGTGTGTGAGATATATACTTCATTGTTAACTAGAAATAAAATTGGGCAAATAATTCCCATAACCCAGATAGTGTAATCTCTCCTCACAATACAAATAGCAAATGAAATACATGACAAAACCTAGGAGAGGGATACATTGGAGCCATCCAAAACTGTGTGTATCTACCCATTATGAAGATGCAAACAAATTAACCTCCATAGCTCCTTTCAAAGCTTCATGGCCTCCTTCCTAAACCTACAATGTGCAAATGAAAAGAAATTAGGGAAAAATGGAATGAGAAAGAAATCTTAGGAATATTTAAGGCTTTTCAGAGAAAATCTACATCTAAGGTCTTACATTGAATTGATCCTAGGATGGAGATTCATTCCTATAATTTTAATTTGGTGGATTTTTGTGGAAATGAGATTTAAATAAAAATCATGTGTATTGGTTGAATGGGGCCACTTTGTGGTTGGGTCAAGTTGTGACCTTTTTGTTATAGGGTAATAAATAAATAATTTGCATTGGCTTGTATGGATTAATTAAGCAATTTGGTTCATGGTAGTTGATAATTAACTAAAGGGATTAAATTAATTAAAAGTAAAATGTATGGTTAAATAATTAAATGATAGGTATTGATGTTAAGTTATTAAAGGAGACATATTTATACAACCTTAGGGGATAGCCTATAATATACTTAGGTGGAAATTAAATGAAGTAAAATAGTGATATTAAGGTAGTCAAAATTTTAATTAGAAATTATTAGTAACCCTAGAAAATTTTTAAACTTTGAAATGGATTTTGGGAATTAATTATTAATCTAGTTCTGCCTACTTCTTGAATATGTGAAAATTATTAATGGGGAAAAAAGTTAAACATAGTTAATGTTTACTCCCTTACAACCGTTTTAAACAATAAAAATTATCTCGTAATTTTACCATGAGTAATTAATGATATTTGACCATGTTGGTCGTTGAATTTGTGGGCGTTACATTTTTTTGTTTCATTACTTTTATTCATTGTATTAAACGTAACATATGTCATTCTCCATTGTTAGAACTCGATTTTGACACACAAATGTTTATTTAATATCTATATATGTTAAAAAAAAATTTACACTACTTATAACCACTCACAACAACTACCAATTCACATGTCATGCACCTAGATGATCTCCTTGAAATATACAGTATCAGTGTGAGATTGATGTGTGAAACAAATCTAGGCACGAGGATGATAAAAGGATGCAACAAAGGTGAATTGAGGTATGCTTTTTCCGCTGCATTGATTTTTATTGTGTTTTACATATAGATTTAAAAATGTACTTTTCCTTATTCTGTAAAATATAACCATCATTGGCATAGCATTGTAAAAGAATAAAATGTTGCTCCCAAAAAGTGACCTATTGTCATATAAAGAAAACATAGTTTTCATAATATCCAAATCCTCTTCCAGAACATTTGAAAAACTTCAAATAATGTCCTAGAATATTTGACAATATTCAAATAGTTTCCCACCAAATTCAATCTCATCCAAATGGTTTTCTTAGAAAATCAAAATCCCCTTTCTTCATTTTTTGTAAAAACCCCAACAAATTATTTCTCCCTTTTCTTTAGCCTTGTATTTACAATTTTTTCCATATCATATGAACTTATTTCTGTGTTGGCTCCAGTGTAGATATGATATTATTACCTTATATTAGGTGTTAAATAATCTCATTTACTCTCTTTTAAAACTTTGGGTTTTTCAATCCCATTACCTAGTTATGGAACCTTGGTTCCTATCGTTTAACCCGCTCATTTAATCATTTTCCTACAAAGAATTCTGGATTAGAATTCCTCATTTACTGCTATAATTCTGGGAGCACTCCCTTTCTTATCTCCATTGAAAATTTTCTAGGTCATATTTTATTTATTGATCCCCAAACCAATGATTTCACACACCTAAAATTCATCATAATCCTTGTTGAGCTTGATAGATCCAAAAAGATCCCTGCTAATACAGAGCTCAAAGTCCAAAAAAGAACTTGGACATGACCTTTAGAGTATGAAGGCTTTCCCTTTAGGTTTATCAGGTGTTTTGCTACAGGAAACATTGATAATGATTTTGGGATGGCAAAGCATAAAAATGGGAAAAAAAGGTAGTGGAAAATGCCCTCCCTGAACATTTTGTCTTTCAAGCTAAGGAATATTTGGACTCAATTGCTGATTCATATAAAGTTCCCAAAAATCCCCTTAAAGAGATCCTGGTGGATGGTAACAAGGTTCAGATTGAGGGAAACAAGAATACAAATGTAACTCCATCAACTTGCATAACATATAAGGAAAATTTACCTCCTTTTTCTTTAAAAAACATTACATATCTACTGATTGTTGCATTGGAATTTATTGGTCCTATTGAGGTAGCTCCTCATGGGTGGAAGAAATTTCAACATAGAAAAAATACCAAGAAAAATGTTGCTCCTACCTTTTTGATTCTCTATTGTGCATCTGCAACGTTTCTATTTCCTAGATGTGCTAACTATTTTATATTTTTATTTTAGGCCTTTTATTTCTGGGGTGTGGTCCCCATCCATTTTAAAAATATTGTTGTTATATTTTTTGATATTTTGGTTGAGCCCTTTTGTTCTGAGGGGTATGGTACCCTTTAAAACCATTTATCAATAATAATAAATAATAATCTTAGTTCCTCTCATTTATGAAAAATCTCTACCTAAACAATTCTTAACAATCGTAAAGGGATCTGATATTGAGACCATTAAGTTAACTACCTACTTGCACTATTTATTTCTATGGCTGTTTGTTTAATGGTTCATGTGAAACAAACTTGCAATTAAATCCTACAATGATGTTGAGGGCCAACCAAAAGTGTTGCTTCTATTGGTATCCAAATTGATTCTCCCATGGAAGCCGAGCAACATCACAGATTTAGCAAGACACTGAGAGAAAGATAGATCACAAGAGCTAGAGACCCACATCTACACAGTTTCACACAATATTTGAGAATTAATCATGAAGGCTTGAGCTAAATACCCAATTAAACATTAATGACCCCTACGTCCTCACTCCTTAGATACACTCAAAGGCTTACAGACAATCTCTATCAACAAAATGACAGTAAAGTGATTTTAAATTTTTTATCTCATTACAGGATGAAGGCTCTTATTGTAATGAAATTGCAAATGCCACTAAAATATCACAGGGATGATATCCTATGTGATTCGGAGGGAGTTTAACACAAGATTGCAACAGAAACATCAAAACCATTTGAAAACATTATGAAATAAAAGAAGACACAATTATTCCTAAGATCAACATAGATTAATTCAAGATCTATTAGATTTATCAACAGAGGAAAGTTTCTTGAACAATCTCAGAGTTTGTCAATGGCTATACACTCACAACCATCTTGACGCGATTAAATCTAAAACAAAAGAGATTAACAGGTTTCTCATACAGTCTCTCAAGAAGATGGGATTTCTTAAATTTTCTTGTAAGAATTAAACCCCCGATCATTTTCACAACTAACTCATGTGCTTTATAGAACTCATTTACATTAAAGCTTCCCCCCAAGAAAATAATGTTCAAGGAACCTTTTTTTGTTACATATATGATCATGATTTCCAGAAAGTGATGTTTAATAGATTTACAACGAAAAGTTTCCCGGTGTTTAAAAGGTGAATCATTTCAGATATTTCCATCATTTTTTTTTACTGGAGCATCCATTCATCTCCTCTCGCAACATGCTTTTCATTCTTTACGCCTATAGCTTCCTTCTCCTCATTCTTTCCTCTGCAATTTGCT
Organism: Taxus chinensis; assembly: GCA_019776745.2. Taxonomy (NCBI): domain Eukaryota; kingdom Viridiplantae; phylum Streptophyta; class Pinopsida; order Cupressales; family Taxaceae; genus Taxus; species Taxus chinensis. The sequence goes on along the minus strand of JAHRHJ020001566.1, from coordinate 523,034 downwards.
CTGCCCGATCTGGAAATTCATTTTTTGCAGGTGGCCGAGTAACTCTGTTTCAAAATATCAACTCTTGCACTTCCTAAAATTCAAAATTTTGAGCTCCACAACACTTCAATTACACTTTGCTAATAGAAACAACGAGAAATCATTTAGATTCACCATGAAAAATTATGCATATTTGCATCCCCTGAAGTCATGGAACATTAATGGTGGAAAAAATAGATGCATTACACAATAATCGTTAATTCTACCCTTTCACAACTTTAAAGTAGAGTTGTCCACGTGTAATATTAGAGCCAAAATGCACCTGGGGGTGCATTTTGCATTTTATGACTTTTGGAGAAAATGCACAATTTTCAAATTTTTCCCTGCCCCTCTGCCTTTGAATTATGGGTTCAACATGTGGCTTAATTTGGGCCTTTGATGACCCACCTCCCACTTTTATATTTTTATGTGGGCCCCAGGGGATTCACGCTTCATTTTTATACTTTTCTCCTTTTCACAAAAAGCCAAAAATATTCAAAAACCTCTAGTGACCCACCTCCTTGCTTTGAATTTTTAATGTTAAGCCAAAAAAATTCAAAGTGCTCCAACAACCCACCTTCTCTCTTTTGATGTATACTCAACATGTGACATCACTCTATCCCCTGCGGGGCTCGGGATCAATTTATAACTTTGCTACTTTTTCACAAAAAGGTAAAAATCCTCAAAATGTTCCTCCAACCAACCTTCCCGCTTGTAACTTGAAAAATGGCCACGTGTCCATATTTTTGGTCAAAGCAAGACTCTTTCCCTTCCATTTCATATTTTCTGAATAGCCAATCAGAGACTATCAGGGTTGTAGGGCCAATTTGGTATTTTTTAGAAATGAGACAAAATTGGTAAATTTCACCAAAAAGACCCATAGAGCTACATCCCATCAATAATGAACATGTATCTGCAGATTTTAGAGATAAATTTTGATACAGAAAACACACCCGTCGAACAGTAAGATGTAGGGGAACTTCACCATTTCCACCCAGACTTGAATCTTCCTTCAAGTAAAAAGAATTTACAAATAATTCATAGCTCGATAGCACTCCACGACCATAGATAAGGATTTACAATAACACCATGGTAAAGATAAAACTTGTATGCATCCATTCGTGGAGATAGAAAATATAAAAACCAGGCAGATTGGGAAATTTTTAGAACAAACAGGGTGAGATCAAATCGTGCACTGACATCTTCCATTAACTGAGTGGACCCCTAAGATAAGGATTTTTGATAATCGAATGGACTGGAATAAATTTTTGAACTACATTTCAAATCCAATTTAGCAAACAATTTAATAAAAATACAATGCCTAGATATCCTAGGACCTGTAGAGATTGCATTCAACCGGGATCAAAAATACATTTACCTGACTGGTTCTTTATAGAGGAATATATTGTGCTAAGTTTTTATGGATCAGGAGTACAACCTTACAAATTTCCAATACATGTATCAAAGATGGTTTTTTTCTTATAATATATACAACATATGGATAAAACAAATAAACTATATTTTTTTACTCAGCAAACGAGGATCATAATTCCTTCCTCACCTTTTTCATGTGGAGGGTTCACATTTGAGAAAAAAACATTCAATGTGGCACCTGAAATTAAATTTTGTTAAAACTTTGATGTTGAATCTCATTGGATATATGGACCATGTGAGGTGATTAAAGAAAGGGTAGCGGAGATAAATAATTTTACCACTAAAATTTAACATGAAAGTAAACCCCTCTAGAAAAATAAAAAAACAAGAACTCTTGGGATGACATAAAAAAGTAATGGATGAGATTGTTATCGAGAAAGGAATTATTTTTCAATATTTATCGCAACAAATTTTTGGATTTCATCCACAAAAAGAGGTAGAGGAATTTCAATATGACAATTTTTTATGTAAAATATGATAAAACAAATTCTTCTGAAAACATGCCAAAGCATGTAGATACTATTTTGTGAGATAAAAACTAAAAAAGGTTTAAAATTACTACCTTTTGGTCTATGAGGTGGTAATTAGGTTATCAACAAGTTGTTTTCAAAGTACAATTCTATTCTAGAAGATGCCTTTTTTAGCAAATTCTGGAATGAAGTGCATCCCACAGAGGCAATTAGTGATTATAAGTATGACTTTGAGGAGGAATTACACACTCCCTGTACTAGGGGGATAACTCATATAAACCAAGTTTTAATGAAATCATGAAACAAGCATATACTACAAGAACAATTATATATGAAAAGATGGGATTTAGTTATGGTGCTGTAAGTTTAACAAGACAAGGCATTTGGCTTCCACCAGAGGTACATCCTAAAAGAGGTTCCAATAGGTTAGGCATTGGAGCTTTGGAGAAAGGACTACCACATAAAATAAGTGGCAATCCAATGCCTTTTTCTCCAGAGTCAAATCCTCAGCAAACATTTCAGCAACAAGTTGAAAATTCAAAAGCAGGAATTGGCAATGAATATCATAGTGTTGTTATCATTGGTAGCTGTAGTGATGGTAGTAGTAGTGGTCACAAAGTACCAAAACATTAGATTATTCTAAAGAGGCCAATAAAAATAGTTCCTACTATCTAACAAGGACCCGAGAAGAGGCAAAAGACAGTTCTAGATATAGTTACTCTTACACATGGTAGCATTGCCTCAGCAAAATTAATTATAGAAGGAGGTGCCATCCCTCAATAAATTTCTAATCCACATGTAAATTCCCTACAAAATTCAAATAATGTTTCTCTATTCAAGAAATTATTTTCTCCAAATACCTCAGGTTTTGGTTACCAAGCCGAGTTTTCTCGTAAATCCGAAAGAGATAAAAGAAACACAAAACATATGTTATAGGCTATTGTAACTTTAGATCCTACTCTATTAAGGGTATTTCCTACATATAACCATGATTATATCTTGGAAAACATGTATGTTATTCCTAAATTTTTAAAACCTTAGGATCGAATGGTTTCCACTGATTACGATGTAACCACCCTTTTTACCAGAATGGAACAATATGAAAAAAAAATGTATCAAAAAAGGAAAATGATGTCGTATACACTTAATTTATAATGGCAGATAGAGATAGCAGTAAATCAAATAATAAAATTTAAAAGTTAGAAGAATCCTTGGAAAATGAGAAAGAAAATAGAAAATGTGACAGTTAATAAGACCGGTGACTTGGAGAAGAGGATAAAATAATCTTCCTCTATGGATGCAGTCGCTGCAAATGAATAAACACAGATGGAAATGGAAGAATTCGAGAAAAATTTAAAGGAAACAAAAGGTAAGAATAATAGATTAGATCAAATACTAGGAGAATTCCAAGAGGTTCTAAAGGTAGAGAAAGAAAAATGACAAAAAAATGGGAACATAGCCTAGAGGAAGAGAGAAAATTCAAGGATAGATTACAGAAGGAAGAGAGAAAATAAAATAAAATATTACAACTAGAGCTAGAAAAAGCACAAAATTAAATACATTCTTCGAACACCAAACTATCCAACTTTTATATAAAGGTACTGATTAATATGACGAATGTAGTTTGGGGGGAAATAAACCAAAAAAATGATGATTTTATAATATTGCTTGAATTCATGGTTGATCTAGAAGGAATCTCTGACAATCTCTATGAATACGTAACTGGTAGAAGAAAGTTATATCTTCAAGAAAGGATACAGTAAGGAAAATTTTGGAAGCTATATACAAATTCAGTAACATGAAACTAGTATCAAGAGGAATTCAAAACCAAATTGATGCCTCAATAAAGGTATCATCTATCATTTAGAAGTGTGTGATGCTAGGTGGAGCATAATAATTATTCAATAAGTGACAAAAATGTTATGGGATCTATATGGAAGGTACTGGATTTCACAAAGCTTGGTTTGTCAATGCCTTTTGAAAAAAAAAACCAATTCATTAAGAAGGATGCGTTACAGAAGAACATGAAGGAAACAAATGATGCAACAAAACAACTAAATTACTAAGAAGGAATACGTGACAAAACATTTTGGATTCACTAAACCATTCATAACCCTGTCAATAAGTTTGCATACAACATTAAAGGAAAAATCCACTCTCAGCTATGAATTGCTAAGAATGGTATATGTCATTCATTGTGATTTACAAAATAAATTTATTCCAAAAGATGAAGAGTTGAACATGTTACAAAGGATGAGATAATTAAGAGTAATTTAATTTTGAGAATTGTTCCATTTGTTTCAGTTTTCAAAAAATTTCATACAAGGCATGTCTCAAGAAAGTTGAATGAGGACTAGTGTTATTTTTCATATAAGTACATAGTGGTTCATAAAACTCACAATACTTTTATAGGTGTATGAAAAATATAAGTGTTTTTTAAACAATGTATTTTTATTCTGAAGACTACAAATCAATATAAGGTATTTCAAGTTTCATTCCAAAGACTACAAATTGACACTGTATTTTTTAATAACTACAAATAAGGAAAAGTATATTATTAGAAAAATGTAATGAATATTTAAATATATTATCTGAACATATATATCACATATCCCCAAATGGAAGATTTCAATGTATTGATGGTGGATCATTTCTATCATTTGCTTGATCAGTTCTCTAACTCTCACTTCATTGATAGTCAACTACTACAATAAAGTCGTCTATTGTATTTTTGGCATTGTTATCAATCCCTCTCCTTTCATTAATCAAATTCCATATTGTCAAATCCCTGTCATAGGGAAATTTATCCACTTTGTACAGTGATTTGTAATTAGAAAAAAAATATCCAATTTTTTTTCAAGCTTGTTTCACAATTTTGACATTATATAGGTTAAGGAACTAAAAAAATCTCATCTTCAACTGAACCTAAAATCTTTATTTGACATAGATGAGTCAATTATAATAAATTAGACATGGTTTGTTGTAAAATATTACTTAACCTATTTTTTTCCATAGCCCAGTTATTCCTCCACACTCTAAGGGATTATCCAAACATTTAAATTGCTCAATCATTGTAGATGAAAATTCATGAGATTGGTCAATCAAACTGTCCTCGCTTAAAATACTTGTAATATTTTCACCATTGATCATAACAGAATTATTAAATTGTTTAATTAATTTAGTCAATATATTTTGGTGGTCTTCCTGAAAAAATATTTCATTTTGGACATTATTCCAATAGGTGGGATTTACTAAGGCCATTTCTTCAAGTAAATCATCTCTACTAAAATTTTCCCTTATTTCTTATAGTAGGGAAACCACAATTTCTCTTAATATTACCCTTGTTGATTATACAATATTATCAAAGACCATCGCTATGACATTTACCTTTTCAACCTTACCGACTACCATTTGAAACAATTACATTTGTATCTCATATCCACGTAAAAAATAACATATTTCTCCAAACAAGTTACACCTCATAAAGCTAGTTGAATTTTCAATATTTATTAAAATATTATGACCATCAAACTTTGGACCTGAAAAAGAAGTGTCGTTGACAAACAAATATCTTATTACCAGACAAACATGTTTCCTCAAACTAGAAAAATAACTAATATATATATAGTTATTTCTTGGTATTTATTAATTAAATGATTAATTTACTACAACATGGGAAAGAGACCACACAACATCACCAATGTATCTATATCATTCAAATTATGTATAAAATCATGAGCCTTGTCCACTTCGATGAAATTCTTCCACGTTACTCCTAATAAGGATTTATACTCATCAGAAACCCTATGAACCGATTGATATAATGAGATCCACCAAGTGTCGACATATTTTAATAATTTATTCCAATTTATCATTCCTTATATAAATATTTGGAATTTCATGAACCTTTTAGGACTATGGCAGAAATAAGCATGCACCTCTCGAACAAATTCTTCAAATTTTTCTATAGGTTTAAATTTGTTGAATATTTTGTATACTAGATTCATTCTATGATCCATTAAATGAATGGAAATCATATATGGGAAATGAAATGTTTATATTCTTACACACAAACCATTACGATGAATTTTTCATTACAGATGCCCCATCTTCCCAAACACATGTCATATTTGATGCAATTGTAGCATCATTCATGCCACCGATCTCCTTAAAACTTTTTATCATCAATTCATAAAGTTTTTTAGCATTAGATTTATCTCTCATATTGTGAATAGAAAGTAAGTTAGGTTATCTGACATGATTCACAATAGTGAAAACATGCATACAAACCCAATGTAATGCCCACATTTTACACACAAAAATACACTAGTAAAATACCAGGATAATTTAATTTTTTGACTTACATTTCTCACTACACAACACCACAAGGGATCCATGTAGAGAAACTAAACAAAACATAAGAAACTTACATAAACATGAACCCACTCATACAATAATACTCGACGGCATAAACCAGGACAATGACCCAATTATAGTAAGAAATGTTGAGTAGGCATACTCCACGATATGGCCTTTTTATGGTTTACATCCTCATTAAATATAGGTTTCCATTGTATGATCTTATAGTTTTCAAGAAAATTAAACACGTAATGTTTAGAATTTCCTATTTTGCAAACTTCAATTACTTTACTTTCCAGGGAAATAGTCTTTAAAGGAGAATACATGATTTAATCCTTTATCAAATCCCAATAATTATCTATAGATGATTTTTTAATTAAAGTCAATACTAAGCACTATCAGTCTCCTAATAACATGTTCTTATGTTAAAGGTTTGTTTCTCATGCTATGGTTGTTTTAGTTCCAAATTTAGTTTGATTCAATTTAGCATTTACACGTCATAATTTTTATTTTTAGTGGACTCTATATTGGCTCAAATGCCTATTCCAACAAGGAACAATTTGTATCCATTCTTAACAAAAATCCAATGCTTGAATCAACCATAAGGACTTCAAGTTAAATTTTTTTCCTAAACCATTATCACATATACTCTTGTTTTTTAATTTCATTTACATTGTTTCTTAGGTAACTTATTGGCATCACTTTATAACAAAAGAGTTACGAAAGTACTTGTCTAACATCTTGAAGAAGTACATGATTGGAAGCATTATGAATAAAAATGAACCACACGTGATTTGTTTTCAAGGTAATATCCCATGTTTTTGTATATCATGATTCCATAAGTGAAAATTCTTTTATTCTTAAGGTCATAAATGGGCATAACAAGGGATCATGGGACCAAGTTTTTAGTTTCCTAGTTTCTCTTAAGTCAACATCTTTTAAATCAATTTAATTTGTAAAAAGTTAATTAAAATTTTCTACCCACAAGTTAACCTCATAATCAACTAAGGTCTAGTTTCATTTTAAGTTTCACTTAGGGATCTACACCTTATTGGTGTTGAGAATTGTCTCACCCCATTTGTGCCCTTGAAAAATTATTCATTCACGGCCTCTGTCATTTTATCCTTCCCTGTCTTGTGTTTGGCCGATCTTTGTTACCATTTTAATCTACTCCTAGATCGAAGATCATGTGTGGGTCCATATTTTTCTGATGGTTCCTTTGTTCCTCTAGAAAATCTTTGTATTTTGAGTCTCCCATGCTCTGTTACTTCAAAAATCACGTGTTCCCATTTTCTCCTTTCTCTAAAGTTAGAATTTGTTGTCCCGACCAATTTTGCCCTAGTTACTTGAGTATAAATGAGTTGATGTGTCCCTAAGGATCATTTTTGACCTATGCAATAGTATAAACTCTCTGTCTTTGAAGAAAACCTCATTTTCTAGCTCTAATAGATGTTTCTCTTTGTTTTATGGTTTGACAGGCATTTCTCCTGGTCAAATTTACATCATTCAGTCAACAGGGAAACATGGCTTATCTTGGTTAGATGTGGATTATATTAATATTTTAGAAATTCTGTAAAAATCATCAAATTTAAAAAATTTCCACGTGGAGGAACGATGTTCATTTGAAGATCTACTTTTTGGATTTGCCTTGGAGTAGCACCGGGAGGACACGTGGAGGCTTCCGCTACTTTCCCATACTTAGAAAAATTTTTTTATGCAGTTGGAGCAATTTAGAAGAACAGGACACATGGCAAGCTTGCGCTCATTTAGGGTCTTCGCCTTGGGCACCATTTTGAAATTGTGCCATGGAGACACTTGGAAGAACCACACATGTTCAAGGATTGGCCCTTGAGTTTCATTCAAAAGAAGCATCAAAATGACATGTGGAGGCCTCCACTCACTTTGCATTTTACTTAGACTTTTCAATGGACAAAATGAGATTACCTCGGAGCATGACACATGGCACCTTCCACTGAACTTCAAGAATTCATACAAACCTTTCCATAGCAGGACACGTGGTGAGCCCGCACTCATTCAAGGTATCAAATTTTTGCTACCGCTTCAAGGTGCACCATGGTGACACGTGGTAATTTGAAAATTCATAGGGGGCGGGGAGGTGGACCATTAGAGAAAATTCAAACTTTTCACCTCTTTGTTTCATAAATGTTAAAATAGCAAAAATGGCCTACGAACCCAATGGGAAATAGTCAATTTTTTTCCCTGGTCAACAACAGAAGTGCGGACCCGTGGAGAAAAATTGGAAAATTTTCCTTTAGAGAAAAAAGAGATAAAAGTAAAAGGGGAAGCGTAGTTCTACCGGAACCCACATTGGGACACATGTCAAAAGTATTTCTCAGGTGTGGAGCTATGGGGAAAGCTTGGAAAATTTTCCTTTTTCCAAAATATAGTCAAATGGCAGAATTTTTCCACGGATCCTTTGGGACCCACCTCAGGACATGTGTCAAGCCCATTTTAAGAAGCAGAGGTGTAGGGCAATAGGGTGAAATTTTTCCATTTTTCTAAAAAAGGTCAGAAAAGGTCAAAGGAATTCCCTGAGCCTATTTTTTCATCTTCCACATGGATGGCCCACATTCAAAATCAAAGATAAACAGCTGATGAGTGTCTAAATCTGATTTTCCCTCCATTTTCTATGTAAAACTCCTAGGAGTGCGAGTCTTTGTGATTTCTTTCTATTTTTTACATGCCAAATAGAGGAGTGAGTTAATTTTGATATCTAAAGTTTGGTGGGAGAGAACTGGAGACATATTTGACCATTACAATAGTTTGACTCTTAGGCCTGATCTGGTTTTCTATTTTTCTTCTCCTGAGCACATAAGGAACGAGATTTGATTGATATGGAGCGGAAGTGGTTGGCAAATGGGTGGATGCATTTTTTTCCCAAGAAAAGAGTTGAATGCGGGAAGAAATCAAGGATATTTTCTCTCAAGCGCCTATTGACTTTTCACAGATCTGATTCTGTGAATCACGAAAGAATCATGGAAAGAACTAATGCATTTATTTATTTTTTCTTTCGGGAGGAAAGGTATCTATCAGAAATACTATAAATGGCACGAATTGATCATGCAAACCATTGGGAGTTTTTGGAAAGATCAGGACTGATCTTCCCCAACAGAAAATCTTGAAAGAGCCCATCCATTTTGAGAAGCCTGGATATCTCTCTTTGTGTCAAATTTGATTGTGTCAAGGTGGGTGCAAGTGTACAACCTTTGACAAGCTTTGAGATTGTTCTCGAAAATTTCCCTTGCTGATAAATTTGATCAAACTTTGAGTTATCCTATGTCAATCTTGAGTAAATTGTATTTATTTCATTTCTGAATGCATGCAAGTAGTTTTTCTTGTTTCTGTTGAAATATTGTACCAAAATATAGTCCAATCACACAGGCCTCATTCCTTTTGATATTTTACTGGCATCTGTAATTTCATTTCTCAAAAGAGTCTTCATGTGGGAATGGGATAAACAGTTAAAAATCACTTTTCTTTCATTTTATTGATAAAGATTATCTGTAAGCCTTTGGGTGTACCTCAGGCATGACTTGGTTTAAATATTTGTTCTTTATTGGGTCCTCCAACTCGAGCCTTCGTAACAGAATCCCATAGGTTGTGTGAAAGAGTGCTAATTCTGGCCTCCATTGAAGCACATATTCTAGTTAAGGAAACAGTTTAATTTTTTGTGGCATTTTATTGATTGAATCTTTCCATTTTGCGTAATCTCTCAAGGATCTGGTGAGTCAATTTCATAATGTCTCCCCTCCCACAAAAAAATCTATTTAAAACAACTAATCCTACCCATACTACCCCTGTCTTTTCTCTGTATACCCACACAAGACCAAAATTCGTTTACTCAAATATGCAGAATAGATCAGGGTCTCAAATGTATTTAGTAACCTTTTCCTTGTTGTGAATATATCTCCATGATTTGGAAGTGAAAACTCTCGAGAGTTAGATCTGGTGTGTTGAACATATTTTCCCCAAGGTCTTCTCTACAAAATTTATGCAAAAGAAAGGTACATGTATCTCCTTTCAAATAACAGAGGTTACAAAATAGGTTCTCTTACCTTGGTTGAAAGGCATAACATAAAATAGTGAGGATAACATCACATCCTTTTGAGGTGCTATTTATCTCTCCATAAATCCAAGTAATAAAGGGACAACTAGATTTCTCCCCAGCTACAAAATGACATATATTTTTGATTTGGCTGCCTCTAAGATCCATGTTGAATCAATAATTTTGGTACCAACACTAGTGTCGATAATTGCCGAGGAAGTTTCAATTCAAAATCAAGACCCTGGTAATGTACTCCTTGTATGTTCTAAGTGTTGTGTGTGATTCCTTCAGTCCTCACACCTAGTGCACTAGGTTTCATTTGATACATCTGGGTGAATAAAGGTCATATTTTCAGTTCCAGTTTCTAGTGCTGACAAACACTTGATAGAACATTTTAGTGCATTTACACAACTAAGGTGAAAATTATTAGTGGTGACTTCCCATTGATTTGATCCTGATAAGGACCAGTGTCTTAAACCTCTATCAAGTAAGATTTTTATTAATATTTTCAAAGATGGAAGGAAGAACACCTTTCTTTGCTAGGGATCTTGCTAGGACATTGTTTCCAGAGCTAGGAAAAGCAAAATCAAAAGGAAGAAAATCCTAGAGAGTTATGGGAGATTAGTAGACAAGAAGGGGGATCACCATTGAAAAATTTGAATGGCCTCTCATTGAAGAGTGCCATTCAAGTGACTCTGAATCATGTAGCCTCTTTGTGGAATTGAATTCTCCAGCTGGGGACAAGCCTTCATTTGATTTTGAAATATTTGCTTCACATTCTGCACCTGTCTTTTCTGAAGTTGATAGGGATTTCCAAGAAGCAAGGCCTTTTGGGGGTCTCCATTTTGAAAATCATACTCCTATGTTCCAACAACCTTCTACCCTCCATTAGTTTGTTACCCCTCGAGAATCACCTACACAAATCAATATGGCTCAACCCAGACTGCCTTTTGTTGTAAACACTTTTGGACCTATAAATATTTTTGGGATGGCTAGTTATCCAAATGCAGTGCCTCAAGATGTGAGGAATACACTTCCAAAGTTAAAGGGAAACAATGTTATTACTGGTAACCTGCATCTAAAGCTCTTCCTCAATATGATGGAAGATTTTGAGATTGAGCATGAAGATGTATACATGAAGTTGTTTGTTCACACTCTAGAGGTGGATGCTAGGTACTTGTATAAAGCATTACCAGATAACTCTATTGACTCTTGGGATGAGATGAGAAATGCATTCAGATTGTAATATGGTGATAAGACTAACCCTAGGTTTCTTATATCACAATTTGAAAACATCAAGAAGAATCCCAACGAGTTAGAACATGACTTCAATACAAGGTTTAATAAGACCTTAAGGAGATTTCCTGTTAGGATAAGGCCATGTGATGAGTCATGTTTGATTAAATATACTGATGCATTTGATAAAAAGGATGATTACTACTTAAGGGACGAGGACCCTACCAATTTGAGGCAAGCATTCACCATGGCCCTAAAAATAGAGAAAAACATCAAGGAAATTGGGAAAACTCCGAAGAGGGATGGTGTGAAGCTGGTTAACCCAGAAAAGCCTCAAACAAGCAAGGGTGTTGATTTGTAAGAGGTTGTGAAAACTTTGGCAGGGGTTGTCAAGGAGATCTTCTATAAGCTAGCCCAAGCTAAGAAATGAGTTAGGCAGAGTTCACAAGGACAACACAAGCAACAAGGCCAAGATAAATTTACAAATCATCAAATAATTGATGATAGAGGCAAAGGAGCTATTATATTTGGGAATAGGAAGCCCCAAGCTAGAGAAAATATAATGGTACCTGATCCTTTGGCTACTAGAGTTGCTGTTGTGGAAGAGACAAAAGTCAGTTATTGGTATGACACATGTTTCATGCCCCATGATCCTTATGAAGAAGATCAACAAGAAGAAAATGCAGCTGATGATAAGAGTGATGATAATGTTTGCATGATGGGATGCTCTACTAGCTCACAAAAAAGGGCAACCTCAACTAAGGTGATAAGTGCTAGAACTGCTCCCACTTTTTGGGACTGCATTCATAGAGTACATATTCTCCCTCAATCTCATACTTTAGAAGTAGATAATGTACAAGCTTTTGAATTGGCCAATAATGACTTTGAATGTTTAAGGGCTTTAATGATAAAAAAAGTATGATGGAGGAATCACATCTGAGGAGGATAGGAAATTATTAATTGATGTCATTGTGGCTAAAGAGAAGGAATATAACACAAGAAGTAAGGTTGTCAAAGGGGAAGGGCCTCAAGCCAAGCCAAAAGCTCCCTTGCTTTCTAACATTCCTAAAGAGGCTCATAGGAAAGATCCATTTGCCAAAATCCCTGTAGTTCCAAGAAAAAATCACACCCCTCCTCATGCTCAAGCTATCAAAAATCCTATGCCACCCAATGAGTGTATTAGCATTTCTTCCAATGTTTCCTTGCCCAAGAATGTCCCATATGACATTTCCCAAGTTTTAATTCAAATCAAATTATTTGTCCTGATTTTTGAGTTGCTTAGGATTCCTGAGAACAAAAGGAGAGAATTTAAATACTTGGGATTGAATCAAGAGGGGACTGCCTTTTGGAGAAATTTGAACATTGTGGAGTACCCTCTAGCCATTGCAGAGTCTATGACACCATCAAAATCAGAAGAGCTAGTTGAACGACCTGAGGTTTATTTGGGGACATCTTTGGTAGACTATCAACTGAATGTGGATCCATTCTTCACTACTTTGATCATCAAGGATAGGCTGCTCCATAACTGCATGTTTGATTCAGGGGCATCATGCAATGTCATGCCCTTGGAGGTAATGAATGAGATGAATATCAAAGTAACAACAGCATATGGGAAGTGCACTGTGATGGAATCCAGAGAGGTGCCAATAGTGGGATGTGTGAAGGGTTTGGTGGTGCAGCTTGCAGCCTGCCCAGGTAAAAATTAAAAACTTGATGTTGTCGTAGTTGATTGCCCAGCCAAGTGGGATATGTTATTTCCAAGAAAATGGGATGCAAGTGTTGGTGGTAGTGTCCAAAAGGATATGTCTTATGCCACCATCCCAGTTGAGGGCATCCTTGTCACATTATATGGGGAGAATAAAATGTTGCATCTTATTTAGGATCCCAATAATGTGTCCTATGAATTATTATATACAAATGTTGATGTTGACAACTATGTGGGATTTGATGATGGAAAAGAGCACACAATTGAGGAGTTTAAGTGTCTTGAGCAGGCATGATATCCTTGGACTTTATTATTTGATAGAGCTTGCTCCAAATTTGGAAACAATGCCGGTGTTGTCTTAATTTCTCCAAGCCAGGAAAGGTTTGTTTTTTTCCTTTAAGCTTAACTTTGAGTGTACTAACAATATTTTTGAGTATGAGGCATTTCTGTTAGGTTTAAGAATTACTTGGAAGTATGGTGTTAGGGACATCATTGTTAAAGGAGACTCAGAGTTAGTTATCAAGCAAGTCAGAAAATTGTATGCCATAAAGAATCAATGACTGAAATAGTACAAGCATGCAGTTTGGGAATTCATTGAGATGTTTGACTCCTTCAACATTGTGCATCATGACCGGAGGTTCATGACTTAGAAGACAAGCTTGTAGTGTTGGGGTCTTGGTTTGACAGTTCTGCAACATCCCTTTATTGTGAATATGAGGTGGAGGTAGTGACAAGACCCTATGTACCTGACAATATAAGACATTGGTAGGTTTTTGATGATGAGGCTTAGGTCAGAAGGTTCTTGCAAAACAATGGAGAGTTTTCTGATCAAAACATTGATTGGGAGACAATGGTTTCTACAACAGAGGGGAAGGAAACCTTATTTGGAAAAAACATCATCCATATAAAGACCGACACCATCCCTATAGGGCTAGTTGCTCTTGAATCAAATTTTGATAACCAAGAAATATTTTGTTGGGCAATAGTCTCAGCAAAGATGAAAAGTAGTCATACATCTAGTTGTTCAAGAAATACCAAGATTGCATGGCTTTGACCTATTATGATCTCAAAGCATATAGAGAAGACTTGTTCTAGCAAGAGATTCCCTTGGAGCCTAGTGCAAAACCCTTTAGGTAGAAGCAGAGGTAGGTTAATCCTTTGTTATCTCACAAAATGCAAAAAGAGCTAAAGAAGCTAAGGGATGGAGGAATTATCCAACCCACAACGTATTCTTCTTGGGTTGCCAACCTAGTGCTAGTAAGAAAGAAGAGTGGTGACATCAGGTTGTGTGTGGACTTTAGGAATCTAAGCAAGGCCTCAATTAAGGATAACTACCCTTTACCTAACCTAGAGCACATGTTGTAGTTGGTGACTGGTTCTGAGTTGCTTTCTACTTTAGATGGCTTCTTTGGTTATAATCAAGTCATGGTGAAAGAATCAGAAAGGATCAATACAACCTTCACTACTCCATGGGGAATGTATGTATATGATAGGATGCCCTTCGGTCTGATGAATGCTAGAGCCACTTTTTAGAGAGCAATGGACGTTGCTTTTGTTGGTTACATCAATGACTTTATTTTTGTTTACCAAGATGATTTAATTGTGTTTTCAAGAAGGAGAAGCGATGATTTTCTGCACTTCGAGAAGATCTTGATTAGATGTAGGGGATATGGCATCTCGCTCAATCCAAAGAAATGCCATTTTGGAGTGTAGAAGGCAAAATTGCTCGGTCACATTGTGTCACAGGAAGGAGTGATGATTTATCCAAAAATAGTGGAGGTCATCAGCAAAGTCCCAATTCCAGGTACCAAACAAGGAAGTCAGTCCTTCTTTGGGTAGATAAACTTCATTAGAAGGTTTACATCAAACTTTTCTGAGTTGACTATTCCAATCAATTCTATGTTAGAAAAGGATCAGATCATCAAATGGGAAGATCCTACCATCCAAGATTTCAATGGAATCAAAGAGGCATTGACACATGCCCCTATTTTATCAGCCCCAGATTACAAGAAACCTTTCCAGCTGTTTTCTTTCACTTCAGAAAACACTATTGCTTTTGTCCTGCTACAGAAGGATGATGAAGGGGCTGAGGGGCCCATTTCCTTTTTTAGTAAGTCTTTGTAAAGATTAGAAATGAAATACACCATCATGGAAAAGAAGACATTTTCCTTGGTAAAAGCAACAAAGGTTTTCAGGCCTTATATTTTAAGTTCAAAATTTGTTGCTCATATTCCCCATACCATGGTATAAGACATCATATCAAAGATAGAAGTCTCAAGTAAAAGATGTAGATGGGTGAACAAGTTGCAAGAGTATGATATGGACATCCAAACCAAAAATTTGGTGAGAGGTTTGGGGTTAGCTAAGCTTATGGATGAGAGAAACTTTCAGACCATTGAGGTAAATTAGGTTGAAGAGGAAAGGGCACCTATTTTTGAACAATTGATAAATTCTGAGTGGTACAAGGATGTAATGTTTTATCTCAGACACTTAAATTACCCTGAGCATTTCAATAAGAACCAGAAAAGAGCTGTTAAGTTGGCTTCCCAGAAATATGTCATTACTAATTTTGGGTTGGTATGGAAGAACCCAGAGGGATTCCTCTTAATATGCATTAGTGAAGTTGAATCCCCCAAAATAATTGTTGATCTCCATGGAGGAGTTTTTGGGGGGCATTTTACTATAAGAGTCACAACACATAAGATCCTAAGGGCTGGTTATTGGTTGCCAACTATTTTCAAGGATGGAACCATGTTGATCAGAAGATGTGAGATTTTCTAGTGTTTCTTTGGAAGGATGAAGGCTTCAGGCTCCCTAACTTTGCAATTTTTATCAATTGAAGCCCCATTTAAGAAATTGGGAATGGACTTCATTAGTGAGATTTAAGACCCTTCAAGTGTTGGCCATAAGTGGATTCTTGTAGCCAATGATTACTTTACCAAGTGGGTGGAAGAAATCCCCACCAAGAAGGCTACACACCATGTTGTCATGGATTTTGTGCTAAAAAATATTATTTGTAGGTTTGGAGTACCAGTCAAAATCATAGTTGATAATGCCATGTGTTTTAGGGCTAGACCTCATGTGTTAATGTGTAAAGGATATGTGATCAATTTGACATATGCCTCTAATTATAATCCCCAAGGAAATGGACAAGTTGAGTCCAACAATAAGAATTTACTAAAGATTATCAGAAGAAACTTGGAGTTGAATAAGAGAAAATGGGGTGAAAAACTAAAGTTTATTGTCTAGAATGATAGGATCACCGTCAAAAGAGCCATCGGAAAGAGTCCATTTGAGTTGGTATATGGGACTCAGGCCCTGCTGCCCCTGCATATGCAATTATCTTCATATCAGTTCATTCAATAACTGGAAGATCAAGAAGTGAGTCCTCATGATGCCCACATCAACCAAATTGTTGAGCTTGATGAAGAGAGGAGGGCATCTCACACGAGGCATATAAGGTTCAGAGAAAAGCTAAATAAATTGTTTGACAGGAAGGTCACTCCTAGAGCCTTCAATATTAGAGATCTTGTGCTATTATAGGATAGTAGGAATGAGGATAAGGGCAAGTATGCTAAGTTTGATTCATTTTGGATGGGCCCTTACTCCATTGACATCAGAATTGGTGAACAAACCTTCTTCTTGAAGGGTTTAGATGGTGAATTTCTTGAGCTTCCTGTTAATGGCAGGCATCTGAAGCATTTATTGGATTGATTCCTCTGAATCAAGGTAAACACTTTTTGTACAGTGTATAGTCAGTTGTTTGTTTCCCATTTTGTGTTTTGGTTTGTTTTGGTCCTCGACGACCTATTTTTACTGGTTTATTTGTCTGTTTTTGGAGATGGCTCTTGCTCTCTACTCTGAAAGATGACTCTGTCACCCAATGCATATTTTGGAAATTTGTATACTATTGTTCTTGTGGCACTCACAGGGAATGCCCATCCTCGAGTCGGAGACAATGTTGGTGCTCAGAATTGTCTCACCCCATTTGTGCTCTTGAAAAATTATTTATTCACGGCCTCTGTCATTTTAAACTTCCCTATATTGTGTTTGGTTGATCTTTGTTACCATTTTAATCTACTCCTAGGTCAAATATCATGTGTGCATCCTTATTTCTCTCATGATTCCTTTGTTACTCTGGAAAAGCTCTATATTTATAGTCTCTCGTACTATGTTCCTTCAAAAATTGCGTGTTCCCATTTTCTCCATTCTCCACATTCAGAATTTGATGTCCCTGTCATTTTTTCCCTAGGTACTCAAGGAGAAATGAGTTCATGTGTCCCTAACGATTGTGTTTTAGCCATGCAACATTATAAATTATTTTTCCTTGAAGAAAACCTCATTTTCTGGCTTAAATGAATGTTTCTATGTGTTATACAATTTGATGGGCATTTCTCCTGGTCAAATTTACATCATTCAGTCGACAGGGAAATGTGACTCCTCTTGGTTGGATGTGGATTAGCTTAATACTTCAGAAATTCTATAAAAATCCTCAACTTTACAATGTGTCCACATGGAGGAACAATGCTCATTTGAAGATCTACTTTTAGGATTTTCCTTAGAGTAGTGCCAGGAGAACACGTGGAGCCTTCTGCTACATTCCCAAACTTAGACAAATTCTTATGCAGTTGGAGCAGTTTGGTGGAACAGGACATGTGGTGAGCTTGCACTCATTTAGAGTCTCCACCTTGAGCACCATTTCGAAATTACACCATGGAGACACATGGAGGAACTGCGCATGTTAGGGGATCATCTCTTGACTTTCATTCTAAAGAATCACCAAGATGACATGTGGAGGCCTCCGCTCACTTTGCATTTTACTTAGAATTTTTAACTGCCAAAAGGAGATTTCCTTGCAACATGACACATAGCGCCTTCCGTTGAACTTCAAGCATTTAAACAGATCTCGCTGGAGTAGGACATGTGGCGAGTGCACACTCATTCAAGGTATCAAATTTTTGGAACCGCCTCAAGGTGCGTCATGGTGACAAGTGGTAATTTGAAAATTCATAGGGGGCAGGGAGGTGGACCATCAGAGGTAATTCAAAATTTTCACCTTTTTGCTTGATAAAGGTTAAAATAAAAAAAATGGCCTGCGAGCCAGATGGGAAATAGTCAATTTTTTTTCTTGGTCAATGATGGAGGTGCAAACTCACCGAGGAAAATTGGAAAATTTTCCTTTTGATAAAAAAGAGTTAAAAGTAAAAGGGGAAGTATAGTTCCGCCAGGGCCCACATTGGGACATGTGTCAAAAGTATTTCTCAAGGGTGGAGCTATGGGGAAAACTTGGAAAATTTTCCTTTTTCTAAAATAGAGTCAAATGGTAGAAATTTTCTTTGGTTCCTTTGAGACCCACCTCAGGACACGTGTTAGGCCCATTTTCAAAAGCGCAGGTGCTGGGCAAGAAGTTGATATTTTTTCATTTTTCTAAAAAGGTCATAAAAGTTCAAAAGAAGCCCCCGAACCTATTTTTGCATCTTCCACATGGACGACCCACATTTAAAATCAAAGATCAATGGCTGTTGAGTGTCTAAATCTAAGTTTCCCTCCATTTTCTCTGTAAAACTCCTAGGAGTGAGAGTCTTCATGATTTATTACTTTTTTACATGCCAAATAGAGGAGCGAGTTAATTTTGACATCTAGAGTTTAGTGGGAGAGATCTCTGGAGACATCTTTCACCATTAAATTAGTTTCACTCTTGGACCTGATCTGGTTTTCTGTTTTTCTTCTCCTAAGCACACAAGGAACCATATTTGATTGATATGGAGTGGAAGTGGTTGGAAAATGGGTGGAGGCATGTTTTTCCTAAGAAAGGAGTTGAATGTGGGAAGAAATCGAGGAGATTTTCCCTCGAATGCCTGGTGACTTTTTACAGATCTTATTCTGTGAATCACAAAAGAATCATGGCAAGCATTGGTACATTTAAAGTATTTATCTTTTGGGAGGAAGGGGCTCTATTGGAAATAAAATAAATGGCATAAATTCATCATGCAAACTGCTGGGAGTTTTTGAAAATATCAGGACTGATCTTCTCCAGTAGAAAATTCTTAACAGAGCCCATCCATTTTGAGAAGCCATCTAGAGAAGCCTGTATATCTCTCTTTGTGTCAAATTTGATCATGTCAAGGTGGTTGCAAGTGTACAACAATTGAAAATCTTTGAGATTGTTCTTGAAACTTTCCCTTGCTGATAAATTTTATCAAACTTTGAGTTATCCTGTGTCAATCTTGAGTAAAGTGTATTTATTTCATTTCTGAATGCATGCAAGTAGTTTTTATTTTTTCTATGGTTATATTGTACCAAAATATAGTCCAATCACATAGGTATCATTCCTTGTGATAGTTTATTGGCATCTACAATTTCATTTCTTAGAAGAGCCTTCATCTTGGAATGGGATAAATGGTTTAAAATGACTTTTCTTTCATTTTGTTGATAGATATTATCTGTAAGCCTCTGGTTGTACCTTAGGCATGACTTGGTTTAAATCTTGGTGCTTTATTGGGTCCTCTGACTCAAGCCTTTGTGATAGAATCCCACAGGTTATGTGAAAGAGTGTTAATTTGGGCCTCCATTGAAGCACATATTCTAGTTAAGGAAACGGTTTAACTTTTTGTGGCATTTTGTTGATTGAATCTTTCCATTTTCCATCTAGTGAGTCAAGTTCATCTTGTCTCCCCTCCCACCAAAAAATATGTTTAAAACAACTAATCCTACCCATACTACCCCTATTTTTACTTTGTATAACCACACAAGACCAAAATCCTTTTACTCAAATATGTAGAATAGATCAGGGTCTCAAATGTCTTTAGAAACCTTTTCCTTGTTGTACAGATATATCCATGATCTGGAAGTGATAACTCGTGAGAGTAAGATCTTGTGTGTTGATCATATTTTCCCCAAGGTCTTCTCTATAAAATTTATGCAAAAGAAAGGTACATGTATCTTCTTTCAAATAATAGAGGTTACAAAATAGGTTCTCTTACCTTGGTTGAAAGGCACAACCTAAAATAGTGAGGATAATATCACATCCTTTTGAGGTGCTATCCATCTCTCCATAAATCCAAGTAACAAAGGGACAAATATATTTCTCCCTAGCTACAAAACGACATATATTTATGATCTGGCTGCCTCTAAGCTATATGTTGAATCAGTGTTGCTGCTTCGGTTGAAAAGGAGAACAAATTTGGGTACCAACACACCCTATTATAGATCAGATTAAGGTTTGAAAACATATTTACCCTATAAAACCTTCGTAAAATGCCAATGCATTATACTATCACTAGACAAGGTAACACATTTAGCTATGAGGAACTAAAGAGATGATTAAAAAGAGTTTAAGTTATAGTACAATTGTTTTACTAGCTCCATTTGTATCATTAGAATCCAAAAAGGAATTAATTTGATGATGAAATTAACTTCTATATCTAACTTCGTAAGACTTGGTAGTCCACTAGGATACTAAGGAAGTGTTACTTCTACATACTCCATATATGGTAAGGTTACATCACAAAGTTGTTTCTTTAAACAATTACTCTTAAGTTATAGAACTAATCTATTGAATAATTTTTTTAGGAAAATATATTTTTGTAAACTAATGTGGCTAGAATGAGAGGGAGGGTAAAAAAAGTGTTAAATATTAACTTTGTTAATAATACCAACTACTAAAGGTGAATTTTAAGAGTAATTTGCAATATTTTCCACCTAACACGTAAGTTAGACCTGAAAGGAACACATTCTCCTTACTACACATGCCATAACCAATCCTAGAAGGGAAGCACATACCCAAAAAAAAAATTAACCGTGTCATTTTTAATTTATGGGTTTGCGATGATGTCACTAAACATCCAGGCTATGGCGATAACTCAAACTAGGGATCATATTTACTTAATCTAGAAGGTGTCATTGAGTGAAAATGGTTAAGTTCATTATACGGTTTAGATTTATTCTATGCTAAGGATCCACATGAAGAAGAGTTATGAAAAAATATTATGCTAGGGATAACTGGTGTGGTTAGATTCTCTTTATTACATTTTCAAGGTAAGAAATACAAAACACTAATTATGTAATAATCTATTGCATACTGGAAATACACTACAAGATATTAAATTTAAATTCATTTAACACAAAGAAACACCTTCTTTCCCACCTCATAGCTATGGTAAACTCTCCTCTGATTTGCATATTTCTTGTGTCTATCTTGTTCCTCATGAAGTCTCTGTCTAATCAAAACAACCTAGTGATCTATGTCCTATAACAAAGCTGGCCCAAGAGATACTCTTTCCTCCAATCTCTCCCAACTTAGTGGTGTCATGCACTCCCTTCCATAATGTACATGAAATGGAGCCATACAAATAGAATTTTGAAAGATGTTATTATAAGAAAACTCCACCAGGTACACATACTCCTCCTAGCTTGACTGATGGTCCATGACATACATCCAAAGCATGTCTTCTAAAATATGGTTCACCTGCTCCCTCTATCCATCTATCTCTAGATGATATCTTGTATTCAAATTCATACTCATCCCAAGGGCATGCTACATGGTAGTCTAGAAATGAGAGGTGTATAAGGGATCACAATCACAAATAATATTCCACGGAATCCTATACAGTCAGATTATATCATCTAAGTATACTTGTGCCACTGCACTAGCTCTATAAGTGGTCTTCACTAGAGAAAAATGAGCCACTTTAGTCAATCTATCCACTGTGACCTTGATGACATTATGGTGGTATCTCAACATCGGTAGCCCAACTATGAAATCCATAGAAAGAGTGTCCCATTTCCACTCCGGTATAACATGCAGGTAGAGAATGTTAGTTGGATACTGATGCTCAGCCTTCACTCTCTGACACTCTAAACAAAAATACATAAATGGATCTACATCTCTTTGAGTTCCTCTACAATGGTACAACTATCTCGGGGGGGCATCTTCTTTACCCTTAGATGGGCTGATTAAGGTGCATGAAAATCCTATGCCAGAGTATCCTACCTCATACCTTTATCCCTAGGTGCATAGATCCATCGTCTGCGTCTAAGAATTCCATATGACTCTAATGAAAATCCATCAAAATTACCCTCAAGTAGTCTCTGAGGCTCAATATTTTCTTTAGCTGCAAGGTAGAAGCTATCATAAGGAAGCTATCATAAAATCCTACTCCGTAAGTCTATACCCAATGAAGTAGCCATAAACAAATGTCTCTTTTGACTCAAAGCATCTGCAATCAAAATATCCTTCCCCTTCACATGCTCTATCTCCATGTCGTACTCGCATAACAACTCCATCCAACACCATTGACAAGCATTGAGATTGGGCTACATGAAGAGGTGAAGTAAGCTCAAATGATTTTCCTCAGAATGAACCTCCCACCCAGAAGGAAATGATGACAATGCACCAAAGCATACACCACTACCAAAAGCTCAAGGTCATGATTTAGATAACTGAGCTCATAATCCTTGAGTTTGGGAGACTTGAAGGCTACTACACTTCCCTCCTGTATTAAAAAACCTCCAATTCCTACCAAAAAAGCATCTATACACATGAAGAAATACCTCTAAGGATCTACCTCTGCAAGAATCGGTGTTGTCATATGACATTCCTTCAGCATACTAAAAGACTACTCACATCCATCAAACCAAAAAAATTTCTTCCCTTTCTGCTGAAGGGAAGTGATGTGGTGGATGGTTCGAAAGAAATCCAAATGTAATCTCCTCTAGTAACATGTGAACCCTATGAAACTATGCACCTTGGTCACATTGGTTGGTACTAACCAATCCATAATAGCTCTAATCTTGGAAGGATCAACTGTGATACCTTCCCCAAAAATAATGTGACCTAAGTATTGAACCTATGACTGGAAAAAGGAACACTTCTCTAGATTCCCATATAGATGTTGCTCACGAAGACATTTTAAAACCTTTTAAAGGTACTCCTTGTGGTCCTCATGCGTAAGTGATTATAACATAATGTCATCAAGAAAGATGTGCATGAATAGATCCAAAAAATGTCCTAAACACCCCATTCATTAAACTCATGAAAACTATAGGGGCATTCATCAGACCAAAAGGTACCACTATGAAATCATAGTGGCCATATCTCATGCAGAAAGTTTCCTTGTGGTTATCTACCTCCATGATCATCAATTGATGGTAACCAGACTTAAGATATATCTTAGAAAACAAAGTGGCCCACTTCATCTGATCAAATAAATCATCTATCTGTGGAAGGGGGTAATGATTTGTGATCGTTACTTTGTTCACTTTTCTGTATTCCACAAAAAATGTAGAAATCCATCCTTTTTCTTCACAAAGATCACTTGTGCACCCTAAGGAGATACACTAGGATTGATTAGGACTTTCTTAATAAGGCCCTCAAACTAGAACTTGAGCTCACATATCTCAGGTGTGGTCATCCTATATGGTTCACGTGAGATAGGATACACCCCCGGAACCAAATCAATAAAAAATTCTATCTCATGTGTGGGAGGAAAATCTTGAAACTCACTAGGAAAAACATCTGAAAACTCTTAAAAAATGGGGTGGTCATCAAGTGACAGTCCACGAGTCTCATCCTTTGATTTTCCAATAACAGTGATAGTGAATAACTAACAACCTTATCACCCACACTGCTTTAACTGCATAACATATATGGTGTGAATAGAGATGGGTATCCTAACTCCAACAATCCATAATTGTACTCCCAAATCATCTACACAAGATATAACCTTGTTGTAATAATCAACTCTAGCTTTGTGTGTAAACAACTAATCCATTCCCAACATAACTCCATATGAACCCAAGGAAAGGATATGAATATCCAAAGTTGTGGTGAAGGGACCTAGGTCCACTAGACACTCTATAACTAAAAATTTGATTGAGATTTTAGCTCTAGAAGTCATCTCAACATCCCAACTAAGGCCTTGACTTACTACCAAAATCTTGCATCACTCTACGAATGATGAAGAAATGAAAGAATTTGATGATCCTGAATCAAATACGATATGGGTAGAAGTACCACCAAGGATACTTGTGGTCTCAATTACCTTGCCTTAGTACTCTACCATGTGGTTTTTGACCATAACATAAACCTTATGGCTCCTTGCCATGTCAGTAACCGTAGGCTTAGAAATAGGTGCCTTACCCTGGTTATCAGGGTCTTGAGGGAATTCTCTCAAATTATGATCCATGTACACCATGCCCATAACAACTCCCTCATCTTCTCCACTATGCATATACTCCTCCAGGGTGCCTGGTAGTCCATGCTATAGAACTTGATGATCCTACCATATATTTTTGTGGGTGTTGTTGTGGATGTACTCCTGCTGACTATGCATGATGTGGATCTTGAATCCTATGCCCCCCAGCTGGAGGTCCCATACTATGGAAACTCTGAGCATCATGGAGATGTTGAGGGTGAAAGGGTGGTTGAGTCTACTATTGCTGTTGATGATGAGGAGGAGCCCTATAGGAATATTGTGGTGAAGTGTGCCCACCATGAGGAGGAGGAGTGGATCCACTCAACCTACTATCTTACGTCTTCTTTATATGGATCCTCACTTTTTCCCAAGCCTAGGGAGTCTTCCCCCTAGTTTCCTTTGTAATGAAGGCCTTCTCAATAGCCTTTAATAGTTTCTATGGACAATGAATGCACATTGCCCCTCCCAAGGCTACATTCAGGCCCCTGATGAACCTGTGAAGCCTAACCTACTCATCTTGCATGTAGTCCACATACTAAAGTATATCAAAAACCTGACCCTGATACTCTGCTACCATCATGTAGGCCTATCGTAGATCATGAAACTCAATTATCCGTTGTTGGATGAATATCATCGATATGTATCTACTCCTAAAATGATTCTTGAAGAGATCCCAAGTAACTGTCTCTTAATCCACGTGGAGCTTCTAATCCTCAGTCCTCCACCAAACTCAGACTCTGTCTTTTAAAAGGTGGATAGTAACATGAGTTTTCTTATTGCTAGAAAAAATAAATATCTTTTCATGCCTCAACTTGGAATCCTCTTATGTCTTCAGTAAAATGAGGTGGGTGTACCTTTAGTATCTCTCTGATGTGATCTATATTTGTCGACCGTCAGCCCCTAGGTATCTCTACATGAACATCCCTCAACCTAGGGCTCCTATATCTGCCTCTATGTCCCAAAGCTATATCTTTGTACTCTCTAGATGGTGACTCATGTCCAACCAAATCCACATGGGAGTACTCTTACCTATCCTTAATAATGTACCGTGACGGTGCACGAGCCTCCATTGATGGCTCTCCATCTTGTCTACTAGGTCTCTCTCCTAAAAATCCTTCGTGTAAAGCAGCATTAACATGATGTAATGTCTATAGTATCTGAGGTAATATATCTGATACTACCTAATCTGGGGGTGCTATATCTAGGTTCAAGTGTAAGGACCCCTCATGTATTCTACGCCTCCTACATATACCAAGACGGCAGTTAGTTTATCACCATCTAGGCTTTGTTTCAATTTTCTAAGTTATAAAATATCATGTAATGTTGTGTGTTCTAGGTTTAGAGTTGTGCTAGGTTTTCTTGTTGTGGTTCACATTTCTAAGTGTGCCTGGGGTCCAAGCATTGAACCGATGGCTCTGATACCAAGTGTAATGCCCACAAAATTCTACTCTCAAAACAAAATAGAACTAATAATTTAATAGTGAAAATTACAGTAATATTTTTTAATTTTTTTGTTTTATAATAGGTTTCCAAGGTTAGACATTATCCAAAATTAATAAATTTCTTGGTTAATTTCTTTCTACAAAAAATTTTGAAAGTCAAAATTAAATTAATAATTAAATATTATTAATTTATTTCCTAAAATATATTTATGGTTTAAAACAATACATTTAGCTAGTTTTATAAGTTTAATTAATTATCATGGACCAAGATTCCTTTATTTTCTAACACAAGAGTTAATTATTTTGTCTAGCCACAAAGTGGCCCCATTCACCCTTTTACCCATGCACTTTTTAATTAAATTTTGTTCCCACAAAAATTCCCTCCACTTAAGTGAGGTATGGTTTAATCTAACCGATTAGATTAAATCTAACCTAGCCCTTAGATTTTTGTTTTCCTAAATATCCTTATGGGTTTTGTTATCTAAAATTCACCCCCCAGGGTAATTTTGATAACATGCATCAAATTATTCAGTCCCGAACAAATAGATTGATTTAAGGCCTGAAATCATGTTTTTCGAGGTCCCCTCGGCCTTTTTCCAACTCTCCCATCCAAGAATAAATCCCAATGAGCTGGAAAGAATGAAAAAAATGCAAAAATATGGTTGCAGGACTATTTTGAGGCATTTCAGGTCTGACGGGCTCGGGTCGTACCAGTTCGGGTTGAACTGAGGTTAGTCGTACCAAACTTGAGGTCGAAAAAATGAAGAAAATCGGCTAAGTCCTAGTCCAGGCGGTCTGCGGGACAGTTGGGACATCAGGACGCGTGGGATGGGAAAAGCTGAATTGGCCGAAAGAGGAAAAAAATTTTTCCCAAGTCTTGTTTCGCGCAGTCTGGGACAGTTGGGACAAAAGTACACGTGGGATGCGGATTGGCCGGTTTGGCGCAAGTCAGTCCATTTCGGGCGGTTCGGAGATATTTGTCCCAGGTAGTCCGAGATAGTTGGGACAAAAGTACGCATGGGATGCAGCTCGGCTGATTTGGCCGAAATAGGAGACTTTCACCCGAGACAATTTGGGACATTCGGGCCAAAGGTACGCGAGGGACGCGTGGGACGCTAAAAGCTGGAAGAGCCGAGAGCGAATGGAATCTCGCCATGTGTCTTCACCGCAAAAAGGGACAAAGAAGCCCGAATAGGCCGAAGCAGGAGATTTTCATTCTGGACATCTGGACCAAAGGTACGTGAGGGACGCATGGGACATGAAAAGCCGAAAGAGCCGCCAATGAATCAAATCTTGCCACGTTTCTTCACCTCATCGGCCTGGCGGGAAAATTTTGAAAAATTTTCCAAGGGAAAAAAACAAAAGGGAAATGGTCAGGAAGGGCCCGTGTCTAATGAAATCATGCCATGTGGCACTTGAGTGGTGGAGTGCGGGGAAGAAATGGGAAAATTTTCCCAAAGTGAAAAATACCAAATTTTCGAAGGACAAAGTGCGCCCCTCAGGCCCGAGCCAATAAAATAGTGCCACGTGTCATCCAAGTGGTAAGAAATTAAGGAAGGGCCCGAAAGAAATTTTCAAAGGATGAGCCCGCGGATGAATCAAATCCTGACACGTGTCATCCAAGTGGCAGAGCACGGAAAAAATTCAAATATTTTCCCACCGATCCGTTTTGGCCTATTTTTGCCCTAAATCTTCATATCGCCATAACTTTCGATCCAAAGCTCAGATTTTCACGTTCTTTATATCAATGGAAATCTGGTGAAATTCTCTACATGATTCCGGGGTCAATCTTGCATTTTGGTTCAGTTTGGAGAGAGAAAATTAAAAAAATCCTCTGGTACATGATAATGGCTAGAAATGACGTTTCAACAACCAGCTTAAATGCAAAATACAGTTCGCCGCTTCTGCTAGGGTTCTCACCTACCGCCATAATGAGATGAATTAAATACAACAAAGAAGTGGTTGGGGTAGATATGGATTTCCTCTCTCTTCCCTCTCTCATTCTTCCTATAAATTGTAAGGAGGGGTTTCTTTCTAAGGGAACATTCTTGTTTTGCCCCTCCCTTCTTCTCTTTGGCAGGCGAATTTGTGGAGTTCAAACCTCCCATTTAAAACTGTAATGCAACTTTACCTCTTGGGATTTTGTAGTGTATTATATCAATTTTTGGAGCAAGTAATGCATGTCTGTGGATGATTCTTAACCCTCTCTGTGTTCATTTGCATCGTCCTGATCTTTCACTGCAAATTTTGTTATCTGTGCATGATCTTGCATCACATTTGAATGGTTTTTGTTTATTGTCAAGATAGGTGTTCTTCATTCCTTGGTACATCACCTCTGTTAGCTTAGGTTTATTTTTATGCATCTTCTTACCCTATCTCCTTGGCAAGATTAGATTAGGTTTTGAGTAAACCCTCTGCATTTTTTGTGTGCATCTGAACAGAGGAATAGGAACCAGCCTTCTCTGGAGATTCCTTTCTCATTTTTGCAAGTCCCACACTTGGAGAAAGGATTCCATGTTGTGCAATAACACTGGATGCTAGTATGATCAAACTAGAAATCTGATCAACGTCCAGGGGTGCTGTGATTATGCACTAACAGGTTTCTTTTTATTTCTATTTGCCCCAAAACAACCTCATTTGTTCATTATTGTTTTGCATATTTTGAAGAGGATAAGGAGTAGAAGCCATGAAAGAATAAATTGTAACCATGAAGAAATATCCTTAGTTCAAGTTGTAAATGGAGAAATATACCTCCATTATTCTCTTTAAATTTTAGTTTAGGCAAGGGTTTACTATTGTAATGTTCTTTGTTTGTTTAATGTAGAGATCCCACCATGAATTTTTTTGTTTATTTAATGTAAACATTTTTTTAGTGCAACAATTGGGGAAAAAGTACATTTCATTTGATCTATGAAATTTTACACATTTGGATTCCCATAAGAGGATTGATAAGCTTAAACTATTAAATTTGATCAATTACTAGTTACTTGTACTTCATTTTGAAGGTTTAAAGCTTAGATTTTATTAAAATTCAATCTTTGTTTTCATAGTCAGGAATTTTATTTTCTGTCAAAGCTAACAAAACTACTGCCTTACACAGACCGGAGGTCATGTGACCGCCACTCTTCCTTGGTGGTAGTTTAGAAACTGCCACTCTACACATGGTGGTGGTTATGTTTCCTGAAAATATAACCTTAATTTAAAACATTTTCCTACTTAGGTTGGTTTTCAATGTAATGATGACTTTAATTAAGGTGTCTATAATTCTTTATTTCATAGATTGATAACATATCTAGGTTTCATAACTCAAACTTACATAAACATCAACTCATTTCTCTATTATATTTTTTATAATAAAATGTAAAATTTGAGAATCACATCAACTACAATTTATTCTCTTTCACATATTTAATCTTTCCATCAAAACAACAAATAAATCAACAACACTTCCTTGTAATAATATCTTTCTTTTCCATGTGTGTGTGTGTGTGTGTGTGTATTATAACTTGGAATAACATACAAATTTAGAATTGATTCATTTCCAACCAACTATACAACTTAAGCTTTCTCCTTTCACTATAACATTACAAATTTCAATAATTGAATTATACAAATACTTATTTTGATAATAAAATATTTAAAAACTTCCACTCTAAGTGGGAACAATATGGTCAAATTAGAATATAGAGATTCTCCCAAAAAACTCAAAACACAAATTTTCTTTCAAGTTCCTCTCCCAATTTTTAGCTTTAAACTTGCATCCATCGACTCTTCAAAAAATTGGATCACAATACAAATAAAGGGGTATAGGTGATGACTCCTTGCCAAACTTATAATCTAATAAGAGGAGAAGCTATCCTTTTATTGGCCCTTGTTCCCCAACCAAATAAAAATGAGGTTATTGAGCAACATTTGACAACCTTTACAATAATGGCTCTCACAAAACATACAAAACATTCAAATGGACATACTCAACAACATTTACAACTTTTCAACAAGACATAGGATTTACATAAAGCCAAAAGGAGAAAGAAATATGGTAACCACCTCCTTTTACCTCCCAAGAGAAGTTTGAGTTCCACACAAAATCCTCTATGTGCACAATACAAAACATTTAAATACATCCTTATCTCTTCCCTGACAAATATACAAAAATATGTCCATGTTTTCCTTTTCACTCCCCATAGGTGGTGGAACTCCTAACCACAATCCCTCCAAAATTCATGTTTTACAACTCCCTTTCCCCTCCGCAATGGTCTCATACTTCCATCTCCAACTCCCTTCTTAAGGAAAGCTACTCAACCGCAATATATCACATTCACAACACCCATGCAAATACTCATACAAACACAATTTTCACAACTATATACATAAATAAACAAATAACAAAGGTGGAGATCTTACCTTTCCATTACACTTCCAAAAAATTTCACTTCAAAAATCTTTCAACACCTTCAAACCAAAGACAATAAAAAATGCAACTCCAAAAAGGCTTCAAGCATGCAACTGAAGACCAAATTTTAAAAGTATAAGATAAGAAACTAAGATAAGTAATCCAAAATCCTTCAAATTCAGTCAATAAATAGAAATAGGATGTGAGGATGATGAGGTGACTCTATGTAAGATGCCACTTAATCATTCCTTCATTCAAACACACACCTTAAACACTAATCCCAAAGCAATTAAATGTACATGTAAGACTTATGACATGCCCACATGACACTCCAACTTGCACACTGTGCCTATAAGGGAAAAACATAAATGTTGTAAGTAACAAGTGCAATTATTTACCCTTTTTACACTCCAAAATATATAATTAATCCTAAAATTAACTCCCCATACCATAGGTATGGTTGGATGAATTTAAGAAGCATGGGAAAAGATTAGCTTGTCCCAGAAGCATCTAAAAAAGTATCCCAAGTCGAAATCTAAAATTTGAGGTTGGAAAAGAGTACACAACACAAAACCCAACACAAATCTAATCTACATCCACAAAATTTCAAGGACCATCTACCCAATTTATTTCTCACATGTCAAATATTCCTTTTTAATTCAAATTTAAGCTAAACTAGTTAGTTAAGACACATTAGCAAGTGTTAATAAAGTAAAAAAATTCCCGAGTGATTAAACAAATGCACAATAAATTAAAACATTAAAATTTAAAGGAAAGGAAAACATTACACCCATGGCCACATAAATGATGTTACCACCCATGGGAGCCTCCTAACAAAGCATGCAACAACAAAACATAACATTGTACACAAGTTGTCAAAGTTTTTCCATATTTGACAACACCCGACATCCTTCCATGGTTAGTCCCCTATCCCCTTTCAATGTATGTGATGAAATTTCCTTGTAACAAAAACATAATACCTCTTTGGTCTTGAGGCTGTATCAACAACATCAAGAATAATATACATATTTAAATCAATAATTGTCATTTAAATTAGTAATTCTATCATATATCATTATTCAATTTAATTCTATTTTAACATCCATGACATCATAATTCTACTCAAAATTTCCAGCGTAGGCTACGCATCAAGAATATGACATGTTAGTATAATATCAGCATACTAAAAACCAACATATATATCCATCCATCATTATCATCTAGTGCATCATAATCAAAATATAAATCACAACATGTCAATAGTCCAAATATCTGCATATTCTATCATCTACTGATCAATATATAATATTAAAAATGTCTAAGTATTAATCCAGAAGTAATATCATCATCATGAAAATAGTGTCAAAGAGGAGTGGACATTACACAGCCTACATATAGCCACCTCACTATCCTCTCCACATATTTTATTTATTCAAGCCATTTTGGAGTTTTGGGTGTTACTTGGTTTGGTTACACACTTGCATATTTTGGTGATTTTTCTTGGACTTCTTGCGTGGGAAATTTGGGAGCTTGCAATTGGATTATCTTGGATTTGGAAGAGGTTGAATTTTGTTTCTTGAATATTGAGGAATCTTATAATGGTAAGGTAGGGTCTATACCTTGTATTCTTGTTCTTATTATGTATTATTTTGAAATTGGATGCATGTAGATGATTTGGTATTGGTGTGGGTAGATTTTAGCCTTAATCATTGTGTTGGGAGATGGAAGTGGAGTCATTATTGATGAGGTAAATTGGAGTATATGAGGATTTTGTGGAGGGAGTGTGGGAGGGGTGTTCCACCTATGTGTAGGTAAAAAAGATTCATATCATTTTACATTTTTAAATTGTAGAGGAAATGAGTTGTATGTGGTTGTGATAGTGCACTTAGAGGTTTTTGGGTGGACCCTCATCCCACTTGGAAGGTATAAAGAGATGACTCCATGTTATTTTATCCTTTGGCTTACTTCTAAGCCTTTGTGTTTTTGGAAAGTTGTAAATTTAATTATTTGTGTTTGTTTTTAAATGTGTTGCAAGTTCTGTGTTTACATATTTTTTGGAAGCCTTTTTTGAAATTTCCATGGTTGTAATATATCCCTTATTGCTCCATTGTTAGGGCTCAGGGGCCTATGAGAAGGTTGGATTCACCTTCTAATTGTAATAAGGTTGGGAGGTTAGTGTTTCCAATGCTCTCTTTCTTGCTATTGTGATTTGTAGATGAATAAAATAAGGAGCTCAAATTTAATTCCTTGGATAGAGATGCATGTGTATTTGAGGCAAAGTGGAAAGAGGTTTTTTGTAAATTTTATCATGTTGTATGCACCACTGTGTAGAGGACTTATTATACTTGTATTTGAAAGATTAAGTTTCTTAGAAATGGTTTATTCAAAACTTGTTATGAGTTCCAAGCCATGGAATGTGCATGATTGGAAGTTGCACTTCCTTGCATTATAGTGAGTTATAATCTAGAACTTAAGACAAGTTTGCATTTTATTAAATCTGAAATGGTTCTTTCTATAATAGAAATGTATATATGATGAAAAGAGGCAATTGAGTGTTACATTTCATTGTTTGTTGTAACTCATTAAGAAATGCAACTTAAGTCAAGTGTACATGCTATTTACAAATTGAAATTGTTTTATTTTAAACTAGAAATATAGTATAATTTATGCTTGTGTTCCTTTGAAATCTTCTTGTGTTGCCTTGTATACTTTCACAAAAATAAAATAAATATTTGGTTAAGTTCATACTTATTAATTCCTCTTCCAAATGAGTTGTAAAAAAGGTAGTGTTTTAGTATTGTAGTTGTAAGCTACACAATTTTGTAAAATAAGTACAATGTAGGCACTAGATTAATTTTAAATCAAAATATATATACACTTTGTCTACCATGTAGCGTTTTTAAATGGAAGAAAAATAAATCCAACAACTGTGCATATATAAATATATATAGATTATATAAACTATATATATTTATATATTCTTACATATTTTTTTATACAAATAAATCTACCTAAGCACATTACTAGAAATTAAAACAAGAAATATATATATATATATATATATATATATATATACATTTAATAAAATATTTATATTATATTTATATTAATATATAAAACTATTATTAAAAATAATTATGTGTGTGTGTGTGTGTGTGTTGGAAGGGGGTCGAGCTCCTTCCACTATTTTATAAATTTGTAATATGTGTGTGTGTGTGTGTGTGTGTGTGTGTGTGTGTGTGTGTGTGCGGGAGGGCGCGGCGCGGGGGGGGGGGGGGGGGGGGGGGTGGAGTGTGGTGGAAGGGGTCGCATGGGAACCCCCCCTCCACCCCTCCCCCCCAATATGTTAATATTTATAAAAGATAATATAGTGGAGGGGCGGCCTAACCCCACATATATTTTAAAAAATAAATAAATGGATTTGCAACGGGGCAAGCCCCCCACCGAACTATGCAAAGTTTCCCTTACACATTCATGGCCTAATGACCCATACACACACACACACATATACATT
This sequence comes from Taxus chinensis, assembly GCA_019776745.2. Lineage (NCBI taxonomy): Eukaryota > Viridiplantae > Streptophyta > Pinopsida > Cupressales > Taxaceae > Taxus > Taxus chinensis. The sequence continues at coordinate 489,202 of JAHRHJ020001566.1, read as the reverse complement.
TACATGTGTGTGTGCGCGTGTGCATTTGCGCGCGCAAGTGTGTGTGTGTGTGTGTGTGTGTGTGTGTGTGTGTGTGTGTGTGTGTGTGTGTGTGTGTGTGTGTGTGTGTGTGTGTGTGTGTGTGTGTGTGTGTGTGTGTGTGTGTGTTTGTACACTTAAATATGTGTATATTCAAGTTATAAAGAAAATATAAATAGATTTTCCACATGCTTAAACAAAAATAATAAGGGTAAATGAATACCCTTAACCAGTAGATCTGGTTAATACTCAAGGAAAAAAATAAAGAGAAATATTATTCATTTCTAAACCATAGCTAGGGAATACAAAAATAATAATAATAAAATAAATTCTCTCTCCATAGCCAAATTCCCATCACCTCTATCTCCTTCAACCTGTAAAATGCCAAAAGAACAAATGAAGAAATTAGGGAAAAGAAAAGAAATAAAAGTGAAAACGTAAGAGATAATTAGGAATAGTCAAACATAGATCTAACGGTTCCCATTGATTTAATTTAAGAATGGGAATTTGACCCTACATTTTTAAGTTGTGGGAAATTTGTTGGGGATAGATGTTTAAAATGTGAGTGGGGCTATTTTAATTAATGGGGCCACCTAGATATTTTGGACATGGGTATTTCCACTTGAATAGTTGGCTAGACTTAGTTGTGACCCCATTTAATTTTGAATTAATGAATTGATGTTACGTGGGTGTTATACACTTAGGGGATTAAATTTAACAAAATAAATAATTAAATAAATTAAATGAGAAACTTAGAAAAGTATTTAAACCGTAATGGAATTTAAGAAACTAAATAAGTGTGGGAGTATGGGATATTATAAATAAATTATTTAAAGCAGTTAAAAGGGAACAATTGTAATTGTGTAAATAAATAGATATTAAATAAAAGGGATTATGGGTCAATAAGTAAATATGAAATTTTGATTCGGATTATTAAACTAACGTGGAGTATGGAATATTTTCATAAATTAATTAAGGCGTTAAAGTAAATAAGAGGGGGTGTGTAGTGGATTAAATAAATTTAAGTCAACATGGGAAATGAATTTAAATAATTTGAGAAGAAACTAACTGGATAAGAAAAATGAGATTAATTTTGCTGATAATCAAATAAAATTCATGGGAACTTAAATGGAGGACGTTAAATCCGTACTAATTTTAATAATATTTAATTATTAAATTAATTCCAACTACTTGAGGATGTGTAGAAAATTTACAAAAGGATTAATTTTAACGTAACTAATTTTTAATATCCCGCAACATTTTAAAAAAAATTACCAAAAAAAAATTGTAAATATTTAATGGTGTTTGATGCAATTTTGGTGCGTCAAAAGGTGGGTGTAACATAGATCCTTTATTTTCATCTACCCTCTCATGTATTGGTCCATGCTCAAAGATTCACTCCTCTCCCTTATCATTAATCTATCATACCTTCAAGTTTTCCTTGTTTTCTTAAAATTAGTTAAATAATTATGATTTGGTTAACACTTCATAAATAAACACTCTCCTACCTTCGGGTTGTTAATTTAGAAACAAACTCTTGGTCATTATACTGGCATATGGATGCACAATAAAATGAATATATTTGTTGTGTCAACAATAAAATTAGGAAAATTTGATTCTTTAATTCTATAAGTATTTAAGCATTTGGAGAAACTACAAGTATCATGATTGTTTCAAATTGATTTTTTTTTAATCCCATTTTTAATTAGTAATTATCTAAAATTATTCCTAGGGTATTTTTTTCTCTTTACAAATCCTTAATTACTCCCAACTAAATAGGAAAATTATGCAGAATATAATGTGACTGCATGTTTTTTCATGCAAAAGATTTATAGGGGCAGCGCAAGGAATTTTCTGGTGATTAGAATACAACCATAAGGATGCAACACATTTTGTTTAATAATGGTGAGTGGATAAAATTTTGAAAAGTTACAATTTTGATCAAGTTTGAAGCTGAAATGTTATAGAATATTGCATACATACCTATGGCACATTTACAACTAATTAGACATTTCACATACAATTTCCTTTCAACTGTTCAAATGCAAGTCTTATTGGGTTTTCCATTGACACATAATCAGTGGATATCATTGTAATTACTGTAAAAGTTAGTGGACATCAGTTTGCCTCCGCCTGTGTACATAGAAGTCCAATGCGAAATCATCTTATTAGTTTCTCTTCTCTATAATTTCCCATTAATATGGTATCAACAATATATAGAGCATGTCCTCGTTGGTGTAGTCTCCATACCTGAAATCACACATTTCCAAGCACAATGTTTTGATGTCACTCATATCCTCAAAAAAAAAAGAGGGAAAAAAACAAAAAAAACTTGTAAATATAATTTATTAGCCATTCTAATACACCAAGAATTTGATTTTATCTTGGAACATTTATGTCAGTATTTTTTCTTTCCCTCACAATCTCAGGAAACTATACTCCAAGCCTATAAATGTTTGCTTTATGGACAATTTCCCTCGCGTTGTATATTTTGGAACCGTTTAACCACTATACCACATTAAACCATCATTTCAGTGATCTAATTTTAAATCATTTGTTTAGGTTCTTTTTTTTTACTAGTTGAATCATCATCATTTCCCCTTTTATTTTTTAGGTTGTAAAAATTTCAAAATAAAAAATAAGGGTTATTTTTACTAGGTCACTGTAATTTTTGATTGAATTTATGTTTCATTCTCGTTAGGCTAAAGTCATCTATTATAGGGTTCAGTTTTTCATCACGCAAGATGTTATATTATTTAATGCCCATATGAATTATTCGCATATTCGAATATTCATGAAGGTAAACAAGGTCACGAGAAATTCCAATAATGATATTATGCCAATTTTTCCCATTTAATCTATATACAATTTTTTGGGTTTTTTTTCACACTGCAAATATTATTTACGCCGAAGGAATAGACTCAGTAAGACTCTTATATGGGTGAATCCTTTCCAAGGAAATCAACAGTGTAATATTTGTTTGGAGGATATGCATTGAAATCCAAAGCTTGTGGTCATTGCAGACTGTCACACTGTGGATTGTGTCATGTACCTCGAGAATGGAGCTTCAAACGTTACAGTGCACGCAGTGTATCACACTCACATTTTTTACACACAAAACCCAAGACAAAACTCAATACTTAATTAAGAAAACAAATACGATTTTTTGTGTGTTTAAAACGGTTCCGACAAGATACCATCAACTAGGATTAAATATTTCTCCTTTAGTAAATTCCACATATCGGTAAAGTTATTGTAACTAAATTAATAAATAAATATTATTAATTCATTTTAAGATTATTTTGTTTTCAAATCCTCTTCTAGGGTTTCTGTTAATTCTCATTAAAAAATGATGACTAACTTAATTCTGTTAATTCATCTTATTTAAAATTTGACCTAAGTTCATCAAGGAATAATATTTTCCCAAGTTAGTTTAATTCCTGCTACCCATAACAACTTAACAACAATGCCCCTCATGAGATTATCTAACTAAACATTTTAAATCCCAATAATTATCCCTTATAAATCATTATCTAAGTTACCCCTTTCACAATTACCTAATATATCCTTATAATTCCAACGTCATTTATTTACTTAATAATGTAAGGCTAAAGTCTCAACTTATCCTAAACCATTAAGTGACACCATTCATCTAATACCCATACTTTAGTTGAAATTACCCAACCCCATAAAAATCCATAACTTGTAATGTGTAGGGTTAATCCTCAACCCTTAGATTAAATGGATATGCACCCTTAGATTTAGGTATTTTCAAAAGAACCTTAAATATATTTTTGAATTATTTTTAGTCTTTCCTTTACCCTAAAATTGTTTATTTTTTCATTCACGATTTGCAGGTTCGAGGAGTGGAAGCAAGGAGTGAAACCATGGGGAAATTTCTTTTGTTGTAGTTTGCAATAGGAGGAGACTTTCTCCATTTCATTCTTTACTTAGTTTAGTTTATTATTAGGTTTTTTGATGCAGTGTTATACATTTACTTTGTTTTAGAGATTCCACCATAAATATGTATTTTTTCCTATTAAGTTATTCACATTTCCTGAGTTGATTATTTAGGGAAAACCCCATTTTGTTTGATCTAGGAGTATAAACATTTATATACATATATACATGCATGTACATATGTATATACATGTTTAAATATCCATTTTATCAATAGATCTACATTATGTTTTCAAAAATAGTCATTAAAGTATCTGGTTTAGTCTAAAAAACATTCTTTGAGAAGAAATTTTACTTACAGGCGACCAGTGTGGGTCACTCAAGTGGTCGCGTTTCCTACAGTGCTACTGATTCTGGTAGGGCTGCCAGTGCCAGTTACTATAAATTCGACCCATTTTGTCAAATAAGACACAAATGTATATATTATTCAATATATACATATGTATGTGCTTGTAAAAATTTTGTGACAAATAATAGATTCTTGTTTGCTATTTTATCAGCAACAACATTCATGCAACTTACAGAAACTTAATTTTATTAGACTGTTTGCAATTTTTCAGAGACAAATGTCATTTTCTTTTCTGCTTACGCCGATTGGTCGATTGGTTTTAGTCACTATGCAAAAACATATAATATATATATATATATATATATATATATTGATTAATACATATATTTATATATATCAACCCAGGTTCCAACTCAATGATTTAATACCATAATATATAAGCGCAAAATACTATTCTCTTTTTGGATAAAATGCACTAAATGGGTAACTTTTCCATTATTACAAGATATCAAATTTAACTACAAGATTTCCTTTCTAACTGAAATGAATTTGTGTATAAAATAGAGAAAGAAATTTAACCATTACTAGAAGCAAGTTTCTTTTCTTTTCACAAAAAGAATGGTAACCATTTCAAGAAATAAATAAACAAGTATAACTTCCATACATTCTTCCAATACAAACACAACCATTTACCAAATGAAAAAAAAAAAAAACTTTGATTTCATTTCCATATTTGAAGGAAATACATTTTCAATAAATACAACTTTCAAAGGTTCTTTTTTCAATCACTTCTAATACATAACTTGATAATTAAATTTAGAAGAAATTACTTTTAAAATACAAGAGTATACAAGCCATCCACTTAAGTAAAAATAACTGTTATCACCGAATAATAGCACCCTTATGTTTACACAAGTGCATATACTTTAACTCATGGTATGATCAGATAATATGGGTACTATCTCCAAGTTATGGGACTTGCTACTTGTGATAGACCTCCAGAGAAAGCTGGTTCTTGCTCCTAAACTACTGAAACAATCTACTCTAATGCAAACTAACTAACTACTCCTAATCTAAACTTCCAAGGGACCAGAGAGAGAGAGAGATGCCATGCAAATGAAAGGAAAACTACACTACTGAGGTGATACACCAAAATAGGAGGGTGTGAGAATAATCTTCTAATGTGTGAAAATAGAAGTAAAAATGCAGACTAGAAGGGGTGATAACAATTCTCCACGATCTAAAAATGCATTAACAAATAATCTTTCATACATGCACAATAATAATAGAATCCTTGCAAGAGCATAATAGAATAGACACAATACATTGTAATCAAGGTTGAAGGGAAAGAAGAATGCAAATAAACACAACAGGGGAAGATAAATCCACAAACTTGCATTTTATTGCTTCATGGGTATGCAAAGTTCAATCTTTTACAAGATAAAAGCCTAGGATCACCATGCAAGGAGTCCACTACAAGGGCCTACAATACATTGGCTTTACAAAACAAATTTTGGTAGAGTTTTGCTAGAAAATCACCTCCTTTACAATGAGCCCAATACTTCAATTTATAGAAAATTGAGAAGAGAGAGAGAGAGAGAAACGAAAAATGGAAATCCTAAAATCTAATTGTCCTTCAACCACTTGTAAGATCATGATAAATGGAGTGAAATGGTTGTATGTTTTACTTGTAAAAAATCTTCATATTCCCCAGGTAACTTGCAGCAGAGAAGGAATGATGACCCATGCCTCATTAATTGCACTCCTCTACCAAATAAAACATTGTCATGAACCTGGGCTTTTTATGAAAAATCACCATTGATTTCTCATCCAAACTATAATTTATTGATTGATTATGTGCATCATTCTTGGAGCCACGATTCCAATAAGTACCAATTTTGTGAAATTTCGTTGAGAAATAAAAAGTTATGACCTTCTGAGTGCGATGTAGCTATTTTGAGTCTGCACAAGCATTTTCAGTCATTTGACGGGAATGGAAATTAATTGACTGGAGCCAAAAATGTTTATTCCCTCATTTAAATGTTTCTACCCTCATGATTTAAAGTCCAATTTGGTCATGAAAAATCAGTGGGTCCCAGTCCAAATTTATGGCATCTTGAAGTTTGGTCACTTTAGTGTCAAAAGGGGATTTTTCCTTTAAATGCGGGTATTGAGACAAATCAGGTCCGCGTTGGCCGAGCTATCTATACACATTGCATCCACATCGACCGATTGATACCTTCCTTGATAACCTTATGCTCCACCATTGACCCTGGGCTAATGAGGGCTCCTTGACTTCCATGGACATCTGGTTTTTCCTTTCTGCGGATTTCCACCTTTGCGCATCCCGTGACCCCACATACTGTGTACTTGAGTGCTTAATCCCAAATCCACCAAATCCTCCCTAAGGCACTGAGCTCATTTTCAATTCAATGACTTGTGTGAAAATCAGGTTTGAGCTTTCACGTCCCATGCGTAACTTTTATAACTCCTAGCTTTGATGTTGTTGCCTTGTATTTTGCGACCCAGCCTTCCCTTTTTCTCATTTCAAAATGCCCCAGGCCATTTCAGCTGGCATCCTCAATTCTAACATCTCGCAGACGTGCCTTGAACTTACCACTCGATCAAATTCCACAAAACACCAGAATGAGTCCAGTTTTTCAGATTTTTTCGCAAACCAATATAGGCCCGTGACTTTCACTGGATCCTCGTTTGAGAGAAGCCAATCGGGACCTTGACCACATGATTTTGGGCCGCTCTTTTACTTCATATTAGAAGAAGTCGATCCATTTTTGTCTATATTACCTTGAGGGGTACCTAATTGGACTTTTAACCCAATTTTATTGCAAAAATACACCGATCTCTTTCTTTGATCTTCTTCAATACGGGCTTTCCAAGATGCAAACTTGCAGTCCCATTTGCTTTTGAGCCAAACATAACCCGATCGTAGTAGGCACTTCCTCCCAACTTATAATCCAATGGAATTTTGGATTTTCCATCCCCTCATTGGCCCCAAGACTCATTCAACGAAGCTATAATAGGCCTCTGAATGCCACATCGGATGAAATGGTACATTGCTTCAAAACAACCATTCTCAGTCGGTGGCTTGTAAGCCAACAAGCACAAACTTTGTTTTTTGCAATGTGTCAATTTTCCTTACTGATCAAACTCAATTCATTCCATTTTCACTCGACCTACATGTGGAATCACTTACTTCGAATGGCATAAGTTCCTCATTATTTGACCATTCATTGATGCCCTCAACCTTAAACAAACTTAGTGTAGGCTTGACATCCCTTGGAGGTTCTCTCATGTCTCCCTCAAAATCTTATCCCTCCTTCAATAAACCTGGCCTATATTCAAGATAACCATAAGAAATATGGTTCCTTTCTTATTATCGCAAGGTGGGGTTTCACCCAACCCAAAAATCCTTCCTTGATGCATAACAACTTGGTTTTATCCCTCCCTCAATAGCCCGATCACCCATTTTATTTCTCCTACACAACCTTAAGGCCATTCTATCCCTTGAATTGAAACACTCAATAATCCGATTCATTTACAACCATTTTCACACCCAACAAGAAATAAAAAGTTCATTTAAGTCCCTACCTTCATTGCATGAGCTCAGTGGAAATTTAAGTATCCATGCCCTAGCATCTCAGCTTGAGTTTTATTTTGATTCATCATGAATATCAATCTCCACCCTCTACAACAATTAGCTTGACAAGCTCCTCTAAACATAGAATTTAGTGTATTTTAACTGAATCATCATGTTTCTCTCCAAATGAGCTCAAAATTTGGATGGATAGTACATAGAAAGTCAGAGAAATAGTTTAAAGAATAATCCATTGATGCCACATCACTTCAAGTCTTCCAGCTCACTCATATGGGAATAGCATCAAGCTTTGATTCATAAATTGGTGGGTGTTTGTGCATGGTTCAATTGACAAGTTCTCCTTCCACACACAAACCATTAACCATACTCTAATAGAAAAAATCATTGAATTGACCATGTGGCAAAGTGCAATAATTTCACCTTTTTAACTCCAAAACACATAATGGTTCCTAAATTTTACACCAACTCGGCCCCCATAGGTATAGTTGGTTAGGCTGAATTTAAAGGTCAATGGGACAAGCTTAACTTGTCTACAAGCCTCCAAAAATGGCTCTAAAGTCAATATTTTGGGATTTGAGTGATAGATTGAGTCATAATTCCAAATCAATTATTCCCTTTCAAATCCTAATATAACAAGGATAAATCTACTCAAAAATTAGATAGCCTTTCATCGATCCCAAATTGTCTTTCTAATTAAGGGTATGATTAATCAATTTGGTGACTAAGAGCACATTTTCCTTCTAACATGGTTATAATAGATATCTGTAACTATCCATTGGGCATAATAAACTGCGTGATCACAAATAAACTATTCCAACCTGAAAAATGAAAACAACACATTTACCCCATGGTCACTTTGAGGTCATTGCCCCTTTGGGAGACCCTCCGCTGCTTGCATTATCAACTAACATAACAAAATCATGAAATTTATTTTGCCTGAGGTGAAAATTGTTTGAAACTCGAATTCCAATTTTCTTTCATGCAATTGATCTCCTATCCCCTTTTGTTTGAATGTGATTAATTTCCTGAAAAACTACCTCAAGCCTATTTTTTCTTAGTAACGTGGCCATAGCGTACATGGAACTTAAGTGAAACACATGTATACAGTTTGGACATCATCACAACATTACTAAGTTCATAATTTTCAATATTCTTCTGGATTGTCCAATTTGCTTATTTCTTCCTACCATTTCATCAGGCAATGAGATCACTGAATATCCAATCCTAGATCATATGCAATACGTGGAATCAAACTTGCTACTTAACATATTAATTGATTGACAATTACAAGACTCCATCTCCATTACAATTTACCAAGCTATAACGCCCCTATTTTTGATTCAACTATTTGAATTTCTACAGCTACTATGGTGAAGAATAAAACTAATAACAATTTAAAATCTATCCTCTTCCCTAATATTTCTCTGCATCATTAACAACTCTTGAACATCCAAAATTCTATTAGTAATAATCCTATAGTTCTTTTCACTGCATATTTATCTTTCTGTTCATCCTGAATTGTATACAAGACATCCAAGATATAAGCAATAATTCCATGTCTCAATCAACTTAGGGAAATTGAAACCTATCATAGTAACAACAAAAATGTGCACAAGAGGAGTGGGAATTGACAATCCTAGACTCAATATGTACAAGGGTGAGAAATTCTTCCTTCTAGTAGCAATGTTTACGATAGATTCCATTAACTAGAATCCTGCAATTCTTTTCCATCCAACTTAGCTAGCTGGAAGGAATTGCTACTTTTGCATTCAATGATCATATATGGGTTGCTCTTGTTAGGAAATAAGGGATAAAATATGCGGAATAATTCCTCATAGAATCGCAACAGTAGAGACTAATATGTAGAAAATATTACAGATCTCAAATAAAAGTGTAGAATAAAAAAACACAACACAAAGAGACAGTATTTAACATGGTTCACCCAATTTGGGCTACTTCCACCAAGAATCACTTTCTCAGATTTTATTACAAGCCACCATTCTCTCAATACAATACCTAGATCTGTTTGGAGCTATGCTCAACAAACTCTACAAAATTCACACCCGAATTCAAAACACATTGATATAGTTACAAAATGCCTACCATATGCACAAAACCACATAAGTAGACAACTGCTTAAGAAGTTTTACAAAACCATGGGTATCAAAACCATGGGCCAAACCCGTCCCATAAACCTATGGGTCAAAAATCTCACCCATATGAGAAAAAGCACATTTCCCGGTATATCGGGCATTTTTTTAGGCCAATTTTTTTTAGGGGTTGCACCCCCGAACCCTTGCTACCGGGGGAACTGTGGATAGTGTATAGTACTTTTAGTGTTCAGTCTTCAACACTTTCAAACATGAAAATAGGCTCCATAATATAACAATATCCCACTTTGAGACTGGTTTTCCTCTGAGTAATCTTTTCAACCCTTCACTAGTTTCCATTGAGACCAACCAAAACTGAACACAACTTCAGTTTTTCCCTTGTGACCACCTTGGTCATCATGTCTACAGGATTCTGACTGGTATGAATCTTCTCCAGCTTCAACTTCTCTTCCTCCAAAGTTGTCTTGATGAAATGGTACCTTAAGTGTATATGCTTCGTCCTAGAGTGGAAAGTAGAGTTCTTAGCTAGGTGTATAGCACTCTGACTATCACTATGCAACTTTCCTTCCTCCTATTTATGCCCCAACTCCTCAAGCAATTACTATAACCAAATCATTTCTTTGCTTGCCTTTGTGGCAACAACATACTCAGCCTCTCATGGTTGACAAAGCCACCAGCTTCTATAGTCGTGAAATCCAGCTCACTGTTGTCCCACCTACAGTGTAAACATAACCTATCGTGCTCCTCCTGTTGTCTACATCTCCAGCCATATCTGAATCTACATAACCACACAAAATGGTTTCTGATCCACTGTATCACAAAACTGTCCCCATGGTCCCTCTCAAATACTGAAGGATCCACTTTACTGCATGTCAATGATCTCTACCTGGATCACTCATAAATCTACTCACCGCTCCCACTGCATGGGCAATATCAGGCCTAGTGCACACCATGGCATACATCAAACTACCAACCGCTGATGAGTAAGGTACCTTGGACATCTGGTTTCTCTCCTGCTCTGTCTTGGGACACTACTCCTTTGATAACTTGAAATGGCCTACCAAAGGAGTCCCAACTGGTTTAGCATCCTGCATATTAAACCTCTCCAATACCTTCTTAATGTACTCTTCCTGAGATAAAGTCAGCTTCCATTCCTTCCTATCCCGAGATATCCTCATACCAAGGATTTGTTTGGCTGCCCCCAAATCCTTCATAGCAAAGGATTCACTTAGCTTCTTCTTGAGTACTTTTATTTCCTGCATGTTTTTACCTGCAACCAACATGTCATCCACATACAGACACAAGATAATATAACTTCCATCCTCAAATTTCTTTGTATACATGTAATGGTATAGAATGAAATCTAATATAACCTTGCTCCATCATGAAGCTATCAAATTTCTTATACCATTGACGTGGAGCTTGTTTCAAGCCATACAAGCTCTTCTTTAGTTTGCACACCATCTCCTCTTTACCTTTGACCTCATAGCCCTCTGGTTGATGCATATATAGTTCCTCCTCCAAATCACCATGGAGAAATGCAGTCTTTACATCAAGTTGTTCTAAGTGCAAGTCTTCTGCTGCAACTATTCCAAGAACAGTTCTAATAGAAGTCATTTTTACTATAGGAGAAAAAATATCATCAAAATCTATACCTTTTTTCTGTGCAAACCCCTTGACCACCAACCGGGCCTTGTATCTTTTCTTGCCTCCTTCCTCTTTGACTCTGAACACCCACTTGTTCTGTAATGCTCTTTTTCCTTCAAGTAGCTTCACCAAATCCCATGTCTGGTTCTCCATGAGAGCCTAATGCTCCTCATCCATGGCTTGCTCCCACTTCTTCCTGACATCTACCTACATTGCTTCATCAAAGCTCTCTGTATCTCCACTATCAGTGAGTAATAAATAATAAAGAGAAGGAGAAAAATGTTCAGGTTATCTTCTTACCCTAGAAGACCTCCTCAATATAGGAGTTTGGGGTTCTTGTTGAGGAGGTTCCTGAACTGATTCATGTGTCACTTTCCCATCTGAAAGATCCTCTACCGCTGCATATTCTTTCTTGGATTCTTCCCTATTTTCCTGCAACTACTGCTTATACATGAATTTCTCATTAAAGACCACATCCCTAGATCGAATGATTTTCTTGTCCTTAATACTCCAACATTTATATCCAAAGTCATCACCACCATAACCAATGAAAGTACATTTTTCTATTCAACATCTAGCTTGGTCTTATCATCCTTGTCTATATGGAAAAATACCTCACATCTAAAGACTCTAAGAAATGAATAATCAACTTTCTTACCATACCAAGCCTCCTCAGGTATGCCTCCATCCAAGGCACTTGAGGGTCCTCTGTTTATCAAGTACACAGTTGTGCTCACCGCTTCTACCCAAAAAGAAAGAGGTAGTCCTGCATGTAACCTCATGCTCCTAGCACGTTCCATTATTGTTTTGTTCATCCTTTCTGACACCCCATTCTGCTGCGGAGTTCCTGGAACCATATTTTTCCTGCAGATTCCATTCTTAGAACAATAATCATCAAATTCATTGCTGCAATACTCCCCTCCATTATCTGACCTGAGACATTTTAGCTTAAGACCTGTTTCATTCTCTACCAAGGCTTTCCATTTAAAAAAGTTTCAAATACATCATATTTGTTTCTAATACAATAAACCCAAACTTTCCTTGTTGCATCATCAATAAAAGTAACATAATAACTTGAACCCCCAAGAGATGATACCTGAGCCGGTCCCCACACATCAGAATGCACCAGCTCTAACTTACTCTCTTTCTTTGTAGGTCCAACCTTGAGAAACCTTACTCGCTTCTATTTCCCATATATGCAGTCCTCACAGAAATCCAAACATGTTTCTGTATATCTGGGAAAATCCTTCTTTATGATCTCCATGCCCTTATGGCTCATATGACCGAGCCTATAGTGCCACAATGTTGTATCTACTTCTGAAGCCACAAGATTACAAAAAATTAGTACTATAAGTGGTTAAATACAAGGTTCCAACCTTCTTACCTCTTGCCACCACAAGAGCACCCTTGGTAACCTTCCAAGAGTCTGTTGTAAATATCACAGTACAACCATCACTTCCCAACTGCCCTGCCGATATCAAATTTCATTTTAAAGTAGGCACATGTCTGACATCCTTCAATAGCCATGTATTCCCATTCTGCATCTTAACCCAAACAGAACCTTTTCTAACTATACTGAAAGGATCATCATCACCAAGAAAAACATGCCCAAAATCCCCTTGAACATAATCAACAAAATAATGCCTATGTGGAGTAACATGGAAAGAAGCCCCTGAATCTAAAACCCAAGATTCAATAATATTGTGCAAAGAAAGAATCAAAGCATCCTGACATACATTACCTGTTGCCACATTTTCCTCCTTGTTTTCTTCTTGTTGTTTCTTCTTATCCCTGAAGCTCCCAACAGTTCTTCTTTACATGCCCAGACTTTCCACATTGCCAGCATACTATCTTGCTTTTGGATTTTGACCTTTCCCGATCTTTCGATTTTCCATGGCTTCCTCTATTCTTTTGTCTCCCTCTAGTTTCCACTGTCAAAGCATTCCCTGAAGTAGAAGATTCCCTAGAGATTTTTCTTCACATTTCCTCTCTTAGAATCACCCCTACAACATCCTCAAACTTCAACTTTGAGTTAGCTGGAACCGAGTTGCTTACCGCCATTACCAGGCTATTCCAACTCTCAGGTAAAGAGCACAGAATTAATAAAGCCCTAACTTCTTCATCAAATTCTATTGTAACCGAAGCTAGCATATTTACAACCATATTAAAATCATTTAGATGATATGATATCGAACCATTCTCAGACATCTTCATATTAAACAACGTTTTCATTAAAAATATCTTATTAGAGGCAGAGGGTTTTTCATACAACTTCCCTAATGCATCCATCAGTTCTTTTGTAGTCTTTTCCTTTGAAACATTAAATAATACCGAAGATGCAAGACACAACCGGATTGTCCCAAGTGCCTTCCTATCTAGCAAATCCCATTCCGCATCTGTCATGCTCGAGGGTTTGTTCACCTTCTCAGACAACATAATATAAAGATCCTTCTGATAAAGGTAATCTTCCATCTGCATCTTCCAAAGACTAAAATTCTATCCCTTTGAATTTATCAACCCTTGATCTTCCATCTGCCATAGCTCCCACTCAAGCTAAAATTTTCCCTGCGATTCAACACTTTAGCAAACCAAACCAGGCTCTGATACCAATTGTTAGGAAATAAGGGATAAAATATGTGGAACAATTCCTCGCAGAATCGCAACAGTAGAAACTAATATGCAGAAAATATTACAGATCTCAAATAAAAGTGTAGAATAAAATAACACAACACAAAGAGACAATATTTAACGTGGTTCACCCAATTTGGGCTACGTCCACCAAGAATCACTTGCTCATATTTTATTACAAGCCACCACTCTCTCAATACAATACCCAGATCCGTTTGGAGCTATGCTCAACAAACTCTACAGAATTCACACCAAATTCAAACACATCTGCAATGTTTTACATGTATGCCTACCATATGCATAAAACCACATAAGTAGACAACTGCTTAAGCAGTTTTACAAAACCGTGGGTATCAAAACCATGGGCCAAAACCATCCCATAAACCTATGGGTTAAAAAATAAATCGCCCATATGAGAAAAGCACGTTTCCTGAACCCCGGCCAAAAAATGAGCACTTATACATGAAAAGTGTACAGTACTCTTAGTGTACAGTCTTCGACACTTCCACACATGAAAAATAGTCTCCACAGCCTAACATGAACCCACTCCAGATACAAATACAAAGCCACATCAATCAATTTTTATATAGTAAAATGAGGACATATTAGGGTTACAGATTTATCTCCATTTGCATGTCAGATTTAACCCATAATTTTGTTGATTTTAGGACAACTATTAGTGAGAGCTCCATTTATCACAATTTCCCCTAACATTATGTTTATTTATTTGATTTAATTTTCTCTACAACTATCCAATTGCTGCTAATTTTAGAACATTAACTTGGGTTTACGTGGTTAACTCCTCCAAATCTAAAAATAAAGTTCTTTTATTATTATGTAAGGAAAATGATTGGTTTGAAAGGGTGTTTATGATGTGTCACTCTCCATGTTATGCTTTGCGTTTTGAAAATCTCTTAATGTAGTTGATGCGTTTATTTGACATGGGTCCATTTTTCCCACACAAATTTTATTTTGCTATTAAATAGATGGAGAAACAAACAATAAATACAATAATTTTAAGGCTATATGACTCATATCATATCTTTTAAATCACAATCTTATCAATCTAAAAAATATCTATATCGAATGTCGTTAAAAAAAAATAAAATCCTTCCTACCTCTCCAAACCCTAAATTTCCTACATTAAAAAAGTCATATTATGAAAAAAATTGATAATGACGTTCAGTATGATTATAAATTTAAAAATATCTATAACCTTCAAACCTTAAAATTTCATTACAATACTTTTCATATCAAGGAAATATTGGTAAAACTACATAAAAGGTGTGGGTGACGTTTAATTGTTGTGAAATCTCCCAACACTAATACAATGTGTGCAAGTGACTTGACTAATACGCTAAATTTATTTCTATTATTGGATGTGTTAAATGATAGATACTCTCCATTTAGAGGCATTATTCAATAGCACATCTGGAATGATCTCATTTTGGTTAATAACTATGTGGTTACAAAAGGTTTGTGGAGATCCATTTCAAATCCATTTTATTATAAAATGATAGTACAGTTTGAGGAAAATGAAAAGTAAGGCATTCAAGATTGCACTAGAATGGAACTTCCATTATAAATATGTAGTTCACGTCCCGATGCATTTCCCAACTTCCAGAGACATTACAATTACCATGTAGGATTAGCTTGACTTGAGCATGGTTGAAATCATTTTTGTGCCATAGCTTATCAAGAACAAGTGGATTGATTCTATTTTGGGGGTGACAGCTTATGGATCTATTGGTTTGTTAGAAGTTTCGTTATAGAGAGTTGTCAATCTTTTAGTCAATCACCATACACCATGAAGGCATTAATTGTTATTCTATGTGTCTATGAAAATAACCTTGTCCATCATCCTTCAGGATTTCCAAGATAGTCACCATCAGCTATGTGGCCATTCAATGAGAAGTTTCATTGTCTTCTCTATCTCATTGGATTTCAATTCTACTCCATATCTTTTCTTTCTCAATAGGACATTTACAGGCTCTCTGAGCAAAGTGTCGAGACAACTTATGTCCATGTTGCAATTCAAAATCACCATGAAACTTAGGTGTTCCCATTTGCTCAATCACTTACCACATTTCTTTCCCAAATCAATGTTAAGAGTGCACATCCACCTCACAATTTTGTTCCATTTCCAATGTTGAATACTTTCCTTCCATAGAATCTTTAATAGAAACCGAGTCACCTTCCAACTTGAAGGCTCTCTACAGAGACCCTTTTATTTTTTAGCATAAGCCCTTCTCGATATTAAGCCTTGACCTCCCTCAATTAAAAACTTTTAATTACAAAGTTTCAATGTTGAACCTCCTAACTTTTTATAATCATTGCATCCTTAATTACTATTTCTGGGATAGATAATATTTGTTGAAGTTGATCAATGATATAATGAACTATTGATTTATATATTATATTAACAATTTAAATGTAATAACCAATAATAATTCTACCATATATGTTGTTATTGATTATCCAATATAAAAGACAGGATACAGAATGGTATTGAGTTAAAATATACACTTTTGTTTTTTTAAGGATGCTAGATGTTGAAGATACTGGATTGTTATTGATTATCATTTCCATAATAAAAGCATACTAACAATGGAACAGTTATTATTTAAATTAGGATTTACCAATACTCAGGTTTTTGGCATTCAGGCCATGAATATGAAATACTATCATGACTCAATACATAAATTCTGAAGAATCTTGAGGCCAATTCATGAAAAATGGATGACCTAATAAATATAACACTATAATCTTGTTATTAGAAATAGAAATTTCAAGGTTTAAATAAGTAAATTGATAGAGTTACTAGGTAGAAAGAATAATAGGTTAAATACTTAATAATCAAGATTCGATATGGACTAGCTTAATGTGAAGAATAACAAAACAAAATTTATAATTTCTTAAGAGATATTTTTGATGATGCACCAAGTGGTTGCTATTGCTGTTTTGTAATCGATAAACATGTGTGGGGCAAAAAATAAAGTCAACCTCCCCTTGAACAAAAATTGGACAACCACCTTTGAATGTTTGATAGTTCGAAAAATATTGATCTTCTATTACAATGTATATATGAAACAAAGTCTGCACTTGTTGAAACCATTACTATGAGGTTGCTGGGATGATTTTTTATGGACCATGGTTATGGACCTACATTACCTCTGAAGTGAAGAAATTAAGAAGGATAAATTTGATGTTCTAGCTGAGATTAAGACTCCAATGGTCATGCCATTGTAAAGGTTGCCAGCTAAATCTTTTAAATGAAGTTTCTTTATTGGATCAGCATGAGATATGTGACTTTTTAAATAAACTATTTTTTTGCAAACTTTGAAGGAGTATGTAAGAGGTACATGAGTGCCAACATTGCCTACCTGGACATTCCAATGGTAGAGTAGAAGAAGTTGATCTTTCTACAGGCCATTTTTCAAGTTTTGGAGGCCTTGAAATGTGGCTTCAGTTAGACAGTGAATGTCAAGTTCAACCTTGGTTATTTTTGCAATATTTGGGAGTCAAAAAGGAATTCTAAGCCATTATTGACCAATTCTGGCTAAAGAACTCTTTTAGGGAGAAGCATGTGCAAGGTGGGGGTCAATACCTGATATGAGATCTTTATTTGGCCAGGAACTCAGGATGAATGAATATTTGACCTGTAAATTGAATTGATAGGTTTTACCCTTGGTAAACACTTATGGGTGGAGGTACCAAACACATTATTTTGCGATGGTATCCTTAAAGACAAGATTCTTACGATATGGAAGTATTCAAATCAAATTTCATGGAAGCCAAATCTTAGAAATGGAGAGAAATTTTTTTACCCAAGCCAAATGGATAAATTCTTTCTCTTGTAATATAGGACTAGGAGTAGACATTTCAATGAGTAAATTACACGACTTGTGCATCTCATGTAGCATGGTCATTATTTGAATGGGATGGCTGTAATGTATACAATATGATAGTTTGTATTGCTCAGAAGCACTGAGGAGCTATTTTATTTTGGTAGTACATCATAATGGATTATTTTATGCATATTTCCAAAATAATACTTAGAAGAAGACTAAATCAGGATTTCCCACTTTAGGGTTGTGAAGATTTTAAATTTATTTACAGGTAAAAATAAAGATCACGTTTTTCAAGTTGTAATATTATTAAAAAATGCTCATAATTTTTTAGTTTTTTTTGGAATGTATATCATCATTTAATATGTAAGGAAAATAATGTAGGAAAATACTTACCCCCATGCTCTAAAATCTTAGGTTTAGTAATTAAATTGTAAGAAAAGTGGATTTTTAAATTTAATGGAATTTCTATTATGGTCCCGTCAAGGTGAATAAGGAAACCTTTTGTTATCTCAAATTTGTATCAAAAATTGGATCACCCATGACCCCATATGAATTCAGAAATCCAAAAAGTGTTCCGTCAATGAGCCTTGAAATAGAGTAAAGATAACTATTATCTGAAGTGGTTTTGCCCCCGAAAATTGATCAAACATGACCCCGTGCAAGAAGAAATTCAAGAAATGGCTCTGTCAGAGTTCGAACCCATGCTTCAAATCCAGTCAAACAAGTTAACAGGCGTAGGCTCTAAAATGGAATAATAGGGTTGAGGAAGGAAGAAAATAGTGTCAAAGAAACCAGAGGCTCAAAGGAAAAGAAATAGTGAAGGTTCAAAAGTTTTCGGGCTCTGCAAATGGTTCAGAACATTCAGCCCAAAATTGGCTAAGTATGGACGAGATAGTGGAAGCTGCCAAGTGTCCAAAAATAGCACCTCCAAAGATTGAATCCAAAATGGGAGACCCAAAAGCGCCAAGCCTTCCACGTGTCCAGAGCCCCAAAAGTTGGACACCAACCCATTGAAAAGTCTTCGACTTCAGCGGAAGGTGCCAAGTGTCCAAATGGCGTAATTCCAAGATGGGATCCTGAGGTGGAGACTCAAACTTGCACCAGCCCTCCACATAGCCAATGGTCAACTAGAGGTCAAAAAGGAGAGCGGGCCCAAAATTGACAAGTATAGAGTGCAGCGGAAGGCGCCATGTGTCTTAACGACGCTCCTTCAAAGGTAAAATCCTGAGCAGGTTTTCAAATGAGCATGGGGCTTCCACATGTCCTAGAGTCCAAAAAGGGAAGAAATAGTCAAAGGAAGCAGAAGTTGAAGGAGCCAAGTTGAATAGTCAAAAGTAAAATTTGGGGCAGAAGGAGCGCCAAGCCTACCATGAGAGGAAGCCAAGTGTCAAACAAAAAGGCAGCTCCACGTGTCTCAACTAAAACTTCAAAGGTAAAATTTGGGGTGGTTTTCCAAATGAAGCGCCAAGCCTCCACGTGTCTAGGGTCAGACTTTTGGCCCCTGCCAAGCAAAGGACTCAGGAAAAATACAAAGGAGGACACCAAGGAGCCTACGGAAGCTACCACATGTCAATTCTGGTGCAATTTCAAGAGTGCAAGGTAGGGGCTGAATCTTCAAGAAGCACGAGGCTGCCAAGTGGACCATGTACAGATAGACTCTTTAAATATTGTGCACCCAAGACCCAAATATTCAAATGGCCATATATTTTGACTTGGAAACTCAAATTTGGGTGGGAGAAGACTTTTTGGAAATGTCTCGACACCCTCTATGCCATGGAAACATAAAATATTATGTTTAGTAGGATTTGGTGGGTGAAAAATAAGAAAATGTCTCCCAGGCCATTAATACAGAATCTATTTCTCTAACAACCAAATCAGATTTGATCTAATTCCCTGTTCTTCCTCCTTCAATGCGCCAAACAAGAATTGAGGAACATTGATAGATTGTGGGAATGGATTTGAGAGGGCATTGATTGATGGTGGTTGAGCTTTCAAAGTAGGATTCAATGCATATGTCAAGGTGGTTGAAGCATGATTCAAATTTTCCCTCCTTCTCTCTCTTATTCTTCCTATATATTGTAAAGAAGGGGCATATTCAAAGGGTTGGTCATTGTTTCTCTCCTTCCCCCTCTCTCTTTCTTCCTTAGGGTAGAATGTGGAGTCTAAGCCTCCTCCCATGGCTCTGTAATGGCATTTCTTGCCTCTTTCCCACTAACAATGTACCGTGTAACATTTTGGAGCAATAGAATTTGTTTCATGATGCATCTGTCCATCATTGGCTTATTTTGTTGTCTCTTCTTACCTCTCATCATTGCAGGGTATACTGTGCATATTCTGATGTTTGTTGCAGGTCCTAGGAGCTTGTTTAATGGGTTTTGAAGTGTTTTTCTGTGTGAAATCTATCTTTGGACTGTGGTGTATTATTTCCACCCTCTCCTCTGCTCACCTCTCTCCACTTCAGGCAGTCGGATCTATGATTCAACCACTTCCTTTTCTGGTGTATCACCACTTAGTGTAGGCTCTTTCACCCTCTCTCTCTCTTCTCCCTATCCCCTTGGAATGGTTAGATTAGGATAGAATAGGTTTTTCCTGCACTGGAGTAGCTTGTGGGAGGTAGATTAGGAAGCAAGAATCTGACTTTCTCTAGAGGTCCATCTCAAGTTTTGTAAGTCCCACAGCTTGAGAGATGGTCCCATGTTTTGCAATCACACCAAATGCCCCACTTCACAATCGAGCCATTTGGGGGTGATATGATTTTGCACTAACAGTTTTGGAATGCCCGGTGGGATAGGTCTAAAGCACCTTACCACTTCATCTTAGTAGGTTGGTGTGTTCCTGTTAAGGTTCAACCTTTTGAGGCACATGCAAGCACATCTGGTGACTCCATCTAGTCAATAACCCATCCTCTGAGTTACAGACCTTTTCCATCCATTTCCACTCATTTTCATCCATTTTCTTCTTCCATCTCTTTCATTTTCTCCCATTCCATGAAGTTGTGCTAATCATGACTTCATTTCCTTCTTGGAACTCACACTTACAGCAAATGCAATCCACCTCCAATGCATTTCCCAACTCCTCCAAATCAGCATTATAATCAGATCCAGGATAATCATGCTTACCCATATGAGCATTGTCAAAGTCAGTTTGGCTATAGAGCTTATCAGGAACAAGGGGGCATGCATATAGTGATAACAATCAAATGAAGAATGCTAATTTGCTGGATAAGATCCAAAGAATGGAGGCTGACATGGTTCAAGTCATAGGGTCATAGCACAAATTAAGGCATTCAAGATTGGTTGTAGAGACACCTTGTCCATGGGGATTCCCTTTTCCAAGACATTACAGCCCTCAAGAGAAGCTTGACTTCATGGTTGAAGTGCTTCACCTCAACTTACACGGTGGATTGAGAACATTGAAGCTTATGAGAAAAGTGTGAGACAACCTTATCAATGGGTAAGTAAATCAACAACTCCTTGTCCTTCATTTATTTTTTCTCAAACTTTATCATTTCAATATGATCAAGATTCAAGCCCCTCACTTGTTGCCCCAAGTGTTGGTTTCTCATTCTCAATCCCATGATCTTCCACCCCATTTCAATTCTTCTCCCCTTTTCTTTCCCAAGCAGTCATTCCACTCAAAAGATACAAGAAGTTCCACCTCCCTCTCCACAAGAAACAATTGCAAAGTATGGTTGAATCCTAACCTACCACTCCTCTTGCTTCCCCAAATCCATGTTGGGGAGATGAAAATCAAGAATCTAGCCAAGGAGAAGTACAGAAAGTGGATCCCAATAGAGAAGAAATGATAGATAATCTAAATATTTGGGATACTACGTTTGGGTTTACAAAGATCCCCTTGATGGTCAAGCCAATAGAGGAGGTCAAGGTTGAAGAGCTTGTGGTGGTTGAGGATGATTTTGTAGTAGAGAAGGAACACAAACAAGAAGAAGAAGAAAATCAGTAATTTTCTTTGCTCTGAAATGCAGTATCCATGATGGCACTTTGTCTGAAGAGAATGCTGATATAATCCAAGCTGCACAACCAGTTAAGGAGGAGGAACAATCAAAGGAAGAGGAGTAGCTTGTCAAATCAAATCAAAATACTCAATGAAGAAGGTGAATATTCTTATTTTCTTTTGAGGTTCTATTTGATTGATGAACCCATGATGGAGGAGGACCATACATTTTTAGAGGCTCCAAGTGTAGAGCAGGTTACAAAAGAACCTTCAGTTCTTCCTCCTACTTTATCCCCTTCATGCTCTAATGTTGAAGAAGAGTTTGATCTTTCAAACTTCATGTTTGAGGATGAGGGGGAGCCATAGTGATCAAGTTTCAAATCAGAGAGGACACCATGGAGGAGGTAGAGCACATGTAGCAGGAAAACAAGGAGATAGATTATCTGTCTGACTTGGAGGATTACTTTGATGGACAAGATCCCATGGAGAATTACATCATTTTCTCATCTATCATCCATCTTCCAAGCAAATGAGCATGCTTGCCATGAAGGAGGATATTCAAGAACAATATCTTACATGTCTGACAACATCCCTCTGGAACCAAGGTTGGAAGATATGAGTCTTCCATATTATTCACAAGAGAAGGAAGAATAACAACCAACTCCAAGTCCAGTTAAACAGGAGTATATAGAGGTGACCAAGATAGATTCAGAGGAACTAAATCATGAGCTGGTTACACAAGAAATACAGACCCCTCTCCCATTCAACCTCTCCAAAATTCTTATTTTTTGGAAGATCCTGAACTCACTAGCTTCATGTTTGAAGATGAAGCTTCATATGGTGAAGATAACAAAGATTTTAAGATCACCATGCAATGGGGAGAGACCTTGCTACAATAGGATAATAAAGAGTTTGATTTCCTATCAAACTCAAAAGAATGTTTTGATGAAAAGAATCTATTTGAAATTTCAATCTTTTCTCCCCCATCATTCATTCTTCAACCACAAGAACCTATTGTCATGGAAGAGAGCATGTAAGCACAACCTGCAGTTTGCAACATGTCTCCTGAATCAAAGTTGGAAGATTCTGATCTTCCAAAAGTCACATCTGCTGCAGAGGAAGAGAAATACTATGAGGCTATCATCTCTCACACACCATCCATCCAAGAAGGTCTACAAAAAGACTCCTCCTTGGAGTTTAATTTCAAAGCAATGGGCACATCCATAGGACCAGACCATGCCCAATTAGGTACTTGGCTTCATTAGAGACAAGGGAGAAGCCAAAACTAGTCATGCCTACTTCAGGGCATGAGGATGAGTATCAAAGTACCAAGGGTCACATCAACACCTTCAGGAGTCCAATGCAAATCAGCTTGAGGAGGTATTTTCCATTAATGTTGATACCTTGATGATTTGGGTGGAGGATTGGCTTATTGTCAGTTTTTCACTCATACAGGTAGCCATATTCAGGGTCAAATCATTATCATGGCTACCCCTCTTGAGAAAGGGAAGCTACTTCTCCCTACCTATAGCAGGCTTTGTTTAAGCCCCGTTCTTCTCTCTAGTTAGTTTAGGAGGAGTAGACTTTATTTTCAGCAAAAGAAGTGCTTGTGCACACTCTGCATGTCCCATTTCAGGCATTTATGATTTTGTGTTTGTACATAATTTTTGTTCGCATTGCTCTAGAGCTACTGAGGTCAGGCCTTTCACTATTCATGGAAAAAGACTCATAGTTTCCTATGTAACAGTTGTAAATTTCAAAATAAAACAAATGCAGAGAAACTAAAGAACGTTTTCAAGACAGTCCATTCAGGGATCAGATGAAAGCCCTTCAAAAAATTTTCTACTCTCAGAAGCCTTGTTTCAAGATTTCTTATGAAATTGAGAGTGCAGATGCACAGGCAGGGTCAGGGTCACTAAGAGTGAAGCAGTTCGGGCTCGCAATCGGCTTGGGGATCAGATTTTGAAAGCAAAAGGATCAGTTATCAGGCTATTATTCTTGACTCCATGCCCAATGGATGCTTCCAAGGCTGCTGGTCCCAAATCCATCTAAAATGAGCAACCATGACCCTGTGTGAGTCGCCAAATCCTATAGATCAAGTTACAAGCAATTTCTAAAATGGAATCCCATCGGCAAAATTGATCAAACACGACCCTGTAGGAAAGAAATTTAAGAAATGGTTTCATCATTCGATCCCGTGCTTCAAATCTAGTAGAAAAGTTATAGGTAGGCTCTATAATGGAGTAGCATGGTCGAGGAAGGAATAAACAGTGTCAAAGAAACCAGAGGCTTTAAGGATAAGAAACTTGCGAAGGTTTGAAGTTTTCGGGCTCTATAAACGACTCAGAACGAGCTCTAAAATCTGCTAAGTATGGAGGAGACATCGGAAGCTGCCAAGTGTCCAAATGACGCACCTCTAAAGGATAAATCCAAAAGGAAAACCCAAAGATGTGTGAGGCTTCCATGTGTCTAGAGCTCCAAAAGTTGCACCGGCTGTTGAAAAGTCTTCAACTCAGCAGAAGGTGCCAAGTGTCGGCTTGACGTAATTCCAAGATGGGAGCCCAAGGCAAAGACTCAAACTTGCACCAACCCTCCACATGGAAAATGCTCAACAGAGGTCAAAAAGGAGAGTATGCCCAAAACAACTAAGTATAGAGTGCAGGCAGAAGGTGCCACGTGTCTTAACGATGCTCCTTTAAAGGTAAAATCCTGAGCAGGTTTTCAAATGAGCGCGGGCCTTCCACGTGTCCCAGAGTCCAAAAAGGGACATCGGGGTTGAAAAAGGGCAGGCTAGTAGAATTTGAGTCAGGTTGAATAAAAATTAAAGCATTTCCAAACAAGTGCTAGCCATGGTCCCAAGTTCGAAGAGGTGCAGTCAGCTGTGAAATCAAAAGCACGTGGAGCGCTCCACGTTTCAACCACACAACTTCAAAGGTAAAATCTAGGGGTTATTTTCAGTCAAGCACCAAGCTGCCACATGTCTAAGGTCAAACTTTTTGCTCCTCCATGCAAAGGACTCAGGAAAAATACAAAGGGACACCATGGATCCTATGGAAGCCACCATCTGTCAATCCAGCAAAATTTGAAGAGTACAAGGTAGGGGCTGAATCTCCAAGAAGCGCAAGGCTGCCACGTGGACCGGGTACATATAGAATTTTTAAATATTGCATGCCCGCGACCCAAATATTTAAATGGCCATATCTTTTGAATGGAGACTCAGATTTGGGCAGGAGAAGACTTTTTGGAAATGTCTCGACACCCTCTACGCCATGGAAACATAAAATATTATCTTTAGTAGGATTTGGTGGGTGAAAAATAAGAAAACATCTCCCAGGCCATTAATAGAGAATCTATTACTCCAACAACTGGATCGGATTTGATCTGATCTGTCGTTCTTCCTCCTTAGCACACCAAACAAGTAATTGAGGACCAGACTTAACAGATTGTGGGAAGGATCTGAGAGGGGCATTAATTGAATGGTGGTTGAGCTTTCAGAGTAGGATTTAATGTGTTGCTCAAGGTGGTTGAGCAAGATTCAAATTTTTCCCTCCTCTCTCTTTTATTCTTCCTATATATTGTAAAGGATGGGCATATTCAAATGGTTGTTGATCTTCCCTCTTCTACCCACTCTCTCTTTCTTCCTTAGGGTTGAATGTGGATTCTACGCCTCCTCCCATGGTTTTGTAATGGCATTTTCTTGCCTCTTTCCCACTAACAATGTACTGTGTAACTTTTGGAGCAATAGAATTTGTTTCGTGATTCATCTATCCATCCTTGGCTCATTTTATTATCTCTTCTTACCTCTCGTTATCGTAGGGTATATTGTGCATACTCTGATGTCTGTTGTAGATCTAGGAGTTGTACTTAATGGGTTTCAAAGTGGTGCTTTGCGTGAAAACTATCTCTAGTCTGTGGTGCATCTTGTCCACCCTATCCTCTGCTCACCTCTTTCCACTTTAGGCAGTCGGGTCTATGATTCAACCACTTCCTTTTTTGGTGTATCACCACTTAGTGTAGGCTCTTTTACCCTCTCTCTCTCTCTTTGTCCCCTTGGAATGGTTAGATAAGGTTAGTTAGATTCTACCTTTATTGGAGTAGCTTGCGGAAAGTAGATTAGGAAGCAAGAACTAACTTTCTCCAAAGGTGCATCTCAAGTTTTGCAATGTCCCATAGCTTGAGAGATGGTCCCATGTTGTGCAATCACACTGGAGACTCCACTTCACACCTGGTCCATTTGGGGTTCTTGTGATTCTGCACTAACAGTTGTCATATTTATTTTGAACATAATAATTGTAGTGGAAAAGGGAAATAGACAAAAAAATCATTAATTAGTGAAAAAGATATATTTTCTCATTCTCTTTTAGTGGTTGAAAGAAATTTTAAACCTATTCAAGTGTATGGAAAGAGCTTTAGTTTTAAAAAATTTATTTTACTTGGTCAATCAAATAGCTAAATTCCTAAATCTAGTGGAGAGAAGGAATTACCAAGTACAAATTAGGCTTTATCCTGTTAGAGTTGTGCAAAATTATTGTTAAGTTATTGTAAGGTTACTTATAAACTTGTGGCAACTTGGTATAAAGTATTAAATGAATTTGGACTTGTTTTTCTTTTTTTTAAAAAAATAATACTCTCTTACTTATACTGCCAAACTTTTGCAAAGAAATTTAAGTAGGGAGTTAAATTGATTAACAAAAATGGCAGTTTGTATGTCCTAATTTGATATTAATATTTTGATTTAGGTATTATTATTATTAAAATAATAATAATAGTATGCTATTAAAGTAATATTAATCTCTATTAAAGGAAAATATATAAAAAGAATAACAATAAAATAAAGTGGTCACACACACACACACACACACACACACACACACACACACACACACACACACAAGTATGTAAGTAGGTATTAAATTTTATAAAAAGAAAAGTTACCAAAAGTAATCCTTTGTGAGGTCGTTGTTGGGAAGGTCGTGGCCATTTATTGGACTGCGCAGTTTGGTAAGGGTTGGGGAGGCGGGGACCCTCCCCCCAACCCCAAATTATTGTCTATTAAAATAGTGTACTCCCCCCTGTCACAGCGACACTATTTCCTCTGCGTTTTTTGGTTTTTATGCGGACTGTGCAAAGCAAATTTTAGCCGAAACCATATAAAAAATTGGAATTTTTATGTATATATATATATATATATATATATATATATATTATATATATATTATATATATATATATATATATATATATATATAATATATATATATATAGTATATATATTTATACATACATATATATGTTTATATTTATAAAAATATTTGTATATTAAATACCACTAAATTTTAAATGGCATTCTCGGGTTCATTTCAATATAGAAATTCTTCTAAATAGATCATATATACATATATACATGTATAGAAGAGCATATACATACATATATGTATATAATCTCTTACACATATGAAGACTCATACCATTTAACTATATCAATAAAATGGGCAAAACCCATAAGCCTATTTGGGAAAATAAAAAAAAAAAATGAGCTAAATAAAATATATAAATATATTTAAAACCCTAAATGAGGGTATACACAAAATGAGAAAATAATAAAACTAGTAAGTCTCTTCAAAAGATTGGAATGGCCTTCAATAGCTTCCCATCCTCCTCCAATAACCTAAAAAAACAAAAGAGAAACAATGAGCCAAATGAAAAGAGAAAGAAGCATTTTTAAGCATGCTTTAGGGTTAGTTGTCTTCTTTCTCATCTAAGGGTCCTAATTGAATCCATCCAAGGGATGAGATTCATCCCTATAAAGAGTAGGTGGGGAGTGGGTGAGTGGAATTTGAAATTTAATTTAAATGTTTTAATTTTAAAATACATGGGTTGACTTTTTAAGGGGTCACTTTATGGGGTCATCCAAGTATCTGGCATCCAAGTGTCTAGATTAATACGTACCAGAATATGTGTATCCTTTGACGTCATCTAATCAATGACCTTGATGCCATAAAATAGATTAAAATACAAAATAATAAAATTCGATCAATAGATAAGGTCTACTTGTTGTTCATATGGGCTATTGTTGGAGGGGTTCAATTGTCGTTGATTGTTCATGCGTTCCATGTTTTCTTGCAACTACTCGAGTTTAAAATTTAAAACAAGACCTAGAAACTACTACATTGACATCATCTAATCGATGACCTCGATGTCATAAAATAGATTAAAATAAGAAATAGCAAAAAGTCAGTAAATAGATAAGGTCTACTTGTTTTTCATATGGACTATTGTTGGAGGGGCTCAATTGTCGTTGAGTGTTCATGCGTTCCATGTTTTCTTGCAACTATTTGAGTTTAAAATTAAAAATAACCAGTGTAGTTGGGTTTTGAATATTTGACATGTTAGATTGTCCCCTTTTTTTATTTGGCCCCTTTAAACGCATATTGGGCTCATGTGAATAGTGAAAGTAAGATTGAGACGATAAAGTGGAGCACGTATAATAGATAGTTTCATGTAGGGACATTTTGAGTCTTGGTATAGGTGTAGGACATGTAGGTATTTAATTCCGACCTTTGTATTTCTAACATTTCATTTAGGTTTTCGTCTTGTCTAACAAACCAAACTCCATCGAGTTAATAACCTAAATATTGAAAAAAATCAAATAAAAAAGTTCATTTGATGTCAGTGTTCATTGATGAAACCTTTGGCAAATGCCAAGAATGGTTATCCTCCCTACCAATCAAACTATAGGTAGCGCCCGTTGATAAAAGAAATGGGTGTCATTTTTCCCCAAGTCGCGAACAACGAATAAGGTTTTTTGTATTCAGATGGTTGGGTTTCAAACCTAGAACCTATTGGATTTTCCTCATGTTTTGATCCCTTTAACCACATATTACACTCACGTGAAAAATGCACCTCCATCAAACCCCTTTTTCAACACCTCTCTTCCTCTTCCATTGTCTCAGCTTCTCTAGTTTCACATCCTCGATGAATCCCCTTCGATGTTTCCATCATATATTTCACATACAATTTCTAGTAAATAATATATAAAAAAATTGTACTTTTCATGTAAATCTTCACTCTCAAAATATTATTTTCTCAAACATAAATCTTGCAAAAGTGGAAGAACAATATTTAACCGACTTTCAAATGAAGAGTGTGCTTGCACTTGTCAATTGGAGTACAATTATTTTCACAACCTTTCATAATGGATGGGGCACATGGAGCCATAATCAAATAAAGCCAAAGGAAGCAGCTTAGGGTTGGGACGTTGAGGGTAAGGAATGGACCACACGTAGATTTTGTAAAGATAAGATCAAGGAAAAAGCACATTAAATTAGAGATTATATCCCGAAGCTTCGAATTAATGAAATTTTCAAATGCGAAATCGAACAAAATATGGCAATTCTTCCTATTCTTCATTGAAGGCAGTCCATTCCCATTGTTTTCATCCAGATTTGGCAAAATTTGTTAGTTACAAAGGTTTACACTGTACCACGTTATTTTGAGTTAAGGATAATGTTTAAAGAATAGTTGGCAGAGAGGACTCGTGTTTTTAAAACCATTCAATCTGCCAGATGTAGTTAAAACCATTTCATTACGAAACAAAAGCTTTAATTTCTGTTTTGTGAGGAAGGTTTAAATGACAGCGCCTGCAGATGCATCTTCTTCATCATCTTCATATATTCTTCTGGTAAGAGATTATTTCATATAATATTGCTTAGGATAATCTAGATGCTAAGGGTTTTGCTTTAGTTATTCAATAACACCCGTCAAAACTTCTAAAATATGAAACTTTTCTGTGTAGATTCAACACCTGATCGAAACATTTTTGTTATTTAACATGGATCAACAAGAATGTGCCGACGCACTTTCTAGGCACGCCAATATTTCACCTACAGTAACTGTCACAGGTTTTTTTTTTCCCTTTTTCTTTGATTTCATGATTTTGGTTTGAATTGATTCTCTGTCTGTGACTGCAATTTTAGTTTGTCTTTTTTGAAGTGTGGAACGAATTGGACAAGGAGAACAGAGAATTTTTCACCAGGTATTCAGAAAAAAGGAAAGAAAAACGAAGCCTTGAATTGAAGCACATGTTAGACGATGTAACAGCTAGATTTCGCCAACAGACCCTTTAAAGTCCAATCCCAAGATTGGGTTATAACCTGTTGTGTTTTATTTTCAGAAAACGTCTGTGCTACTCTATACAGTCGCTACATATCTTTTTACGTATTTTTGTTGTGCATTAATGTTTTAATTTGGGGACTCTTAACACAAAAATCAAATTGGTCAGCGATTTTTTTGCCACTATGTTGGTTTTTTTCATAGTTACAATTTACAAAACACAAACATAATCCATCTAATTCGAGCTTTCTTTGTAGGATGTGAATTTTGACGATGGTTTATATGCGTTTCACATTTTTAATTGTAAAATATTTTTAAAAATAAGATCTAGAACCGAAAATTACTACCCAGATAAAGCACCTACTACAATGGAATACCAGTTTTGGTGTGGTGCAATGTAATCGTATGTTGGGTTGTTAAGCACATGCAAGTAATAAACTCACCCAGAATATCTAAACAAAAAGGTACATTTAAAATAAATTAGAAGTATATCAAGAATTTTGACACAGAGTTAATTTTACGTACGTTTTGTTAGGGAAACAATTTAATAGAACTTCACTTCTTGTATTAACTTGAAATAGATTGTAAACACAATAACAAACATCGAATTTTATGGTCTCTGATCGATTAATGCTTTCAATAATTCCTCTCATAATGAGATCTTGTATATCTATACCCAAATCACACCACCCTATAACTAAGTTTTCTTTGAATGTAAGCTAGAGTCGTTAACTCATGGTTTAAAGAGGAGCCACTATATTTTACAATGAAGTAAAGTTACAAAGTAAAATTAGCTTTCACTATTTCTGATTGCTTTTTGCAATGACCGAGTCGCAATACTTGCATGGCACTACATAGAATAGGGCAACATCTAACAATCTCCCCCTTATTGCATATTTCATCATACAAAATATAGACTCCTCCTTCAGTAATTGTGGCTATTAAAACTTTTTCTCCTATACACCAAGTAAACATCTTAGTCTTTACTTCCTTGGGAAACAAATTTACAACATTCACTTTTGTCCTAACTTTAACAAACACCGCTCTCCTCTTCTATAATTATTTCACTAATAAAATTATTTATTACAAGTAAATGTTGTTTATTCAAGTATGATACTCTAGATTCCTTTCCAAACAAGTTACACTTTGTTATTTAGAAAGGTTTGCACTACACCCCGTTGCATTTATGTAGTGCCCACTTCCCTTCCATACCTTTTTGTTTTGATTTTGATATTGTTGACTACACTTATGAAAATTGTTGTAGCTTTTTGATTTAGCATTATACTAGAAGTTAGAGATGCTGGATTGTTGTTGATTTCGATTCATAAATGATCCATGTGGATTGTTAGAGACATGTTATATTGATGTTGATATACTGTGGACATAGTTATTTATATATATTTTTGACATATGATATACTTTTGTCACCATAAGTAGGCTTTGATAATTGAATTAATGTAGTAATCATTTTGACATAGATGAAACGTTGGATAGAAATGTTGCTAGAGATATGTAAATGATATTGTATTTGCCTAGATGATATTAATTTGTATATAGGGTAAGTGCAGGAAGTTGATGGACAAATATAGGGTCATCCGTGGACATCATATTGCAAATAACAACATCTCCATATCAACTTGTAGGGATTATTAGCAACACATACACTCAAAATTAGACAAAATTATATCAATATGAATCATAGCATCCAGAATCTAGTTTCTAAACTACTAATTTTTGTAAAAAATGGACAAGATTAGCTATATTAAACACTCAAAATTCAATGACTTGGTATTTTTTTTAAAAATGCCGATAAGATTATAGTCCGTTTGCCCACAATTTGGATGACCAAAAATTGATATATATTTTTTTCCTTTGGTGAGAAGTTATATGGCACTATCTATCTTGGGATGGATTTTATTTTGTATTTTTTTGAGTAATATTTTATTTTTTATGATTTTTTCCGTGAAAGTGGTATGAAAACATAAAGAAAACAGAGCACTTTCCGTTTGCCCACCATAAATTCATCAAAAAATATTGAAATCAAATAATTTTTTTTTTGAACATGTATATAATTTCACCATGGTCGGGATGGTATAAGTTTCATCACATTCTAATAAGTGAAACAAATTTTGCAGTAAAAATTCACAGGAAACATAGACATAAAAATTCACAGGAAAAAGTGTCTTAAAGACCTACTATTAGTAAAAAATTATAAAATGATATTTATCGTCTTCTATTCACTTTAAAATCAGTATTTCTACAAAGCTAATAGTCTCCCCTACGCAATGGTACCATTTTTATTACATAGTTATTACTTTTCGGCATGGTTCAAATCCGCGGAAGACTAAATTTGATGTTTTGCTGTTTTTAATGTAAAATTCAGGATTTGATGTCCACTTAATTGTCCTCCAACTTGGTGCACTTACCCTATAGATGATTTCATATTTATATTGCATATTTTTTCATGGATGTTTTAATGTGGCCACAAGGCCGAATAAGGTATTCTTGTGTTTTGTAGGTAAATTTATTCACAAAAAACATCGGAGGGATCGGAGACTAACTGTAACGACCCAAAAATTCACAAACACGAACAACACAGTAAAAGACAGGATATATTTATTTATTTTTACTTGCTTGACACATAACATGGCGCAACATGTCGTCACCAAGGATACAACTAACTCTGTGAACAACTCGATACAAGGATGGCCATAAAAGCAGCACGGAAACGTCCACACCTATCAAGGACAATATTTTTTTTTTGACAGAACAACATAGAAGCCCAACCACATGACACTCTCACAGCTAGGGCAAGCCACAGTAAGAAATGATTGGAGGTTATTTATTTTGATAAGACACCCTGGATAAATTTAAAGGAAGAAGGTCAAATGAATTCACCCTTAAGACGTCATTAGTTCTTACTGAGGTTTAATTGAAACTTGAGGTTTTATATGTAATTATTAGCACTCTTACTTAGGCTTCACCAAAAGAGCTTATCAAGAGCAAGCTACTTACTTTTAGATAGTCTTAGAGATAAATTGAGTGGTTTCAAAATTTTCTTCTCTTACTTGTTAAATCTTATTAGAAACTAACCATTGTTTTCCTTTAAGCTTGTTTTAAGCGTTCACCAAAAGAGTAGTGTTTACTAGTTCAGTTAGGGATAACACGTTATATAAAATCACTTTGCAAGGATAGTCTCACTCTTGATTACTTAAGGCATTGTTTGTTTTCAAGGGGATCTAAACCACAACATATTTCTTTGAATAAAACTTTTAGGTAACTTCTGTAAAGAAAAAACCACCCCATTAAAACTTACATATAACACATCAATACAGAGTCTCAGAAAGATTTAAATTAACACTTAATTCTCAAGATCCAAGTTTTGCAATACTTATGCCAGTGAAAAGTTTGAATAACATTTCTCACAAAGATAAGTTACCAGTTTACCTAGAGAAGGACAAGATAACATCTTCACGCAATTTCTGAACAACCCAAGGCAAGAGGTCTTCTAAATTCCTTTGCAATCACTATTACAAAATTTACCTCACATTGGACATTTTTACAAGGAATTTCATAAATTGCACTGATGAAACCTTTACAACTCTTTCCTTTAATCTACTCGCACAATCCATCTGCACAAATACTAGCTGGAGTCAGTTCGCGAGAACTGAGCATGTTAAGACTACCCATTGCAACAGTAAGCTAACATTTTATAATATCATGAAAGTAAAATTCTAAACTCAAGAATGGATCAAATCACAAACCACTAATCAATATGTTTCACAAGATGACGAGATTTATACCAGCCAACAAGGAGGAATCCCAATATTCAAGTGAGAGAGATATTCCAAAGACAAACAAGGTGAGACCTTATTGGTGAAGACAACCAGGCTGAGAGTATTGAGATTTCAGTCATGTAATCCTATGGATTACGTGATTGAAATCTAACACCCAAACATCATTCTAATATTATTAACCAAAAGATAAAGATCAGTCAAATGACTTAACATATTCAAAATTGCTTGTTAACAAGACTGCATTAACGCACATCCATGTTTTAGGAAGAATATAGGCCCCAACCATATATGAACACAAATCAGTCAAAGATTAAAGTTAACTTCACTCGACTGAATAAACCAACATACATATAATACTCACAACACAATAACTGAATCTGAAGATTCAATATACCAAGTAATTCTCACCGAACCTAATTATTTTTCTTCAAGAAGTTAAATAAATTAGATTCTATCCAACTAAATTACATTCAACAACTATAGTTGGATTACACAAGCAAGGATCAAGAAGAAGTCTTTTCACCAAAGGTTGTTATTATCTTACATCACATAAACAGTAATAAACCCGTAATCCACCACTCGTATGATCATTGTAAGAGTTAAGGACTTAGCTCACTAAAATATGTAACTGAGTCGATTCCTACCTTTTCCATTTTCATACAAGTCTAACCCAATTCGAAGAAAGGTAACCATTCTATTTTCATACATGCCTCAGTCAACACTTACTCAGAAAGTCCCTACCTGAATTATTGAAGGTTTGCTAAGCTACAAAATGGATTTAATAGAAACCCATTTCATTCGATACTTGAATTTAAACAAGCAAGGGATAGTCTGTTGAAAATATAAGTGAATCGACACAAGATCCTCTACCGTGACCCAACTCGAGTCACCAATCACAAGGTTAACAGTCAGCGAAGGAGGAATACAAAGCAAAATACTCTTCCTACGAACTATGCCTTCTCTTCCGTCTCTAAAACAACATATGAATAGCTTGGGCATACCCATCTATTTCACGACAGTCTACTCGACCTATCCTCATAGTCGCTCCAAAGAAAACATCTACTACTACAGAGTTCGATTGAACTCTTTTATCTTATGATACAGTGACTCACGTCACAGGATCTGTATTGAGTAGTCAATATTTCACTCACGTAGGCCTCTAAGAAAACATCATGCTCACTATGCGAGGTCTACACACAGATTCAGCCCAAGAAAAGCTTTTACCAAGACAAAAACAAACACTTAGCCTAAAACTGGCCATGAGTCGACAAATCTACAAATATCCACTAATGTTATTCATGGCTCAAGTTTATATCTGCTACTGCTGGTTTAGAAATCGAACTCAACGGCCATTGTTCACTATTGTCTCTAAATGTCACCCGAATTTTAAGAATTAAGCAGGAAACACCCAGGTTAAAGATCTAACACCCACAGTATAAAACATCAACCATTATTTTGCTATCACATGGCAGTTACTCTTTTATTTCGAAAAGAAAAATGAGGCAGAAAGGAGTGTATACATGCTATCACAGTTGCTACCAGGGTATGAAAAACAAACAACTCCCAACAGTCCTTCCTTTCCTTCAATTGGGTCGATTCACAAGGAAAAAGTAGAAGCCCATTCTAAAGCCATAACAGATAAAAAAAAATAGAAGGACATTCAATTCATGACATAATAAAAGGGTAACAGAGGATTGCAAGGGCAGGTTTAACATGCCTGGTTTAAAACGCCATCTCCATATGCATATGATTGTTTCAATGCCGCTGCTTGCCCTTAACCCAAAGTGCTCTGCGAGCTCGTGCTAGCGCCACATTCACGCGGTGAAAAATAGCTACAAACCAACCCCATGATTTGAAGCTCGGACACAAGACATAATGATTACATCACGCTCCTGGCTCTGGAAGGCATCTACCGTAATGATAAATAACCTTTTCCTCCATCAGGTTTGAGGACAACATCAAACTCTCGGTGCAAACATTTCAGCTGTAGCTTGTAAGGTGATAATTCCAACAGAAACCTTTATGCCTGCCAACTTAGTGACTTGTTGAAGAAGCTCATATAATTGCAAAGAAAAACGTGCTTCATGAATATTCTGATATGAAACAGATCGGCCTCTATGAGGTTCTCTTCCATGAGTTACATCGTAAAAAGTAAGTAATAGGATCTTTGTAAATAAATTTCATCAGGTCTGCTGGTAACACCCTCACTGTCACATAACCGATTTTGAAGAAACAAACTCTGTACATGTTCTGGATCTGAAAAATATCCTGCTACCTTCATCTCCCAAGACATTTTCTCCAACATTGCATAGATCTCCTGTGCCCGTGGGTGTGATCTGTCACCTTGAAGGAGAATCCCGAATTGAGGATGCAGTCGATACAGAATAGATAACATCATAGTTGGACAACCTGCTTGTTGGAGGCGCTCACGAAGGCTTCTACTATACTGTAACGTGCTTGCAGCCTGGCTGGAAACTGTGGCAGGTCACTGCTGTGGAGCCCCGACAAGAACACGCCTCACTATATCAGTTCACCTTTCCTAGCAAGTTCAAGAGACAGGAATGTCCAAAGACAAGAACTATCTTTTGCACTTCTTCATCGAGCTAGGAGCATGTTTGAGGAATTAGAGATCAATAGAGACTCGTCAGCTTCTCTAACACTGACCCAAGTTTGAATTTAGAAGCGTGAACAACATTTACTTCCCATTATTGAGATATACCTGTCTTTAGTGTCTACCTGACTGTGATTCGAACTTCATGAAGATAATGTTGCCATTATGCAAGATTCCAGAGCTTTAGCATCTTCTTTAAGCTGTTATAGACTCAACTTTTACCTGGTTTCTTGAATAACTGATACAGACCTCTGTTCATCCGCCTCTATCACCACCTCTGTGCTCACCCGCCTCTCTCTCCAAGATATAACCTCCACTTTATACATCACCTGGACAGCAAGCGACTTTCTCAAAATACAGCTGAAAGGCAAGACAGCTCAACTCACGACTGTGGTCGCGTGCAACCAGAACATCAGGATCAACACCAACGGTTCCTTGGGATCGCCCTGCAGTAGCTGTCGCACTTAACTCTCTCTGGAGGCCACTGATTTTCTGAGATAAGTTTACTTCTCTACCCTGTAGCTGCTGCATATAGCCAATCACTTCCTCACGGCACTCTCCTAGGAGAATTTCAGTTCTACGCTCCACTGAAACTGCCTGTACAGCATGATTTTGAGAACCCACACCCACCCACGCAACATCAGGGAAATAGACCTTCATTTCACCATCAATGAATCCACTGTCCAGAACACGGGTTGTAGCCATTCATCTCAAATCCCAACAAGACACTCCTCCTGCTCACGCGGCCAGAACAGGTCAAAGAGAGCAGGTAGCACAGACGCAAGATTTGCAAATCAAAGGAATTAAAGAAGGTGGGGCGGCTGGCAGAGGTAAGCCCAGTGGAAGATGGCCACGTACCAGGTCTAGATGGCAGGAAGGGGGGGTGAGGGACAGTAGAGCCTAGGCACAAGTAGATAAAATTTGATTTTAAAACAGTCCCCTCCAACCTGCGCCACACCTACCCCCCCCCCCCATCTTTCCACGCAACCCCCTCCATTCCCTTAGTTGTTTATTTTTTTACTTGAATTTTGTTTTATTTCATCTTATTTTATAGCTATACATGTATAAAGATTAGGAGCCAACCCAAGGTCCTGCATTGTGTTAAACAAGTCATTGGCTTCTTGCATCTTGTCTCCCTTACATAGACACATATAAGAATGGTGTAAGTGACAACAGTGGGAATAATTTTATTATTCTTCATTTCATCAAATAATTCAAAGGCTTTCTGCAGCTTACCTTCCTTGCAGTAGACATTGACAAGAGTATTGTAAATATAAACATTGGGACGAAGAAGACCGCTAGAAGTCAATTCATTATACACAATCCACACAGTGTCTATTCGCTCCATTTTCACCAGTTTGCTCAGAAGGATGTTGCAGGCACGAACCATGGGCATGGACATGTGCCTGAATCTTTATGCTCTGCTGCATCCTATAGATTATGTGTAAGGCCTCCCGTACATTACCCATTTGAAAGCATACGCAGTGACCAATACATCAAATACTTGGCAAGCAGATTCATGTCCAAGGCTCTTTATAGCGGCGTTAAGGGCATTAAACACTTGGACATGAGGACTGGTTTCATGTTTTTCAGCCATTGCAATGAACTCCGTCATCAAGGCTTCAGCTTTACTTATCAATTTACCCCTGGTAAGAACATGAATGATTGTGGAATATGTTAGCGTTGTGTGACAAAAATCCTTCTGTTTTCCTGCCCAAATGAAAAAAAAAAACCAGAGCTTAATAATGCGACAACAAGATCCCTTGTAAAAAGGATAACGCCCAGGACATTACACAGTCCACAAAAAGGGAGGTGTCGATAATGACTCGAGGACGCCAGAAGGAGAGGGAAGGTGTTAAAACATCGTCGATGAAACAGGGTCTAAGACAACAGAATTAGCACAGTTGTTCGACGCCCAACAAGGGAAAGGTCACTACGCCAAGAAACTGGGTAACAGCCAAACGGGCCATTACACTCTACTCCCCTTAAGAAAGCATCGTCCTCGATGTGACATAACACAGCGGAAAAGAAATGGTTCATAACCAAGAATAGGTAAAGGAGAAAGTACACTTTATGGTTTAAAATTTTAGTTAATTAAAGCACGGTCACAAGGTAACCTTAGGAACATTTGGTAGAAATTTTAACTTTCAATGTTTTGTGAAGATTGGCAGTTCTTTCTTGTTTATCATTTCATTAGTCTCTTTCCATTAGCATTATTTCTAGTTTAATTTCTTTTAAAATTTCATCATTGAAGAGTTTTGGTTCATTCCTTATTGTGGGTGCCCAACATCAACTGCTAACATAACACCCTATCAGGTTCACAAGACACTACAGATTCACAAGCACACAAGTATATACTTCAAGATTGTATCACACCACAGAAGGTTACACAAATACGGAATAGAATAGGCACAGTCCACATAACATAGTACTCGTCACTCATCAATGACTGACATACAAAATACTCAAACAAAAGAGTACTACAATCCACCAGACATTTCCTCAATTCCACGTATGATGATTTTCCATGACTCATAAAAACTACATGTACATAGTGTCCACAAGGGAATCAATGACATATCCACAACATCACAACACATATCCATCTGACATGAGTAACACATACATCAAAAGACCACTACCAAACATCACAATAACTCAACATATATCCTGAAACATCAACCATACAGACAAATATCATATGCCTCCCTCAAACTCTTATGCCTCCCTCAAACTCTTATGCCTCCCTCAAGTCTCTTATGCCTCCCTCAAGTCTCTTATGCCTCCCTCAAACTCTTATGCCTCCCTCAAGTCTCTTATGCCTCCCTCAAACTCTTATGCCTCCCTCAAGGAGGCCGGTTGACCCTATGGTCCAAGACACATAGAGTTCGAACACTCCTAACCCAAGTGACATAATAACGCGTGGTTCAACAACCCGCTAGTTATCTGTACTCCTTGGGGCGTACCCCTATACAACGAAGCGGGTCCATAGGTCCAACCATTCCATGGTGCATCCCATGACCCTATTCCACACATCACGACAATAGAACCAGCACAACAATCCAATCAAAGTGCCAAGTGGCAAAGTACAAGCCTTGGGCAAGGCGGTAAAAATTCCAAATTTAAAAGAAGACCCAAATCAAGCAAAATAAATGGCCAAATAGCCATAGTTAGTATCAAAATCCCCATGTTAGTGCCACAAACCAAGGAAATGCCCAAAATTGTAAAGCATGGCAATCAAGAAAAGCTGCTGGTCCTTACAAAATAAAGTAAAAAGCTCAATTTACGAATAAAATCAACTTATAATAATGTCACATTACGATAACTGTGTGGCCTTATCTGGCCACCAAAGGGGTACTCAACGAGTTGCTAGCACTCGGAACATCGAGCCTCAGCTCGTAAAATACATATCAATAATACAACTGTCATCACCTCCATCTGAATCATCCCGCCACCACTTCGACAAGGCTAAACATAGTCATAGTTGCACTTAGGTTGCATACATACAACCACATAGGGAGAGAGGAAAGAATCACATGTTATCTACTAAACCGAGTTTTGGCTCGAGTTATTGACCCATGGTACACCATTCCTCACTCTCAACATACACTTCTACCGATTTCCCTCAGGGTCGGTTAGCGTAAGGTTCACAACATAACATACAACAACATCACTAACATAACGGTGGCACACACATAACTACCATAACGTCTCACATATGGTATGTATACAGGGTAGATCAAGATTATACATTCACTGAGTGTAACACATCACTTTACTACATTCTGCACCCAAAGTGCAATCACCATACGATAGGGTTCATACACTCACCGTATGACCCAAAATCACAACATGAAGCATTACATATTTGCACAAATCATACATACGATGAACATAGTACATCACAACATAACATCCATTGCTACATAACAAGGTGGTACACACATTTCTTCAAAACATGGTAAAAACATCATGATACAACTCATTTCTTTTAACATCAATCTAGTCATACAACACATTGATACACCCACATATCACAATATGTCACAATGCTCCAACACTATGTCATCCACATTATAATTCTTTTCACACATCACAAACAGTAATTCACACGTGAACTCTTCATAGAATCCACAAGAAGGAGAGAGAATACTCCCATCCCCAACATATCAACATGATCACAAACACGCACAAGGTGACATACACATCACGTGCGTTCACAATATCACAATTACGACAATAATCACATCACGTTTAAAGCACATTACTCTTCCAATATCTACCACCATCATGCAACATCATCATCATCATGCAGTATCATCATGTAACACCACCACCACCATGTAACATCATCATATAACACCAATCCGGCCCATAGGTTCGAGAGCATGAACCTATGCTCTGATACCAAGTGTAACGACCCAAAAATCACAACACGAACAACACAGTAAAAGACAGGATAATTTTTTTTTTGACTTGCTTGACACATAACATGGCGCAACATGTCGTCACCAAGGATACAACTAACTCTGTGAACAACTCGATACAAGGATGGCCATAAAAGCAGCACGGAAACGTCCACACCTATCAAGGACAATTTTTTTTTTTTTACAGAACAACATAGAAGCCCAACCACATGACACTCTCACAGCTAGGGCAAGCCACAGTAAGAAATGATTGGAGGTTATTTATTTTGATAAGACACCCTGGATAAATTTAAAGGAAGAAGGTCAAATGAATTCACCCTTAAGACGTCATTAGTTCTTACTGAGGTTTAATTGAAGCTTGAGGTTTTATATGTAGTTATTAGCGCTCTTACTTAGGCTTCACCGAAAGAGCTTATCAAGAGGAAGCCACTTACTTTTAAATAGTCTGAGAGATAAATTGAGTGGTTTCAAAATTTTCTTCTCTTACTTGTTAAATCTTATTAGAAACTAACCATTGTTTTCCTTTAAGCTTGTTTTAAGCGTTCACCAAAAGAGTAGTGTTTACTAGTTCAGTTAGGGATAACACGTTATATAAAATCACTTTGCAAGGATAGTCTCACTCTTGATTACTTAAGGCATTGTTTTTTCAAGGGGATCTAAACCACAACATATTTCTTTGAATAAAACTTTTAGGTAACTTCTGTAAGGAAAAACCACCCCATTAAAACTTACATATAACACATCAATACAGAGTCTCAGAAAGATTTAAATTAACACTTAATTCTCAAGATCCAAGTTTTACAATGCTTATGCCAGTGAAAAGTTTGAATAACATTTCCCACAAAGATAAGTTACCAGTTTACCTACAGAAGGACAAGATAACATCTTCACGCAATTTCTGAACAACCCAAGGCAAGAGGTCTTCTAAATTCCTTTGCAATCACTATTACAAAATTTACCTCACATTGGACATTTTTACAAGGAATTTCATAAATTGCACTGATGAAACCTTTACAACTCTTTCCTTTAATCTACTCGCACAATCCATCTGCACAAATACTAGCTAGATCAGTTCGCGAGAACTGAGCATGTTAAGACTACCCATTGCAACAGTAAGCTAACATTTTATAATATCATGAAAGTAAAATTCTAAACTCAAGAATGGATCAAATCACAAACCACTAATCAATATGTTTCACAAGATGACGAGATTTATACCAGCCAACAAGGAGGAATCCCAATATTCAAGTGAGAGAGATATTCCAAAGACAAACAAGGTGAGACCTTATTGGTGAAGACAACCAAGCTGAGAGTATTGAGATTTCAGTCATGTAATCCTATGGATTACGTGATTGAAATATAACACCCAAACATCATTCTAATATTATTAACCAAAAGATAAAGATCAGTCAAATGACTTAACATATTCAAAATTGCTTGTTAACAAGACTGCATTGACACACATCCATGTTTTAGGAAGAATATAGGCCCCAACCATATACGAACACAAATCAGTCAAAGATTAAAGTTAACTTCACTCGACTGAATAAACAAACATACATATAAGACTCACAACACAATAACTAAATCTGAAGATTCAATATACCAAGTAATTCTCACCGAACCTAATTATTTTTCTTCAAGAAGTTAAATAAATTAGATTCTATCCAACTAAATTACATTCAACAACTATAGTTGGATTACACAAGCAAGGATCAAGAAGAAGTCTTTTCACCAAAGGTTGTTATTATCTTACATCACATAATCAGTAATAAACCCGTAATCCACCCCTCGTATGATCATTGTAAGAGTTAAGGACTTAGCTCACTAAAATATGTAACTGAGTCGATTCCTATCTTTTCCATTTTCATACAAGTCTAACCCAATTCGAAGAAAGGTAACCATTCTATTTTCATACATGCCTCAGTCAACACTTACTCAGAAAGTCCCTACCTGAATTATTGAAGGTTTGCTAAGCTACAAAATGGATTTAATAGAAACCCATTTCATTCGATACTTGAATTTAAACAAGCAAGGGATAGTCTGTTGAAAATATAAGTGAATCGACACAAGATCCTCTACCGTGACCCAACTCGAGTCACCAATCACAAGGTTAACAGTCAGCGAAGGAGGAATACAAAGCAAAATACTCTTCCTACGAACTATGCCTTCTCTTCCGTCTCTAAAACAACATATGAATAGCTTGGGCATACCCATCTATTTCACGACAGTCTACTCGACCTATCCTCATAGTCGCTCCAAAGAAAACATCTGCTACTACAGAGTTCGATTGAACTCTTTTATCTTATGATACAGTGACTCACGTCACAGGATCTGTATTGAGTAGTCAATATTTCACTCACGTAGGCCTCTAAGAAAACATCATGCTCACTATGCGAGGTCTACACACACATTCAGCCCAAGAAAAGCTTTTACCAAGACAAAAACAACACTTAGCCTAAAACTGGCCATGAGTCGACAAATCTACAAATATCCACTAATGTTATTCATGGCTCAAGTTTATATCTGCTACTGCTGGTTTAGAAATCGAACTCAATGGCCATTGTTCACTATTGTCTCTAAACGTCACCCGAATTGAAGAATTAAAGAGAAACACCCAGGTTAAAGATCTAACACCCACAGTATAAAACATCAACCATTATTTTGCTATCACATGGCAGTTACTCTTTTATTTCGAAAAGAAAAACGAGGCAGAAAGGAGTGTATACATGCTATCACAGTTGCTACCAGGGTATGAAAAACAAACAACTCCCAACAGTCCTTCCTTTCCTTCAATTGGGTCGATTCACAAGGAAAAAGCAGAAGCCCATTCTAAATGCCATAACAGATAAAAAAAAATAGAAGGACATTCAATTCATGACATAATAAAAGGGTAGCAGAAGATTGCAAGGGCAGGTTTAACATGCCTGGTTTAAAACGCCATCTCCATATGCATATGATTGATTCAATGCCGCTGCTTGCCCTTAACCCAAAGTGCTCTGCGAGCTCGTGCTAGCGCCACATTCACGCGGTGAAAAACAGCTACAAACCAACCCCATGATTTGAAGCTCGGACACAAGACATAATGATTACATCACGCTCCTGGCTCTGGAAGGCATCTACCGTAATGA
Organism: Taxus chinensis; assembly: GCA_019776745.2. Lineage (NCBI taxonomy): Eukaryota > Viridiplantae > Streptophyta > Pinopsida > Cupressales > Taxaceae > Taxus > Taxus chinensis. The sequence continues at coordinate 445,051 of JAHRHJ020001566.1, read as the reverse complement.
TAAATAAACCTTTTCCTCCATCAGGTTTGAGGACAACATCAAACTCTCGGTGCAAACATTTCAGCTGTAGCTTGTAAGGTGATAATTCCAACAGAAAACTTTATGCCTGCCAACTTAGTGACTCGTTGAAGCAGCTCATAAAATTGCAAAGCAAAACGTGCTTCATGAATATTCTGATATGAAACAGATCGGCCTCTATGAGGTTCTCTTCCATGGGTTACATCGTAAAAAGTAAGTAGGATCTTTGTAAATAAATTTCATCAGGTCTGCTGGTAACACCCTCACTGTCACATAACCGATTTTGAAGAAACAAACTCAGTACATGTTCTGGATCTGAAAAATATCCTGCTACCTTCATCTCCCAAGACATTTTCTCCAACATTGCATAGATCTCCTGTGCCCGTGGGTGTGATCTGTCACCTTGAAGGAGAATCCCAAATTGAGGATGCAGTCGATACAGAACAGATAACATCATAGTTGGCCAACCTGCTTGTTGGAGGCACCCACGAAGGCTTCTACTATACTGTAACGTGCCTGCAGCCTGGCTGGAAACTGTGGCAGGTCACTGCTGTGGAGCCCCGACAAGAACACGCCTCACTGTATCAGTTCACCTTTCCTAGCAAGTTCAAGAGACAGGAATGTCCAAAGACAAGAACTGTCTTTTGCACTTCTTCATCGAGCTAGGAGCATGTTTGAGGAATTAGAGCTCAATAGAGACTCATCAGCTTCTCTAACACTGACCCAAGTTTGAATTTAGAAGCGTGAACAACATTTACTTCCCATTATTGAGATATACCTGTCTTTAGTGTCTACCCGACTGTGATTCGAACTTCATGAAGATAATGTTGCCATTATGCAAGATTCCAGAGCTTTAGCATCTTCTTTAAGCTGTTATAGACTCAACTTTTACCTGGTTTCTTGAATAACTGATACAGACCTCTGTTCATCCGCCTCTATCACCACCTCTGCGCTCACCCGCCTCTCTCTCCAAGATATAACCTCCACTTTATACATCACCTGGACAAGCGACTTTCCAAAATGGAAAGGCAAGACAGCTCAACTCACGACTGTGGTCGCGTGCAACCAGAACATCAGGATCAACACCAACGGTTCCTTGGGCTCGCCCTGCAGTAGCTGTCGCACTTAACTCTCTCTGGAGGCCACTGATTTTCTAGGATAAGTTTACTTCTCTACCCTGTAGCTGCTGCATATAGCCAATCACTTCCTCACGGCACTCTCCTAGGAGAATTTCGGTTCTACGCTCCACTGAAACTGCCTGTACAGCACAATTTTGAGACCCACACCCACCCACGCAACATCAGGGCGATAGACCTTCATTTCACCATCAATGAATCCACTGTCCAGAACACGTTGTAGCCATTCATCTCAAATCCCAACAAGACACTCCTCTCTGCTCACGCGGCCAGAACAGGTCAAAGAGAGCAGGTAGCAAAAGACGCGTTAGATTTGCAAATCAAAGGAATTAAAGAAGGTGGGGCGGCTGGCAGAGGTAAGGCCAGTGGGAGATGGCCACGTACCAGTCTAGATGGCAGGAAGGGGGGGTGAGGGACAGTAGAGCCTAGGCACAAGTAGATAAAATTTTGATTTTAAAACAGTCCCCTCCAACCTGCGCCACACACCTACCCCCCCCATCTTTCCACGCAACCCCCTCCATTCCCTTAGTTGTTTATTTTTACTTGAATTTTGTTTTATTTCATCTTATTTTATAGCTATACATGTATAAAGATTAGGAGCCAACCCAAGGTCCTGCATTGTGTTAAACAAGTCATTGGCTTCTTGCATCTTGTCTCCCTTACATAGACACATATAAGAATGGTGTAAGTGACAACAGTGGGAATAATTTTATTATTCTTCATTTCGTCAAATAATTCAAAGGCTTTCTGCAGCTTACCTTCCTTGCAGTAGACATTGACAAGAGTATTGTAAATATAAACATTGGGACGAAGAAGACCGCTAGAAGTCAATTCATTATACACAATCCACACAGTGTCTATTCGCTCCATTTTCACCAGTTTGCTCAGAAGGATGTTGCAGGCACGAACCATGGGCATGGACATGTGCCTGAATCTTTTGCTCTGCTGCATCCTATAGATTATGTGTAAGGCCTCCCGTACATTACCCATTTGAGCATACGCAGTGACCAATACATCAAATACTTGGCAAGCAGATTCATGTCCAAGGCTCTTTATAGCGCCGTTAAGGGCATTAAACACTTGGACATGAGGACTGGTTTCATGTTTTTCAGCCATTGCAATGAACTCCGTCATCAAGGCTTCAGCTTTACTTATCAATTTACCCCTGGTAAGAACATGAATGATTGTGGAATATGTTAGCGCTGTGTGACAAAAATCCTTCTGTTTTCCTGCCCAAATGAAAAAAAACCCAGAGCTTAATAATGCGACAACAAGATCCCTTGTAAAAAGGATAACGCACCAGGACATTACACAGTCCACAAAAAGGGAGGTGTCGATAATGACTCGAGGACGCCAGAAGGAGAGGGAAGGTGCTAAAACATCACTGAAACAGGGTCTAAGACAACAGAATTACGCACAGTTGTTCGACGCCCAACAAGGGAAAGGTCACTACGCACAAATTTAAATTTTGTGCTAATGAAAAATTAAATTTAAAAAGTCATCTATTGGTGTAAATGCTAGGAGAACCAACCCCTAAAATTAACTTGTACCTAGAAAATGTTGGCAAAAATAACAAGCTGCCAACCCCTCAAAATTTGCGAAAAACCAAAAGCCTCGAAAAGATTTGGAATTCTCGTAAAACAGTTAAAGAAACTTCGCCACTAAATTTTCCCTAAGTTGGAAATTTTCTCACATTAAATTTATTCGGGATAAAATCTCTCTCACTTTTCTTTGACATCTTTTAATTCTAGTACTGTGTGAATGGTTTCTTTCATAAAGTGACATATAATTGATAAAAAGAAGTTAGTTAAAATTGTCATTCATTGTCACTAAACTATGATCTATTTATTGTTTAGAAAGACACTTAAACTTTTCTAAAAACCACCGAGTTATTCCATGTTAAAAAAAATCCATTTCAGTTATCCAAAACACAAACCACCAGTTTTTTAAAAAATAACCTTGCTAAAACCTAACCCGAACCAAATCCAATCTAGCGTAGACTTGCTCCATAAGAAGCAACTGCTAGTTATACAAACTCAATGGCCGTCAAGTTTAAGTTGGAAGTTGCCACCAGTTTTGGAAAAAAATAAGATAATTAAAAAAAAGAGTCTCATATTCACGATTCGTTTGATGAGCAACTTGACAGGCGCAATTAATATTGTTAGGAACTCTTTCGGCTTTTTTGCGGATTTTCACATATTGTTTGACGAGCAAAAAGTACCATACAAAGTGCTCTTGGAACATCCACCGTCATTTCTTGAAACTGCTTTTTTTACTGTGCTTTTAAAATGATTTGCAAATTAAAGCATCAGTCCGTTAATCAGTCCGACTCTGTTTCTGTTATCTTATCCATCTCCCAAAATTCAGAAAAGAAAGGATTTTTTTGAAGCAACGAAATTGTTGTTTCGAAGGCTATTAGAAGTGTAGCAAACGTATCATTTTTGGACTCAAGTTTGTTACTTAAATATTCTGGCGTTTTAGACCATTAACGTTTTTGGAAGGGTTTCTCTCCCCGAATATAGCATCGGGTAAATTAACAATTTTTTTCCAAGTAAAAAAAACTGAGCATGCTATGCAGTTTTTCTTCCACAAACAACGGCGGCAATAAGGAAATTTGTTAAATGCAATGGTTGCTCTTTTAGTCGTAACTATTTCCAACCAGTTTGACAATCACTTTGCTAACTTCCATGAAGTGAAATATGATTTTCAACTGAAAGAAAGCTTTCAAAAATAAGGCAAATAAATACCGAGTCATGATCACGTTGATGAGAATTTATTGAACTAGAAAATGAGCTTTTTACAGAACTTTACTAAGCATGTTTTAAAATCATTTTTGTGAACCTCAACATTCCTAAACATGGAAAATAATATGATGTCACAACAAGTAAATAAAATATGGTTGTCACAATCATACAACAAGTAAGAGACACCATAATCACAAGCTATATTCAACCGTTTAATGAGCTTAAGTTATTGGTTTGTTTACTAAGGAAAATGTTGAACTTTAATACATAACCAAAAAAAAAACAAAATCAGTGAGATCAAACCTCTTAAAATGCCTCAAGGGGCATTCCCTCATCTTGTAATAAGATATCAACATAAAAAAAGGAAAAAAATTCCATGAAAGGGCTAGGTGAGATTGGTGACTCCAATCCGTAGTATAAACGTATTTGAGCACTGCAGGCAGGTTGAAATCCTCCTGCCTCTAAACAGATTGAAAGCCCCCCACCCCCGACCCAGCAGCACTCTATGAATTCATGCTCCTCTAGATTAGAATATCATTGAAACATACCACACCTACCTGCCTTAGATGAGAACCTCATTGGTCAAAGCAACAAGCAAGGCTGCAATAAATCGAAAAATTCATGAAAAAATAAAAAAAAAAACACCCTAATTCCAAAATCAGTTAAGACAGTAAAATGTAAATTTGATCAGTCAAAAACATCAAACTAGAGGCAAGGACTCCTAATCTCACCTCTAGAACAGCCTCTAAAAAGTATAGGAGCATAAATTTTAGTTCCAACCAATGTTTTGCCAGGGAAGACCCAGCTGTAAACTTTTCCTGTAAAACTGCTCCAAGACTTTGTTGCATTACCAAAAGTTGCAGGAAATTCTAGTAAAAAAGCCGCTATCATGGAAGTTCAATGGTTAAGCACCCTACCACACGAAATAGGCATGCAACAGTTGTCCGATAGGAAAAAGGAAAATAAAATTGATGTACCATAATAAAAAAAAAGTGTACTGTTATCTTGTAATCAACCAAAATGTGTCAGACGAGTTCTTTGTATATTATTTCGCCATCATGTTAGTACAAGCATTGCAAAAACAACCTCCACCATGCGTGTTCGAAAGGATCTTCGAATGCAATTAATAGCCATCGGCAATTTCCAATCTCCATTTATGCCTGAAGAATCTCCGTCAGTAAGGTTCACGCTTTGCAAGACTCACAACATTGAGAGGATAGCAGGGTCTTCCAGGTAGATTGACTGTAGTCGATCAAATACATCTTCAAAATGCAAGTTTTCAACAGAGAAACCTCAGTTCAAGAATTTCAGGTAACCTGCAAAATTCAGGCACTAAGAACAAAATTTCTTTAAGGAGAAGAAGAAAGGGCACTGTCGATCTAAAATTCAAAGCGGATGGGAAAGCCGAGCTTCATCGTAGGAAGCCCCTAAAAACAACTCAGATACGATTTCAACGTGTGTCTCCAGGTTACTTATCGTAGCGGTGGTCAATGATCAGAGACAAGAACAAACGGAGTTATCAACTCTCAAATGGACGGAAAACAACCTCTGTTAACCACTCGCTGGAAGAGTGTGGAGCGGCCAACAGAAGGAAAGCAATGCGCCTTTCTTTCTCCAAACTTCATCCTTAACAAAAACCACATCCTCATGTGATTCCACTGGTTTTCTTCTCCTATCTATTACTAGGCTCGATGTAATTCCAGAAGTGGGCCCAAAGAATTTCTCGAATCCGAAAGCCATGGAAACGTTTTCAGAGAATCCAGCGGAACCTCATCTTTTCGCTCTGCAACACGTAGCAAAAATGTGACATTATCGAATTGTAAGGAATTGGCATTTGCAAATCAGTGTTAAAAAAAAGTGCATTCACCCTCAGCAGACAAGCCGCAAAAACCAAAGCCGACGTATTTATATCAAAATGTATTCGCCTCTGGCCCAACACTGTAGAGTTAAAGTGGCGAGGGGAAGGTACACAATACCATAAATTACAGAATGGGGACGCTCATTGCGATTCTTGTAGGTCACTTCCGGATTTAAATAATTTAAAATTCGTTGATCGGAAAGGCACTTTCGGCTCGGAATTTTCTCAATTTCCACGTCACTCCTTAAAAAAAAATGGGTTGACATTGTCGGGGGCAATTTTCCGAAGAAATCGAGTCCTTGGTGGCTTAGTTTAAATGGCTTAAATAGAGGCTCCGCATCTTACACGTCACTGATTTTTTTTATGCCCTAAAAAATTTGGGAAAATGGATTCCCAAGTTTTGCCGGGCAGCTTCTCCTTCGCATCTTCATTTCTAAATGTGGGTCCCAGTGGATCACGCTTCCGTTTTCACAGTTTTTTGACCTTTCTCCAAAAAGGAACCCCAAATTTCCCGAGAGTGCGCACTTCAAGTCTGCGGACGAGTCAAGATTATGATTTCAGGCAACGATGTTTGGATTTACCGGGGATGAAGGGGCAAAAAAAATCCAAGTTGCCCCCGATGGCCCCCACTCTATCCCCACCTTATTGTTTTTTCAAAAATGCCCGACGAATTTAATCGGCAACGATCTTGATGGATTTAAACGGCCAAAGATGGCGCATTTTAAACCCGATTGCGCCCGGGCTATCACCATGTGTCTTAGGCCTTTTAGAGTTGCTTTTGAGGTAACTAAGGAAAGAACGACTCGGCAGAAACCTCCATGTGTTTTATTGAATGGCGCAACTTCAAGAACAATTTTTAAGGGGATTCAAATAGATTTTGGTGGGGGGCGTGCTTCCATTTTTGGAATTTTTACTAGGGTTGGAAAACATATCCAACTTGCCTCTGAAGGGCATCTCCGCCTTTAACTTATTAATAAAATAAGATCCCTTATCTGCGAGGGTCAAAGAAGACTTTTTCCTTGATATTGAACGTGTAAAATATTTGCACTTTAATTAAAATCCAGTTTGGGCAACACAATAGTAGAGGGTTCAAGTTTTTTTCCAATAGCAGCTGAAAAACAAGGGTTTTTTTTAAAGGAGAATCTAAATGGAAAAATGGGTCAAACAATTTCCGCAATAATACGCGCTCGATCCAATTAGAAATACTATCGAGGGTTTAGCCACGTAAGTACCCTTCAAAAGGTGGTAACCAAATAAAAATGAATGGGAGCTAGCTACGGGACCAAATTTTCCCTTTTGCCAAAAAGGCAAAAAGGGACAAAGTTAAAACATTTTCCCATCGTCCCCTGACCAAGCAACAGAATTGACGTGACCGCTGAATGTTGAGGAAACATTTTGATAGGAAAAAGACGCCTGCCAGATCGTAAAAAATGCATAAATTCACCATTCATGCCCAGAATTTGATTTTTCACTAAGGATGATTTTTTTAAAACAAAACCAAGTGAATCATGGTCCCAAGCATCTTTTGACCATGGATTTGGATTTTCAAAGGCATACAAATACAAATTGATCATTACAGAGCTTCCATGGTCGAGGAAAAATAGGAAAAATGGTAGAGCCCACGGATTTTGAAGAAATCAAAGGAAAATCAGGGGAAAATGGCGCAAGATCAAGACGAGCACCAACAAGACCATTGATTTATAGCTGAGGAAGGAGAATACTCAGGGCATGATTGGATTGGATTGAATAGAAGCTAACAAAACATGATTGGATTTTTTATTTTATTTTCTAATTTGATTGTGGAGTTGAACTATTGTTCTAAGTTTCCATTTGGATGAGTGATCATTGAGTTGGAAAAGGTTGCATATACTTTTGAATATTTAAACTTATAATTAAATATTACTCCATGTATTATTTTATTCACCCAAAAAAGTGACGTTAGTTTTGCTTGGAAGTGATTTAGTTCAATTTAGGAATGCCATGATTTGTGAGATATGTTTAGTTAACTGAAATGCATGATTTGATGTAATTTATACACATCTTCTTGAATTTAATATTTTTTTTCTAGCTTTAGTCATGACTTTATTCAACTTGAGTTGAGGAAGTGGATAAGAGATGAGGTGGAAATGGATGGGTGAGGATTTATTTAATTAATTCGATATTAAATTAGCTAATGGGATAGCGGATAAATAAATACTTTATTTTATTTATTTAAATGACTAATTAAATTATCCAAGGGGTTGTATAATGAATAATGAATGCAATATAATTAATTGAATTAGTTATGCAAGTGTTATATGAGTTTAATGGATTTAAAATGTTATAATGCATAATGCATATCTTTGGGGTGTCTACATTGCTATGTGAATGTTATGAGGTCTTGTGGGATACAACGGGAGAGGAAATCTACCAAGTGTATCAAAAAGAATTTAGAACTGATTCCCCTTGGTCAAATTATCAATAAATGACGCATCAAGTTCATAGCCAAGATGGGAGATCATGAAATTATAGGCAATTAACATAAAATTAATATGCTAAATGTCTCTTATAAGATCATTTCTGAATCCCTCATGTTGTGCATCCATCATATCCTTCGTTCAATTGTGAGTCCATAGAAAATCAAATTTATTAAATTGGATATATTCTTGAAAACAATATTGTAATTCAAGAAGGCATCAAGTAGGAATATCATCCAATCATTAAGGTGTTTTCGTCAGGATTGACTTTGAGGATTATGTAGATTGTATTGAGTTTCCCTTAAAGGATTTAAACATTTGTTCCATCACTTTTTTCAAGAAAATTCAAATTACTTTTGCATATGTTGGCTTACCTCCCAATTAATGGAGTTAGCTCATAGAAAGTTTGTATGTTTCACTCAATTCAATAAGGTTGCACTTTAGTTCCTAAATTATATGTGTTGTTGCTGAGGGCTTTGATTATCTTTAGAAATCACCAAAAACTAGGGATTGGATAAAGGAATCACATTGCAATCTTCAACACCTGCACATATTGTCAATGGTCATTTTGTTGATGATTCTTTTCTTTCATTATAAAATAAGCTATGAATTTCTTGGATATTTATTGCCTCACATCTAGCTCTAGCATACAATGAGGAAAATCGAAGTTATAGATAGTCTTTCTTGACACGACCTCCTTAATTAAGAAATTTTGAGTGGGAAAAGATTCAATATAGTTGAAGTCTTTCACTTTCTCAAGGATTCCATTTGAATTTCAAGATACTCCTTCCCTTTTGTGATAATACATCATCGAACACTGGGGAAAATCTCGCATGTTGGATCATGATCCCCTCTCTATGGTAGGTAAAGTTAAAAATTTCTATAAAGTTCTCATTGCCACCAAAGGGCCTACTGTTATTTATGTAGAGTGCCTACAAAAGCCTCTTTTAAATTTTTTGAAAAGGTGTTGAGAGATATTTTATGGTCTAGTTATGAACGTGGAAAGAGATTTCGTCAAAGTTTTATTATCTTCCCAAAGAAATTAATGTGTTGGGTCGATTGGACATTGGTCACTAGGCCGTGCTGCACTTTGTACTAAATGGACTATCGAAAGCAAGTAAAAGGTAAGAAGCTTTGGAAATTTCTTTTGTGCAATTGTCTTGTTGAAAAAGAGCCTTAGAGCCAACAAAAAAAAAACAAAAAACAAAAAACAAAAACAAAAAGCAAAAAGCAAAAAAGGAAAAAAGAAATCAAAATAGATTGACTTCCACAATCTTAACATTGTTAAAACTCTCACTAAAATTTTAAGTTTATTTTTCTATCAAAAATATTGGAAAAGCTCAAATCCTCGCCATGAGAGAATGGTGATGGCTTCCAAAAGGGGATGTTCACTCAATTGCTAACAATTGAAACCAAAGATTTCATACACCTTGGAATGTCCTTTTAAAACCCAAAATAACTCACTTTGCATGATGCCTTCTTTAGGAGGGTCTTCCCCTTACTTATTTCCATTAATTTCATAAAAATTCTAGCCATTAATAATAGATTGAAGGATTGAAGCTCACGCACTCTATAAAACTAGTGGATGAATCGTATCAACTTTTAATTGCAAAATAGTAGGCAAAAGCGATGATTCGAACAAGAAAATAACAAATTAGATTATAATGACCCGGTCCATTCCTTACAATTGGTGTAGTTCCAATCAAAACTACATCATTTCATATTTCGAATCAAAACCAGATGAGAATGTTCTTGAGAATTTTATATTTCCCATCAAAATTTCTCCGAATTTTGGTAAACTAGCTGAAGATGCTCTTTTTAAGTTTAATGAAAAATGGTTTAATTCGAATCAAAACTCTCCTGACAAGTGGTATAATTCCAATTCCAATCAGAACTAGCTGATGATGTTCTGAACAACGTGTGCTAAGACGAATTACCCCTGCACCACGATTATTCAAATTCGCACTAGGAATTATGGTTGTATTCTGTCCTACCGAAAGTTGAGATTGAAGGCGACATAGGATATGAAGATCCCGACTCTTTTCCATTATAGAAGAAGAACCAGAGAGTGATCCACCCTGCCTCTTATCCATGAAAGAGAGTGCCAAGCTAGATGGGAAGTCGTTGTTTCTCATATAAGTAGCTCTTAAAGTTGCCCCATATTCTACATCTTTACCGCCAGTAATGGTGCCCGCATTTACTTCGAGCTCAAACTTTTCACCAATCTTCAATTTATCCTCGAGCTTCATACCAGCTGCTATGACACTGCCCATTGATGTAATGGCAATTCCTGCTGTGGTTTTATTGTTTTCAAAATTATGAAACACAGTTTCACTCCGCAATGTGTAACTCTGTTCTCTGTCAACAATATGAATATGGAGTCCACCCACAAGGTATTTGGATTTGAACCCTTGTAGCTTCAAGCATGTCTCACATTTCATTCTCACAACGGTCTCCTTCTTGTCTTTTGTAACTTCACTTGAAACTGCCACAGGAATTTCGCTGCCAATCACAAACATCTTTTCCGACTTTCACGCGTCCCATCCAATGTCATTATCCCAAACATTAACTACCCGAACAGGGTCGTACGATCCAAGGAGTAGGAGCAGGATAATAGCGAGGGCGACGAGAAGCATTAGCGATAAATGTAATAGTGCGAGGATTGCGATACCTATGCCAAGGATAGTTATCACTATAGAATGGGGGTCGAATTATGTCTCTAACCAAATTACCAGCCCGTCCACGATTTAAGCGAACAAGCTTCGGTTTTAGGATCTCTGGAGGAGCTCTTGATTTCAGCAGACGGGAAAGCAAAATAGGGCAAAGGTAGAATCCTTTGACAAGTGGCCATTGGTGTGTCTTTAAACTTGAGTAGAGATCTTGCTTCAGCCAGGATCTTACAGGAAAAAGATATTAGCAGCAGTTCTGGCTTCCAAATCTGTCCATTGGGCAAAACTTTCTGCCCTGCACTATTGGTTTTGCAGGCGGAGTGATTCTCCACCAAACATACAGGAGTCTCAAGCTCCATGTCTCCCGAAGCTTGGCGAATATCTTGTTGCATCACATTAGATCGCTGGGCTACAAACATGTCATAGTCCAGAGGATCCCCATTGGCACCATCAGGCGGTGGGCTTGCAGCGTGGGTGAGGGCTACAATCGTATTAAGCCAGACGGCAGGAGAAAACGTCTCTGTAATTGTGCGCAGTAATAGCAAATCTCCATAGTGGTCCGTGTCCTGCATATCTAACCGATCAAAATATAAAACAATGTCCGGGGGGTTCCTCCGGAAGAAATTCTTGACTGATTCAAGAATCTTCTTGTTGTGACGGGAACCGGAAGAAGAAGCTATGAGGCCAGGAGTAACGATTACCCTAATTTTAATTCCCTCAACTGTTCCAATAATCTCCTGGACCTCTTCTGTTCCCAACTCAAATGCATCTGTAAAACACTTCATCTCATCAAAAATTGAATTCACCGTTGCGCTCTTACCAACTCCTGTCTTCCCCAAAACCAAGATGGTGCAGGTAAAATCAAGGTCTTGCCCAGCGGCTTCTTGCTTCTCTGCAATTGCACTTTCTCTCCGGAACTCAAAGTTCAAGGCTCCGGCTCCACTGAGATCCATCATTCTCTTTACCTGTTCCCCCAGCGCAAGCCTGTAAAAGACTTGTGCAAAAACACCATTGGAGGAATTCTGGCCTAACCTATGAACCAGCCTCAAAAACTTCTCAACTCCAAAACATCTGATGCTGAAGCAGTAATTTAGCTGCACTGGATGAAACAGGCTCCAACAAGGATATAGATGATCCTGAACCGCTGCTGCTGTAATCAGGTTCTTGAATCTCTACACCGTAATGCTTATAAAAAACTGGCGTCATTGTTTACGAAACTTGATCTCATCTGACTCCATAATAGGAACATGAGTTTGCACCTATGTTCTTTTGTAAGAGATGATAGAGATTTATAATCCAAAACGAGAAGAATTTAGAAGTCATGTAGGTCTGACAATATTCCATAGCTGCACTGGATGATTTTTATAGTTGACGTGGTTAATCTTTAAATGAGCAGTGACAAACATTAATTATTATTAAAAACAATAAATCAAGTAAATTAATTTTTCAATAGCTAATAATTACATTTATAGTTGAGGTGGTTTGTATTAATTTAGGGTAAATGTGTTAGTGTTGCATCGGTTGTTTGGTTGGTCTCAACAGAAAAAACGCCACAAGAGTTTGGTGAAAAAACATGTTACTTGTACACTCAATAAGGCATGTGATTGCATGGATAGTGGTAGTGTAGGAATATAGATGAAACATTGCATTGAAAGGTTGTATGTGTACATTTACTTTTGTTACAAATTTGTATGTATAAAGTTATAAATCGTATATCACAACATCCGATACATATGCACAACAACTGAATACCTCCGTACACATAACGAAACATGTATACATTTGCACTATTTATATCATGAATGGTAGCCTTTTGCGGGCAATTTTTTTTTTCAGTAAACATGATTACATTTGATACATCTCTAACAACAATTTCGCTTTCGATAAAATAAGTGTTGAGTAAAGTAGTAGCGGAGGTGCTATCAAAGTAGAGGGTTATATTTACAAAGGGTTGAGGGATAGTAGTCTTGACTCCTCCTTTCTTCTTGCTCCAAGTGTTGGTACGTGTGCCATTTTTGAGTACCTTTCGAATGAAAAAGGAGGTGAAATGCGCAGATTTCGAAGCGAGAGAACTCTAGAGAAAGTTGTGAATGTCAGACCCTGCCTTTCAGTGGTTCCAATGTCGACAGTTGCTCTATGCAAAGTAGGTCCTTGTGACTTGTGGATAGTTAATCCCCTCGCCATTTTAATATGCAATTGTCTTTGATTCCCTCTTGAAAAAGGGGGTATCAAAATATATAGCGGGTTGGAGGTATCCCAACATGGGTCATTGTATCTATCAAATTTGACTAAAACAAATAAAGGTAATGATGGCAGTGGCATTGATGCGTCGTAGACAATGTTGGTGATTGTTCTTGTAGCACCATTCACGAGGCCTGCGTCAACCCATAAGTTTGCAATAAGCATGATTTTTTGTTGTTTGCACAATAGAACTTTGTGTTCCAACTGATCATTATCAGGATCTCATGTTGAGGCCTACCAGTTACTTTCAGTAATGGATTGGGTGATTGAAATGTTCGATGCCTTCAACATCTGAAGGTTATGGGAGTCCATGAGATCTTTTTTTGCAAACAAATGTGGTGCTATCCTTAAAATTTTGAGCTCTTGCTGAGTTAGGTGTGTTTCTATGTGAGACATTAGGAGGTCCCATTCCTCAATAAGAGGAGTTGAATCTAGCATGTGGAGCAATAAATTCCGGAATGAAACCTATGCATTAGTTGTTCCTTGTTGTCAAAATATCGTTTGCAATGTAATGGAGGAATGGAATTCCTTCCAAAGGCTAGCTCTATAGGAATTACTTGCATAAAGAGTATTGTCCAAAACCGGTGGTAATTGACCGAGGTCACCAATGAGGATGACTGATTTGTACCCAAATTTAGAGGTTTTTGAGTTTGGGAAAGCTTCGCGTAGCCTACTGTAAATTTTTCTTAACAACTTTGGGCCGATGAAACTCATTTCATCAATAATAACATATTATATATGTTTCAAAAACTCTTGAAAAGACGATAATGCACTGCCTTCAAAGGGTTTCAGTTCTTTGATTGGAATACCAAGGGATGCATGGATTGTGGATGTAGAGATTTTGAATGCTGAAACACCGGTAGGGGCGAGCACAAGGAGAGGTGATGGAGATGTGGTTGATGTTGATGTGAATGAATTTTAGATTTTAATTATCAGGAATGGTTTTCCTGTGCCATTTGTTCCTTGAATTCTTAATCTTAGTGGAGATAGAAGGGTTTTGTTTGCTAAATGGTGTAGTATGGTATCAAGAGCTAGTTGTTGTTATGAAGACAAAGGAAGTGTGAAAGATGGTGGTGTGGCCTGCATGTTGGTGTTATTTATGTCTTCCTTTTCTCTCTTGATGAATGATGAACCAATTATCTACAAATCATGCGGAACGTCATGTATGTTCCAATTATTGTGTATGTCGATATCTCATTTACCCAAAATTTCAAGACTGTCAAGAACCATGTTGTTTCCCAGATGAATTTGTATGAAGACCTATCATTCTTGCAATACTTCATGTTGAATATTACATTCACCCTCATAGTCAGAACTAACATGTATAGCATGTCTTGTGTCTGCGGTAGTGTGTAGAAGATGCCACGGTCTGTAGTTTTACTTATACAGGTCCCAAGTGTCGTTGATGTCAAGTGGGGTTGATCTAAATTGGGATGCAATATTTCTAAAAGGCTTATGTAAAAGAAGTTCTGACCAACAAAAAAGGTCATAGGACGTTGAATCCATGCATTTCAATGATAAGAACCATCCTGTAATGGAAAATAAAATCAGGAAAAATTCCATGGTTACACAAATATATATACACAATATTTAACTGTATATTTTTTCCTTTGTCTTTTATGTATATAACTTACCCCCAATAATTATTTGCTCGCTATTTAATTTGGAGATGGAAAGATTTATACTTATGAGTTAAAGCAGGGATATTTAATCTAATCATAATAGTCGATGTATTTATAATTTAAAGCAGGGATAGTTTTGTCCGATCATAAGAGTTTGTTTTAATAAATTGGGTGATGCTTGGAGTCAAGATGAGTAGCGATGTATTTAAATAGAGAGAGAAAAATATATGTTTAACTGAAAATAATCATGATCCAGAGATAGATATTAATTGAAGAAATGAAAGAGCTTAACAAAGGACTGGTTTATGAGAAAAAATTCAATATACTTCGAATTGTTATTTACAAGTGAAAGATCTGATCCCTGCATCTCCAACTCTTTGAAGCTATGACTACATTAGTGAGAGTCCATTCATAACCACAAATTCATAGAAAAATATCTTTAAGTAAAAGAAATGAGAAATAATAACAACAATATAGAAGTACAATCACACACACAAATAGATACAATGATGAAAAAACTAGGATAACTTTTTTTGACTTAGAGTTTACACATCAACACAGGTGACCAAAAGGGGTTACGACTGAATCTCATTAATCTTGACACAATGTTGACCACATAGGAAACAAGAAAACATACAACACCCAACATGAAAAAATCAATTTCCTCTTTTGGACATGACATCACATACTAGTCCAACCACAGAACAAACTTATAGTTAGAGGGCATCCCATGGTGAAAGTATTTTAAGATTATGTATGTACTAAAAATCTCTTTCAAGACCCTTGAGCTTTACCATCTAGAAGATTCATGTTATAGCCCCAAGTAATCATGTTTCCTTTTGCTAGGATTCCTCTAATCTGATAATGTATTCTTACGGTAAGTCCCATTGCTAAAAGATTCATTGAAGTTAAATTGTGTACCTGTTTGATTTGTTCTTTTATTAAGAGGGAAAATATTACACACAAGTCCGCTTTACCCACACACAAGCTATAGTATCTTATCTCATACCTCCGTTGCACAAGGAGGCGAGTGTAAGATCAAACTAAGGCAAAATGCCATTTAGGTTCAGAATTTAAAAAATTCCTTTGAGCAGGGATCATAACGGTTAAATTAATGAAGAAAGGATTACAATTCACCTTCACAAGGGTTAGTGGTATGAAGTTAAGTATGCATGCATCTTCATCATCTCACTCGACATTAACCATAAGTTTTTTTAGACTTATAAAATAATAAGTATTAAGCAAGTGCATCGACTAGTCATCTCTTGATTAAATTCATAAAAAAAAGTTAAAATCAGGTTTTATCAACAGATAAGTTGGCTTTAATGGGTTCTTGATCATTTATCCCCGTTCAACATAACCTTGCAACCTCATAAATTACTAAACATTGGTTTAAATTTAAATGCTCAAGAAGAGATTCTTCCTCTATTGGTTCATGTTTAACCTCTTTGATATTCTTTTGATACACTTGAGTAGAAGAAGAGGGAGTAGATGATTCAGGATCTTCATTGAGGAAGAATGAGGGGTTTGCTCAAGTCCCTTAGTACTTAGTTGTATGTGCTTCATTCCCTGGTGTAGAGGTATCTTTGGAAGAAGATCCACCCTGATTCTTCTTGAGCTCCCAAACCTTCCTGTCAGACCCAAGACAAGTTCTTAGGCAAACCCATAAGGGGAAATTCTAGATCCATCCGCTTCTAGATCCAAATATCTCTCTCTTTTCCAGTACCGTTACCAGAATCTCAACCAAATCATCTCTCTCTTTTTTGTAGGGCAAAATGTTTGATTGTTGTTTCATATTCAAAGAACTATAAGTCCTAATCATCATCCTTAAATCCTTCCTAGGAAATTGGTAGAGATTGAGATCACTAATTTGTTGTAAAGAGAGTCTACCATAGTGCCTTCGTCTGGCTTAAAAATCATCTGCACAATCAGCCCAATAATCCTCAGTATCTGGCTTGTGATGATAGTTTATTCTAAGGTTCTGATCAATAAAATTCTTTAGATCAAAGCAAGTTCTAGGTCTGAAGAAATGGAATTTCAGTGAGAGGAGTGATAGCCCTCTCTACATTTTGGGCATCCAAAGTTTTTTTACATGTATCAGTTTCCCAAAGAAATAGGGAAATGTAGGCAAGTGATTTTCTTGTCCTCTACATTCTATGGAGTAGATCAAGTTTCCTTCACACTTCAGGAATCATGTGCCATTTGTATCATTGAAAACATTCTTGAGCTTCCAGACTGTATGTGTTCAAAGCCAGCCAACATATCTATGTGATGAAAACCTCTTGAATAGAAATGAGTAGAAAGCCCCATACTTGGCTACCACGGTACATTTTGCTTCTATCTTTTTGTCTCCAGCAATGTTACTTCTAAGATTTGTGTTATTGCAATATACATGGTGAAAGCTATCATTGCTTCGTAATTTTGGGTATTGCTAGCTATCAAGGGTTCCGTCTGATGTGCATGTAACATAAACTCATGTCTTCTGGCCCTTATGTAGGTGAAACCGAACCATCTGCCAAGATGCTTCCAGGGTTTATTATGACCTTCTTCTTATAAAATTTCATTAGTCTGTTGAACACTAGACAACTGCTTACAAATTGATGCAAACAATATTGGCCCAATTGATGTTCTGCTTGCTCACAGATGGTTTAAAGGGGTGCAACCCCTAAATGAAATTCATATGGTTATTGACAACCCTTACATGATCACCGGTAAATGAGGGATAAAGTTTATAGACTGCCTCAGGTTAAAATCAACCCTGAAAAATGCTTAGCCAACACTCCTTTGCTTAGTGTTATTTAACCATGATTATTATTGGGCCTTGTATTTTCACTGTCTTGCATCGAACATGGTATGAGCTTGAGAATCAAGTGAGAACTATTGGAAAGACAACCCCATTATCTTACTAATAGTATAGTTTGCACAGCATCTACATTGTGGCGTAATTATCCCATTCTCTTCTGCACACTTTTAAGTTTCTTGGTATCCGATTAAATTGGGCTCCGCAGTGCAAGCACGGTGTCGGCTACAATATTAGAGATAGGAAACACCTTAACTACATATGAAATTCCAGTATCATTGATCATCTCTAGGCGCCTATCTTGGAGCATTGATTAAAGCAATTAGTCTGCCCATTCAAAAGTTCCGCATCTAATTAACAACTCCTCACCTATCTCTACACATTTCAGGTACACTGGGACATCAATATGTTAACTACAAGTTCTTAACATTGAAATTAATCTTCATTTTTGCAATGCGTAGGGAATAGCCTTCCAAGATCAATATTGCCAATTGAAAATCTTACACCATTACAGGGGCACGAGCACCATTAACATGTGTAAAGAGAAATTATCAAGTTATATGAGATTAAAATGTGAGCACCATTGACAAATGCATAGGGAATAGTCCAGACAATGAATATTATAATATAAAATGGGAGAAATGCATATATATCAAAACATAACAGGAATCTGTAACACTTACAAACCCATCAATGGTAATCCAATCCCATTAAAAATGCATCATTAGAATACATACAATAATATACCTTGCACCAACTCAAAAAGATAAAAAGTGGAGAAAACTTGCCTAGATGATATTTGGTACATTTGGAACATGTGGGACGCGAAGACGCGATCCGACCGACATGGGAGATGCAGGGAATGCATTCCAAATAAGCACAGGCGGTCCAAGAACTCAAAAACATGAAGGACACGAGGGACACGGGGATGTGATTTGGCCAATGCGCGTGGTGTGGGGAATGTGCAAACAGAAAGCATAGACGCATTTAGGACAGATGGGACAAAAGTACGTGAAGTACCCGATGTGGGTGATCGGGTAAAAAGTGTTAGCATTAGTTTAGTTTAATACATTGTTTGTTGATGGATAGTTATAATTGTCTCCTCCTCCCACAACCTTTATCCTACTCTTTTGTTTAACCATTGAATTGAATACATTGAATCATTCTTCGTCTTCTACTATCATTGGTTTCAGGCTCTAGCCGAGTTTAACATGAAGGAAGATTCAGAATCATGGCATGAAGGTTTCAAGCTTCCACACATTGCCATGAGATGTTTTGCTGGAAACATGGTGGTTGATTTGGAGTTTAGCAGTATGTGGTTGAGTGGCTATTTTAAAGCTTTTTGAAGCACATTAAGACTAAAAAAACCTGCAGCATTGGAAACCTAGATACTGTTGGACGTGGCTCTTTGGCATATTTGTTTGGAGTTATCTAGGACCTGTGGCATGGCATTAATTCTTTAGCCAGTGACCAAACCTGAGCACACGGGGAGGGCCTGCGTGGAAGTTTATCTAGTCCCGATTGATTTTGACCTATGTATGAGGAGTTGCTACTTGAAGGAAGAAATGCACAACTCCATTTCTACTGGAAAGTTGACTGAGAAATGTCTTTGCGTGAAGGAGGAGTGCGCCTGTCCTGTGTGCAGGAGGAGTCTGTTGTCCCACGTTTGCGAAGCAGACTAAGACCAGTTATTCTTTGTATTTTTCCTGAAAATGAGAAACATGGTAGTATTGCTTTTTTGTGAAAGAAGAATTGTGGTGATTTGAAGACCTGTCCCGATTGTTGGCGTTTACGTGTGAGATTCATGAGAAGATACATTGCTGGTGCTAGTCTTTGTCTAGCATTTGGAGAACATATTTGAAGCCTAGAGAATAGATCCTACGTTGATTAGAATCCTAAACCGACAAGTGTAGTGTGCAACACCCAAATTACAAAACTACAATGTCTGCTCCAAAAATATTGCTATCTGATGCCCAACTCTTGAAAGGGCCAAATTTCACCGCATGGAAAACCAAAATGCGGACGATTCTTCAATTCGAAGATCTTTGGGGGATTGTCTCTGGAAAAGATGCCCCTCCCGCATACGATGATCTGTTGGAAAAATATGAAAAGGCTGATGCGAAAGCACTAATGCTCATCACCCTTAGTCTTTCCAATGAGTTGCAGCCATACATTCAAGAAGCAACTGCTTCTTCTCAGGCATGGAGCGCATTGTGTACCATCTACGAAGCTAAGAATCTGACGTCAAAGTTGCAACTTCAGACAAAGCTTCATACGATGAGTATGCATGAAGGCGAATCAGTAGAAGCCTTCTTGCGGCATGTAGTTGAGTTACGTGTAGAACTCTCTGCACTTGGTGAACCAGTGGACGACAAGTTGCTAGTCCCACTCACCCTGTGAGCTCTTCCTTCACGGTTTCAGACACTGATCACCACGTTGACAATTACTCAATAGGAGGTGAGTTTTGCAACCCTGGTGAATTATCTCCAGCAGGAAGAAGCCATGCAAAATGTACAAGAAGCCTTCGAAGACAAGGCTCTCATCACGAGGCAAAAACATAAGCCTCGGAAAGGGCAATCAGCCCCCCAAAATCAGAAGTAGCATGCTCAGCAGTCATCTTCACAGCGGCCACCACAGCGGCCACCCCAGAAGCAGCATAATCACAAGGTGGATCGATGGTGCCACATTTGCTCCACGGATACGCACACGACTGCGAACTGTTATTACAACGGTCGCAAGTATGGAAATTCTGGCGAAGAGAGCACTTCTGGCCGAGGATATTCTAAGAAATCCCGATGGCATGCTCGTAATCAGAGGTAGAAGGGCCACATTGCTACTCAGCAGGATGCCACCTCCGATGAAGAGGTACCAGATACGACTCATTCTGACATTGTTCTAGTCTCACAGACTTCGCAGCCATCAGAAGATGTCTGGTTGATTGATTCAGGTGCCAGCAAACACATGACTGGTAATAAGAAGTTGTTCCATACTCTGAGTGACTGGCCCACTGGAGATCGGATCACCATTGCAGACAATCAAGAGTATATTGCAGCAGGGATTGGTGATGTCATCATTCCTCTTGGAACACGAAGATGTACACTCACAAAGGTGCTCTATGTTCCAGGTTTGACTTCAAATCTTTTGTCTATAAGTCAACTTCTTAACCATAGAATGCAGGTTGAATTCTTTTTTGAGAAAGGGGTCAAGTCCTGCATCATTTCCCAGGGAGAGTCAGTCATTGCTCACGCATTTCTGAAGGGCCGTCTATTTACACTGGATGCGGTCACTTCATCTAGCGTTGCTCTCTCTGCATCAACGATAGAGTCCACTGCACTTTGGCACTTTCGATATGGTCATCTTTTTGCCGGGGCTCTGCATTAACTCAGTGCGAAGGAAATGGTAAGAGGGCTTCCTCCACTCTCCCATTCCTTACCTGTTTGCTCAGGATGTCTTGCGGGAAAAAACATAGAGGTCCATTCAAACAGAGCTCTTATCATTCTACAGAGCATCTTCAGGTCGTTCACACCGATCTGTGCGGACCCTTGCCAGCTAGCTTTCAAGGTTTTGTGTACTTTCAGCTCATCATTGATGATTACTCACGGAAAATGTGGGTATATTTCCTTCGGAAGAAGAGTGAGGCACTTGAAAATTTCCAAACCTTCTACCAGCAAGCCACCAGGCAGTCTGGGAAGCCTCTTCTTCTCCTCCGCTCAGATCGAGGGGGGGAATTTGTGTCAAAGAAGTTCTTAGCATACCTGAAGCAACATGGCATTCAACAACATTTGACTGCTCCCTATACGCCCCAACAGAACGGGATTTTTGAGCGCCACAACAGGACTGTCATGGAGATGGCTCGTTGTATGCTCTCGACCGCCAAGTTGGAGGATCAGTTTTGGGCAGAAGCGGTCCAGACAGCAGTGTATTTACTCAACCAGGCACCCACGAAGATCTTGCAGAACAAGACACTGGAAGAGGTATGGACTGGTCGTAAACCTTCTATTCATCATTTAAGAGTTTTTGGTTGTACTGCATATATGCATGTTCCAGATAAGAGAAGGAAGAAGATCGATCCAAAGACACTGCCATGTCTTTTCTTGGGGTATAGTACTACCTCAAAGGCATATCGTCTCATGGATCCTGAGACGAAGAAGATCTACGAGAGTCGAGATGTGGTATGTGATGAGTCGTCCTTTGACTCCTTGCCACACAATGGAGATCCAGTACCGACCTCGTCACATAGATTGCTCACACATCCAGATGATGAGCAAGATGATTCTTCTCAGAGAGAAGAAGAGCTGAGTGGAGACTTGTTCGTTGATCTTGGCACACTGGAAAACACATCTTCACATCAGTAGGAATAGCCAACGTCTGAAATGGGTCCAGAGTACTATCAGGGATGCACACCTGAACTCACTTCCTGGTACTTCTACGGGAGTTAGAACACGAAGTCAAGCTAGACATGAGGTAAATTTTGCACTCATGAGTTCAGTTGTTGAGAGCACCGAACCTGACACTGTTCGTGAGGCATTAGACCAACCACAGTGGAAACAGGCTATGGATGCTGAATATGATTCCCTGATTCAGAATCGGACGTGGGAACTTGTCGATCTGCCTCCAGGTAAGAAATCCATTGGCTGCAAATGGATTTTCAAAACAAAATATAAGGCAGATGGTTCAATCGACAAACACAAAGCATGACTTGTTGCAAAGGGTTATGCTCAGCAAGAAGGAATTGACTATGACGAGACCTTTGCACCCACTGCGAAGATCAAAACCATCAGAGTTGTATGTGCACTGGCAGCACAAAATGGATGGAAACTTCAGCAGATGGATGTCAAGAGTGCTTTTCTAAATGGTGATCTACAAGAAGAAGTGTACATGGCCCAACCTGAAGGGTTTGTAGACGAGCATCAACCACACAAGGTATGTCGTCTGATAAAGTCTCTTTATGGACTTAAACAAGCACCTAGGGCATGGTATATAAAAATTGATGATCACCTATTGTAGCATGGATTCACTCGTAGCCCCTCAGATACAAATTTGTATATCAAGAAGGTAGGAACAAAGATTGTCATTCTGGTTTTGTACGTAGATGATCTTGTGATCACAGGAAGTTCTGACAATCTTGTAGATGATGTAAAGAATGATCTGAAGAAATCCTTCGACATGACTGATTTGGGGCTACTTCACTATTGTCTTGGCTTAGAGATATGGTAGAAGAAGAATCATATCTTCGTCTCCCAGATGAAATATGCCAAGACACTCCTGGAAAAGTATGGGATGTCAGATTGTAAACCAATGTCCTCTCCTATGGAAAAAGGTTTGCAATTATCTAGATTCCAGGATTCACCACAGGTAGATGGCACTCACTACAGGCAGCTTGTGGGGAGTCTCATTTACTTGACTTATACCAGACCAGATCTTTTCTTTGCAGTGAGCTATCTCGCCAGATTTATGCAGGAGCCGAAGAAATGTCATTGGATAGCAGCAAAGCATGTGTTGAGATATGTCCGAGGTACAGTTGACTTTGGTCTGGAGTATCAAAAGAACACTCAGTTCTTCTTACAGGGATATACAGACTCGGACTATGCAGGATCCGTTGATGACAGGAAATCCACTTCAGGATATGTTTTTCATCTCGGATCTGGACCTATCTCGTGGATCAGCAAGAAGCAAACTGTTGTTGCTCTCTCATCCACTGAGGCTGAATACCGCGCTGCACGAGGAGCTGTGTGCGAAGCAATTTGGTTACGTCGCATTCTTGCAGATATAGGGATTCCTGAAGAGAAACCTCCCATCATTCACTGCGACAATCAAGGTGTGTTGAAGCTTGTGAAGAATCCTGTTTTCCATGAACGAACAAAGCATATTGAGGTCGAATGTCACTACATTCGTGAACAGGTCTTGAACCACCAAATTCAGCTCCAGTACTACCCTACTGATTCTCAGGTTGCAGATATTCTCACCAAGCCTCTCGGCAAGGTGAAGTTTGATTTGTTTAGGGGGTACATTTGTAAGAGCAATGTATTAAGGGGGGGAATGTTAGCATAATTAATACATTTGTTAGTATTTGTTATAATACAGTTGTATAACTGTTTTCCCTCACGACGCTCCTCATCGGCCTATATAAAGGCGTGCACTGTATTATTTTAAACATAGCAATACATTCTTCTTCTTTGCAGCGCCCATCAGTATGGTCCTTGTCCCTATGAAATCAGAAAATCCTGCACACCCAACTTTCTTCTCCTATGTTTCTTACTAGTTTCTCCTTTCATCTTCTTAGGATCATTTCCATCTTGGTTATCTTTTTCTTTCTTTCTGAATTGTTAACATAACACATCTACTTCATTGTTTCTAGAGCTCTTGATCTACTAGCATCAAAATAATTCACAGAAATGCTTTTGGCTTTATCATTATCTCTTGTACCGGATGCAGAAGCTCTATCCTGACAATTATACTTATAATGACCCTTTTTTTAATCTTAAAGCTCAGTATATCATGGATAACTTCAGAAATATTTCTTTCTTGGACCTGTGTTATACTTAAATGAACCCTGAACAGGACATTGTAAATTATTTTCCTTGAAGAAGGTTAATAGTTAACTATGCCCATACATTCCTGAGAAAATCTTCATACTCATATAGCATGCACTTTTGTAAATATTGTAGTGTACTCGCCTGTAGAGCGGTCTACTGGATTCTGGTAAATCAAAGGTGTTGAGTGTCCATTTCTTTACCTTAGTAGTCAACGGTCTTTGGGCTCCAATCAATCTCACGTGCTTTCTTCTAAGAAAACCTTCTTGCAATCTAGACATTTGAACTTTTGGGATCAACTACCCATGGGTGTCCTAGTAGTTGGTGCATACTTTCACTCGTTGTCTGCATCTCTGGCTTTATACTCAAGAATGACAGTGCTTACAGAGGAGAAATGAAGTCCAAACTGCACAGTCATGCCCAACCCATCTTAGTAATTCAATGAC
The DNA here is from genome assembly GCA_019776745.2 of Taxus chinensis. Classification (NCBI taxonomy): domain Eukaryota; kingdom Viridiplantae; phylum Streptophyta; class Pinopsida; order Cupressales; family Taxaceae; genus Taxus; species Taxus chinensis. The sequence continues at coordinate 420,528 of JAHRHJ020001566.1, read as the reverse complement.
CTTCCTTCAAGCAAGAATCTGGGCATCGAGCTAATCCTCCTGTCAGCTCTAGAACACAAGCATGATAATCCCTTTATCTGTCTGAACTTCTCTCCTTCTGGATAGCTTTGTGATATCGATCATGAGATCTACTTATTTCTATTAATTAAAGCTACTTCAAATTCTTCAACCCATAAACTATTCAGTTAATAGTAAATCCCAAAGAATTTTTCACATTGATCACCTGGAGTGAATTGCTGCAAACCATTTCTTAAGGGCTGAACCATCCAAAAAGGTAGGAAAAGAATTCAATTCCATTTGAGGCAGGAGTACCAAATATCTATATGATATCCATTAGACAAATCGTAATCAAGATTGTAGCAAAATCTTGACAAATGAAAGAGGAAGCATCTTCATGTACTGTCATAGGCTAGAAAAAAGTTTTGACATCTTCCCCATTTTTTTGGCAGATATCTAAAACCTACAGTTGCCACATACCAACTCACAAGTACATATCAGCCAAGCACTTAAATTCATGCACAAATAATTGTTTAAAAAATCACTACAATAGTAAGTGACTGATTACACCTTTCTACAGTAAAATAGGAATGACCACGGTTACATCTTGACTTACATAATGGTAAAAACTGACTTTACTGTGGTATCTATACACTAATTTACGGTTATTAAAATGAAGTTATAATCTACAATGTTACAAATAAACTATTCAAAAATAATAAAATGCCTAAGTTTAAGTTTTAATAAGCTGGTAGATACTATGTCATGATACATATAAGTTTAAAACTTAACTAAATGGTAAATACTATGCATGGTAAATAAGTGAAAAATTACTAGGCACATGCCTAACTTTTAGTTTTAATAAGCTTGGAGTCATCTTCGACTGCCTAATGTCTTGGAATGACTTTAGTGGGAATATCTCTCCAAAAACGATGGCACCAACGAGGAATGATCCCGGCAACTTTGGATAGTCCTTCATGTCGATCACTCAATCTGGCACTATACAGAATTCTCCACCGGGAACTTCTCCAATTCAATCCTATTTGATTATTCAAGCTTCAAATGCACAGCTACCTCAGTTTGGTGGATGGACATCTGAGGCAACAAAGAGTGTACAACAAACATGGTAACAGGGGTAAGAATATAGACTATGAATAAGACAGGAATAATGATAAATCCTGAATAGCAAGTGTAAACATTATAATTCATCAACATTCACAATTGTTTCAACGAATCTCATAAACATGAGGTACTTCAATGAAATTTTCTCATCCACTTGCCTAAATTCACTAATAACTTGTGGGAGAAACTTCACTTTACACCTTTTATGTACTTTGAGATTCACTGACCTTCAAATTTAATGGGTCAAGCAAGTCAAACACAAAAATCCTACATATTTCTCACTACTAGTCCTTATGTGTCTAATTGAGGGGGTGTTACACTTGGTATTAATAGCGGAGGTTCAAGCTCTCACCCATCTTGGCCAAGATAGGATAGTTCTCTTCCGGCCAATCATATGATGGTACCTAAACTCTGGTGATGGTTTACATGTAGGTGGTTCTTCTTAGAAGAGTAATGTGGTAAACCTTAAGCATGATGTTCAATCCATTTTAAATTTTCCACAATTGTGAAATACACATGATATGTATGACATCACTATAGTTCCCTTTGTTACAAATATTGATATTTCTAGGGATGCTAATCATTAGACTCTCTACTTTCTACTGTACCCCAATTCTTGAAGAGTTCATGTTTGAAGTATTATCTTGTGGTTGTGACAAATATGCTTTGTCTTTACCACAACAGTGTTGGATCCTTGTGTCATACTTGTGATATATTACCGTACTTTACTTGTAACGTATGACACCGATGTAACGGCGCCATTAGTTCTATCATGACGCCACTACTTATCCATGTTTTGAACAAATGGTATTCCTAATACACCATTGTTATTTCATAGAAAATTACGATGTTACATTTTTTATGTTCGACAGATTAAAGACATCAAATAATATATTTGTGTAACATGTAATGAACACTCATGTCATCATTTGATAACATATAGTGACATATCTTCTCCAACCATCATTGTCATAGATATTGCACTTTGATGTTTCTATCATGTGGTAAAGAGATGTTTGCATTCAGTGATTATGTAAACACACCTTGTGATCTACATCTTTATCTCTCCTGATCCTTGAAGACAAAAACATCTACATTAACTTGTTGGCCTGACAATTGTGTTAGTGATGTCCCATCCCTTACATTCTTGTTGTTGTCGAACCTTGCACTTCAAAAATCGATGACGCTAAGCGTCCCATCGGAATTTACAGGTGTATTTCCTCGCAGTGTGTGCAAGGTGGCATGGTCTCACCAATGACTAGAGCAAATCAAAGACTCAGTATATTGCAACCAATGCATCATCCCACTCTCCTTAGGTTTATTTTTTATCATTAACCTTCGTGTAGCAATACATTAAATAATTATCCTTGCAACAGTTGTAGGTGGTAATGATTTCTGCGTTATGAATGAATAACTCCTTTCCCAGCGCGAACCACAAAAAAGTACAGGATGTCACAACATTAGGATATTTCAAACTCTATGTGCCTAGGGCCATAGACATAGAAGACCTTTCTTGCAGGGGACGTTACTCTCAGACCATTCATAACCCGTAGGGAAGGCATCTATAATTTTTCATCATAAGATAAGTGGCCCAGGGAATCGGCATCAATTAACACCACTTAAGGGATTCATATCAGAGATTTTGTTTCTGAGTGACTGATGCTTTAGGATTCATCCATCATTACTATAAAATGAAAAATTTTGTACAAAATTTCGAAAAAGTAATTATTATATATGAATAACACATGCAAAACAGTGGATGTTTTGTGATGTTAAACCAGTGGATACACGTGGACATTAAAACATTGTTGAGAAATGTACAAGACTACACTTTCTAACTATGTAAAATCTTCATTTGTGGAATTGTGGAAAATTCAGGTTTGTTGTAGTACACTTTTGTTCAAGAATTATATGTCATCATAGATGTGTGACAGGTGCTATGCTTTTGGACCGAGTCTGTCTCTTACTATATTTGGTCAAGCTTTTTGATTCGGTACAGACATGAAAGTATGTGAAAGTATGCTTGTGAATCTTTAGTGTTGTGTTAGACCCTAGTAGGGTGTTGTGATTGCAGTTCATATTGGGAACCCACAAGAATGAATAAACCAAAACACTACAACAATGAATTTTTAAAAGAACTAAAACTAGAAATAATGAACCCTAAGAGAGAATTGCCAATCTTCTAGAACTTGAAAATTGCAAATTTAGACTTCCAAATCTTTCCCAAGGCCACCCCATGGCCGTGCTTTAGCATCTGAAATATTAAACATAGAGTGTATCTTTGCCCCCATTTGTTCCTTGTTGCTTGCCACTTCCTTCCCTCTATGTTATGTCGCATCAAGGACGGTGCTTTTCTTAAGGGGAGGAGGATGTAATGCCCCATTCGATTTCATTATCTACATTTGCTTCTTGACCCTGTTCCTTAACATCGATTGTTTGTCTGAGGCCCTTTTTGATCATTTTGTGTTGTGACCCAAGTGTTGAAGTCTTTTTTTAAAGTATCTTTCTTTCCTTCTTTCATTGTGTCATGCTATCTTGGTCTATTATTAGTTGTCGAGGGTATTTGGTAGCTTACTTTTCTAACATTCTTCTAGCGATCTAATCGTGCCTTCGATATATGGAATGCTCAATGTCGTTGTTTAAAAAAAAGGAGTGGGGCAGTTCTGATGGAATATTAAAATATTTTCGAGTTGTTTTAGGCGTAATTAATAAAATATACATAGCCTTTGAACCATGTTTAAAAATAAGCAAATAAATAAAAGTAAGGTAAAATAAATAAGAATAAAATAATAATAAAAGGGAGTTATCTCCCACCAAACTAGTCTTCTGCCAACCTTGGCATGTGTGGAAATAGAGAAAGGTTGGTGGTAGCGCCAAGTTGGAGGGGACTACTAGGATTAAATTTTAAATTAATGACTATTCACATGCTCCTCTTTGGCCTCTAGACTTTACTCATACCTTGTGTTGTTTCAAATTTCTAATTAAGGGTGAATTTATTGGAGCCACCAAATTTTCCCCCCACTTTATGGTCATTTTTGTTCATACCAGGTGTGAGGGAGACGTGAGCTCTAAGACCTTGTTTTTTGTGGTCTTTGTTGGCTGGAGGTGGGTGAAATTTATGGCAGCACAGCCATTTCTTTTTTTTCTTTCATTTAGACTACTTGGCTTGCGTTGGGGGACTAAAATGCCAAACCTAAGTTACTGGTCGTGTGTGTTGTTTTGTGAGGAGATTGTAGAATAAATGGAGGTTGGGAAGAATGCGTTGAAACTTCCAGCCAATCCTTTTGCAGGCCTGATCACTTACCTTTCTACCTACCCCCTCCATTCCTGTGTGAATTTATTATGAGCCACCTATTTATTTCCTTGTGGTTTTTAATTAAATCATGCTTTGACATATGTTTGCTGGAATGAAACACCTTTTTCATCCTGGCCACATACTTGTTTGGTTTTGTTTTATTCTTTCTGGTCTGATTTCTTTTCCTTGGTGCATGAGTAATGTTCATTTTATCCTCAGCTACCCAAGCAAAGAGTAGTTTTTCATACTCGTTTGGGGGGGGGGGAGAGAAGCCATTGAAATCATTCCTATCAATGCATTTTGTATAATAGTTCCTCCCTACGTGCATTTTTTTGTTTATCTGGGTCGTTTTTTTTTGCTGGTCTTGTTGAGCATATCCTGCAATCGTGTCATTTCTAGACCACATCTCTTTGAGGCACTTTGTAAGGAAGTTCACCTTTCCTCATGTTTTACTCTTCCACATTTTGCATTCAATCTAGGGTGCTGCAACTTCCAGGTGGGCTAAGCAGGTTGGACACTATTTTTTTGGTCATATATGGTGGAATCAGGGTCATAGATCAAGCCATTTTATGCACTGATTCACTATCACTGCCATCCTAGATACCACATTTTCCTTAAAATTATTGTAGATATATGTTTTGGTAGACTCCATACTCTGGTCATAACTTTCTTGTGCCAACATTTGGCTGTGAGAAGAGTATGGACCACCCAACAAGCTGGAGGACAGTGGAGTTTGGGCTTGAGATGCTGTTACAGACCCTGTTCAACTTGTGCTCTGTTGGTCGTCAGATAGGACTTTTTAGAAGAGCAACAGTCAGGGGACGAAAAGTACCTCCTCTTTAATGGGAGAGGTTCCCTTATTCTGAAATGAACTTATTTACAAATGTACAGAACATTGTTTTATGGTTAAACTTGGATATTACGAAAGTGTTTTCCACAAGGATCATCAGTTACACAAGGACTGAGGAAAGGGAATAAGAAGATGAGCAGAATAGCAACATTCAGAATTATAGATAGCAGAATAATTCTTCGTGTATGCGAGGCTTCAAAGAATTTTAAGACAAGATCATTTGCGATGGTTGAACGAGATTAAATTCAAGGACACAAAGTTCCATAAATAACCTTCTCCAGATTTGTTAATCAAGGACACAAAGTTCCTCCTTGGTTGTACAAGATCACTGTATTTACAAAACTGAACAGTATGCAATCAGAGAGACTAAACGAGTTAGGAACAAAATGATCTTCACGATATTAAAGGACAACATAGAGATAACAAGAATCAGATAGACAAAGAATGAAAAGCCCTTTTGTATTGATTTCTTTAAGATCTATTTACACTTTCAGCAAAAATTCCAAGTTCTTCCTCCCTTCAAAAAATGGCATGGAAAGGCCATTATATAGATTACAAGACAGTTACTTTTTCGTAACCGTTTCTTTTAACTAAAGAATAGTTAAGGACCGCCAGTTGCAATACCTTAACTGATTACAAAGAATACGAAAATAAAGGGAGGAAGGAAGAGAAAAGAAAGGGGAAGATAAGAGGTTTGAAAGAGATGGAAACTTGCAAGTTCAAATCCAACCACCAAAAACCAAAATTAATGCATGTTAATACACCTATAGCTTTATTTGATCCACCTCCCCTAGTCATCTTAGCTTATAGAAGAAGGAAGGAGATTTCTCCATCTCTTTATCAAACTCGACGTGAGTATGATAGTCTTTGTTTGCTTCTTCAATGGCAGACTGAAGAGAAACAAATTTCCTTCATCTTTTCCTTAGAGATGGAGCTTTCCTTGAATAGATGATCTTTGACAAAAGCTCTGAACTGAGCTTTGATTTCTTGCAAGGACAAGGAAACACCAGAGTTTTTCATCTTGAAGATGACAATGTATATCTTTGAAAGCAGCAGCTGCCAGTATCTTGAAAGCTTCTCCCTTTCTACCAGCTGTTCTTCATTTCTCCACAGCTTCCTCCAGGACTTTGATTTTCCACTCTACGCTGTAGACCCAGGATTTTGATAGATTGTCTTTGGCATCATCGAAAATCTTATTCGCCAGTAAGATGTTCTCATCTGTCTGTCCCATGAGGTGAAGGTCTACAATGCAACTGCTCCAGAGTTTAAGCTCTTTATCCATAGCCCCAATAGTAGAGGATAGCTTCTGTTTGCAAATTGTCTACCTTTCCATGTAGTTTGAAAGCTTCATCGATGAAGTTTAGCCCAACAACAAGCATGTCATCTACAATGGCTTCAATAGCTCTGCCGTACACAGAATACTTGTGCATATCTTTAATACTTTGCACTTCATCTTGGCTTAGAATTACAGGAGGCAGTAGAGCAGTCAAGGGGGTAGGGTCCAAAACTTTGTCCTTAGACAAAAGTGACTTGATAAAACTTGTGAGAACTTGGGCTTGTTCTTCTAGTTGTTCAATAGTCTGCTGCCCTTTCTCTACCCTTCCAATGACTCTTGTGACTATTTCCTGGAGGTTGTGAAATTTCACCTTCAGGAGTAGACTCTCCCATAGGGATCCTTGAAAGCTCCAAGTCAGATGTCAGCAAGTCTGATTCTGATTTGTCCACTGTAGGCTTAGCAATCTCCAAGAATTGCTGACCTTGGGCATCAGACACAATTTTGGAAGTAGTTCTGGCTTTCTTGGCACGAGAAGGAGTGGTGCCCAACAAGGCTGCTACAGCATCAAAATTTGGTCCCAAGCTTTGAGAGGAGGGATTTCTCTTCCTTTTTTTCAACCAAAAGGTTACACCCAAGCAAAAGAGGAAGAAGAATCTGCAGGAGAAGCAAGGGGACCAAGAGACAGGGAGCTCATGAACACTCAGGGTCTGTGCAGCTGTTGACTCAAGCTGAGATGTGAGTAGAGCACTGGAGGCAATGGCAGTAGAAGAATCAGTAGCACCCGGGAGTTCAGTGCTCTGGACCTCTTTGTCCTTATCTGCTGGATCTTCAGGAACATTTGCAGGAGTTGGGCATCTCGCTTTCTTCACTTTCACTGAGAACAATGATGTTCTCTGGCCCTATAGGCAACTCTGCCTATTTTCTTGGAGGGTCATTCTTTGCAGGCTCCTTCTTTACCTCTTTGAGTTTCTTCTTCTTGTATACCTGGGTAGATGGAGAAGGAGTAGATTCCACAGGTCCCTGAGTTGCTGAGGCAGGAGGGGTTTTTCACTGGTGCTTTGCCAATTTCCTTGAATTTCAATCCTAGATATGGGATTTTCATGCAAATCCTCCACTTGAAGGTGACTCTTTGTAGGTTTGACTGCACTCTATTTTTTCTCAACAAACAACTATGTCTCCTCTAAAAAATTTCATCCTCATAGTCTCTGTTTGAAAAACCAATCAATGGTTTAAAGTAGGATGTTGTCCTCTTGTTCACTTATTTTATAAATTCATCCTCCTAATACATTTATTCATACCATAATCTTCAATACCTTATAGGAATCCTTCAAACATGATAAAAATCAGTTGGGGGTAATACATAAGAAAGGACAGTCTACCATAGTATCTTTTTTGCAGTTCATGTTGGTTGTCAACAATCAGCCTGATAGTCTTACGAAGAGCAACAATCAGGGGACAAGAAGTCCCATCCTCTTTAATGGGAGAGGTTCCCTTATCAGATGAACGAACCTATTACACATATACAAAACATGATTCCATCATTGTGAAGTACTTGGAGATTGAACGGAGAAATGTTTTCCTGTCAATATTTTGGGCATCATCAAGTAGTACAATAAGTGACTGAGTTACCTATGATGTGAACGAGAATAGGATGCCTACAATCTTTTGGTCCCTACCAATTTCTATGGAGTTTATCCAGACTACCTACAGTAATTCAACCAAGACCATATTATGCATGCGATACATTGGAGTTTTAAAGGTGAATTCCATCAAATCCATATCAGCAACATGTATCATATTATTTCCTAAATTGAGTGTAATAACTACCATAGACATCAATCAATTATGTTTCTTCTATCCGAATAATCTCTTAGCAAGAATCACCCTTTAGCAATCTAATCATATACATGGTGAATGCATCGTTCATCCTTTTGAAGTGATGGTTACTGATCTTAGGGATTCAAATGTGATACATATAGCTCAAAGAATAGAAGCGTAGCCCTTCTGTATTGATTTCAACATGATTTATTTACACTTTCAGAATTCATAAGCCAAGTTGTATCCATCAATAGAATACATCAAGTAAGAATTCATGTGAGGAGAGTGCCATTAGTTAGTTTGGACATTTTCAAGTTGATTAGTCTCGGCTATCACAAACAATTCTTTTAACTAATTTATTAGCTTAAGGATTGCCAATCACAATATCTTAATATTTATGTAAGGACACATCTAGAGATGAAACTCATTAGAAGAGGGCATCCTCATTTTTCTGAATAAGGAGAGTGATGACATCTAGAAGGTGGTTCCTTAAAATCAATCCTATACATAGGGACCCGCTAAGCCTTCAAAATCTCACTTTACTGAGGGTTCTCTAAACCAATACTTAGCCACTCTGCTCTTATGTCTCTGCCCATGTCCCAATCTGACAAGCAATGGAGTCTGTAGTCCTTGGTTCCAAAGTGTTCTGAGGCACTTTTCCATTGTCTGCAAGAATCCTCAGTGGGAAGTACTAATAAAAGCTAGCATCAAATTGTGTCAAAGAGCTCCCCGTGTATATTGGTTAAATGATCTCCTTTGTCTCTAGGGTTGAAGCATGAACTCCGCATGCTAGCACTGTATCTAACACATAGAACAGAAAATTGGGAAACCCCCCTATATGAAAGCCAAACCGTTGCTCTCTGTAATTAGTCTATGCCAGTGGGAGTAGGGTTTTGCATCTGTCAATCCGTGCCCAGAAATCATCTAAAGCCAAGGTGTTGAACTTTGTTATCTCCGATATTTGGTATGGACAGTCTCCAGTGGTGATATTTGATCCGCATTGCCCTTTGTAATTTAATCTTCATGTTGTATGGCAATTCGGAGGGTGAAGCTGCAACTTCTTTATTTGGGAAGGAATTTTTCTTTTGGATAATGGATATGCACGCACTTCTATTACACCTGCAAAGGTTCGAGCAAAAGATAGCAATGGAAATAAGTGTGCAAAATACATAGGGGGCTATCGGCTACGTTATATAGCAGTGTAGGAGTGAGAGAAGGTAATGAATGCGCATTTAACACATACCTACTAATTTGAAAAGCAAGGTATTTGGGTAGTGCGGGAAAAATTTAGCACGAAATGGCACTTGGCTCATTTGGGACATTGTGGGACGCGAAAGCGCGAAGTACGCGGTTAGGCCGATTCGGGCGAATTGGGGAATACAAGCAATTACATGCTCTTGGATACCAACGCGGGATAAGACAGTGACGTGAAGTACGTGGCTCAGCCGAATCAGACGAAAATTCACACAACTGGTCCATGTGAACAATGGGACACCTGGGATGCGACGAGTTTCTAAAACACTTGCGCCCGAAAAGAACAGACTTCAGAAAAAAAATGGACTTGTGTGGAAATCGGAGGAACGGAGAGCCCAATCGAGACATGTGTGAGGTGACATGGGTGTAATTTATGCGAACACACGTAGAATTGGCCACATCGGAAAAAACTTGGAATTACTCAGTCCTGAGTGAACATTGGGATGTGATTTCTCTAAAAACGTTCTGATGGTACCTAAAAATGAACAGAAAAGCAATGCAATGCATAGAAAACAGGCCGATCAACGAATAGGGATTCCCGATGGAACTTGGGACACGTGAGGGACATTAAAATGTCCTGAAATATCCACACAACAAAGGAAACAGTCTTAAAATGACTCAAATTTAAGAAAACTGACTAATTGTTTACAAATAATTCTTTGGTATTTCACAGACCCTCATTAAGGACAATTATGAGAAGTCATCTTAAACTCAAAAAAATTGAAATTTGAGACTTTCTTAATAGCAGGAGAATTTGTGGGAAGTGTGACAATAATTGACTCTTTCTGGGGATGAACTATCTGTAAATTCAAGGAATGAGAACAAGGTGGGATCAAGAACTCTAGACAAACTATGGATAAAGTAGACCAGGACAAAATCCATTAGGCAACATAGAGTCAACGATGAAAACCAATATAGAAGACAACACACACATAACAAAGAAACACCACACAAAGAACAAACAAATAGGAACTATACAGAAGTGTACAAAGGACTGCCTAATCACCTATGAATTGTAACAATTTTAGGTATTCGCCCACTATATGGTAGTGGAAGAGAAGTTTCATCCATATAAGTTAAGGCAAAAAATGAATTTTCTACCAGCAATTTTTCTAATTTTGAAAGGACCTAACCAAAAAATAATCAAACTTACCATGACTTCCCTGAGGTTCATGCACATTTTATCCCACAGAGTAAAAAAATTTATCCATCCTGTGAAATATCTGGGTTTGGATTTCTTATCAAACAATTGACCTTTCACTTTCTGACTAATGTGCATATAATCATATCCAGCTACTTACCAATATATCTTCATTCAACTTCTGATAGGTACATTATTCTCTTCTCCAAAGCATCATGGTGAAATTTGTAGTCTTCAATGGCCTTCATTAAGTGCAAGGCTAGCAGTCTCTACAATTATTGGTAATTGAGCTTCTAGTTCCATATACCACCTGGAAAGGATACATCCCAATTGCTCTTCTTGGGCGTGATTCTATCTTCCCATAGAACATCATAGAGTTTCTTGTGCCAATTCCTTTGAGATTCATTCACTAAGTTTCCGAATTATGGTTACCAAATTTTTATTTTTTGATTCTTCTTTTCCATTTCCATGAGGATAGTAATATGAACAGTGTGCAAGGGAAATTCCATATCCATAACAAAAATCCATCAACTCAGTAAGAAGAAAAAATGGGAGCATTATCAGTGAAAATGTTGTTTAGGTAAACTGATACCTTGATCAAGATGTTTTATTTGATAAAATTACACACCACTTCAGAAGTAGTAATCTTTCACTGGAATGGCTTCTACCCACTTGGTGAAATAATCTGTCGTAGTTAATACATGAGTATGACCAGCACTAGAAGAGGGATTAAGTGTTCCAATGCAGTCCAAACCCCATTGTTGATAAGGTTCACTACTATTACTACTCGTTTAAGTGGTGCAAAGTAGGCCAATTTGGGTCATCTCCATGAAAGTTTGACAAGCTTCACATTTATCCTACCCATTTAGTTGCATCTCAGATCAAGGTTAGGCCAATAATAACTTGTACGAAGGATTTTATGAGAAGTCATAGCAGACAAGTAATTCACACCACAAGCTTGATCATGAAATGCTCAAGAGTAGCTTCTTTCTGTTTTTCCTCTATCCAAACATCATCAAAAACCTTCTATCTAACTCCTCGTTCTGAATAGGGAATTGTCCCAAAACACATGTTGTGCACTGACCTTAAATTTATGACAGTCCTCTTCTCCTTTGGTGGTAAAATGAGAGGTGAACATTCTCCATATGTCATAACATGAGCGATATCAGCATAGCATTCGTCAACTGAGCTAAGAAATAGAACGGTAGGAATGTCAGCTTTTCTCCTCCAGCAACTCATGTTTGGCTCCTTCAGCAATGAGCTCACAAAGACCCTTCCACGAACCAGCTTGGTCGGTTTGATATCAATGTCATACTCCTGGACCTTAGCCACCCAGTTTCCTCTCTTGGACCCAAATTCTTGCTGTGTAAGAATTGACTTAACAGTCGTATCTGGAACCAGCACCATGGAGTGAGAGTTGAGGATATAAAAGCGGAACTGCTTGACAGCCTTGACTACTGCAAAAGCATGCTTCTCCATCATGGTGTACTTTTAGCTCATGATCCTTCAAGATATAGCTCATGAAGGCAATTGGTAGCTCATGTCCATCAGAGTCTTCTTGGGTTAAGACAGCAGCCAGGGTATTATCTGTAGCGCATAGCAATAGATGATGAAATCTTTGCTGAAGTCAGGACAGGCCAAAACTGGAGTTTTTAGCAATAGCTTTCTTGATACCCTCAAAGGATTCCTTTCCTTCAGAAGACCAACCAAATGTTTGCTTCCCTTTCATCATCTGAGAAATATTCAAAGTCAATTCTGCAAAATCAGGGATGAACCTTCTTAAAAAATTGATCTTACCGAAAAGGAATGCACGCCTTTTTTACTGGTTGGGAGAGGAATTTGCTGGATGGCTTGAACTCGTTCAGGATCAATCTTGATACCATCCTTGGAGACAATGTGCCCTAATAGTTTTCCTTCTGTAACACAGAAGACAGATTTTTTTAGGATTTAAAGAAAATCCCATGCTCTCGGCATCTCAGCAGAACTGTTTCCAAAGTGATCGAAGTGATCCGCTCTTGTCTTTGAAAACACTGTCAGGTCATCAAGGTATATGACAATACATTTCCCTTTCAAGCTTCCAAAAGCCAGATCCATAGCTCTCTGGAAAGTGGCACCAGCATTAATCAGCCCAAAAGGCATTCTCTTGTAGGCAAAGGTACCCCAAGGAGTGGTGAAGGCTGTCTTGTGTTGATCTGCAGTATCAACCTCTACCTGATTGTATCCCGAGAATCCATCAAGCATAGATAACATTTCAGATCCTGTTACTGCTTGCAAAATCTGATCCATCATAGGCAGAGGGTAGTTATCTTTCAGAGAAGGCCTGATTCAGGTTCCTGAAATCAACGCAGATGCGGATCTCACCATTCTTCTTCCTAACAGGCACAATGTTTGCAATCCATGTTGAATGGTGAATGGGAAAAATGATTTTAGCCTTCAACAATTTCTGGATCTCCTGAAAGATGGTGTCAGCTATTTTGGGATTATATGCCTTTGTTTCTGCTTGAAAGGCTTGATTCCTGGTTTGAGAGGGATAGAGTGCTGCATTTCTTTTGGCTTGAAGGCTTTTAGATCTTCATAAGAATATGCAAGAACATCCTTATACTTCCTTAGAAGATCAATTGCTTTCTTCTCCTCTCATCTGATGTGCAACATTTCCCAATATTTACCAGCTTTGGGTCATCAGAACTCCCTAATATCAATCTTATCATACTCAGCTGATTGCTGAGGTCCAGTAGAAGCTTTAGATTTCACATATCTGTCATGTTTATCAAACAACTCCTCCAAACTCACCAAACCTTTGGGAATCTTGTTTCCTTTGAGTTTAATGCACCCTTCCTGATCTGTTTCTTCTCCTTGGGTGACAGCTTGGTCAGAGGACACACTCTCACGAGGCAGGTTGTCACTTCCCTCAAAATACAGTTGCTCGAAATTACCTTGAGTTCCAGGAAGGAAAGCAAATGCTGGTCATCGTTGAAAACTTGCCAGTTATTGGTATTGTCAGGGAACACTAGGCCGGTGGACCATTTCGAGGAGAACTTTATCTTCCTTTTATCAACCAGAGGTAAACCAAGACAAAAGAGGAAGAAAATCTGCAGGAGAAGCAAGGGGACAAGAGACAGGGAGCTAATGATACTCAAAGGTCTGTGCAGCTGCGACTCAGCTAGAGGCAGGAAGAACAATGGAGGTAATGGCGGGCAGAAGAATCAGTAGTACCTGGAGTTCGCGCTCTGGACTTCTTCTCTGTATCTGTTGGATTTTCAGAACACTTGAGGAATTGGGCCCACCTCACTGTCGCACTTTCACTGAGAACGATGAGTTGCTCTGGGCCCCATAGGGCATTCTGCCTGGCTTCCTGGAGGGTCATCCTCGGCCGGCTCTTCTACCTCTTTGGTTTCTTCTTGTATACCTGGTAGATGGAGAAGGAGTAGATCCTACAAGGCCCTGAGCCTATTGAGGCAGGAGGGAGTTATCACTGGTGTCTAGGACTCTGGGAACTGATGTTCCCTTATGGGTGCGAATCAATCTTTGGAGGGGATTTCTGAGTGCCTCTTGAATTCTCGCGAATCGTCTTACTGAAACAAGACCCTAGTTCTGATCAAGACTGGGGCAATAATCTCAGCAGATTCATCTCTTTCTTTTGTTCCAATCCAGGTCCTCCAGAGGGGGGCTTAATAACATTTTCGTATTCATACGGAATATAGCTAGAATGTTCCTCTGAGACCTGCAGGAAAATTGTACAGGCTGAGTTCTTGGAATCAATGCATTTTGGGAGAACTGACAATGCCTTCTTCTGGCTTCAAAAAATCATCTGCACAGGTCGGGCCCAGTAGATGTATGCCCTGTGATGATAGGACTATATGATGTTCCTTCAATGAAACTTCTTCAAGTAAAACAGTTCTTGCTTGAAGAAATGAACAGTGAAGGGACCAGGGCCTCTTACGTTCGAGCATCCAGGGCGTTTACATGTGTAGTTTCCTCAGAGAGATGGAAAAGTAGTATGCCAGAATCTTCTTGTCTTTCTGAAAGTTCTGTGCAAAACTGTCCAGTGAGTCTGCAATCTCGATCAAGGCCATTTAGTCGTTGCAAGAACATGCGGAAGCCGCAGAGGAAGTGTTCTCATGCCAGCAAGCCTGAGGGGGGGGGGGGGGGGGGGGGGGGGGGGGTGGGGGGGGGGGGGGGGGATAAGGGAATTTCTGAACTGAATGAACATAGGACCTCCATGTGGGACTCAGGTAATCCCAGCTTCGTCTGAAAAACTCCTGGCAGTGTCACCTGCGAGCCAAATCTGACCATTACATGGTGAAGGCATCATTGACCCTTCTGAAATTGCGATTGCTGGTTCTAGGGTTGAACTGCGGGCAATAAGGCGTACACTGGATGTCTTGTGCGCATCAATGTAGGAAAAGCCAAACCATGTGCCGGGAAGCGGCATAGGGTGTATAATAAGATCGAAGTCATGAAGAACTTTTCGTTGGAGACCCATTGGATAAATTCACTCGGCCAAATTCATGCTTATGATTTCGGCCAATTGATGTTTTGGTCCTCGCACACCATGTGATGAGCGGGCACATCCAGAAATGAAACTCATGGTTGAGGGCCAAACCCATAACCCGAGCCAACAGGATTAAAAATATGGACATTCTTCATTGAAAATCCACCCGGAAGGGTACAAATTTTTTGTTGTTGGTTGTCAGACGAGAAGCTCCTTCCTAGGGTTCTTCAAACCAAACCTCGCCACTCGAGCTTTATATTTATCACTGTCTTGGTCGAACATGGGCCTGTGCTTGATCACGAGAGACGGACGATGGCTTGTCCATCTCCGGAATCCTCAGAGCGCTCCCAAGGGCGGGCGTTAGCTTGGCAATGAGCTCACAGTGTACATTTGGTCAATTCGCTCGAGTCGGGGTCGAAGTGAGACTCCGATGAAGTACCGTATCAGCACACGCACTGAGAGAGGGAACCTCGGAGAAAAGCCAAACGCCATCATTTAATTCATCTGTGCCATCGGCGTAGGGGTCTGCATCTGTCATTCTTGACCAAAATTGCCGAAGTCGAGATGACGGGCTTCACTGTCTCCGTAGTGCTAACGGCAAACTCGAGTGCAGAAATCTGGGTATCTGCAAAGCCTCTGTCTTTCATACCAAGAATTATAAAATTAAAAAAACCATAATGGAACAACTTTTCCAGCAGGTTGGGGTACATTGGAATCCGAAATTGGTTTCGGCTCAAAATCAAGGATGATCCACGAAATCCTCCCTCCAAGGGTAACTTAGATATAGAAAAGATCGATAATGAAATGGAAATACAGTAAAATGGTTAGGTTGCAGGTGGAACAAAAAGGTGGCATTTATCTAAAAATTTGATAGCATTAGTTAATCCCAATGATTTGGAACTGGTTATTGCGTTTGATTATGGAAAATGGTAAGAAGGAAGAGAGAGAAAGAAAAACAAGAATGAAGGGCAAATTGAATTTGAATAGTATTTCCATTGCATGATGGGAAGTAAATAGGGTCTCAATTTTTTTTTTTGTAGGTGGGTTGTTTTCCTATAGATTCTTTAGCCTTTAGGGAATTATTTATTTCCTGAGGTTTTGGCCTCATTTATGTTGCAAATGGAACAGGTCCCTTCAACCTGCTTTATCAATAAAAAAAACATCTGATTAGTTTTCAAAACCAAATACAAAAATAAATATCTAGTACATAAGGTTTAGATTTATCAGGTTCATAGGAGTGTGTTGGTTTTCAAATAGATTTTTCTAGGAGAGCAAAACAAGTCGTTTGTTGTTGCCAGAAGTACCCCTCTTTAAGGGAGAGGTTCCTTATTGAGACACGAACTTATTTACAAATATACAGAGGGTCATTTTATGGTTTTGAATCTTGGATACCACGAAATGTTTTCCACAAAGATCATCAGTTACAACCGGGCTGAGGAAAGAGGGTACGAAGAAAGCAGAATAGCAAACGTTTGGAATTATAGATAACAGAATAATTCTTTACGAGTGCGAAGTTGCGGGGAATTTTGAGAACAAGATTATTTGCATTAACTGAATAAGATCAAAGACACAAAGTCTTCAACGACCTTCTTCAAATTCATAATCAAGACACAAAGTTCTTTCTTGGTCGTGCAAGATCACTGTATTTGCAAAGCAATCAGCAAGACTAAGAATTAGGTACAAAATAATCTTCACAATACTAAGGAAAAACACAGAGCTACAAAGATTCAGATAGAGAATGAAAAGAAATCCCTTTTGTATTGATATGTTCAAGATCTATTTACAATTTCGAGAGTATGCCAAGTTCTTCCTCCTCCCCAAAATGGCGTGGAAAGGCCATTATATAGCTTACAAGTCGGTTACGACTTGTAACCGTTTCTTTTAAATTAAAGAATAGTTGAGTATTGCCGGTTGCAATACCTTAACTAATTACAATGAATACGAAAAGAAAGGAAAGAAGAGGGAAGGAGAGAGAGAAGGGACAGGTGGCCGGCTACTGGGAGGGACCTCACTGTCTTCAGAATCCGCTGCCTGAACTTCTTCAATGACTCAGCTATATCTCTGCCACGAGGGACTGATGCGTTAGTTGCAGACTGAGTCCAAAATCCCAGGCATTTCTCCATCTCTTTATCAAACTCGACGTGAGTATGATAGTCTTTGTTTGCTTCTTCAATGGCAGACTGGAGAGAACAAATTTCTTTTATCTTTTCTTTAGAGATGGAGTCTTCCTTGAAAAGATTATCTTTGACAAAAGCTCTGAACTGAGCTTTGATTTCTTGCAAGGATGAGGGAATGCCAGAGTTTTTCATCCTGAAGATGACAATGCATATCTTTGAAGTCTGAAGCTGCTAGCATCTTGAAAGATTCTCCCTTTTTGCCAGCTATTCTCATTCTCCCTACAGCTTCTTCCAGGACTCTGATTTTCCACTCTACACTGTAGACCCAGGATTTTGATAGACTATCTTCGGCATCATCGAAAATCTTATCGCCAGCAAGATGTTCTCATCTGTCAGTCCCATGAGGCGAAGGTCTACACAATGCAACTACTCCAGAGCTTAAGCTCTTTATCCATTACCCCAATAGTAGAGGACAGCTTCTGTTGCAAATTATCTACCTTTCCATGTAGCTTAAAAGCTTCATCGATGAAGTTTAGTCCCGGCAACAAGCATGTCATCTCCACCATGGCTTCGATAGCTCTGCCATAGACAGAATACTTGTGCATATCTTTAATACTTTGCACTTCATCTTGGCTTAGAATTACAGGAGGGTAGTATGGTGGTAGAGTCAGTCAAGGGGGTAGGGTCCAAAACTTTGTCCTTAGACAAAAGTGACTTGATAAAACTCGTGAGAACTTGGGCTTGTTCTTCCAGCTGTTCAATCGTCTGCTGCCCTTTCTCTACCCTTCCAATGACCCTTGTGACTGTTTCCTGGAGGTTATGAATCTCACCTTCAGGAGTAGACTCTCCCATAGGGATCCTTGAAAGCTCCAAGTTAGATGTCAGCAAGTCTGATTCTGATTTGCCTACTGTGGGCTTAGCAATCTCCAGGATTGCTGACCTTGAGCATCTGACACAATCCTGGAAGTAGTTCTGGCTTTCTTGGCACGAGAAGGAGTGGTGCCCAACAAGGCTGCTACAGCATCAAAATTTGGTCCCAAGCTTTGAGAGGAGGATTTCCTCTTCCTTTTGTCAACCAGAGGTTGCACCCAAGCAAAAGAGGAAGAAGAATCTGCAGGAGAAGCAAGGGGACCAAGAGACAGGGAGCTCATGACACTCAGGTCTGTGCAGCTGTTGACTCAAGCTGAGATGTGGGTAGAACACTGGAGGTAATGGCAGTAGAAGAATCAGTAGTACCTGGAAGTTCAGTGCTCTGGACCTCCTTATCTTTATCTGCTGGATCTTCAGGAACATTTGCAGGAGTTGGCATCTCACTTTCTTCACTTTCACTGAGAACAATGATGTTCTCTGGCCCTATAGGCAACTCTGCCTGTTTTCTTGGAGGGATCATTCTCTGCAGGCTCCTTCTTTACCTCTTTGAGTTTCTTCTTGTATATACCTGGGTAGATGGAGAAGGAGTAGATTCCACAGGTCCCTGAGCTGTTGAGGCAGAAGGGGTTTTCACTGGTGTTCCAGACTCTGGAACTGATGCCTCCCTTATGGGTGTCGAATCATCCTTTGGAGCTAGATTCTCCTGAGTGCCTCTTGAATTCTCGGATCTTCTTACTGAACCAGACCCTAGTTCCTGATCAAGACTGGAGCAAGAATCTCAGCCAGATCATCTCTCTCTTTCCTGTTCCAATCCAGGTCCTCCAGAGGGGTGTGCTTAATCACATTTTCATACTCATAGAGAGTATAGCTCAGAATTGTCATCCTGGAGACCTTCAGGAACTTGGTACAGACTGAGTTCTTGGATCAATTGCAAGGGAGAACCTGCCACAATGCCTTCTTCTGGCTTCAAAATCATCTGCACAGTCAGCCCAGTAGTAGTCTTCTGTCGGTCTGTATATCTGCCCTATGATGATAGATATATTATCTTGAGGTTCTGTTCAATGAACTTCTTCAAGTCAAAACAGTTCTTCTAGGCTTGAAGAAATGAAACATGATAGGGACCAGGGCTCTTTCTATGTTCTGAGCATCCAGAGCTGTTTTGCATGTGTAGTTTCCCAGAGAGATGGGAAAGTGCAAGCCAGAAATCTTCTTGTCTCTGCAAGTTCTGTGCAACTTGTCTAGTTTGAACCTGCATAGGGGGTGCCATTTTGGTCATTGCAGAACATGGGAAGCCGCAGAGGGGTTGGCATAGCCAAGAGCCTGATATACTGGAAATTTTCCGAATTTGAACTGAATGAAATAGGCTCCATATTGTGATATATCAGGTCATCACCTTAGGTTCATCTGAAAAAACCTTCTCTGAAAAAATCTTCTACAGAGAGCATCTAGTCGACCCTTCGAGCAAGTTTGCCAGTATGGACTGTAATGGATCATGACCTTGTGGAAATTGCAATCATGGACCTCTTCTACACTGGATTACCTAGTCTCTGTAAGGTGTAATAGGTAGAAAAAGCGCTTCATAGGGTGCCAAATAAGAATAATAGAATATCTCTCATGGCTTCATCTAGCCTCGTGGAAGTCACTTCTGTCATTGGCATGTTTCAATGCACTGGAGGAAATTGCTTGGAAGCTGATGTGCACAAGTTCAATAGCCAGAGAATGGGTTGATATTTTTGGAATAGAACCCTGAAACGTTCACTTTCCATGACGAATGAGTGGAGAAGGGGCATTCTGCAGCATAACTGACAGTGATCTTTAGGGAAATACCTATTCTGAATCTAAGGTCCACCCTATGCTCAGTCCTGATGACATGGAAATTCATGAATCTTGGTGAAGCCACATCCTAGAGGATGGCCTTCTTGGGTTCAAGAAGCAAGCCAAATTTTGAGCTCAGAAAATTTGAAATCTGAATTGGCGTAGAGGGGTAAATTGAATGAATGGCTCCATTGGTAAAATATCAGGAGAAACCATCTGAAAACCCAGAGTTCATCCAAGGTAATAAAGGGGTCATCATTCTTGACCAGAGCTGACCCGTACATGGTGAAGACATCATTGACCCTTCTGAAATTAGGAAACCTGCTGGTGATGCTGAACTGTGACGGGAAATACTAGGTAACTGGATCCATCCACTGTGTCATATAGGAGAAGCCAAACACGCCCGATGCTGCTAGGGCCCCAACATCAGATACGAAGTGAGAATTGAAAGAACTTCTTTGTTTGCTGACAATGTTAAATGCTCGGCCAAATTCATGCTGATGATCTCTTGCCCAGTTGATAGTTTGTGCTTTCCCTGGCACACCATGCTAATGATGAGCGGGCACATCCAGAAATGAAATTCATTGGTGGAGGGAAAACCCATGACCCGAGCCAACAGGATTATGAAGTCTGACAGTTCTTCGTTGAAATCTGCTCGGAAGAGGGTTTTGGTTAGGCGAGAAGCGCCTTTCTTAGGGTTCTTCAACCAAGACTTTGCCACTCGCGCCTTGTATTTATCACTGTCTTGGTCAAACATGGCCTGTGCTTGATCCCGAGAGACGACTATAGCATTGTCCATCTCCGGAATCCTCAGAGCAGCTCCAATGGTGGCAACGTCCAGCTTGGCAATGAGCTCCCCGTGTACATTTGTCAATTCGCTCATAGCGGGGTCGAAGTGAGCTCCGCATGAAAGTACAGTATCAGCACACTGCACTGAGATAGGGAATCCTCTGGTGAAAGCTAAACCGCTATCATTAATCATCTGTGCCATTGGCGTAGGGTTTGCATCTGTCATTCTTGACCAAAAATTGCCGAAGTCGAGATGACGAGCTTCACTGTCTCCGATATTGCTAACGGCAGACTCAAGTGGAGAAATTTGCTCCTGTCCCTGAAACTTGATCTTCATATTGATAGATTCGGAGCTGCGACCCAGACTCTGGAAGGAATTTGCAAAGGGAAGGGATATTGTGCAGGTTTTCAAATTGCAAGGGTTCGAGCAAAAGATAGCATGGAAGCAATGCAAAAAATGCAAAGGGGAATGCTCGTTATATAGCCGTTTGAGGAGCGGAATGAATTTAATGCGCATTGAATACACAACCACCAATTTGAAAAATATCATACTTGGAGTGAGCGGGAAAAACTAAGTGTGAATGACACTAGGTACGCTTGGGACATGTGAGATGCGAATGGACAAAACACGTGGCTCGGCCGGTTCAGGAGAAACAGGGAGAGGACGCACAAATGCATTTGGGACAAATGGGACGAAAATGTGTGAAGTACGCGATTCGGGTGTTTCGGCCGAAATTGGAACAGCAGGCCCGTTTGGACTTGGGACATTTGGGACAAAAAGTTTCGAAGTACGTGACTTGACCGGCTTGGCCGAAATTAGGAAAGCTCGTACTTTTTCAAATGGGGCAGTTGGGACAGGAAAGTGTGAAGTACGTGGGAAGGATGATTCAGGTGAAATTGGAACAACACGCAAAATAAGTTTTGGGACACTTGGGACAAAATTTTCCGACGGGCCCGAAAATGGGACAGCTTCGGGGATTTTGGCCGATCGGGGAACAGAGTGCATTTTTGTACTTGGGACAAATGGGACAAAAAGTTCCGACATGCCCGAAAATCACACAAAAAAGACCCAAAACACAATTTTTTTAACTTCACTACTTAGGCACTTCAGAGAAGAACTCTTCAACTCAAAATTTTGAAAATTTTACTCTTATTAGAGCGGGGAATTTTGAGTGGACAACACTATTAAAGGGAACCTAAGGGGTCGCATGTCTCAAGGGCGATGGTTCCAATGGAATTTAAATGAGGTGAAAGGTTTTAAATGATGGAAGTATTACAATATTTGGTATGGGCTAGTAGACTTGGTGGAGGCTTACATGGAAGCTCTAATAAAAGATGGAATTGTATTGTTCTATTGAATTGGCATTTGATAGATTTAGGAGGTGGTGGAAAGGAAAGATAAGTGGGAATTTTGGAATGAATGGCATTTATGGAATTTATGAGCCTCAGTCTTTATGTGCAAACAATCTTTGAAACTTAGAAGGTAGGTTTGTAGGAGGTCATTTGGTTTTTCATGCATGGAAAATTTTACTCTACATGGAGCTAACGGGTTCTTCGAACCAGAAGTTTGACATTCACTTCAAAGATATTTTTGGTTTCTTTAGTCTATTTTTGATCGAAGGAAATTATATGAGGTGTAGGAGGAAAATATGTTTGATTGTTGATCTTTCATGGAGGAGAAAAAGAGTTGGAAGCTCAGTTGGAAGTCTCCTTCGATTTGGTGGAAGCACTATCAGGCATGATAGGCTCTAACTATTTAAATTATTTGCTTTCTTCTAAATGATTCATTAGAACAACTCTACTCTCATGAGATTCTTATTTTCATGTCTGTCTGGATATTTTCTGCTAGGTTTGGTAAATCTTTGTGTTGTTTGGATTTGTATCCATGGCTAAAGTAGTTTTGTTTGAAAAACATCTTTCCGTGCAAGTTTTATGACCAGCATGCAATTGAAAATGGTATGAGAAACTTGTTTCTGTATCTCTATTTTTACACTCTATATCTTATTATCAAAGTTGTCGTGCTTTGAACTAATCTTCGTGGCAATATAAGGATCTAAGTTTAATGTAAACTTGAGCTCCATTTGATGTTGCTTCTAGGTTGTGGTTTTGGATGTAAACTTGTATTGGAACTTTGTGTTTTGATTAAACTTATGTTGGAGCTTCGTGTTGATTTGTACCACTGTTTAGAAAACTTATGCATTGCTGAATTGTTGCTTGGATTTTTTATTTAACATTGTACTCGCATTATTTTTCTAGTGTAGTTCTAAACATTTGTGTGTGAAGCTTGGGTTTGTCACTGTACTCCTATTTAACACTTGAGTGTTATGAGCTTGTATTTTGGTCAATTCATTCAATTCTGTTATGGTATTTCGTTTTGGGTTATTCTTTTATTAAATGACTAAGCTTATAATCTTTATTTGAGTGACTACTCACCATGGAACTGGGTGAAAGTTTATTTGAGTTATTTAAAATCTCTTTGAGATTTGGAACTGGTAACATCATGCCTAAGAAACGTAGAAATTAAGTTCTATGACTATATCGAGATGGTATGGGCATGGGAATTGGAGGAAGTGTTCTTTCCCCTCTTTTGTAAGGGAATCCCACATTCTGGGTTGACTATTTTGTTGAAGCCAAGTCACCTTTGTCACAATTTTGTGGACGTGAGGTTTTGTTTTGAAATTCTATTCCTATTGCTTTGGAATTATTATTGAGACATCTTCTGACTAAATGTTTCTAGTTCTTTCTCTCTCTTCTGTCTCTTTAAATAAATTTAGGCCTTGGTGGAAGATTTGGGTTATTACCTTGGACACTGAAATAATTAGGAAGGATACCTTCTCCGTTCAGTTGTATTGAGTTTGATTCTTTTGAATTAATGAACTACTTACCTTTTTGTATTTAGTGGTGAGGCAATTGTAAGTCTCCAGTCTTGGGTTCATAGGTAATTCTGAACTTTATAAATTACTGTTTTGGGATGTTATTCTCTACTGATACAATGATTGAGTCTTTGGCTTATTTTTTGAGAAAAAAATTATATATATATATGTATTCTTTTGTGAGTCAGTATATGGTTCGGGTCTACAGTATGCTTTCATCCTAAATTGGCTTGAAACTAGAACTTCTTTTGTTTAGTTGAATGAAATGATTTATCAAATGGTTCTTTCCTTATTTGAGTTACCATTCCTCTGTCCTTGGATAAGCTCATTATGTTTGAACTTCTTCTGTACTCAATTCTATTTTGAGATAGTGATTTATCCTGAAACCTGTTGGTCTACCTTGTTCGAATCATTGATTGAAATAATATAGAGAGCTAGTAGCCAAGAGGGTTCTGCTGATAAGTAAATTGATACTTATGGGTTCAGACTATTGTTGACTAGTCTTGCCTAGTTTATATGGATAGGAGTAGGTTTGTCTCTTGTACTCTTTATCTTTTGTGAAGAACTTGAGAAGAGATTAACTCCTCTTTAGGGCTACTTTGTTTGTGAACATTTTTTTCTGATCTTTTATTGATAACTTCTAGCATGAAGAGTTGGAATTGGAGTTACAGTTGGACTATTCTGGTTTTCCTTACCTTCTTGTATTGGTTATGGAATTCTATTTTGATGTATATTCTAATGTTGAATGTGTAATATTGTTACCCGGAAAGGAACAGGTAATTCATGTTATGAATCTGGTCTGTTTTTAGATGTTATAGGTTTGGGCATGGTATGCATTGGTTCTTTTATTCCTTACTTATGATTTAGATGAATCATCCTAGAATGAACCATGTTGTATACATTTATTTTGTCTCTTAGAAAAGATAAATGTGGTATTCTATTAGGATAGAATTATAAGACAATGGGATGACAAGATATATTGTTGTTTACAAGCCATTGATAAGATTAATAGAACTTTAAGATCTTAGGAAAATATTGTTTATTATATTTTGTTCTTCTCTTTAAAGTTGATCTGGATTTATTAATGTACTTCCTTTCTATTTGTTATCACTTATGTTGATTGTATGATGTTTTAATTATCTCATTAAAGCAGTGTTTCTTTAATGAAACAATTAGTGGAATGTACTTCGTTTTAATGATTAGTGCTTATCATGCTCAGTTCATTGAACTGACCCGTGCTAGCGATTTTTGCAGATGGACAATTTTAGTGGTAAATGAAGGAAAAAACTTATATGATGCATTGGTTGATATATGTCTAATTCTTAGTAAAGAATTTGATTCGTTTTTTTGTTGTATTAAAAAATAAAAGTTGTATACTTTATAGAATGAGGGTTGTTGTTATGCGGTTTTCCTAAAGATCATAGTCTTGTAAATTTTATAAGTTGTAATGATGAATTGCGAGTTGTGATTTAATTACATTGGTTGTGTAAATTATCTCGTACCTTTATAAAGAAGATGAAAGTTATCTTGTTGATATTCTTTATATTATACTATGCTTATCTTGTTATCTTTGATAAGATGGATAATGGGAATTAGTTCAATTTCCCTTATAATGAAGCAACTTGTTGAGTTGCATAATATGATGTGTTTTATCTAAACAATTTAACATAGTAATGTGTTGCGTAATAAACATGAAGTAAGAGCTATGGATATTGGGAATGATATACCCTAATACTTAATCATGTAGAGAAAGACTCTTTCTCTCTCTTAATTGAATATAAACCTAAAAGGTTTGGAGATATGATTACTAATTATTAGACTTCATTTTGTATGAAGTCTAATTTAATTGGATATATGTGGTTGTTAAACCTTCCTAAAATTTAAAGTACATTTTAAAATGAAACTTATGATATCGTTGTCCTATGTTTTTGTTAACTGCTGGTTAAATGGTGAAAATGAACATTAAAACCAACCATAAGTTAAGGAAGTTCTTCATGGACTAAATGAAATAAATATAGGAAAGAACTTATGGAGTGTTGGATTAGGGTTTAACAGGGTTGCTATAATCAAGACATAATCCAAATTAATAATTCATTAACGATCTCCTTGGGGTATGTACATCTTGATGAGGTAGCTTTCTGTAGGATGTTGGAACATGCCAAATGTAGGGCTATAATTTCAAGAAGACTTAGGTCTTCTCAAGAATACAACATGTTGTAGTTGACATGTGGCATCACCCTTCGCATTGATCATCTAGATCTACACACAATAAGAACTTGGACTTTAACTTAGTTTCTCTCTAGGTCAGGTTAGTGGCATATTTAGGATAGGAAGTAGACTTCCAATGGCTTAGGGTACCTTGGCACATCCAGTTGACTTAGGTCAACTGAGTATGCCCATTTACCCTAAGTACATTGTGAGCATCTTCCTATAATAAGTTATGTTTCTAACTAGGGCTAGGGTTAAACCTGGGACAAGTGGACTGATAGTAGTCAGTAAATACTAATCATGATAATAGAGGAGTGAGGTGAAGGACATATTCTAATATGATGACTATTTCATCTAGGAATAGTGATATACACAATATGTTGTAAATCTTTGGCCAAAGTATCGCAAGTTGCTGGTTGCATTGTCCTATGTCACCAAGTTTAAAAGAATGTGATATCAGATGAATATTGGTAACATATATTTAGATATGTTCTTTAAATAGATCACTCAATACCCGAGTGTAGGGTAGGAAATCCAAGTATATGAAGTATACAATATGTATTCAATACATAAGATAACATAAATAGATCGGTAGAATACCAAGTTATGAAATGAATAGATTGGTGGATCACCAAGTCATTTACAGCTGCATATGGTTATCTATTTGAATTTGATTGGCATGGAATGTTTTTTCTAAAATAATGCTTTATTTAGAATAGAGAACATTATATATTTAAAAAAAAAAGTAAAAAAATCCCTTGTTTCTAAAGTCTTAAAATGGGAATGTTACATCTTGGTATCAGAGCTGAAGGTTGTATCTCTTGGAACTATTGTGTCCATAATCTGATGAAAATTAAATTTTCTTGTAACAGAAAATGGTTAGAACAAGAGGAAATATTGGAAATAACCCTCCACCTGAGGAAGCAGTAGCAATTACCTAGAAGCTCGATTATATCCTTGTTGCCTTGTTAGACACAAGAGATCATTTGGCTTTACTTGAATAGCAACAAGTAATGGGTAATGAGGAGGAAGAATAAGCTGATAACAATAATCAGCCACCTCTAAGAGGACAATGCCAATCTAGGTGTTTATAATAACAATACTAATATACCTATTCAGCCTGAAGAACAAAAAGGACTAGGCTAGTAGTTTAACTCGCTAATGACATAAAAAGGATAAGTCCACCTTAAGTTTGATGGCACCACATCAGGATGATGGAGCTGAGAACTAGCTCAGCGATAATGGAGAAATACTTTGCAATAAGGAATTTCTGAGAAGAAACAAAGGTCGATATGGGGAGCATATTAGCTTTCCCATGAAGCATCTTCTTGGCTGGGACAGACCGTAAGGCTGAATTGAATATTGATGAAGCTAATATCACATAGGACCAATTTAAAGGTTAGTTTAGGTAAGCAATGATGGCTGCCACAACATCTACTATGACCAGAAAATGATTGAATTCTATAACTTAGCTCAAGAAAAGCTTAATTGTAGCTGAGTACTGGGAGTGATTTACAAAACTCCTTAAGTATGTACCATCAGTACCAAACTGATAAGAAGTTTAGGATATGGAAATTCATTGTGGGATTGAATCATCATTATAGGGGGAGAGGTGGATGTTCACAGCCCAACCACGATGGAAAGGGTTGTTGAAAAATCCATAAGATAAGAATAAAAATTAAAGGCAATTTCTATTCACAAGGAGGAAGTAAGGAAGAAAAATCCAAACTCCTCTTCATCATCTCTTGCACCTAAGAAAGCACCATGGAAGAAATTTGGAATGAAAAGTAAGTTTTCATCTGATACTATTAAGAAAGTAAGTAACAAACAAGTTTGTTGGTAATGCACGGAATAACTTTGCTAAGAACAATAATAATGGACTGAAGTCATATGGAGGTCAGAACAATAACTCTAAGGCTGGAAATAAACCCAAGCCTAGGAAGGGAACTATAGGAGGCTATTATAACTGTGGCAAAGATCATTACATGAATCAATGTCATTTGAAGAAGGATGACCTTAGTAATCAACATCACAAGATACACATTGCAGTAGCATGACAAGTAGGCTGAGAAATAGGCCACGCCCATCAGAAGTTTTAGGTAAGTTATTTGGCTTACCTATAAATATTATTTTTCGATATCGGAGCTACTAAATGTTTTATTTCTAATAAATTAGCATCAAATATAAAAATAAAAGCTATGTAAACATGGATACAACATGGACTGTACGGTATGGGAACAATGTTGTTCATACGGTTAATATGTGTCTTTTAGGAGCAATTCCTTGATTTACCTAACTTTTCCACTGAGGTTGATCTTTATGTTGCACCCTTGGGGTCTTATAATGTAATCATAGGTGTTAATTTGTTAGCTAGAACATAAGGCCAAAGTGGACTGTTTTGAAAAACAAATTAGTTATTTGGATACGACCTATAGAAAACAGAAGAGATTTAGGGTGTGAAATGTGAGATTTTTGTTAGAAAACTGTTAGCTATGTCAACTTAAAAAGGCCAAAAATAAAGGTTGTACCTTATATGCAGTAAAAATTATTGAATCAATAGCAAGAAAGTAATGATGTTATGGAATGATATCTAGTATTACGATGACTTTAGTGATGGATTTTCAGGAAGAATTTTCAGGTCTTCTGCCTAAAAGGGAGTTTGATTTCATGATTGAGATCAAGCCTGGAATTGAACCTATTTCTAAAGCATCGTATCGAATGACTACTATAGAATTAGTAGAGCTTAAGGCTCAGATTGCATGATACTTTTGTCTCAAGGTTTGATTAGACCAAGTGTTTCACCTTGGGGAGCACCTATAATTTTTTTGAAAAAGAAGGATGGAACCCTTAGATTATGCATTGATTACAAAATGGTAAACAAAGCAAAAATCAAAGAATAGATACTCACTCCCTAGGATTGATGATTTATTTGATCAGATGTGTGGAGCATCAGTATATTCTAAGATATATATTTGATTTGGATATCATCAATTGTGAATTAAGGATGAGGATATTCATAAAACAACTTTTAGAACAAAGTTATGCACATTATGAGTTCACGAGTTTTATGTTTTTGAATTAACTAATGCACCTACAACATTTATGAATTTAATGAATAATATCTTTCAAGAAAACTTGGAAAAATTCGTGCTCGTATTCTTGGATGACATTCTCATATATTCAAAAAGTATTGAGGAACATCATGATCATTTGAAGATAGTTTTGGGAATATTAAGAAAGAGACGGTTATTTGGTAAGCTATCTAAATGTTCTTTCTATGACATAAAAGTACACTATTTGGGACATGTAATAAGTAAGAATGAAATTGTTGTAGATCCTTAAAAAAATTTAGCTATAACAGGGTGGCCAACACCTAAGAATGTACATGAAGTTAGAAGCTTCATGGGACTTGCTGGATACTATAGGAAATTTGTAAAAGATTTTTCTAAGATAGTTGAACCAATAACGTCCTTATAAAAAAAATATAAAAATTTTGTTTGGAGTGAGAAATGTGAAACTACATTCAAAACCTTGAAGGAATAGTTAACTTCAGCACCTATACTTGTAGTACCAGACCCTAATGGAGATTTTATGGTGCTAACTGATGCTTCAGGTGAAGGTCTAGGAGGTATTTTATTACAAATTGGGCATGTCATAGCTTATGAAAGTAGAAAACTAAAGTTACATGAGTTGAATTATTCTTCACATGATTTTGAGCTTGCTACCATTGTTCATGCACTAAAATTTTGGAGACATTACCTGCTTGGTAAACCTTTTGAATTAAAAACATATCACCTTGGACTAAATTATATCTTCACTCAGCGAAATTTTAATGCAAGACAATGAAGGTGGTTAGAATTCTTGTCTGATTATGATTTTGACATCAGTTATATAAGGGATAAGGAAAATAGAGTGGTTGATGCTCTAAGTCATAGGAAGCATATTTTTGCTCTTATAACGTTAAGAACTCAGTTTAAGGATGCAGTAAAAAGTGTTATGGAATCTAACTCTTACTCTCAGCAAGTAAAATCAGCACTTGCTGCAGATTTGAATGATTTGAGGTATAAAGGTTTTTGCACTTTGATAAAGAAATAATCTTATGATTTGAAAACAGAGTCTATGTACCTTTACTAAATGATTTGAGAAAGAAATTATTAGTAGAATTCCACAATTCACCCTTTTTTCTAGACACACTGGTATTACAAAAATGCTTGCTGATATAAAACAACAATATTTCTAGAAAGGGATGAAAAAGGATGTTATAGACTTTTTGACACATTGCCTTGAATGTCAACGTGTTAAGGTAGAACATATGCACCTATCTGGTTTGTTGTATCCTCATAGCATACTATAGTACAAATGGTAAGTGATAAGCATGGATTTTGTTCAAGGGTTGTTGTATGTACCTGAAATTGTAGGGTACTGCTCTACCAGAACAATGTCACACGTGCCCCAATGATGATACAGATCTCCTTGCAAGGCGTTTAGAATCCAGAAAGGCTTGCTAGGTATACGATTGTATCTTGCATGCCCCGCTCAGCCTCTGCATGCTTTGTTTTTCCCTTTTCCCCCTTTCTTCTTGCATTTTGTCTTCAGTGATGGAAGTGCCACCCTTCCTAGGTGGCGGTCCCATGACCGCTACCCAGGACAGGGCGGTAGTCCCGTAACCGCCACCCTGCATAGGACGGTGGTTTTGTTTGAATTTTATAGATTCCTCTAACAATCGTGTCAAACGTAAATCTTCAAATTTACACACTTTCTTCAACCAATTCTGCTTGCATTAATGTTTTATGCTCACTGGGAATAGTGTTTTTCCTTTGTTTATTGTAAAAGAGATCAAATGAGAGTTATCCTCTGGTAAATGCAATGGTTATAAATAGCTAGCTTGTTTTCAAGGAAATGGCACCTCATCTTCTCAATTATTTTATTTAGTCTTTCAATTTCTTTCTTAGAATTCTGTTAGTTCCATGTTTTGCTTCCATTGTTGGTATTTTAGAGGTCATATAATCTTCTTGTTTTAGTCTTGTTCCATTGTTACTTCATACAATCAGTTTAGCATAGAATAGCTTCATTTCTAGACTAGAATCCATTAAAATTATAGGTTTTGTTTTGTCACAAGGATAGTTTCCGAATCTCTTGATACACTTTTGTTGTATTCCCACATTAAATCCCACTAGGAATTGCATAGTCAAGCTTTGTTCACTTGTATTATCCCTCTTCTAGACTCGCATTGTATTCAATCTATATCCAAAGCTGCCATTGTTCAATTGATATCTTCTATTGATACTATCATATACACACTTTTTGGATTCACAAGGACACGAAGGAACAAGGAGATCACATTGAGGGGATGAAATCACACACAACTGGATTTAGTATTGTTCTGTAAATGCCAGGTTTGAGCTATCAAAGTTCTAGTTACAACAAATCAAATAAAGTAGTAAATCATTTCATTTCAGTCAAAAAATTTCTCTCGATATCACCAGGGAAGCTATGGGGATTGATAGTTTCTAAGAAACTGTGATTCATTCCTCACTTCTGAGGAAAGATCGAGAGTCTTTTAAATTCAAATATATAGCTGCTTAGATATTTAAGATAAAATCACAACTGCACAGGTGAATAGCCATACCAAGCTACGTTGCTTGTTTTTATTATGTTTCTATATTAGTCATCCATTTCATAAATATACTAGAGTAAGTAGGTTCTCTTCAAATTTCATTGAAATACGTCATTGAAAAATACAAAAATAGAAGGATTCTTACATAGTGTAAATACCTCTTCTGTAATCAATTTATTAAATGTTAGTTAAAATTTGAATCATTTTGTATGACAATCACAGGACCTAGAGAGCCTAGGGAATATATATTTGAACCCATAAGTGCCTCAACCAAATCTACGCATGACCTTAGCTGATATAGATCAGGACCTTAGGATACAGGTCTTTCAAGCAACAACAAACTTACAAGCAATTAGTGAGCAACTAAAAGGATTAAATATCGAAGATGAAAAAGCTTACACATTATGGTCAAACCATCAAAACTATAGATTGCCTTGATAAAACACCTAAATGACTATGCAAGGATTTGAAAGAGAAAACATTTGGTTGCAATCCTTTGGTTCCATAGCCTAACATGGGAGACCTCCTCATTGACATATAGACTAGGTTACGTATTCAAGTTGCCAGAACACCTATTAGGTACTCCAAGAAAATCATACAACTTCTAGTTCTAAATGTAGAGGCTAAAAATTCATACAATTACTAGATTGTTGGGAGAAGGTATTAATTCTTCACATGACCATAATAGGTCCACAACAAACACAAACTCACGGTTTTGATCCTCAAGTCCCACAAACCAATCAAGTATTGACACCAGCTTAGGAACGCTGGTATTTAGATACTCACCACTCCTGCTAGATATTATAGTACAGTTCTCCATACTAAACATACAAACCAATCAATCTAATATTTTCTGGGCTAGACCAGAAAACCAACCATATTTCACTACAAATCCATTAAGCCACCTACCACTACTTTTATGTCCTTATTTGGAGATATATACGAAGCTCCCACAGGTCACTTCCCATGTATCCAACAACCAAGAAATAGGATCTCAGAAAAGCTCAACATCTATTAGAGCCTCTGAGAAACCATTATATCTGAATTAACCTTTACACCAATTTAGGTTAGGAAGGCCTTCTTTGCCTTAGATTCATAGATTCCATTATTGCGTATTGACAATTTAAGATTACTTGATTACCTTATCTGTATCTATTTGCATTCAAACATTCACCGGCTGTCTCGACATGACCTCGAGAGGTCGGGTACGAGGAAGAGGTACTTGTAGATTCCCATGCTTGCATGTTACTTTTCCATCGTACAAAATTGGTGAACCTGACGTGAATCAAACTAATATCCCTATTTCTATTTTCATGTCTTCCATCCATCTTCACTCTTTTCCATTATTTTTTGGGTATTCATATACCCCCCGAATATGTTAGGATATGATGCATATGACAGACCTCTCTCAGGTCTCGAAGTAAACTATAGTAAAAAAAATAGACAACCATCACCCTTGCTTTCTACATGGGCTGATAACTATTCAAGTAATTACTTGTCATCTCAGACTCCCCCTCACATAACTAGTTATGGTTCTTCATTCTAAATCAAGGAATTTGATCATTTTTCACAAACACAATAGCCAAAGCCCTCAAACTCTAATAACATGATGTTTATTGAGGACTCTGCTTCATCTCCTTGGGTCTTGTTCAGACCATAGATTTGTAGACAGTTAGACCCGTTCCCCTTTTTGGATGAGGAGTACTTAGCACACTTCACTAAAAGTGAACAACACTTCCAAAATATGTATCCACCTATAGGGATTTTACAAATACAGTCTGATACCCTATTCCAAGAGAACACCCCCATTCCTCCACCTATGGGAAATACCCTCATGAATCTTGGTAGGGTAATGATCAATTCATAGAAGGGTATCACACCACATTACAACCTCAAGGTATACACCAAATTCCCTTAAGGTAAAGCACATTATCTTCACCAATAAAGGTCATTTCAGCCTTAGTTGAAAAGGTTAGAGGACTGGAACTTTCTCAAGCAGACAAAAATTCATATTTGGGGAAAGTAGGAATACTGAACCCTTCACATCATCCCAGTCAGGTCAACCTCCTTACAGGAACATGCACCTTAGGCATGCCTCCTCAAAATCCTTATAATTACCCACAACAAACACCAACTAGGACAGCATTTTCAAATGCCGCTTCAGTTGAAAACATGACACCTCTCGTCTTGGCACCAAACAAACCATACCGAAACAATGCTCCTCCTTACTTAAACATTTATTCAAATTCACCACAAGGATACATGTTCTCTTCTCCCAAGATGTTCGTTCAACCAAAGGGATTCCCTTATGTCCCTACAAATGCATATGTTATGCCATATCAACAACCCATTCCACCTCCACCCCCTCAACAAGCACCATTGATGGTCGAGGCCTATGTGGTAGGTACTTATTTAGAATATTTAAAAGAGCCCATAGACTTCACCATACAAGGTGTTATGCTTCCAAGACCTCTTCTCGATTTACCCAAATACAAAGGGGAAGGTGATCCAAATGCACACATTAAGGCCTATGTCACAACCATATGGGAGTTACTCCCTTGGGATGGGGTTGTCACTAAAATATTCCCTAAAACCTTAGAAGGTATTTCCCTCAATTGGTATTATAGAATACCTGAAGCCTCGATACACTCATTTAAAAAACTCATGTCATAGTTCATCAAAGCTTTTGACATGAACAAATTGTTAAGAACGGGAATCAGGGATTTCCTACATATTAAACAAGAACATAACGAATCCACTGCTCATTTTATTCAAACATGGCATATGGTTCTCTACTCATCAGCAAGTGCTCCAAACATGGATCAAATGGAGCTATGCTATTTATTCCTTAATTCTCTCAATAGAGAGATAAAGGAAGAAGTCTAGAAATTCCCACTAAGAACTTATCATGAGGTGATTGAGAGTGCTCTCTGAATCAACCAAGAAGCGATAGATAGTGGTCATAAAACATATGGGAAAAATGGGAAATTAACCACTCCTAATCAAAACACCGTGGCTTATTCTAATACCAGGAATACTAATCAAGGACCTAAGATCCTTAACAAGAACTACGAAGTTACAATAGATGGAGTAACTGACCAAGTTAAAAGGGTAAATGTTGTAAACATTTCACCACCTGTTAATAATCAACAAAATAACAATTTTACTCCAACAATCAACGAGGTGGATTTTAATCATCCTCCATGGCAACAACAAAAAACAACGACAAGTCCAAACACAAATTCCAAATCAAAACCCAATTGGATATCAGAGTCTAAACCAAAGGCAACAACCTCAAAATTTTAACTCTAACAACCAACAACCTTATCACAATTTCGGGTCACAACATATTTTAAATCAACAGCCTCGAAAACTATAATCCCAATTTATATTGTGGCTTCCACAAGATTCAAGGCCACGATACTAGGACTTGTTGTGAATACAATAAATTCATGCAGCATTTTCCAAAAGATCAAAAACAACTCTTTATAGATATGATTTTAGCAAATTCTGTAGTACCCACGCCAAATGCCTATGCAAGGGCAATTTCCCCTCAAAATGCATCCCTCAAGATCTTCAATGATCCACTCCCAAACCATTCTAACAATAACAGGTTAGATCCTAACGGAACAAATAAGGGTTTCATGACAGGAAACAATGATCATGAAGCTTTAACTTCATTAAATCCACCAGTCGCACCCCAATTAGGAACTCGACCCAAAACTAAGATAGTTGGTTTAGTGGAGTTAGACACCGAACTACCCATAGAAACCATAACAATAACATGGGATTATTCATCTCAACCTACTCCAAGTTATCCAATTGAACTAGACAATAGTCAACAAACATTGGTAAAACCCACAGGAACCTATGATTTAATTAATGATTTAAACAAAACCTTCTCTCACATCTCCTTTTTGGATTTGTTAAAGAACTCTCCCACCCACAGAGCTGCTCTCTTAGAAGCATTAGGCCTTGGTCATTTAATCAACATCACTCCTCCCCCAGAAACACAAGTAAACCATGTGGAATTTGACGTTTATCCTCCGGGGCAGCCAGATAGGGATATGGAATTTATATTCGATATAAGCAAAATGCCAATAGACGCTGAAATTACACAAAGAGGTGACCCAACTTTACATTTACAAGTTTGGGTCTACAATAATTATGTTAAACGTGCAATGGTTGACGATGGGGCAGTAGTTAACATAGTCCCCTTTGCTTTCCTTCAAAAATTAGGATATGGAGAGACAAACTATTCCATGATGTGAAATACGCTAAGAGGTTATGATAGCCTCAAAGCCACTTCGATTGGAACCATAGTTTTACTAGTCACTTTAGGACCCAAGATGGTCCTCACCAAGTTTTATATTATAGATCAGGAAACCAATTATAATATGATCCTTGGTCGGCCATGGATACACTGCATGAAGGCAATCCCTTCCACGCTATTTCAAGAAATAAGATTTCTACACTTAGGGAAAATATTCATGGCACAAGGTGACCTAAAACCCTTCGATATACACCTAGCTGATTTGAAGAAAAGACCAAGTATCCAGTCTGAGTTTGAACTTCCAACAAACCATCTTGTCAAACCAACTAATTCACAACCAAAAGAAAAGTTGATACCCACCATTGAGTTGGAAATTTCAAATCCAGTTGAGGACGTTCTAGTACTCAAAAGTGAGACCAATGCTATAAAAATAGTATCACTAGGGACTACCACAAAAATTTTTGAGTTACTGGAGAAATACTTACCTATTCTCCTACCATTTGATTCCATGGGTATGGGACACACCCTGGGAATCACTTCTCTTCCATCAGACAAAGTTTTTATGGTAGAGGTAACTGAAGCAAAAGAAACAGATACGATAGATATCCCAACATCCATTTTTCCAAGCGAGTATTGGACTCTCCACTTCGATGGAGCTAGATTTCACTTTGGAGTTGGGGCCGGAGTGATCTTTACTTCACCTGAGGGAAAGATCCTACCTTTCACCTTTAAATTAAACTTTGAATGTACAAACAATGAGGTTGAGTATGAAGCTCTCCTCCTTGGCCTCATCCTAGCCAAAAGAATGGGTGTTGAAAACATTAGAGTACTAGGAGACTTGCAATTGGTTGCAAACCAAGTCTCTAAGGTATATGAAACTAGAGTTGAGCACTTACAACTCTATAAAACAGTGGTATTAGATCTAAGCAAGGGATTCAACTTCATATCAATTGAAGCAATCCCATGAGATCAGAACCTTCTCGCAGACTCAATAGCAACCTCAGCTTCCTGTTTCACCCAAAACAATGAGTTGGAGGATACAAATTTCACGGTATCACTTCGTACCGAACCATTAGTGCGTAAAATACCAACAAACTCACTCCTGACTCATGGAGAAGCTGAGGATGATTTTTCTATCATGGGTCACTTTGAAAATGATAGAGTCACTCTCAAATATCTAAATGCCTATGCGAAGCTACACCTTGCTCACCTTATAGTTGATCTTTCCCTAATACCACACTCCTCTTCCTACTTTGGAAATCCCACAGTAGAGTCTCCTCCACAAAAGGATCTCGATATATATGAGATAAAAAACGGAGAAATCTTGGAACTACCTCCAGCCCCACCTGAATTTGAAGAAGGTAACACTTCTTTGATAGAAGAAACCATTGACATAAACATTGGAATGAAGGAAGAACCAAGAATTTTGAAGTTGGGATCCTCGTTAACTCTGGAGGAGATAGAAATACACACCCAAGTCCTCAAAGAACATCAAAAGGCTTTTGCATTTAATTATAAAGAAATGATAGGCATTGCACCACAAGTCGCGGTACATAATCTTTTCACTAAACCAGATGCAAAGCCAATTAAACAGAAGTCAAGACCAATGAAGCCAAAATTGGCTCTCATGGTAAAAGAGGAAGTAATAAAACTTCTCCAAGTGGGATTCATCAAGCCCATTGACTATTCACAATGGGTATCTAATATCATTCCCATTCTAAAAAAAATGGGAAGATACGCATTTGCATAGATTTTTGGGATATTAACAAAGCTTGTCCCAAGGATGACTTCCCATTACCATCCATTGACGTCATCATTGATGCAACAACTAGATTTGAACTACTATCTCTCATGGATGGGTTCTTAGGGTATAATCAGATTAAAATATCTAGACAGGATGAAGCCAAAACTACATTCATAACTCCCTAGGGAACATATTGTTATGATGTCATGCCATTTGGTCTTAAGAACGTCGGCGCTACGTATCAGTGGGAAATGACTTACATATTCCATGATATTATCCATAAAATTTTGGAATCCTTTGTGGATGACATGTTGGCCAAAGCCAAGAAATGTTGTGATCATCCAGAAGTGCTCTGTATCATCCTCTCATGATTAATTGAATATGGTGTCACATTAAATCCAGAGAAGTGCATGTTTGGTGTGACAGGGGGCAAACTTCTGGGCTACATTATATCTTCACGAGGGATTGATGTTGATCCAGCCAAAATACAAGCTGTTCTTGAAATGGTCCCACCCTCAGATGAGTCTAGAATCAGGTCATTTCTTGGGAAACTCAGTGCAATCCATAGGTTCATCCTAGATCTAATTTTTTCCATTCATCCAATCAACAATCTATTAAAGAAAGATTATAGTGTTGATTGGACTGAAGAATGCAACGAGGCCTTTGAAGTAGTTAAACACTTCTTGTTGTCTCCACCCATGCTAATGCCTCCCAAACTAGACCACCCTTTGATCCTATACTCGTGAGCCACTCATGTCTCGCTCGCCTACATGCTGGCTCAAGAAGACAATGATAAACAGGAATGTGCAGTCTATTTCATTAGCTAAACGTTTCTTGATTATGAAACACATTACACATAGGCAGAGAGAGAATGTCTCACCATAATTTTTGTAACAAAATGTTTAAGACATTACATGTTAAACCAAGAAACAAGGGTCATTTTAAAGACAGACCATTTACGAACATTTCTCACATAAGGATCTTTATCTAAAAAGGTTGGGCGTTTCATAACCTTAATGGGAGAATTTGAGTTAACATTCGTAAACCAAAAATCCATTAAGGGACAAATCATTGTAGACTAGTTAGCTGACAATCCACTAGATGGAGGCGAGCTGGTAAATCTAGACTTTCCCGATGAGTGTGTATACTTTGTCAAAACTAGGCCCCCCATTTCTACATGTCCCTGGTATACTGATATCATCAATTTTATCATGGACCATACATACCCAGAAGGTGCCACGTCACAACAAAGAAGGTGGTTACGCATTATTACCATTAAATATGTTGTTTTAGACCAATTACTCTATCGTAGAGCCTTCGACGGCATGCTTCTAAGATGCATCGACATAGAAGAATCCAAGAAGATTCTTCATGAATCCCACAGTGTGATATGTGGAGGCCACTTCAGTGGTCACACCACCACTCATAAAATACATCAGATGGGGTATTTTTGGCCTACTCTTGAGCATGACGCAATGGAATTTGTATATAAGTGCCACAAATGCCAAGAATTATCTCACGAGATTCACATGCCAGCACAATCCCTGTAACCAATAACGAATCTGTGGCCCTTCTCCACATGGGGTCTAGACTTGATAGGGAATTTATCTCCCTCATCAACCGATGGCCATAATTTTATAATTACAGCCACAGAATATTTTACCAAATGGGTGGAGGCCATGCCTCTCACCACCGTACCAGGTTCGATAATTGCCAAATTCATTCTGAACCAAATTATCTACAGGTATGGTGTCCCACAAGTCATTATCTCAAATAATGGCACTTCCTTTAAAAATGACGAAGTCTGTGAGTTATGTAGCAAGTTCAAGATAAACCATCACATGGCCTCTCTTTACTACCCTCAAGCCAATGGACAGGCCGAAGCAACAAACAAAACGTTAAAATCTATTCTCCTCAAGACGGTCAAGGAGAACAAGTGAGATTGGCATTTAAAACTATATCTGGCCTTATGGGCCCATCAAACCTCAATAAGAACACCAACAGGAGCAACTCCTTTCTCACTGGTATTTGGAGCAGAAGTAGTTCTCCCACTTGAGGTTGAAATACCCAGTCTCTGTATCTCATTACAAGGGATTCTGGATGAAGAAGCTTATAGGGAGGCACACCTCTCTCAACTGGAAAGCCTTGATGAGGCCAGGTTAAACACCAAATAACGGCATAGAGCCTATGCTGACCGGATGTGCTGGCAGTACAAAAAAAAAGTCTATGAGTGAGAAATATATGAAGGAGATCTAGTTCTAAGACTAGACAGCCGGATTGATAAGAAAACCGGTGAAGGAAGGAAGTTTCGGCCCAAATGGTTGGGCCCATACCGAGTCATGAAAGACTATGGAAATGGTGTGTATCTCTTATGCACACTAGAAGGTGAGGAATTCAGTGAAACTGTCAATTCCTTGCATCTTA
This sequence comes from Taxus chinensis, assembly GCA_019776745.2. NCBI lineage: Eukaryota > Viridiplantae > Streptophyta > Pinopsida > Cupressales > Taxaceae > Taxus > Taxus chinensis. The sequence continues at coordinate 380,553 of JAHRHJ020001566.1, read as the reverse complement.
AGTGGTTTTACGCATAAAAACATCAAAATCACGACTTATACATTATAGCTACTTACATTGCATTAGTCATTCAGTTGTTGCATTCTGTCCATTTCATAAAAGTGGTATTCTAGGAGCCTACTCTTAAACAATCTGTTACAAATTTCTGAAAATATTGGCAAAAGCATTCATATCACATCTCTCCAAGCATCATCAACTATTTTCAAATCTTCTCATTAAGTTTGATAGACAAGAATTAATGAAAACCATACCAAGGCCTACATACTTGGCTTTGCTCTTTCTTTCTACTAGGTGAAGTTGTCCTTGCCTACGGTCTGTTCTAGAAGCTTCTTGGTGTCACATCTATCCCTCTTAAATCTCTTGGAACTAAAGGATATCCCAAAGTCATAGATCAGAAATGTCAAAATCAAATGAAATCAAAAGCACCAAGCAAACAAAATATTTTATTTTACACACTTCTTTGCCCCACCAACCTTCGGTGATAAGCCCACATCTCTTACTGGTGGTGTGAGGTTGGGAAAGGAAAGAAGTGCCCTTACTCACCTATATCCTGCCTTTGGTGACAAACCCGTGCTTCTTACTGGTGGCATGAGGCAGGGTGTGGGGGGTCCAGTCACACAAATTAACAAATCTTGGTATGCTAAAAACACAAATCAAATTCTATTAAGAGAAAGTAAATATCCAAATATCCAAATTCCAAAGAGATCAAATCCTCAAAACCATATTTTGTCAACCAGGTTGCCATTCATGAATCTAAGTCTAGATAAACTGGAAAGTAAGTGGCTTTCTAAGCGTGGTAGTAGTTCTGAGTAGGGTGGGTGTGTAGGTCCAAATTTGGTTTTTGTTACTGGTTTGTTTGTCTCTCATCATTCCATTTAATCAAACTCATACAACTTGTGCCCTTCCTAACTCTTGGTGTTGAGCCCTCATGTCTTACTAGTTGCGTGGATTTGGGATTGGGGAAAGTTCATCTCTTTATCACTATGCATTCATCACGTTTTGCTGATATAAGAAGAAATTACAAACATAGCCCAAAGAGTTCAAAGGTTCAATACTACCATATGTTAGTATCATCTCATATCAACATTACAAAAACATACAGAGTAAAAAATTCTATTTACTATCATTTGTTATCCATTGCATACATTCTGAAAACATGAAAACAATATTCTAAAAATATCTAAGTACACATGTGGAAACAAGTCACGAAATTCTAGATGCCAAGAGTCTAGATCCAAAAAGAGATATATATATATATATATAAATTAGGTTTCATATATAATGCCATCATGTACTAGGCATGGTCAAAACACTCAATGAGCCTGTAAAGTATACCAAAAACACTCATATAGACATCTACAAAAATTCTGCAGTGATAGTCTCTCAATCCCTATGGGATCCCTCACAGGGTGCAGGATCATGCCTAGGACTCTAGCTATGCTGGTGCTCCGAGTGCACTGAGAGCTCGTGGTCATGACCAGTAGCTGCCATCTCGCTATGAGAATGGATCCTCCTCATCAGGTGCTCGGCTGTCCTATATCCAACAACCTCTGTGTGGAGAGAAGTCATGATCTTCACAACATACTAGAAAGAGGCAAAAACATCATTTTTCCTACTGGCTAGCTGAGGGTTCACCCATGTGCACAGAAAGCTCAGCGTGAGCCTTCTCTGAGGGGAGAAGCAGAGGTATCAGTACACACTCAGCGAATCAAGTCTCACCACTCATCAGCAGTCACTGCAAACAAAGGAGAAAAAAAGTTAGAAAATGATCAAAGATAAAACCAAGAGTAAGCAAAACAAAAAGAAACAACAAACTAGGAAAACTCTAACTAAAACAATGTTAAGAGAAGAGTGACAACTCACTCGGATCTCCAGGCATCCAAAAAGGATCTCTAGGATCTACGCCCACCACTGACACCACCATTGACCAGTGCCCCTCACCCATGTCTGGGACAATATGATAGCCTGCAACAGACTCACCATCTCCACCTGGGTCCCGAGAGAGTAACTCCTCTGAAACCAGAATCACCCTCTCTGCGCTCTGCTCCACCCTCTTGGCCTACAATATCTCCTGGGTATCATGCCACTCAGGATCACTATCATCCCCCCACTACCCATCTCACTGATCTCTATGTCATGTCTCCTCCTCGGTCTCTCCCCCAGTGAACTCCTCAGACTCAGAGTCCATGTCAATAGGCTCATGAGCGGGACCGGTGGTAATCCGAAGTAAGGTTTCTTGAGGAGAAACGGCTCTCCCTCATACACGTACCACCCTCCTAGCCTCAATAGGAGTACCACGAGTAACAATAGTCCTACCCTAGCCTCTAGGACCTCCCTGAGCCTTGCAGATAGATCTATACATTGGCACCACCGAAGGAAGCATGTCACTATAGGGGAGGCCAAACTACTGTGGAACTCTGTTAAAGCGGTGTATCTCCAACTTCTCAACCCTATCTATCAATTGGTTGATGGTCTAGTAGGAAATAAATGTAATGGTCTCCTCTCCCCATACCCTTACCATGGCCTGATAAGGAGTGGCCTCCATGTTTGCAGTGGTCAGGGAGGCCACTATCTAGTGGGGTGCTCTAAGAACGGTCATCCCTATCCACCTCACTGCTCTAACATCCCTAGGATCCTCCACCTCTACACCTCTCTCATATGGGGTGATATGCTCATACACCCAACTCATGACAAGATTCGGGTGGCTCAGTGACTGCCCCTATAAATGAACTACCCTGTATAAGTCATGGAATGTGGTCCTGAGGATATCTACTCCCCAAGTGTAGACACTCCCATGGCCCTCAATCTGTGTAATAATGGGGCCCCAGCAATATAGGAGGGTGTCCCCTCCCTTATCCCCAATCATTCTGGATGCAAGGATGCCCATGATGGCCTTGTAGAACAAGGAAATGTCTGACTCAATAATAGAGTAGATCCTCGCACCCTTCTTCGATCCCATCGATACAACCACATCTTCCATATAGGTGGCCCACTGAACCACCTGTGATCTAGATACTATTGTCTTAAGAGACAGCTGCCGCCCAAGGATCAGAACCCCCAATCTATAGTAAACATCCTCCAGGGTGATGAACCACTCACCCCTAACTCTTGGAAATCAGAAGGTGTTCCGATCTACATCCTAATATGAGAACAAGTCACACAGTATGTGACTAGCAGGTGCAACATAAGGAACATGTGTAATCCTCTGGAGAGTATCCCACTCTGCTTGGGAGAGTGCCTCTAACATTGCCGAGAGCCAATCACACTCCCTCTCCCAGATCCATCTAATGTACTCCTCCTTCTTTTACATACACCCAAAAACACAAAAAAGGAGTAAGTTAGTACTAAAATCTAGTTGGAAAAATTATTTAAAACACGTAAAAATGCTAAACATGCAAAAAAATCTCCCCTTTTCCATTCCAGTTACTAGGAGACTCTATCACTGGACCGCCGATCTATAGTAGACTGATCCTCCCATAACCGTTAACTTATAAGGAAAGTTGTTTACCATATTCTCATGCCTCTGCACTGGGAGCTTTTCCTATCATAGAAAACCCAAACGGGTCATATATCCCTAGCTGTGCACTTCAAAACTAAGAAAATCACCCGCATTTTTCTAAACCACCGGAAATCTACGGCAATGGGTGCCTCCCCCTAGAGTCGGGTATAGGGAAGGTAACATTTTCTGATTATTATCCTCCTCATGTCACTAGATCTGTCGTACAATGCCACATTTCCTTGGTCGATTGAAGTGATGCAAATTTGATCAAGATAAATACCCGTCAAACCATAAAACATAGCAGAAACATCCATGTTGAGCTCTCAGAGGCATGAGGTTTTCTATCAAGGACAGAGACATTTAGACTGTACTGTAAGGCTCAGAACATTGGCGATCCTTAGGGACACATCAGAGCTCATTTCTCCTATGAGTATTTAGGGTCAAATCAAATGGCAGGGACAATAGATATTGACTATGCCTAACCATGATGGAAGGGGTTGTTGAAAATCCCATAAGGTAGGAATAGAAATTGAAAGCAATTTCTGCTCATAAGGAGGAAGTAAGGAAGAAAAATCCCAACTCCTCTTCATCATCTCTTGCACCTAAGAAAGGACCATGGAAGAAATTTGGAATGAAAAGTAAATTTTCATCTAATACTAATAAGAAAGCAGCAAAAAACAAGTTTGTTGGTAATGCACGGAACAACTTTGCTAAGAACAATAATAACGGACAGAAGTCCTATGGGGGTTAGAACGATAAATCTAAGGCTGGATATAAACCCAAGCCTAGGAAGGGACCTATAGGAGGCTATTATAATCTATGGAAAATATCATTACGTGCAAATCAATGTCCTTTGAAAAAGGGTGATCGTAATCAACAGCACAAGATACATGCTGCAGTAGCTGACAAGTAGGCTGAGAAACAAGCCACGCCCATAGAAGTTTCGGGTAAGTTATTTGGTTTACCTATAACTATTATTTTTGATACTGGAGCTACTAAATGTTTTATTTCTAGTAAATTAGCATCAAAACTAAAAAGAAAATATGGAAACATGGATAAAACATGGACTATACAGTATGGTAACAATGTTGTTCATATAGTTAGTATGTGTCTTTTTGGAGCAGTCCTTGATTTACCTAACTTTTCCACTGAAGTTTGATCTTTATGTTGCACCTTTGGGGTCTTATGATGTAATCATAGGTGTTAATTGGTTAGCAGAACATAAGGCTAAAGTGGACTATTTTGAAAAACACATTAGTTGTTTAGATGACCTGCAGAAAACATCAGAGATTTAGGGTGTGAAATGTGAGATTTCTGTTAGAAAACTATCAGTTATGCAACTTAAAAAGGCCAAAAATAAAGGTTGTACCTTATATGCAGTAAATATTACTGAATCAACTGAAGAGAAAGCAATGTTATGGAATGATATCCACTTTTATGAGACTTCAGTGACGTATTTTTGGAAGAATTTCCAGGTCTTCCACCCAAAAGGGAATTTGATTTCATGATCGAGATCAAGCCTAGAACTGAACCTATTTCTAAAGCACCATATCGAATTAACTACTACCAGAATTAGTAGAGCTTAAGGCTCAGTTGCATGAATTTTTTCTAAAGGTTTGATTATACCAAGTGTTTCACCTTGGGGAGCACCTGTAATTTTTGTGAAAAAGAAGGATGGAACCCTTAGATTGTGCATTGATTACAGAATGTTAAACAAAGAAATAATCAAAAATAGATACCCACTCCCTAGGATTGATGATTTATTTGATCAGATGCATGGAGCATCGGTATATTCTAAGATAGATCTTTGATTTGGATATCATCAATTGTAAATTAAGGATGAGGATATTCATAAAACAACTTTCAGAACAAGGTATGGACATTATGAGTTCACGATTTTACCTTTTGGATTAACTAATGCACCTGCAACATTTATGAATTTAATGAATAATATATTTCAAGAATACTTGGACAAATTTGTGCTCATATTCTTGGATGACATTCTCATATATTCAAAAATTATTGAGGAACATCATGAGCATTTGAAGATAGTTTTGGGAATATTAAGAAAGAGACGGTTATTTGGTAAGCTTTCTAAATGTTCTTTCTATGACACATAAGTACACTATTTGGGACATGTAATAAGTAAGAATGGAATTGTTGTAGATCCTTCAAAAATTGTAGCTATAACAGAGTGGCCTGCACCTAAGAATGTACATGAAGTTAGAAGCTTCATGGGACTTGCTGGATACTATAGGAAATTTCTAAAAGATTTTTCTAAGATAGCTGCACCAATAACTTCCTTACAAAAGAAGGATAAAAAGTTTGTTTGGAGTGAGAAATGTGAAATTGCATTCAAAACCTTGAAGGAACAATTAACTTCACCACCTATTCTTGCAGTACCAGATCCTAATGGAGATTTTATGGTGGTAATTGATGCATCTGGTGAAGGTCTAGGAGGTATTTTGTTACAAAATGGACATGGCATAGCTTACAAAAGTAGAAAACTATAATTTACATGAGTTGAATTATTCTTCACATGATTTAGAGCTTACTGCCATTGTTCATGCACTATAAGTTTGGAGGCATTACCTCCTTGGTAAACCTTTTGAATTGAAAACTGATCACCTTGGACTGAAGTTGTTTCTAATACACTTAACCATTGTGAAATTGTTATTGTTGTTTTAATAACAATGAATGACAAATTAGAATCATCTTACAGAGATTCTAATTTTTTGACTTCAGTAATAGGGATTGGGAGAGATAAGTAGAGTGGTTGAAGCACTAAGTTAAATATTTCCATAACATTCCCTCCACTTAGTGCGATACATGTAAAAACCTTATTTGAATAATAACGTGCCACTACTTCTAAGCATATATTAAAATCTAGAGTGGTTTCAAGGACATTGTCCAATTTTTATCTAGTGGTATCAAAGGTTTTCCAAGTGCTTAACCAACATTCCCTGTGATGATTTTTGAGATACAGTTTTAAGTCACCTACTACGTAATATTTTTTGGATTTGGAACCATGAACTTGCAGAATTCAACAACTCTCATCACTATTTCACTGCAGAATAACATTGGAAATTCAACTGAAATCTTTGCTGACATACATAGAAAAATTGATGATATTATCTGGAAATGGATATTGAAGATGTTAAATTTTGAAATTTCCTTGTATATGTAACATTTCACTGTTAGAACTGATTCACCTGGTATTTGGAAGTCAAGTGTATTCAAACTGCATACTACACATGTTTACAAATGAGGATGCGGCCCCGTCGTTGGAAATTTCTTTGAAGAGGTTGCTGAATACCTCCAACCTCCGACTTGGATTCACGGTTAGCCTGCTAGTCAGCCTGATGTGAAGTAGAAAGTTCAAAATACCTTTAATTTGGAGTCGCGTAAAGCGAAAAGCGTCCAAATTGATACACGGATCGGGTGGAATTTTACTGCATTTTATCACAAGACGAACTTATTTTCAATCATAATGGTTGAAATTTTGACGACTAAACAATCGACTCTTGATTAAATCTTTCATTTTTTTACTTGAGAATAGACACTGGTAATTATTACTATGGATTTCTTATACATAGTCATGACATATTACGAAAAACACACTAATGTGCTATATAATTCACTTATTTTATTAACAACATTGAATTTTTGTTACCATTTCTAAGTCATTGACACGTATACAAGACTCTTTGCATACAATCTAACTTTCAAAACAACTTATTAATTTTATTACTGGAACCGATGTAAAGTAGGATCATTTACTCAAACATGCAAAGATTTGTCTACCTTAAAAACTACTAAATTTCATGAACAATAAACTGACCTATTGCAAGGATGATACTTGGGTTTTTAAACAAATAATAAGACTCTATTTTCTTGTGATCAGTTATCCATGAATATGCTCCTGACTAAACATAGATCACTAGATACCATTGACCCGTCTACAAGGCTGTAGTATTTTTAATCCTCGGCTAGATCTGCATCTGAATTGAAACCAACACGTCAATCATCACGATTATCTGGTTCTTTCAGAGACTACAAGTTTGCACATCAAGGGAGTCAACTTTCTATGTGAATGTTGAACAAAACAATAGAAGCACCATGTGATTCTGGTGAAATACATTTGAGTCAAAGGTTCCGTTACAAATAGTCAAATTCGTTTTTTATCATGTCATTTTTCTTGTCAGTTTGACTAGTATCACCGTGTTAAGACGTATTGCAAGATTCATACCGTGAAATAGTGTTTATTGCCTCACTACTCAAATACTTATGTAGTCCTCATTGGTAAGAAGTATTTTCATACAAGTTTGTCAAAATTTTACCATTTTTGCGGACCAACATCATAATGGAGAACCGTGGTTGGACAAACTGTGAATGCACCAAATCCATATATGTTGAATCGATGCTAGATCTACACATATATTTTGTCAGCGATCTATGATCATAGTCAACCATCAGACTAGATTGAGTTGAAAAATATTACTAAAAAAAAAGATATCCTCCTGAGTAGCATTTTCATATGTAATGACACTCATGCATTGCAAAGCAGAAAATACCAAATGAAAACTGTTCATAAACTATATGGGCTCTACCCCTCGACCCCAGTGAGTATGCCAAGTGATAGGAAACACGTATCATTTGAATATACTTTCTAATGAGTGACCACAAGCCTACATATGATGAGAGGCTTCAGAGAGAAAATCAGTGATCTCTCGAACAACATACGAGATTGCAAACTGAATAGTAGCCAAACCACTTACCGTGTAGATCTTCGCATACGGTCCACAAGAATATCAGGTTTGTGAGAAAAGAACAAACATACAAAATTACCATGTATAGCAATGAATGATTTGCCCAATGTAGATGAAATAGGCGAGCAAAAGCTCCATTAATCGCTCTGGTACCATTCAAATCTTGAATACAGGTTTTTGGACAGATCCAAAATAACCAATTGAGGTGGAAAAGCGATGGATCTATTACAGTCAATGTTTGTTCAAGACTTGATTACCATAGAAGGTTGAGCATATACTCCCTTCATAAGTAGGAAGTAGTTTATAGTCACTCACTAGTTTACGTCCATAGATGTTTTTAACATGACTAGTGCGTATATAATTGTTCACACTGGGGGTGAATGTTAGGAATATAACAACTATTATGAACATTATTATTATGCTAACACATGATTTGGTGACAACACGTAGAGATCTCTTAGAGAGATTCACTAGGTTGTTTACTAATGGAGAACTAGGGATTAAATATTTGACTAGTTTTTTGAAGATTAGAGGTCATTTCATTGCTTACAAAGTAGAACTCCAGTTACATGATCTGTAACCTTAGTCTCCACAATAATTTCCTGAATGAGTTTCTAAATTGTTCATGCATTCAAGTATTGAGACACTGTTTTATGGGTAAACCTTGTCCATGAGTTAAAAAATTCACCTTGGACTGAAGTATATCTTCACTCAACCAAATCTTAATGCAAGACAACTAAGGTGGTTAGAGTTTTTATCTCAATATGATTTTGACATCAGTTATATAAAGGGTAAAGAAAATAGAGTGGCTGATGCTCTAAGTCGTAGGAAACACTTTTATGGCTCTTATAATGTTAATAACTCAATTTAAGGATGAAGTAAAAAATGTTATGAAATCTAACTCTTACTTTCAGCAAGTAAGACCAACACTTGCTGCAGATTCGAATGATTTGAGGTATAAAGGTTTTCACTTTGATAATGAAGGAATTTTATGATTTGAAAACAGAATTATATGTGCCTTCAATAAATGATTTGAGAAAGAAATTGTTAGCAGAATTTCAACAATTCACAATTTTCTGGACACCCTGGCATTACAAAAATGCTTTCTGATATAAAACAACAATATTTCTAGAAAGGAATGAAAAAGGATGTTATAGACTTTGTGACACATTGCCTTGAGTGTCAACATGTTAAAGCGGAACATATGCACCTAGTCAGTTTGTTGTACCCTCATAGCATACCATAGTACAAGTGGCAAGTAATAAGCATGGATTTCATTTTGTACAAGGGTTTCCTATGTCAAGAAATAAACATGATGTTATTTTAGTGGTTGTGGATAAACTAACAAAGGTAGCACATTTTATTGCCGGGAATCTGAAGGATGATTCTCCTATTTTGGCTAAAATATTTGTACACGAAATTTTCAGATTACATGGAGTACCTGAATTAATCATTTCGGATAGAGATCCTAGAATGACATCAATATTTTGGCAAACACTTAATGCAACTTTAGGAACTAAGCTGAATTTCAGTTCTGCGTATCATCTAGAAATGGATGGATAGACTGAAAGAGTAAATCAAGTTTTAGAAGATATGTTACAGATGTATTGCATGGATCAACAGTATAAGTGGGAAGAGTATCTTCCATTAGTTGAATTTGCATACAATAATACATATCATGCTTCTCTTAAGATGGCACCTTTCAAAGCATTATAAGGAAGAAAATGTAGAACCCCTGTTAGTTGGGACAACATGGAGGATAGAGAGGTAATTGGACCTGAAATTCTTACTGAAATGGAACAACAAGTTAAATTGATTCGTGAACGCTTGAAAGAAGTAGTAGATAGGCAAAATAGTTATGCTGACTTAAAGAGGGTTGATAGGAAATTTGAACTTGGTGAGAAAGTCTTTCTTCGGGTTAAACCGAAAAAGAGTTCTATAACTTTTGGCAAGGCTACCAAGTTATCACCTCGTTATGTGGGACCCTTTGAGATAGTTTAAGTAATCAACCCTGTAGCTTATCGTTTAGCATTACCTCCTACTTTGTCACAAATGCATGATGTTTTCCATATTTCTTTGCTTAAGAAATACATTTCAGATTTATCACATGTGTTAAATTGGAATTCCTTGTAGGTCCAAGAACCATGAATAATCATGGTTAAACCCATATGAGTGCTTGAAACTCGCCAGTTGCATTTGAGAAATCATGAGATAAGTCAATGCAAGGTCCAATGGGACCAGTTTAATGAAGAAAGTGTAACTTGAGAAAACCTTGATGATATGAAAACTACTTTTCCATATATATTTGAACATGATTGATTCTATTGACTGATAAAAACGTGTGATTTTGTCTCTATATTACAATAAATATACCATTTTTGGGTAGATCTTTATTTATTTTGAATAAAAAACTATGTAATGCTGATTTCTGGAACTTAATAATGCTGACATGTTTTTGACATATGGTAAAAAAAGGGAATAAGATGATTTTTCCTTGATACAATCTGTTAAAAATGAGATAATCATCGAGATGATGATTATTTTTAGGATGGAAGCATGTAACAACCTCGACATCTGATATATTCCTCTTTTACAGTCAAGTGTCGACATGTGATTTTCGGGATAAAGATGTGTTCTTTTGACTATTGGAGATCATGCTTGATAAGGATAAATCTTTTTATGTTCTTAAAAATCAATAGACTAAAATGATATGGTTACCAAGAATTCATTTTTACTTTGGAAGGAGGAGTTGAAATCTGGTTTTAAGATTTGCAGACTTATTTCTTCTTCTAACTCATCCTTGGATCAATTTCAGTGATCCAAGGAATGTTTCAAATCCTCTTCATAGACTGAATGATAAATTCACATTCAATAGTTTAAGGGACATAGAAGACTGAACTTGGTCTGTTTTAAATTATGTGGTCTCATGTGAACATGTTTTCGTTCAACTGTATGTTTGTGTTGGGGTCTTTGGTGATTGATCTTGGCAGGACATTAAGGACTTAAGAAAAATTTAATTCTCTATGGATGAGTTTGGAATCCTAAAAATCTAAGGGTTATCCTAACAGGTAACCTAAGCTAGGTAAGAATAGCTATGTCCTAGCTACATTTACTTATTTGAATTCTATTCTAACCCAAGCCTCTTATTGTATTTGTGAGGTTGGCATCCTAATCTAAGCATTGTGCCAAATAGAATAAGAGAAAGGTTACTAAAGTAATACTAGGCTATTTTAATTAGTACCTAATATTAAAGGGTTATGAATTGAACCTAACCTAAGGTGGGAATTCGAATGGTAAATGTTTTAGACCTATGTTGGTAATTGTTAAACTAATCTAAATTCTATTTGAATCTATCCTAAACTATTAAAAGGAACCTAAGGGGTCGCATGTCTTAAGGGCGATGGTTCCAATGGCATTTAAAGGAGTTGATAAGGGTTTTAACGATTGGAAGTATTGCCAGATTTGGTAGGGGCTATTTGATTTGGTGAAGGATTACGTGGAAGCTCCACTAAAAGATGGAATTGTATTTTTGTGTTGAATTGGCATTCGCCAGATTTAGGAGGCGGTGGACAAGGAAAAATAAGTGGGAATTTTGGATTTAATGGTATTTATGGCATTAATGATCCCCAGTTTGTGTGTAAACCGTCTTAGAAACTTATAAGGTGGGTTTGTAGGATGTTATTTGGTTTTTCATGCATGGTAGATTTTTCTCTGCATGGAGCTAACTGGTTCTTTGAACCAGTAGTTTGACCTTCACTTCAAAGATATTTTTGGTTTCTGGCCTATTTTTGATCGAAGGAAATTATATGAGGTGTAGGAGGAAAAGAAGTTTGATTGTTGATCTTTCTGTGGAGGAGAAAAAGAGCTGAAAGCTCGGCTGGAAGTCTCCTTCGATTTGGTGGAAGCACTATTAGGCATGATAGGCTCTAACTATTAAAATTCTTTACATTTTTCTAAATGATTCATTAAAAGAACTCTGCTCTCATGAGATTCATATTTTGTTTTCATGCCTGTCTGGTTATTATGCCTGCTGGGTTTTTCGAATCCTTGTGTGTTTGATATGAACTATGGCTATATCGTGTTGTTTTGGAAATGGTTTCTCTATGCAAGTTTTATGACCTACATGCAAGTGAAAATGGTATTAGAAACTTGTTCTGTATCTCAATTTTTCTCTTTGGATCTTGTATTTGAAGTTTTGGAGCTTTAAACAGACTGTCATGAAATTATATGGATATGAGCTGAGGGAAACTTGAGTTCTATTGGATTTTTGTTCTGGGTTGCGAATTTGGAGGTAGACTTGTGTTGGTACTTTGTGTTTGATTAAAAAAAATTGGAGCTTCATTTTGATTAGAACCATTGTTTGGAAAGCTTATGCACTGTTGGACTGTTGCTTCGAGTTCATATTTTGGCATTGTATTTGCATTATTTATTTTTGAAGTTCTGAATGCTTGTGTGTGAAGTTCAGGTTTTGACTCTGTGCTCTTATTTAACACTTGAGTGTTAAGAGCTTGTAATCAGGTCGAATCATTCGAATCTGTTCTGATATTTTTTATTGGGTTATTATTTTTTTAAGTTATTAAACTTATAACTCATTATTGAGCAATTTACTCACCTGGGTACTGGGTGGAAGTTTGTTTGAGTCATTTAAGAATCTCCTTGTGATTTGGAACTATAAACGTTTTGGTTATAGGAAAATGGAACTTCTGTTTTATGACTGTAACGACTCCCTTGAGATGGTATTGGTGTGAGAATAGAATGGGATGTTCTTTCCCCTTGGATTTAAGAAACCCACATTCTAGGTTGACTGTATATTTTTGTACCAAGTCACCACTATCGCAATTTCGTGGTTGTGAAGTTTTGTTTTGATATTTCGTTCTTGTTTTTTTGAAATTATGACTGAAACATCTTCTGTATTAGGCATTCTAGGTCCTTACCCTCCCTCTCTTCTATTTCTTTAAATAAATTTGGGGCTTAATGGAAGATTTGGGGTTATTACCTTGGACACTGGATCTATATGGGAAAGATACTTTCTCCATTTTGTTGTTTTGTGCTTAGTTCTCTGAATCACGAACTGTTTACTCTATGTATTAATTGGTGAAGCCTTTGTGAGTCTTCAGTTTTGGGTTCATGGGTAATTCTAAACTTGATAATTTACTATTTTGGGATGTTATTGTCATCCGATACAGTGATTAAGATTCTTTGACTTCTTTTTTAGGGAGATATTACATATATATATATATATATATATATATATATGTATTCTTTTGGGATTAGTATATTGGTTCGGTCTGCAGTATGCTTTCATCCTGATTTGGTTTGAAACTATAACTTCTTTTTTTAGTAGAACAAAATGATGTATCCTAAATGGACCTTTGTTCCTTAATTTAGTTACCATTCCTCTGACTTTGGATAATCTCATTGTTTGAACTTTATTGTACTCGATTCCATTTCGAGATAGTGATTTCTATATGAACTTTTGGTCTACCTTGGTTTGAATCACTGGTTGAAATAATGTTGAGAGCTATCTAAGTAAGACCTGATGATTAAGTAGATTGATTCTTCCTTGTTTATCGGCTATTTTTGAAAAGTCTTGCCTCGTTTAAATGGATAGGGGTAGGTTTGTCTCTTGTACTCTTTATCCTTTGTGAAGAACTTGAGTAGAAATTAACTCCTCTTCGGGGCTACTTTGTTTATGAACTTTGTTTTCTGATCTTTGTTTGATAATTTCTTTCATGGAATGTTGGAATTGGAGTTGCAGTTGGACTGTTCTAGTTTTCCTTACCTTCTTGCATTGGTTATGGAATTATTGTTTACTGTATATTCTAATGACTGGAATGTGTAAATATTGTTATCCCGAGAAAGGAACAAGTAACTCATGTTATAATCTGGTTTGTTTTTATTATGTTATAGGTTTGGGTATGGTATATAATGGTTCTTTTTATTCCTTACTTATAATTTAGATGAATCATCCTTGAATGAACCATGATTGTATACATTTATTTTGTCTCATAGAAAAGTTAAATGTATTATTCTATTAGGATATGAATTATGAGGCAATGGGATGGCAAGTTATATATTGTTGTTTACAAGCCATTGACAGAATTAATAGAACTTTAAGTATCTTAGGCAGATGTTGTTAATTATAATTCTGCTCTTCTCTTAAAAGATGATCTAGATTTATTAATGTACTTATTTTCTGTTGGGGATCACTTATGTTTATTATATGATGTTTTAATTATCTCATTAAAGCAGTGTTGTCTTTAATGAAACAATTAATGGAATGCACTTCGTTTTAATGCTTACTGCTTATCATGCGCAATTCATTGAATTGACCTGTGCTAACTAATTTTTGCAGATGGACGAAGTAAGTGATAAAAGAAGGCAAAAAACTTATATGATGCATTGGCTGATATAATGTCTGATTCCTTAGAAAATAATTCTGATTCATTCTTTTGTTGAATTGTAAAAGAAAATTTGTATACTTTATAGATTGAAGGTTGTTGTTACTGCAATTTGCTTAAAGTGCATAGTCTTGTAAGTTTTATAAGTTGGAATGATGAATTGCGAGTTTTGACTTTATTTTCATTGGTTGTGTAAATTACCTCATACTTTTATGAAGAGGATGAAAGTTCTATCTTGTTGATATTCTTTATATTATGTTATGTTTATCGTGTTATCTTTGATACAATGGATAATGGGAATTAGTTAAATTTCCCCTATAATGAAGCAACTTGTTGAGTTACATAATATGATGTGTTTTATCTAAACAATTTAACATAATAATGTGATGCATAACAAACATGCATTAAGAAATATGGATATTGGGAATGATATACACTAATACTTAATCAAGAAGAGAAAGACTCTTTCTCTCTCCCAATTGAATATAAACCTAAAAGGTTTGGAGGTATGATTACTATTTATTAGACTTCATTTAGTATGAAGTCTACTTTAATTGATATACACGATTGTTAAACCTTCCTGAAAGTTAAAGAAGATTTAAAAAGAAACTTATGATATCACTGTCCTATTGTGGTCAATTACTGGTTTAACTGAGAAAATGAACATTAAAAAGCAACTATAAGTTTAATGAAGTTCTTCATGGACTAAATGAAACAAATTTAGGAAAGAACTTTTGGAGTGTTGGATTAGGGTTTAGTAAGATTGTTGTAATTAAGACTTAATCCAAATTAATAATTCATTAATGATCTCCTTGGGGTATGTACATCTTGATAAGGTAGCTTCTATAGGATGTTGGCACACGCCAACTATAGGGCTATACTTTTGAGAAGACTCAGGTCTTCTCAAGAATACAGTTTTGTAGTTAACATGTGGCATCACCCTTCCACCGATTTATGAAATGAATAGATCAGTGGATCACCGAGTCATTACAACTACATATGGTTATCTATTTGAATTCGATTGGCATGGAATGTTTGTTCTAAATAATGCTTTATTTAGAACAGTGAACATTATATATTTAAAAAATAAAATTTCCATTGTTTCTAAAGTCTTACACGTGGGAACAATGCGTACTTGAAGGAGAGTAAGGATAGGGAAGGAAATGTGTGCTAGGACAATCTGATTCGAGACTTAGCCATTTTCATGGATGCATGCTATTTTTCTAAGGTAACGTGTGGAGCACACATTGGGATGAAGACTTACGTGACAAAAAAATACTATTTTTGGAACAAGTGTCTGATAGACACCATGCATGAGTTCAATATAATAATAGGATTACTTATTCTAATTAACTATAGTATGTCCATTATTAGTGCACTTGTATGTGTGCATATTAATGTCAAGGCACATGGCTACTATCAACATGCAATCTCTTTTGGGAAGTGCATAGGAAGTCAAGGGAAAGTCCCCACCCCTATAAATATGTATTGAACTATGTAATTTAGTAGTAGTGAATTATGGTAGAGTTATGCTACTGGATTTGATGCACACATAACTTATAGTGATGCTTTATTATGTAAGAAGCTTCTATGTATTACATTGTCTAATAGATTGGAGTATATTGGATTGATAATTGTTTTAAACATGATTTTAACTAGTCCTTATATGGTTAATCTTATTATAGTTATTGTTTAATTTTTGATTCTCTAATATCTAGATCTAGTTATGCTCTGTGGAATGTTTATGTTTATTTACGATTCTAAATATTTTATATATTCATGACACTAATAACCCATACAAGTAACTCTAAAGAGGGGCTTTGTACCTTTGCACACTTTGGGTGAGCACTCAACTTAGGGTGGGTGATTTGACAACACACCTGGGTACTATATGGTAGATTATAGGCTGTATCATTGGCTCCATTACTGGAACCTCTTTTTCAACTATTTTCAGGATGTTTTACGATGAAGACATGTCGTTTGACCTTATCAAGTGTTGAGGAGTGGATAAAGGATCTGGAAGAAGAGTACACTCAAATTTTTAACACTGGATTGGAGTTTGACGCACGCGCATGGGTGGAGCATAATTTGTATGAATGTTTGTATGAGAGCATCTTTATTATATTTCTAATAAATTTGTATGAGTGGCTAGTTTCTTAAGAATCTAAAAGGAATTGGAGGTATTGCATGCTTTTCTGAACGCATGAATAATTTTAGGGCCTTTATGATGCTGACCTGATTTGGATGTGCACTGTGGATACTTGGTTCTGTGGTGTTTTGAATAGCTATACTTTGGAGTACTCAATTTCCACTTATTCTTACCCAGAGGTAGCTGAGTTCTATTTTTTACGTTATCTAAGGGGAACTTATTTGTAAGTTATTCCACTAGTGATCAAAATATTGATGGTAACCCTAAACTTGGAAGAAAAACCGATGAGTAGGTAAACCCCACCATGCACGCGGGGAGGAACAAGTTTGGTGAAAGATGGAAGAACTAGCGGCAGAGAGGAAGAGAGAAGAAAGGAGGCTTAAGTATAATGAAGCACATAAGAGGGACATAGAGAAATAACGTGATATTGTAGAGTGGATGGCGTTGAGGAGAGATATGGATCATGAAGGATTTTAAGCTCACACAGGAGGTGTAGAGCTAAAGCATTTGGAAATCTCCCATTTGGGAAACCATAATAGGGAACCCTCATCAGCCTCACATGGGAGCGTGTCAGAAGAGATGACATGGGCCGCGGGACAAATCCATAGCTCTCTAAAATTTTGTACTAGCATTCAGTAGTCCAAAAATCATCCTAACATAGACATATGTTCTGCAAGGGGTAGTGAAAGATGTTTAGAACTATTCTGATTGTTTCACCACAACTTGGTTCTATCTTGATAATTCATCCAATGTAGATACAAACTCATATCTTGTTACCTTTTCTAACATATTATCCATATTAGGGAATGGGAAATTGTTTTGAATCTTTGCTTTATTCATAATCATGAAATCCACACAAAGCCTTATACCTACATTCTTCTTTCTAACTAGCACTAACTGTGCAAACTATGAAGAATATCTGGTGAGTTGTATTATCCCACCATCTCGCAGTTTAGTCAATTCTTCATGTATTTTGGATGTAAGAAGGGGATTGATAGGCCTTCGCTTCTATCTGAAGTGCCTAGAGTTAGCCTCCAATGGTATCTCTTGCTAAAAAAAATCTTCTCTATAGGCCTTCAATTTAGAATATGACCATGCTAGGAAGACTCGGTATTTTTTCAGCAACTTGGTATAAACCTAATTTTCTTTTTTATTCATGCTACATCCTAGAAAAAAAAAATTGGGATTTGGAGAAGTTCCCAAGTTGCATTCTTCAACATCTTTGGGTGCATAAATAGGTTTTCTCACAACTCAATCTACACTATAAAAATTTGATTCCAAGTGGAAAAGTCCTCTAGGAATAATATTTTTCTTTATTTGAATTATATATTTTCCAAAGAGGGTCTCCCTTCCTTCACATAGTTCCACCATGGGTTCAAGATCAATGAGTCAATTAGTGAGCTCATATTTTCAAGTTAAAAAGCTTTGGATCCGATAATCATCCTCAAAAACCTACCATTTCTTAATATTGTTAGGAACTAGTGGTCTGACTAGCACTTCTACTTCATAATGGAAGTAAGGATATATATTCTCATTTTCATATTGAGATGCTATGATAGATAACTTTTCAGCTGCTACAATTTGATCCATTTCATGATAAAGGATATTTAAGGAATAAAAAAATTCTATGAGGTTTCAAACTAAATGTTTATATCATCTCAGCCTCTAGTTTTAAGTTGCATAAAATTAATTGACTTGTTGAAAAAATAATTTTGAATCTCCTTTGACAATAATGTTCTTAATTCCATGCTTTCATGTAACTCTTAAGCCAAGAAGAAAAAATTCTTACAAATTAATGCTTCTCCTTTACTCAGACTGAACTTTGAAGCACAAAGAGAAATTTGAAACACACATAATAGTTACATTTATGAAAATTATATGAAGAAGACCAGATTGATCCAAGGAAATTTATTGAGCACCATAAGTTTCTCCTTCTTGGGGATGGGTACCCCTTTGTGGGTGGCACAAGAATAAAGACTAGATTCCCAATCCTTTGGGAAAGGATTTGAGGAGACAAAAATCCTAACTCTTTCTGAAAATATAAATTACATTCATATTAGAATACTGACATATCTCAAAACCTGATCATTTTAAACCATTGTAAAAAAATGGAAATGAAAAAAAAATAACAGAAAAAATAAATACAACAGAACTATACATTGTATAATTATCATACCGGATCCTTTGGTTCAATCAAAAAATTGTTTCAGATTCCTACCATTGATAAGAAACTCTAGACAATGACCTTCCATGTCCTTCAGAAAGAATTTATGTTCTCGAATCTTGATATCAATAGAATAGGATCCCATCCATAGGGGATAAAAAAAAATTTGTTTTCCCTTGTCTTCATATCTTCTTTCTCATAACAAGAATAGGTCTACGACATTGAAAACTCTTGGAGTGACTTTCTTGTCAAATATTTTCTTGAGTCTTTCTCTGAACTTGAGATGTCTTTCGTGGGATCTCTCTTATTTCTATTCAATGGGGCCTAATTTTATTGTCAATGATTTCAAAAACCTACCATCTCCAGTGACATCAATCATAGGTGGGTGGTAACTATGACTGATTTTTTTATCTGATGGAAAAAGGCGATGGTGTTAAACGAAGTAAATGATAAATCCATTCTAGATTTTCTTGAAAGTATTAGGACAAGATTTGGTGTTACCTTCACATTTATTTCAAGTAATGCCAAGGCATTCATAGGTACAAAACATAGTTAATGAGATGTGAAAAATAGTGTTTATTTGAAAACCTCATCAAAATATTATCCGTAGGGTAATGGCCTGGCCAATTCCAGTAACAAGACTTTGATACAGATCATTAAAAGGACAATGGAAAGTAACATATGAACTTAGCACACACAACTTAATACTTCTCTATAGGTAGATAGGATAACTCCAAAAAGGTCCACTGGGAATTCTCTCTTTATGCTAGTATATGATAGGGAATCAAAACTTCCTCTATCTTTGGAATTTCTATCTTTAGAGATAGCTCATCAGTTGGAAGTAATGGAAAGTGATCCTTTGATAATATTATTCATTGAATTAATGGAATTAGGAGAGACACAAAATAAGGCTATGAAGACTCTGGAGCTGTACCAAACTCAGACCAAGGAAGAATTTTGACAAGAAAACAGATCACAAGTGTTTTCAGGAAGGAGATCCAGTTCTTAAATGGGATGATGACAGG
Source organism: Taxus chinensis (assembly GCA_019776745.2). Taxonomy (NCBI): domain Eukaryota; kingdom Viridiplantae; phylum Streptophyta; class Pinopsida; order Cupressales; family Taxaceae; genus Taxus; species Taxus chinensis. The sequence goes on along the minus strand of JAHRHJ020001566.1, from coordinate 360,546 downwards.
GCCAAGCCAAGAATGCATGTAAAGTTTTATGCTCTTTGGAGTGGGCCATACTTAATCACAAGTTGCAAAGAGGTAAATTCATTTTTCCTATCTAGGCTCGATGCAGAAGCATTGCCTATCCTACTTAATGGGATACACCTAAAATATTGCTATTGAGGTATTTTCACCATGTACAATATTAGTCTAGTTTCCCTTCCTCCAAGTGCTCTGCACATTATCTTTCTTGTTTTATTTTTGTCTTGTTTCATTTTTGTTTTGTTTGTTTTCTGGTCATTTTATAGTTTTGTATATTCTTGAAGAATGAATGACTCAGATTCCCAATGATCACATAAGGCTATTGGACTAATGATTTGTAGGAAAGAATTCCATAAAGGTCGCCAAAAATGTTAACTTTCCAAGTTCCCTTGCTAGAGACGCTTTTGAAAATTTCTTTGTAAAGTTTTTACCTTGTACCAAGTGTTATTTTTTTGAAAAATTGATTTGAGAAATTGCCTAAGTATTGAATTTTTCTATATGTATTTTAGATTTTAGAATTCAAGTTGCAGTTTTCAAGAAAATTACTTGATTAATTCCAAAACCTGAGACCTAAAATATATTGGAAGATAGTCCAAATCGGAAGTCAGAACCCAAAGTGTAGTTTGCTTGTAAACTGTAAGTTAAGTTCCAAAGTCCAATATCTCAGGTGTATTTTAAGTTTTAGAACCCTAATTTTAGTTTGCATGTAAACTGCAATTTGACTTCCGAAACCTGACTTCCGACCATTCAAGTGCATTTTGGGTTTTGGAACCCGAAGTGTAGTTTGCGTGTAAACTGTAAATCAACTTTCGACCTCTGAAATACAAAGGATAAAAAATAATTTGAGTTTCAAGTTTTATAATGTAGATTACATGCAATATGCATGATGAATTCTGACTTCTGAAACCCAACGCTAGGTCAGTGCATTTAATGCCACCAACCCACACATGTCACCTACTTGTGTAATTAATTATTCCTTTTCTATTTAAGGCTGAATTTTTACTTTTATTTTTCACCTGAAACTTTGTACACTGACCCGCTGATGACTCACCTACCTCCAACTGTACTAATTGCATGGATTTTGGGAAATTTCACATTTTTTCTCCTCAACCCACTTGGTATTTAGGTAATATTTTTGAATGTTTTAATCATTTTTGCAAGGTTTTTAGGCTTCATTTCTAGGGTTTTCTTTTCATTTTCTTTTGTAGCATTATGGTGCCCCTTCACATCTTCATTTTTTGTGTCATTTTTTGGGTTTCCTTCTTATGTTGTGGACTTAACTTTTCCATGTCTCTTCCTTCACTGGTTTTGTTGTTTTTGAAGCTTAGGCTTCAAAAAATTCATTTTCTTGAGAATTGAAGGGAAATTCATCATTAGAAGACAATTTTCAGAGGTTTCGAGGCTGACTAAATAGGTCTCCAATTCTGCCAAAGATTAAAGTTGGAGCTCCAAGACTGTAAAATAGGATCCAAATTCCACCATCAGAAGTAGATATTGACATGTTGACAATGTAAGTAGAATTGTTGTGGAAGTTCCATCAAAAGTGTAGTGTGGAAGTTTAGTATGGAAGTGCTGTAGAAGTTTAGTTCATGCATTTGCAAGTGTAGGGATAAAATTCCACTTTCAATTCTATAGGAGTTTCTATAGGGATTTTTCCAAGGGAAAATGTCTAGATCATCATCTAAGGGGAAATAGAATATGAAATATAGTTTCCAAGGGTTTTCTCCACCTTCTAGTATCACATTTATTGTTTATAGTATCAGAGATATGGACCTTGGGCACATTGATCTTCCAATTTTTTTGGGGAGAGTTAGAGATCTGTTAAAAAAATGCTTGGATGCAAGGTATATTTGATAGTGGGCTTGCTTTAGCTTCCAATTTTCCACCATCAATGTAATGTCTGGAGTTTGTGCTCACAGCTTTTACGCATTATGATAAGAACTCTTGAACGGTTAGAGATGATGATGAAGATAGTTGTGATCAGATTGGATATTGATTATTTTGAGGATTTTTTGAATCTTCTTGATGTCAAAGAATATGCCTTAATTTCTCCAGAGTCCACTCTTGAGCACTGGGATCCAAATTATGAGAATTTTACTAGAGTCCTTAACAAGATCTACCTGAATAAATCTAGGCCTTCAATGACTAGAGTCCCAAAGACCATTCCCACACTCTGACATTTGTTCAAGAGGTAAATGATATCATCACATTACCAACTAGAGTTATGGGACTCCCGTCTTCTAAATATTTCTAGGAGTGGATGTAATTATATATTTCCACTATCCAAAAAAATGTTAGCCTTATTCAATGGGAAGAGTCATATAAAAAATACCATCCATATTCAGTTGTCGAATGCTCTAACTTCAGGTAAATTTCTACATGACTTCCTATCTTATGTATGCGGCTATGGGGATGAAGGAATATCCAAGGTTTTTCACTTGTAGGATCAAGGAGTTCATCACAAATTTATGAATTTTATCCTCAGATCATAATGAAGGAATAGTGTAAAATCATTTTGGAAGAGTTAGTGATGCTTTCTTTGTTGCTATTTTATATTTATTTGACAAAGAACTCTACAACATAAGGATTTCAGATAGTGCTTGGCACATGGTTAGGATGTGGGGAGGCATTTACTTACAATTTCAACCATTCACATATCTCAGGGTGGTAGGATTCTCAGGCACTCCTTATAAGTTACCAAGGTGTCCCACAAATAAATGGGTCATGATGGAATTAGTTTGACAACTGCTACACTTTCAAAAAATCCAGCATGATAGGCATAAGACAAGAGTTTTGTTCCCTGTAGTTTTGGGAAGATATACTTGTGCATCTACATATAAAGAAAAGAATGTTGAAGGAAAAATGTAATTAATGAATTTGAAAACCTATCACCGACACGTTAGTTTTGATTATTGGGGTAAGCTTGGTGAGACACGGGCCAACTGGTATTCATGTGCCATAATTGGAGAATATCTAGTTTAATTATAGAGATGAAGTCATGGTATGAGAAAGGGAATTTGAAAGGTTAACTCTCCAAGAAGTGGTCTATTAAGGAATTTTAGATGTTCTTGAGGGTCTTCAAGATGATGCACAAATTTTTGGACCCCATTTATGATCAAAATAATGTGAAGGATACACCATTTCCATGGATCGATTAGTCACTTGAGGAGTGCAACAACTCGAAAGAACACACAACTCATATCCTTAATTAGACCCACCAATGGCTGATATCATTGGGAATCACACCAAAGGCACCACCTGAGTAGCTTCTTGTTATGGTAGTACATGTACAACCATTGGGAGCACCCCACCCCTTCAAAAGGAAAGAGTCCACTTCCAAACCTACTCCAAAGCCTCGTAAGATCACTTTTATCTATAGAGGTTCAGGTTTTTCCTCTAGGGTTCCCTCTATAAAATTTGTCCCTCCCAAGGTTCTGTCTACAAAATTATTGATATTAGTTCTTCACCAAACACATGTAACTCAAGAATTGCAGTCACCTTCTTCACCACCTCTCCCTTCATCTCCATTTTCAGCTCCCCCATTTCCTCTACCTCTCACTCTCCCCTTGCTCATATATTCCATTTATTATCCTCCCATTTCTCCCACCCCGCCACCTTATCCCCTACCATGGCGCAAGGTCTTTTCTTCCCTTCCCTCTCTCTCATTTCGAGGATGTTTTGGCCCTAGTTTCTCCTCTAGGAACTCCCTTCCTCAATAGCCTCTACCCACCTCTCCCATCATTATTCCCATTTCATCCACCCCCATGGCTATCCTTTCCACTCCATCCCCACTTGTCACCTCTTCATTTTCACCCATGGTTATTGTAACAAATGCCCTTGTATCACCCATTCAGTTTACTACTACGATGACAATACCCATGTCATCCATTGAGAAAACATCTTCTTCTTCCACTCCTGCATGGTTGAAATAGACAAACTCCTAAGAAAAAGAAGAAAGTTCCCATTGGAGATTTCATTGATCTCAACATCTTAGATCCAAGTCCTGGTGAAAAGTAAAAAGGACAATGGCTATATACTCATCTTTTGGTCGATCAAACGGGAGAAAGATTCATTGAAATAACAACTATGACTTCTGAAAAATAAAAAAAAGAACATAAATTCAGTAAACTATCAGATTTCAGAGTTTTCCCTTGGTAAGACCACACATGAAGGTGTGAAACAAGATGTGTAGGTTGTTCTCAGAAACCTTCTAGAAAAATTTGACAAGGAAAAGGTCATAAAGGATGACCTCAAAGGAAAGTAGAACAATTGACCACCATCATGCATAAGATCACACAACCTGTTCATATAACTTATCTTACTATTCGTACAAGTTTTGAAGACATTTCTTTTTCTCCGTGGTCGAGAAAATTAGACAAGGTCAAGATTTGAGCTAGGGCTTGGATTGAAATACAAATTTAGGAAGGATAACATGTATTAAAGGATGTTGTCTAACCTGTATAATGAACTTGAATCTGAAAAGGAAATTGTCACCAAAATGGACGGTATTATCATGGAAGAATGTGACAATTTGGAGCTCACAGTATAAGCTTGGAAGGAGGTTTGGAGCATTGAGTCTTATATACTTTTAAGATAAGTGATAACTGATGAATTCCTTGAAATTGTTTGAATATAATGAAGCCATAGATTTCCGTGTCCAAATGTTGTAGGAAGATATATCTAAGTTGAATGAAAGAAGAATCAAGGAAGTTGATGGCCTCAATGAAATCACAAATGAGTTTGACATAATTCACTGTAGGTTACTAAATGAAAATATTGATACACTTCCAATGGAACAAATTATTTCCAAGTTCAAGAGTCTGGTTAAAGAAGATATTGAGGCGTAACAAGGTATTTTGATCTCAAGTCCATTCATAAGTTGGTATTGTACTAGAATTTCTTGATCCAGCTCAAGAAATTTGTTGAGAAGACATAGTATTGTCCTAAGGAGAAGTCACACATAGGATTCACACGTGGGAAGAAGGCACATTTGATGGTGCGAAATGATAGGAAAGGAAATGCGTGTCAGAACAAGTTTGATTTGGGACTTAGTCATTTTCATGGTGTTGGTAGTCAAATAGGACTTTACGAAGAGCAACAGTCAAGGCACAAGAAGTCCCTCCTCTTTAATGGGAGAGGTTCCCTTATTCAGAAACGAACCTATTTACAAATATACAAAACATGATTTTCTGGTTGAACTTGGATATTACGAAAGTGTTTTCTATAAAGATCATCAATTACAAAAGGACTGAGGAATGAGAGTATGAGAATGAGTAGAAAGGCAACATGCAGAATTATAGATAACAGAGTAATTCTTTATGTATGCGAAGTTATAGTGAATTGAAACAAGATCATTTGTATCATATAAATAAGATGGAATTTAAAGACACAAACACAAAGTTTCTTAACGTAACACAGATTCATTAATCAAGGACACAAAGTTCCTTCTTGGTTATACAAGATCACTATGCTTGCAAAGTTGGAGAGTATGCAATCAGCAAGACTAACAAACTGGAGACAAATGATCTTCACAAAAATTAAATGAAAGCTTAGGGATAACAGAGATCAGATAGACAAAGAATGGAAAGCCCTTCTGTATTGATTTCTTTATGATCTATTTACACTTTCAGAAAATAAACCAAGTTCTTCCTCTTTTCAAAATGGCGTGGAGAGGCCATTATATAGCTTACAAATCAGTTACTCTTTGTAACTACTTCTTTTAACTAAAGATTAGTTAAGGATTGCCAATCGCAATACCTCAACTAATTACAATGAATTAGAGAAAAAGAATTAGAAAAGAAGAGAAGAAAATGGAGAAGAAGACAGGTGGTTATGACTGGGAGGGACCCACTGACTTCAAAATTCACTGCCTGAATCTCTTCAATGCCTCGGCTATGTCTCTGCCACGAGGGACTGACGTGTTGGCTGTAGACTGACCCCAAAATCTGAGACACTTCTCCATTTCTTTATCAAACTCGACATGAGTATGATAATCTTTATTTGCTTCTTCAATGGCGGATTGAAGAGAGCAGATCTCCTTCATTTTCTCTTTGGAGATGGAGCTTTCCTTGAATAGATTATCTTTGACAAAAGATCTGAATTGAGCTTTGATTTCTTGCAGGAAAGGGGCACACCAGAAGTTTCATCCTGAAGATGACAATGTATATCTTTGAAAGCTGATACAACCAGTGTCTTGAAAACTTCACCCTTCTGCCAGCTATTCTTCAGTTCTCCCAAAGCCTCCTCTAAGACTTTGATCTTCCACTCCACGCTGTAAATCCAGGACTTTGACAGATTATCCTTTGCATCATCAAAAACCTTATTCGCCAATAAAATGTTCTCATCTGTCTGTCCCATGAGACGGAGGTCTACTATGCAACTGCTCCAGAGTTTGAGCTCTTTATCTATGACCCCGATAGTGGAGGAGAGCTTCTGTTGCAAATTGTTCACCTTTCCGTGGAGTTTGAAAGCTTCATCGATGAAGTTCAATCCTGCAACAAGCATATCTTCCACCATGGCCTCCATAGCTCTGCCATAGACAGAATACTTGTGCATGTCTTTGATACTCTGTACTTCATCTTGGCTCAAAATTACAGGTGGTGGAAGAGTAGTCAATGGGGTAGGGTCCAAAACTTTGTCCTTAGACAAAAGAGATTTGATGAAACCTGTGAGAATCTGGGCTTGTTCCTCCAACTGTTCAATAGTTTGCTGCCCTTTCTCTACCCTCCCAATGACTCTTGTGACCGTTTCCTGGAGGTTGTGGATCTCACCTTCAGGAGTAGACTCTCCCATTGGAATTCTTGAGAGTTCTAAGTCAGATGCCTGCAAGTCCTGCTCTGATTTGTCCACTGTAGGCTTAGCAATCTCCAGGAATTGCTGACCTTGAGCATCAGACACTATTCTGGAGGTGATTCTGGCTTTCTTGGCACGAGAAGGAGTAGTGCCCAACAAGGCTGCGACAGCATCAAAATTTGGCCCTGAGCTCCGAGAGGAAGATTTCCTCTTCCTACTGTCAACAAAAGGTTGCACCCACGCAAAAGAGGAAGAGGAAGCAGCAGGAGGGGCAAGAGGACCAAGAGACAGAGAGCTCATGACGCTCAAGGTTTGCACAGCTGTTGTCTCAAGTTGAGATGTGAGTGGGGCGCTTGAGACAATTGTGGCAGAAGAATCAATAGCACTTGGAAGTTCAGTGCTCTGGACTTCCTTATCTTTATCTGTTGGATCTTCAGGAGCATTTGCAGGGGCTGGCATTTCACTCTCTTCACTTTCACTGAGAACAATGATGTTCTCTGGTCCCAAAGGCACTTCTACCTGCTTTCTTTGAGGATATTTTTCCAACAGGCTCCTTCTTAACCTCTTTGAGTTTCTTCTGGTACACTTGAGTGGATGAAGAAGGAGTGGAAGCTGCAGGTCCTTGCGTTGATGAGGCAGGAGGGGTTTGCACAGGTGTGTCTGATATGGGAGTTGATGCTTCCCTCCTTGGTGTTGAAACATCCTTAGAAGAGGATTCTCCTGAGTGCCTTCTGAGCTCTCGAACTTTCCTGTCAAACCAAACCTTAGTCCTGACTAAGACTGGAGCAAGGATCTCGACCAGATCATCTTTCTCTTTCCTGTTCCAATCCAAGTCCTCCAAGGGAGTGTGCTTAACCACATTGTCATAATCATATGAGTATAGATCAGAATTGTCATCCTGGAGTCCTTCAGGAACTTGGTACAAGCCGAGTTCTTGGATCAATTGCAGAGAGAACCTGCCATAGTGCCTCCTTCTAGCCTCAAAATCATCTGCACAGTCAGCCCAGTAGTCTTCTGTATCTGCCCTATGATGATAGATTATCTTGATGTTCTGTTCAATGAACTTCTTCAAGTCGAAGCAAGTTCTTGGCTTAAAGAAATGAACGGTGATAAGAACTAGGGCTCTTTCTATGTTCTGTGCGTCCAGGGCTGTTTTACAAGTGTAATTTCCCAAAGAGATGGGAAAGAGCAAACTAGAAATCTTCTTGTCTCTGCAGGTTCTGTGTAATTTGTCTAACTTCCTGCATCCTTCTATCAAGGCCATCTTATCACTGTAGAACATGGGAAGCCTCAAAGGGGTGCTCTCATAGCCAACAAGCCTGATATAAGAGAATTTTCTGAATTGGATAAAATAAGCACCGTAGTGTGATATCAGATTCATGGCTTCATCAGAAAACCTTCTAGCAGTATCACCTTCAAGAAGCCTGACCACGTACATGGTGAAAGCATCATTTACCCTTCTGAAATTGTGATTGCTGGTCTCTAGGGTGAACTGTGGGCAGTAGGCATATACAGGATCATCCTTGTGGGCATCAATGTAAGAAAAACCAAACCATTGCCTTGATGCCGCCAGAGTATACATCAGGTACGAAGTCATGTAGAACTTCTTCATTTGCTGTACATTGGACAGCTGCTCCGCCAAGTTCATGCTGATGATTTCCACCCAGTTGATATTTTGAGTTCCCTCGCACACCATGCTGATGAGCGGGCACATCCAGAAATGGAACTCGTTAGTAGAAGGTAAGCCCATAACCCGAGCCAGTAGGATTATGAAATCTGACAACTCTTCATTGAAATCTGCTCGAAAGAGAGTCTTGGATAGAGAAGACGCTCCCTTCTTAGGGTTTTTAAGCCATGAATTTGTCCACCCACACCTTGAATTTGTCACTGTCTTGATTGAACAGGGCCTGTGCTTGATCCTGGGAAACAACTATGGCATTATCCATTTCTGGGATCCTCAGAGTAGTGCTAATGGCGGAAGCATCTAGCTTGCGATGAGTTCCCCGTGTACATTGGTTAATTCACTCAAATTAGGGTCGAAGTGAGCTCCGCATGAAAGCACTGTATCAGCACATTGCACTGAGATCCCTGGGAAACCTCCAGCAAAAGCCAAACCGCTATCGTGAATCATCTGTGCCATTGGTGTAGGGTTTGCGTCTGCCATCCTTGCCCAAAAATCACTGAAATCAAGATGACGAGCTTTACTGTCCCCAATATTGTGAATGACGGCAGATTCTAGTGGCGAGATTTGTTCCTGTCCCTGAAACTTTGATCTTCATATTGATAGTAATCTGGAGGATAGAGCCACAAACTAGACTCAGGAAGGAATTACAGAGGGAGGGGATACACGCGCAGGTTTTCTGATTGCAAGGGTTCGAGCAAAGGATAGCATGGAAGCAGTGTGAAAAATGCAAAGGGGGTATGCTATTATATAGCCGATTAGGAGAGAGAAAGACAATGAATGCACATTTAATACATACCTACCAATTTGAATAAGCATGATATTCGGGTAGAGCGGGAAAAATAAGCACAAATGGCACTTGGTTCATTTGGGACATGTGAGACGCGAATGCGCGAAACACGCGGCTCGGCCGATTCGGGCGAAGCGGGAAAAGAGACAAATGCCTTTTGGGACAACAAAGACGCAAAACACGGTCCAGATTAGAGTTTGGGACATTTGGGACATTTGGGATGTGAAAGCGAAGTACGCGGTTCGGGTGAATCGGCCGAAAATGGAACAACTTGCCCGATTGAACTTGGGACACTTGGGACAAGAAAGTGTGAAGTACGTGGTTCGGGTGTTTAGGCTGAAAATGGAACAACTTGCACAATTTGACTTGGGACATTTGGGACAAGAAGTTCTGACGGGCCCGAAAAAGACAAACTTCGGGGAAATCGGCCGATCGGGGAACAGAGCGCACTTTTGAACTTGGGACGCGTGGGACAAAAATGTCCAACAGGCCCGAAAAACACACAAAATGACCCAAAAACACAGATTTTCTCAATTTCTCGACCTTTAACATTTTCAGTACAACAGAGAAGACACTTAAACTCAAAATTTTGAAAATTCACTTTCTTAAGAGCAGGGAATTTTGAGTGGACAACAGCTGGCTCCTTCTGGGGATGACTTGGCATAAATTCAAGGAATGAGACAAGGTAAGAACTTAGACAAACTCAGGGAAGTAGACCAGTACCTTATCCGTTGGGCCACGGAGTCAAAAAGCAAACCAATACAGAGGACAACACACCAAAACAAAAAGGAAAGAAAAAAAACAAAACGCTGTACAGAATATACAAAGGACTCCCTAATCACCTAAGACTTGAACAACTTAAGGTACTGCCCACTATAAGGAAGTGGGAGAGGAGAACCATCCATGTAATCAAGATAAAAGGAATTCTTACCAGCAAAGTGTCTGATCTTGAAAGGTCCGAGCCAAAGGGAATCGAACTTGCCATGGCTGCCACGAGGTTCATGCCTTTTATCCCATAACAACACAGTGTCTCCAACTTGGAAATCTCTGAACCTGGCTTTCTTGTCAAACAGGACCTTTACCTTCTGCTGGTGAATAGATATCCTATCAGTAACCTCCAATCTGTCCTCATTCAATTTGTGAAGGTACATAATTCTCTTATCTAAAGCATCACTGAAACTAGTATCTTCAATGGCCTTCATTAGGTGCAAGGCTGGCAGCTCCACTGTTACTGGAAATTGAGCTTCTACTCCATATACCACTTGAAAAGGAGACATTCCAATAGCTCTCTTTGGTGTAATCCTGTCTGCCCAAAGAGCATCATAGAGCTTCTTGTGCCAGTTTCGTTGAGACTCATTGACTAATTTCCTTATAATAGTCACCAAATTTTTATTAGTGGATTCTGCTTGCCCATTTCCCTGAGGATAGTAATATGAGGAGTGAGCCAAAGAAATGCCATACCCATAGCAAAAATCCATTATCTCAGTTGAAGAGAAATTCAAAGCATTATCTGTTACAATCTTGTTAGGTACACCATACCTTACTAAGATGTTCTCTTTGATGAAGTTGCACACCACTTCAAAAGTAGTACTCTTTACTGGAATAGCTTCTACCCATTTGGTGAAATAGTCCGTGGCAGTTAACACATGAGTATGACCAGCACTAGAAGCAGGATTAAGTGTTCTAATGAAGTCCAAACCCCACTGTTGAAAAGGTTCTTCAATTACAACTGGCTTAAGAGGCAAAGAGGCCAATTTAGGTCTTCCCACGAAGGTCTGACAAGCCTCACATTTATCAACCCACTTGGATGCATCCCTGAACAAGGAAGGCCAGTAATATCCTCCACGTAGTATCTTATGAGTAGTGACCGTTGATGAATAGTGCCCTCCACATGCCTGATCATCAAAAGCTGAGAGCAACTTTCTCTGCTGTTCCTTGTCCACACATTTCAAAAATCTCCCATCTAACCCACATTTGAACAAGGCATTTTCCCACAACACATATTGCACTGAACTTAATTTAACAGTACTCTTTTCTTTGGCAGTTAAATGAGAGGGGCATTCCCCATAGGTGAGAAAATGGGCGATGTCAGCATACCATTCATCAACTGAGCTAAGAAACAGAACGGTAGGAAGGCCAACTTTGTTCTCTAGTAATTCATGCTTAGCTCCTTCAGCAATGAGCTCACAAAGACCTTTTCCACGAACCAGCTTGGTCGGTTTGATGTCAATGTCATATTCTTGGACCTTAGCAACCCAGTTCCCTCTCTTGGATCCAAATTCTTGTTGTGTGAGAATAGACTTAACAGTTGTATCTGGAACCAACACCATGGAATGAGAATTGAGGATGTAAAAACGAAACAGCTTAACATCTTTGACCACTGAAAAAGAATGTTTCTCCATCATGGTGTATTTTAACTCATGATCTTTCAAGAATATAGCTCATGAACGTAATTGGGAGTTCATGCTCGTTAGAGTCTTCTTGAGTCAAAACAGCAGCCAAGGTATTATCTGTGGCATATCAATAGATAATAAAATCTTTGCTGAAATCAAGACAAGCTAAAACAGGAGTTTTAGCGATAGCTCTCTTGATACCTGTTATCCAAAATTCCCCCCCAAGGGTAATTTTGATAACATGCATAAGAATATTCAAATCCCAAGAAAATTGATTGATTCAGAGCAAAAATCAGGCTTGCAGGGTCCCTTCAGGTAATTTTCTAACTCCCCTGGCCGAAGAAAAAAGGAACAAGCTTTGAGAAAGTGTGGAGAAGGTTGTAGAAAGCAAGTAGTTCGGGCCAGGAAAATTTGTGAAAATCGGCTAAGTCCTTGTCCAGCACAAGTTGGGACAAATGGGACAAAAGTATGCGAACCATCCGAACCACCCGAAATGAGTCCAGGCAGCCCACTAAGCATTTGGGACAAGTGGGACTAAAGTACGCGGCATTCGCGAAATGCCGGTTTGACCGAGAGAGAGAATCGGTGAATAAGCACAAAGGGGCAGTTCGGGACAATGGAACACTTGGACGCGAAATGCCCAAACCGGCCGAATCGCGCGAAATCATCACAAGGAGCCCAACAGGGCCTGGGACACGTGGGACAATAGGGCGCGAACCGGCCGAACCGGCCGAAAAGGGTCAAGTCAGTCCGAAGCAAAGTGGGACAAGCGGGCCAAAAATGCCCGAACCGGCCGAATCGGCCGAAATGAGCACAAAGGGTCCAAAATCAAATGGGACATCCGGGACAAATGGAGGCAAAGTACGCGAAGGAGCCGAGAGCCAATCAGAAGTTGCCACGTGTCCTCACAGGGAAAAGGTCAAAATGTCAAAGGGTGAGTTTTCGAGCGCTGATCCTAACCAATGAGAAGCTGCCACGTATCCAAGCGAAAACCCCACATAAAGGGATATGTCGTGGGTCGTCCAAACCCGACGCACAAAGGAAATCGGGTTTCATAGTCGGGAAAACACGATGGAGAAACATGGCGCAAGAGCATGTCGGAAGGTTGAAAAACCCGACAAATCTTAGAAATGTGTCGGAGGGGTTGGAAAGCAAAATCACAAAGAAAATCGGGTTTCATAGTCGGGGAAACAAGTCGGAAAAGCATGGGGCGAAAACATGTGTTGAGCCACCTCCCAAACCCGATGCAAATGGAGAGGAGAATCCTGAACCCGACGGGCTAAAGACCTTTCTCAAGAATCAGAGTCTGCCACGTGTCATCCAGGTGGCAATGCGCGGGAAAATATTTTGAAAATCTGTTTTCGTCTGTTCCGTGCCCTAAATCCTCAAATCGCCATATCTTTTGATCCAGAGCTCAGATTTCCATTTCTTTATATCAACATTATCTGAAAGCTTGTGAAATACCTCTACATGATTCTGGGGCTAATCTCGAGTTTTGGTGCAGTCTAGAGAGATAAAATTGAGAAACGGCTCTGACGTGTGGTAATGACCAGAAGTGACATTTCAGCGACCAGTTTTAATGCAATCCAGACAGCCCGCCGTTTTGCACGGCAGGATTTTCGCTTCTTACCATGCAAATGAAATTTCCTCAAAATCCATAAACTTGGCCTCAGGTGGTTGACAGAGGAGATCTAATTTCCTCTCTGAGTCCTTCTCTCACGTTTTCTTCCTGTCCCCTGGGCTATATTGTAAGGAGTGGCCATTTTGATATAAAAGAGAGTTGTTCATTCTTTCTGCTCTGCCCTCCCTTCTTTTCTTCTCTAGGGTTGAAAATGGAGTTCGAACCTCCTCCCTTGCTCTGTAATGGCACGTTTTTTTGCCTTTTACTAATGGAATGATGTTCTGTGCAAACTTCTGAAGCAACAAAACGTGTTTTGTGATGCATCTGTCCATCCTTTCTCGTTTTTGCTTGTTTTCTTCTTGCCTCTCTTCATTGCAGGTATTTATGCATGTTTGAATGTTCATTGCAGGTCTGGAGCTGTGTTCATGGAGTTTTGGGACATTTTCTGTGTGAAATCTATCCTTGGGCCTGTGATGCATCTGTCCATCCTTCCCATTGCTCACCTCTCTTTGTCCCATGGCAGTTTTGATAGATGTCCAACATTCTCCTTCTCTGGTGTATCACCGTTTTAGTGTAGGATTTTGCTGTTTTTCCCTTCTCTCTCTCTCTCTGTCTCCTTGGCATGGTTAGATTAGGATTAGATTAGCTTGCCTGCACTGGAATAGCTTGTGGCAGGTAGTTTAGGAGCAAGGAACCAGCCTTCTCTGGAGATTCCTCTCTCGGTTTTACAAGTCCCACGCTTGGAGAGAGGTTTCCATGTTGTGCAATCACACTGGATGCCTGAACATCAACCTAGAAGCCTGATGTGCATCCAGGGGTAAAACTGTGATTTTGCACTAACAATACCTTCAAAGGATTCCTTTCCTTCAGAAGACCAACCAAACGTTTGTTTCCCTTTCATCATCTGAGAAATATTCAAAGTTAACTCTGCAAAATCAGGGATGAACCTTCTTAAAAAATTGATCTTACCAAAGAAAGAGTGCACGCCCTTTTTGCTAGTTGGGAGAGGAATTTGCTGGATAGCTTGTACTCATTCAGGATCAATCTTAATACCATCTTTGGAAATGACGTGCCCTAATAATTTTTCCCTCTGTGACACAAAAGACAAATTTTTTAGGATTCAAAGAAATCCCATGCTCTCTGCATCTTAGCAGAACTGTCTCTAGGTGATCAAAATGATCTTCCCTTGTTTTAGAAAACATTGTCAAGTCATCAAGGTATATGACAATACACTTCCCTTTCAAACTTCCAAAAGCCAGATCCATAGCTCTCTGAAAAGTGGCACCAGCATTAATGAGCCCAAAAGGCATTCTCTTGTAAGCAAAGGTACCCCAAGGAGTAGTGAAAGATGTTTTGTGTTGATCTGCAGTATCAACCTCTACCTGATTATATCCCGAGAATCCATCAAGCATAGATAACATTTCAGATCCTGTTACTACTTGCAAGACCTGATCCATCATAGGCAAAGGATAATTATCTTTCAAGGAAGCCTGATTTAGGTTCCTGAAATCAACACAGATGTGGATCTCACCATTTTTCTTCCTAACAGGCACAATATTTGCAATCCATGTTGAATGGTGAATGGGAAAAATGATTTTGCCTTCAACAACTTCTGTATTTCCTGAAAGATGGTGTCAGCTATTTTGGGGTTGTATTGCCTCTGTTTCTGCTTAAAAGGCTTAATTCCAGGCTTGAGTGGAATAAAATGCTGCATATCTTTTGGTTTGAAAGCTTTCAAATCTTCATAAGAGTAAGCAAGAACATCCTTATACCTCTTTAAAAGATCAATTGCTTTTCTTCCTCTCATCTGCTGTGCAACATTTTCCAATGTTCACGAGCTTAGGATCAGTAGAACTCCCAATATCAATCTTGTCATACTCAGCTGATTGCTGAGGTCCAGTGGAAGCTCTAGACTTCACATACCTGTCATGTTTATCAAATAGTTCCTCCAAACTCACCAATCCTTTAGGAATCTTGTTTCCTTTGAGATTGATGCATCCATCCTGATCCGTTTCTTCTCCTTGGGTGACTGCTTTGTCAAGGGCACACTTTCACGAGGCAGGTTGTCACTTCCTTCAAAATACAGTTGTTCAAAATTACCCTTGAGTTCAAGGAAAGAAAGCAAGTGTTGATCATCATTGAAAACTTGCCAGTTATTGGTATTATCAGGTACACTAGGCCGATGGACCATCTCAATGGTGAACTTATCCTGAGAGAAGTCAGGATGAGGAATCAGTAGTGACCCTGAGACTGCTAGTGAATCAGCCCTGCTGTTCTTCTCCCTAGGTATTGCTTCAATGGAGAAAGCATCAAGAAATTCAATGGAATCCCAAACCTGATTCCGGTAATGTTTCAACCTTCCATTTTTTACCTGGAAAAGTGAAAGCTATAAAAGGCTTCTGACTTGCTTTACAATCAATTCTGCATCACCACGAGCCAGAAGATTCTTTACACATTGTTCTTTGGCCACTTGCAGTCCAAGAATGAGAGCCTCATACTCTGCTGTATTATTAGTATTTTCAAACTGCAACTTGAATGAAAAAGGATGTAGGCTTCCTTCAGGTGACACTAGTAGGACACCAGCTCCAGAACCAGCTGAGGAACAACTTCCATCAAACTCTAAAATCCAAACACCATTAGGATCTTTAGGTGACACTTTGGGGAGTTGGATTTCATCAGGGGACATAATCATGTAGTTACCATGACCCATATCCTCATAGAGTATTTGTGCTTTAGGATCATCCGTTTTTTGTACAATATACTCAGATTGCTTCTCAGGCAGCAACTTCTTCATTTGTCCATTAACAGGTACGAGTGCATGTGACCAATCCATTTGAATTTCTCCACCCACATCCTTACAGAAGTTCCTACTTAGCAACATCCCGTATGAAGGAGGAATATCTGCTACTAAGATGGTAGCCAAAACTTCTTTTCAGCCAAAGCAGCAAAAGCCACTTGTGCATCTTTAATTCTTCCGACCAGGGGCACTTCCTTACTCTCCATAGAGTAACAAGATCCATAAGTGCGTGTGAGGGTCAAGCCTAAGGCATGAGCTACTTTAGCAGGCATCACATTATCTGAAGCTCCTGAGTCTATGACACAATTACTGAGCCTATGGCCAGCTATAAGAAGTGTTACATAAAATGGTTTAATTTTGTCATTGGGTGAGGTGACAGCGGCTACCAGACTAGGCTGTGGTGCAGAAGAAGGAGTGGGTAAAAGGCCTTTAGAGGTGGTCTTAGAATGGGAATTGACAAAGTGAATCATTTTAGCAAAAGCTTTGGGATGGGTTTGATAATACTCAGCCTCTGAGATTTGAACCTTAGTCTTTTTCAGGTGATCAATAATATCAAAAGACCCAGAAGTGGACGGGCCATCATCATTTGAGATCCTAGGTTTATCAACTTTAGGGGAAAAAGAAGTAACTTTAATAGCAGGATTGATAGGACTCACCTTTGGTGTAGATGAAATGGGGATAGGAGATCCTCTTTTTGCAATTACAGGGATAGTTGCCGGCTGCTCCTTAGATTTCTTGGGGGCTGCATCACTTTCTCCCTCTGATTTGTCTGCTCTCGAGTCATGACAGCAAATGATTCGTTATTCATGTCTGCTACTACTTCATCATAATCATCTCCATCATCAATGCCCTCAGTGGTGAAGAAATTGACTCGAGATCCCTCAATTTCATCTTCTTCATCATCAACTTCTTCCACAAACTCCTCGCAAGCTTCATTGTCCTCATCATCATCTGGTTCCTTAACTTCACAGGTTGCATTGACAGGAACTTTAACAGGAGGTCCTTCAAGCGCTAGTCTTGTTTGAGAAGCAGGCAAATGATTTCTGGGCTGAAAATTCCTCCTTGGAACATCTGCATAGGGAGCATGCTGAGCCAATTGTTTCTTTATAGCAATGAGATCATTCGCAAGTTTTTGAACTAATGGATCAGTATTAGGTCCAGGGGTGGAAGAGGAGGAAGCAACAGACTTAGATTTGGAAGGGTCTCTCCTCAACTTCCCTGACATGATCAAATCATCCTCGACACTAACAGCAAGAGTTTGATCCTCAACCAATGTTGCGAGATTAGCCCTTCTCAGCGCATAACTAACTTCAGGCGATTGAGCATTTAGGAAGAAACATTTTTGGATTTGATCTACAGGTCGAGTATTTACCAGAATTTTATTAATTAACCTGTTGAATCGGGCCACAAATTCTCTCATGGGCTCTGGTGAATCTTTCTTTATCTGAGAGATTTGGGCTAGCAAGGCATGCACATCTTCTGCTGGTTTGAAACGGTTTTCAAACCTAGTTCTCATGGTGTCCCAGCTAGTGATAGTACCAGCCGGAAGGTGATAGAACCAATCAGCAGCATTATCTTGTAAAGTCTCAACGAACAGTCTCACGGAGACGTCTTCATGTTCAACTCCCAGAACTCCACATGCAACTATGAAGGCTGCGATGTGTTCATCAGGATGCACTTTACCATCACCTTTGAATTTAGGGAAGTTCTTCTGGTTACCTCTGGGTAACTCATGCAAAGGCTGAGGAAGAGCAAGGGGCCCGACACGATGACCCCAGGGCAATGGTACCCGCCATTCTTGGAAAAACGGCTTGGAGAGGAACTGCAACACCAGCAAGAATCAAAGCTTGAAGATTAGGACTAGCTGGCTCTGAAGGAATACCACCCGTAGGAATTCTATCTTGAACAGGTGGAGTGCTTGTCGAACGAGTCCTTCTATTTCTTGTTGAAGGGAAAGGAAAACCCTGCTGCTCCAAAAGCTGAAACTGAGAATCTTCAATACCAAGGGCCCTTCTCCCTTGAGTAAAACGTGGAGTCGCCAGATCAAAGGATGATCAAAAATTATAGAACTGGAATATGATTTTCCCCAGCAGAGTCGCCAAAAACTGTTGGTCGTCAAATAGGACTTTACGAAGAGCAACAGTCAGGGGACAAGAAGTCCCTCCTCTTTAATGGGAGAGGTTCCCTTATTCAGAAACGAACCTATTTACAAATATACAAAACATGATTTTCTGGTTGAACTTGGATATTACGAAAGTGTTTTCTATAAGATCATCAATTACAAAAGGACTGAGGAATGAGAATAACGAGAATGAGCAGAAAGGCAACATGCAGAATTATAGATAACAGAGTAATTCTTTATGTATGCGAAGTTACAGTGAATTGAAACAAGATCATTTGTATCATATAAATAAGATGGAATTTAAAGACACAAAGTTCTGTAAATAACATCTGCCAGAACACAAAGTTTCTTAACATAACACAGACAAATGATCTTCACAAGATCAATTAAATGAAAGTATTCAGGGGATAACAAACATTAAATGAAAACTCAGAGATCAGATAGACAAAGAATGGAAAGCCCTTCTGTATTGATTTCTTTATGATCTATTTACACTTTCAGAAAATAAGCCAAGTTCTTCCTCTTTTCAAAATGGCGTGGAGAGGCCATTATATAGCTTACAAATCAGTTACTCTTTATAACTACTTCTTTTAACTAAAGATTAGTTAAGGATTGCCAATCGCAATACCTCAACTAATTACAATGAATTCAAGAAAAAGAATTAGAAAAGAAGAGAAGAATAACGGAGAAGAAGACAGGTGGTTATGACTGGGAGGGACCCACTGACTTCAAAATTCATTTGCCTGAATCTCTTCAACGCCTCAGCTATGTCTCTGCCACGAGGGACTGACGTGTTGGCTGTAGACTAACCCCAAAATCTGAGACACTTCTCCATTTCTTTATCAAACTCGACATGAGTATGATAATCTTTATTTGCTTCTTCAATGGCATATTGAAGCGAGCAGATCTCCTTCATTTTCTCTTTGGAGATGGAGCTTTCCTTGAATAAGATTATCTTTGACAAAAGCTCTGAATTGAGCTTTGATTTCTTGCAAGGAAAGGGGCACACCAGAAGTTTCATCCTGAAGATGACAATGTATATCTTTGAAAGCAGATACAACCAGTGTCTTGAAAGCTTCACCCTTCTGCCAGCTATTCTTCAGTTCTCCCAAAGCCTCCTCCAAGACTTTGATCTTCCACTCCACGCTGTAAACCCAGGACTTTGACAGATTATCCTTTGCATCATCAAAAACCTTATTTTCCAATAAAATGTTCTCATCTGTCTGTCCCATGAGACGGAGGTCTACTATGCAACTGCTCCAGAGTTTGAGCTCTTTATCTATGACCCCGATAGTGGAGGAGAGCTTCTGTTGCAAATTGTTCACCTTTCCGTGGAGTTTGAAAGCTTCATCGATGAAGTTCAATCCTGCAACAAGCATATCTTCCACCATGGCCTCCATAGCTCTGCCATAGATAGAATACTTGTGCATGTCTTTGATACTCTGTACTTCATCTTGGCTCAAAATTACAGGTGGTGGAAGAGTAGTCAATGGGGTAGGGTCCAAAACTTTGTCCTTAGACAAAAGAGATTTGATGAAACCTGTGAGAATCTGGGCCTGTTCCTCCAACTGTTCAATAGTTTGCTGCCCTTTCTCTACCCTCCCAATGACTCTTGTGACCGTTTCCTGGAGGTTGTGGATCTCACCTTCAGGAGTAGACTCTCCCATTGGAATTCTTGAGAGTTCTAAGTCAGATGCCTGCAAGTCTTGCTCTGATTTGTCCACTGTAGGCTTAGCAATCTCCAGGAATTGCTGACCTTGAGCATCAGACACTATTCTGGAGGTGATTCTGGCTTTCTTGGCACGAGAAGGAGTAGTGCCTAACAAGGCTGCGACAACATCAAAATTTGGCCCTGAGCTCCGAGAGGAAGATTTCCTCTTCCTATTGTCAACAAAAGGTTACACCCACGCAAAAGAGGAAGATGAATCAGCAGGAGGGGCAAGAGGACCAAGAGACAGAGAGCTCATGACGCTCAAGGTTTGCACAGCTGTTGATTCAAGTTGAGATGTGAGTGGGGCGCTTGAGACAATTGTGGCAGAAGAAACAATAGCACTTGGAAGTTCAGTACTCTGGACTTCCTTATCTTTATCCGTTGGATCTTCAGGAGCATTTGCAGGGGCTGGCACTTCACTCTCTTCACTTTCACTGAGAACAATGATGTTCTCTGGTCCCAAAGGCACTTCTACCTGCTTTCTTTGAGGATCTTTTTCAACAGGCTCCTTCTTAACCTCTTTGAATTTCTTCTGGTATACTTGAGTGGATGAAGAAGGGGTGGAAGCTGCAGGTCCTTGCGTTGATGAGGCAGGAGGGGTTTGCACAGGTGTGTCTGATATGGGAGTCGATGCTTCCCTCCTTGGTGTTGAAACATCCTTAGAGGAGGATTCTCCTGAGTGCCTTCTGAGCTCTCGAACTTTCCTGTCAAACCAGACCTTAGTCCTGACTAAGACTGGAGCAAGGATCTCGGCCAGATCATCTTTCTCTTTCCTGTTCCAATCCAAGTCCTCCAAGGGAGTGTGCTTAACCACATTGTCATACTCATATGAGTATAGATCATAATTGTCATCCTGGAGTCCTTCAGGAACTTGGTACAAGCCGAGTTCTTGGATCAATTGCAGAGAGAACCTGCCATAGTGCCTCCTTCTAGCCTCAAAATCATCTGCACAGTCAGCCCAATAGTCTTCTGTATCTACCCTATGATGATAGATTATCTTGATGTTCTGTTCAATGAACTTCTTCAAGTCGAAGCAAGTTCTTGGCTTGAAGAAATGAACAGTGATAGGAACCAGGGCTCTTTCTATGTTCTGTGCGTCCAGGGCTGTTTTACAAGTGTAATTTCCCAAAGAGATGGGAAAGTGCAAACCAGAAATCTTCTTGTCTCTGCAGGTTCTGTGCAATTTGTCTAACTACCTGCATACTTCTATCAAGGCCATCTTATCACTGCAGAACATGGGAAGCCTCAAAGGGGTGCTCTCATAGCCAGCAAGCCTGATATAAGAGAATTTTCTGAATTGGATAAAATAAGCACCGTAGTGCGATATCAGATTCATGGCTTCATCAGAAAACCTTCTAGCAGTATCACCTTCAAGAAGCCTGACCACGTACATGGTGAAAGCATCATTTACCCTTCTGAAATTGCGATTGCTGGTCTCTAGGGTGAACTGCGGGCAGTAGGCATATACAGGATCATCCTTGTGGGCATCAATGTAAGAAAAACCAAACCATTGCCTTGATGCCGCCAGAGTATACATCAGGTACGAAGTCATGTAGAACTTCTTCGTTTGCTGTACATTGGACAGCTGCTCCGCCAAATTCATGCTGATGATTTCTGCCCAGTTGATATTTTGAGTTCCCTCGCACACCATGCTGATGAGCGGGCACATCCAGAAATGGAACTCGTTAGTAGAAGGTAAGCCCATAACCCGAGCCAGTAGGATTATGAAATCTGACAATTCTTCATTGAAATCTACTCGGAAGAGAGTCTTGGATAGACGAGACGCTCCCTTCTTAGGGTTTTTAAGCCATGACTTCGCCACCCGCGCCTTGATATTTGTCACTGTCTTGATTAAACAGGGCCTGTGCTTGATCCTGGGAAACAACTATGGCATTATCCATCTCTGGGATCCTCAGTGCAGTGCTAATGGCGGCAGCATCCAGCTTGGCGATGAGTTCCCCGTGTACATTGGTTAATTCACTCGAATCAGGGTCGAAGTGAGCTCCGCATGAAAGCACTGTATCAGCACATTGCACCGAGATTGGGAAACCTCCAGCAAAAGCCAAACCGCTATCGTGAATCATCTGCGCCATTGGTGTAGGGTTTGCATCTGCCATCCTTGCCCAAAAATCACTGAAATCAAGATGACGAGCTTCACTGTCCCCAATATTGTGAACGGCAGACTCTAGTGGCGAGATTTGTTCCTGTCCCTGAAACTTGATCTTCATATTGATAGTAACTACAGAGGACAGAGCCGCAAACTAGACTCGGGAAGGAATTACAGAGGGAGGGGATACACGCGCAGGTTTTTAGATTGCAAGGGTTCGAGCAAAGGATAGCATGGAAGCAGTGTGAAAAATGCAAAGGGGGTTTGCTCGTTATATAGCCGATTAGGAGAGAGAAAGACAATGAATGCGCATTTAATACATACCTACCAATTTGAATAAGCATGATATTCGGGTAGAGCGGGAAAAATAAGCACGAATGGCACTTGGTTCATTTGGGACATGTGAGACGCGAATGCGTGAAACACGCGGCTCGGCCGATTCGGGCGAAGCGGGGAAAAGATGCACAAATGGGACATAAAAGGGCGCAAAACACGCGACTTGGCTGGATTGGGGTGACAATGCGGGATTTGGGACAAACGCAAGTGCGCGAAGTACGCGGTTCGGGTGATTCGGCCGAAAATGGAACAACTTGCCCAATTGAACTTGGGACATTTGGGACATGAAAGTGTGAAGTACGCGGTTTGGGTGATTTCGGCCGAAAATGGAACAACTTGCCAGATTGAACTTGGGACATTTGGGACTAGGATGTCTATTATTAGCACAATTTTATGTGTGCATGTTATTGTAAAGGTGCATGGCTATTATCAGCATGTGACCTAATTTGGGAAGTGCATAGGTGGTGAAGGGAAAGTCCCCACCCCTATAAATATGTAGTGAACTATGTAGTTTAGAGGGACTGAATTATTGTAGAGTTATGCTGCTAGATCTGATGCGTGCATGACTTATGGTGATACTTTATAATGTAAGAAGCTTCTATGTTTTACAATGTTTAATGTAATGGAGTATATTGGATGGATAATGGTGTTAAACATGACTGTAACTGGTTCTTGTATGGTTGATCTTATTATAGTTATTGTTTAATTCATGATTCTCTAAGATCTAGATCTGGAATATGCTTTGTGGAATGTTTATGGTTATTTATGGTTCTGAATATGCTTTATCTTCATCACACTAACATCCTACACAAGAAACTCTAAAGAGGGGCCTGGTACCTTTGCACACTTTGGGTGAGCACTCAGCTCAGGCTGGGTGATGTGCTAGCATGCCTGGGTTTTATATATAGATTCTAGGCTGCATCATTGGTTCCATTGCCAGGACCTCTTTTTCAGCTATTTTTAGGATGGTTCATGATGAAGATGTACCATGGTTGACCTTAGCAAGTGTTGAGGAGTGGATAAAATATCTGGAAGAAGAGTACGCTCAGAGGTTCAACATTGGATCTGAGTTTGACACACGCGCGTGGGTGGAGCAGAATTTGTATGACTGTTTGTATGAGAGTTTATTTTCTATCTTTCTGGTAGAGCTGTATGAGTGGCTAGTTGCTTATGTGTCTAAAAGGAATTGGAGGTATCACACACTTGTTTGGATGTAGGAAGAATTTTAGGCCCTCTATGATGCTGATCTAATTTGGATGCACATTGTGGATACTTTGTTCCATGGTGTTTTGAATAGCTATATTTTGGAGTACTCAATTTCCACTTATTCTTTCCCAGAGGTAGCTGAGTTCCAGTTTTTACGTTATCCAAGGGGAACTTATTTGCAAGGCATTCCACTAGCGATCAAAATCTTGATGGTAACCCTGAAACTTGGAAGAAAAACCAATGGCTAGCTAAACCCCACCACGCGTGGGGGAAGGAACAGGTTTGGTGAAAGATGGAAGACCTAGCGGTAGAGAGGCAGAGAGAAGAAATGTAGATTAAGTACAATGAGGCATGTGAGAGGGAGATAGAGAAGCAACATGATATTGCAGAGTGGATGGCATTGAGGAGAGAGATGGCTCATGAAGGATTTGGAGCTCACGCAGAAGGCATGGAGCTAGAGCATCTGGAACTCCCCCATTTGGGAAAGCATAATAGGGAACCCTCCTCAGCCTCACATGGGAGCACACCAGTAGAGATGACATGGGCCATGGGTGTGCATCTGAATCTACCTGGAAACCTAGCCCTTGCGCTTGGTTTTCCAGTATCTAGTACAACCAGTAGTCAGCAAGCTAGTTTGGGTAGTAGAAGAGTAGGAGTAAGTCAGATAGAAAGTACATCTATGGCTGGGAAAACATCTTCTTTGTTGTTTGGAGGTACCTTCTCAGGCTCATCATCAGCACAGAACTTAAGTGCGCAGAATTTTGGACTCACTTCTGGGAGTAGTACCACTTCGTAGACTGTAGGAGTTCAGTTTAGTACCACTGTTGGGACACAGGGTAGTACATCCACTGGTCCACTTCTGGCTATAGGTGGAGGATCAGGGGGCATAGGTGGCTCTAGTTCTGTGGATCTGGTGGTTTTGGAGGCAAAGGTAACACATGAGGTTCTGGATCAGGTGGGTAGGGTCCTCATCAACCCCAGAATATTTACATGGAGATGTCTCTCCATCTTCCAGAGTATAGGGGCATAGAAGATGCTGCTGAACACATGCACATGTGTGAGATACTGTGGCATGCAAAAGGAATTACAACTTCTGAGTGCAAGGAAAGTCAGTTTTTAACTACATTACAAGGACTCACACATAGTTGGTACAAGAAGTTTGACCCTGATCAGACTTGCATAGATTATGCAGCATTAAAGGATGCTTTCCTTAAGGAGTTTCATATCCCTGAGTTTGAGAAGAAGAGTATAAGTGCACTCAAGGATATTAAGCAGGGCACTACTGAGAGCATTTGGGAATATGATGCCCATTTCAAGACATTGTTGTCTAAACTTTCTTATGATATTCATGCAAGCCAACATGCACAGTGGTTCATTGGGGGCTTGATCACACCTTTCAGAAGGGCGTTGTCACATAAGACATATACAGACCCACGCGAAGCACTTGAAGCCACTTTGCACATTGAAGTAGTTGGAAGTATAGACACTGGAGTGAGCCCATTCCTGGAGGCAAAAATTGTAGCTATGAAAAATTAGTTGGAGAAACTATCAGAAAATTCAACACATTAGAAATGCACTGGGATTTGGTGTACAGATTGTGAAGTGGAAGGGCACACCAAAGATAGGCATCCTCATAGATCAGTGCATTCATTATTGCTAGACTATGAGATATGTCATTTGGACCATGATGCAAGCCACTGCCCATTATTACAATGCACGATAAGAAAGAATGTATCTTGTTATTGTAAAATTTTCTGGTCCATGACTCACAATACAGAAGACTGTAGGTTGATTGGTCAGATCCATGATGCCATAGATATTGGTGTGTGACAGACAGGAGTATCAGATAACTCTAAAGGAAAAAGTGAGCACCATGATCATGACCACACTCAAGCACACTATGATCAGAATGAAGGGTGCTTTGAAGGAGGTCATGGCAGAGGTTGAGGATACCATGGTGGATTCAAGGGCCGAGGCCATGGTGGTGGACAAGGTGAGTTCCCTCATGGAACGTGTTTTACATGTGGATCTCCTGACCACTACAGGCATGAATGTCCTCAAAATATTACTTGTTCTTTTTGTGGGAAGAATCATAGCTATGAGGAATGCCCTCAATTATATGAGCATCTTAGCAAGCAACATAAACAGGAGAACAAGGGCATAGGGATGGTTAGAATACAACGTGCTGTGGAAAATCAGTGGATGCCAAAGTTGGCACTGGAACCTGAGGTATTACCTGTGAAGATTACTACATGCGCTGAAGCTGCGTGTGCCAGAGAGACGTTACAGCAGAAGCCTACCATCACTAAGGAGGAAGTTTTACATGCAAGGTACCCAGATCCTACACATCAGAAGGAGGTTTATCAGGAGACCATGGAGGTACTCAGAAATCTTCAGGGTGAAATACAATGTTTAAAGGAACAGTCACAGAAGTTAGAACAAAAGAAGGCAGTAGAGACAGTCCAATCAGATATTGATGACTTAAAAGAGGTATGCAAGATGTTGCACTAGGAGAATATCATTCCATTATTAGGGAATTGGCTAAAGGGAAACACTCCACATGCAAGTATTGAAAATGGATGGTAGATCCTGCATGCTAATCTTCCCCCTCATAGCTTGGATTATGACAAGGAGATCACTCTGAATGTTGTTGTGGATGGGTGGCTCTTGAGTAATATATTGATTGATACAGGCATGGAAGTTAATGTGCTTACTTTAGATGCATGGGTACAGATGGGAAGACCTCCATTACAGCCATCCTCTAATGTATTGTTTATGGCTAATCAAACTAAGGCCACTCCCATTGGAGTTTTAAAGGATGCATCCATTACTATACAAGGGGCCAAGTTCACTGGGGACTTTGAGGTCTTAGCACTTGTAGAAGAGACAACTTCCCAGCTCTACTTGGGCACCCTTGGTGTTATGCAAATAATGTTGATCTATGGTTCAACAAGGGGTATATAAGTTTTGAGAACAAGGAAGAAAGAGTGATTATCCCTTTGACAGATGGGAAATATGCACCTTATGTTGAACCTTTGAGTGAGGAAGACCTGAACATAATTTATGTACGCACCATTCGGGACCCAGAAGTACTTGAGCCATCTAAGGAAGGAATCCTCCAGTGGGAAGATGCATAGTCTATTAGTGATACTACAAGTATTTCTTGTGATAATTGGGCACATGACACCTATGAGATGGTTGGGCACAAAGTAAGAAGCACATTTGTGTGGAGAAGAAAACCTCATTGTGTTAGGAGGATAGGTAACTCTGTACCTTGGTACACTGGAGAAGGAGACCCTACGGTATTCTTGCATGCCATGGAGAAGCAGTGGATGGATCAAGTGGAAAGAAGAAATATGTTAGTGTATACCTTGCATGGGACAACAACCCGCTGGTGGATGGTTCACAGGGATAATCTCATAGAATGGAATGAAGTCAGAATTTCTCTAACCACTCAGTTCTTCAGGAGCAATGCACCTACTCAAATCTGCATGTATCATGGTAATCAACCTATTTAGCACCACGTTCAGCAGTGTGAGAGACTCTGGATAGAGGGGCAGGAAGCTTTACCACCTTCACTATGGGTGCACAAACTTTATTCCACTTTACAAGGCTGCGCACACATGCTTGGTATGTTTATGCAGAGCTGCATAGGGAGACTAGAAATTGGTAGGACTTGATTGCAGGAATGACCCAGACTTTTGACTACTTCTCTACTAAACCTCTGGTGGAAGAGGCATTAAGGGTTATAAAGTGCTTAACTATGGGAGATAGTGCAAAGGCTGAATAACTCATTCAGAGTTATTTGGTGAGGTAGACTTAGGAGCACATTTTGATGAAGTAGATGATACAGATGCCAACTATTTACACACACTTGTTTGAAAAGGAGAAAGGAAAGATGGTCTACATAGTGGATGATGAAGAAGTAGAAAGTTTGGATATAGATCATTCAGCAGGTACACGTGAAGTGTTAGATAGTGTGGATAAGAACACACGTGCCTATCATGAACCTATGAAGACCAAGAAAGTGAACATTGGCACAGATGTTGAACCTAAGGAGGCAATAATTGGGGATTATTGGTCTGATTCTGAAGTGGAAAAGATAATTGAGTTACTACAGGATTTCAAGGACTTATTTCCTAGGGGCTACCATGAGTTAAAAGGAGTGCATGAGTCATTAGGAGAGATGAAGATTAAGCTAAAGGAAGGAGCACACCCGGTCAGGAAGAGACCTTACAGGATGAACCCTAACCTGTGCATAAAAGTTAAGGAAGAAATTGACAAAATGTTGAAATCTGGCATCATTAAGCCCCTAGAGGAATCAGAGTGGGTTAGCCCAATGGTAATCAGTATAAAAAAAGATGATTAGATTAGGATTTGTGTGGATTACAGGGAACTGAATGTTGCATGTGTGATTGATCCTTTTCCTACACCTTTCACAGAGGAAATATTAGAAGGCATTGTAGGGCACGAAGTTTACTCTTTTACAGATGGATTCTCTGGGTATCATCAGGTTAGAATTGCATAGGAAGATCAAGAGAAAATGACTTTCACCACTGAATGGGGAAGTTTTGCATATACTGTGATGCCCTTTGGTTTGAAAAATGTGCCTGTTGTATTTTCGCACATAGTTGTTCAAGCATTCTAGGATTTTATTCACAAATTCTTGCAGGTTTACTTGGATGATTGGATGGTATATGGGCTTGTTAAGGATCATTGTGACAATTTGTGCTTAATGTTTGAAAGATGTAGACAGTTAAGCATCTCCTTAAACATCAAGAAGTGTGTGTTTGCTACACCTTTTGGAACTCTGTTAGGGCATATCATTTGCAAGGAAGGTTTGTTAGTAGATCTAGCTAAGGTTGCAGTTATTGTAGGCCTGGAGGAGCCTACCAGTCAGAGTGAGGTGTGTGGATTCTTGGGCCACACAGGGTATTATAGAAAATTTATCAAAGGATATGTGAATTTCCACACCCCTGGAAGAGTTACTAAAAGGAAAAGGGAAATTCTATTGGGGAGAACTGCAGCAACGCACATTTGAGGCATTGAAGGAGAGACTTACTACAACGCCTATTCTAAGTTTTCTCTCATGGAACCAACCATTTCATGTACATGTGGATGCCTCTGGCATGAACCATTGGTGTGGTGTTAGCTCAGCTGGAGAAGGTATTATAGATCATCCTATCTATTTTTCTAGTAGAAAGTTGACTCCTGCAGAACATAATTACACAACTACAGAGTGTGAGGCCTTGTCAATGATCTACACACTGCATAAATTTAGACAATATTTTCTAGCAACACCCTTTGTATTTTATACTGATCACATGGCATTAAAATACTTGGTAAATAATCCCATTTTATAGGGGCACATATGTCGATGGGTGTTCTTATTCCAAGAATTTGATTTCACAGTTGTGGTAAAACCAGGTAAAAGTAATTCTGGCCCAGACCACTTATCAAGGATTCAATCAGGGGAGGACACACAGAAAATTGAAGATACAATGTCAGATGCACAGTTATATAGGTTACATCATGTGCCTTCATAATTGGAGGATATTGTTGTCTTTTTACGCACAGGTATGGCACCAGAAGGAATGAAAGCATTAGAGAAGAAACAACTTGCAATTCATGTGTGGCACCCTTCATGTTGATCAGTGGTGACTTATACAAACTAGGCCAAGATGAAGTATTGCACGTGGTGTGTACTAGAACATGAGCACATAGATATCATGGAAGAGGCTCATGGTGGTATTGCAGGTGGGCACTATGCAAGTGACGCCACTATGTGCAAAATTCTACTCATTGGATTATGGTGGGAGACCCTGTACAAAGATTGTAAAGAGTATTGTAAGGCATGTGATCACTTGTCAGCACCTTGGAAAACCTGGGAAAAGAGATGAAATGCCTTTGAGGCCTATTGCTAGTGCAGAGCCATTTGAGAAATGGGATATAGACTTTGTGGGTCCTATTTCCCCAGCCACGTGTAGAACTGGATCACGCTATATCATCACTTGCACATATTATCTTACAAGGTGGGTAGAAGCAGCACCTACAAAGGATTGTACAACAGCTACAACAGCTAGGTTCTTATGGGAAAATATTCTTACTAGGTATGGATGTCCATTGAGCTTGACAAGTGATAGGGGCACACACTTCTTGAATGAGACAATCAGGATATTATTGGATGAATTTATGGTTGCGCACCACAAGACTACACCTTATCATCCTCAGGAAAATGGCACTGTGCAGAGGCCTTCAACAAGATATTGAGCCAGACCTTGAAAAAAAATTGTGATGTTGGAAGGAAATATTGGGATGATAAAGTTTATGTTGTGCTTTGGGCATATAGAACAACCTACAAGAGGTTGAATAAGGCCACACCCTTTCAGTTGGTGTTTGGCACAGAAGTAGTTCTTCCTATGGAATTCATGTTACCATCATTGTGTATTGCATGCACTGGAGGTCTAGCTGATGAGAAAGCATTAGAAGAAAGAATTGACAGGTTAATATAGTTGGATGAGAGGCACACCATAGCACATTGGAGTCAGAAGTAGGAAAAGGCTAGGAAGAAGGCATGGCATGACAGAACACATCAAGGACAAGAAGCTTGAGGTTGGACAGATGGTACTTCTTTATGATTCTAAGTTTCTGTGCCATCCAGGAAAACTTAAGGTGCATTGGTTGGGACCATATGTTATCACTCATATACTTGAATCAGTGCTTTCTAGTTAGAGGTGCTTGATGGAATACGGTTACCTAGTTACTTCAATGGGAGTAGGCTAAAGCCCTACTATAAATAAGTCTTCTTGGTGTTTTTAATAAGGTAGTATTGCCATTTAGTATAGATTTCCCTTTTGTATTTATTTCATTTTTAATGTATTTCCTTCTTTGTCGCTATGATTTTGTCAATTTAGTTTGGTGTTTTGTGTAATAAGCACGTTTGTGTGCATGGAAGCTAATTACAATCTGAAATTATTTTTATGTGTAGAGGACTGCACATACCATTGTGTGGGGTGGTTGTTATTTGTTATTCAAAAATGGGTACACATGAGAAAAAATTTATTACAGGTGTTATTCAAGTATGGAAAGGAGTTGTTAGAAAGGAAATTGCTTCTAAAGAAGACCATAGATGGAAATGAATGAATGAACAATATAACATGAGGTAAGAAGTGGTCCATGGAAACTACTAGAAGAGTGCAGTAGCAAGGTACTTTGCACATGGAAGCATGGAAGAGAATTCTATAGCCAAAAGGTAGGAAGGCACACTAGAAGGTTATAGCTGGGGTGCATGAAGGTGTACTATGAGAAATTGGCCAAATGGTCAATTAATGAGAGGATTGGTGGTAGGTGAAGGAGTAATAAATGCACTAAATTTTTGAAAATCTATATAAGGATGTGATGTGGGTTCATTTTTACCTTTGGTGATTGTAATATTGAGCGAGGTTTCCAGAGCCAAGTGAATATAGGTGTAAAGAGCTTATGAATCCAGACATGAAGAGAATATTTTGTGCAATTTAAATTTGTGTCCCCAATAAGCGTGTTTGAGTGCTAGAAGTAGGGAGAATCAAGATTTAACGTGGTACCCAATTTTGAGCTACATGTATTTGTGAATGGTTGTTACTCAATACAGAATTAAAAGGTGGGTACACATGAAACAAATTGTTACAATGTTATTCAAGAAAGCATTTACAAAGGCAAAAACTTCTAAGAGAAAGGTGAATTGATCAAAAATACAGTGATCTGCAATACATTTGAGGTCATGTATCTATGGAAAATTTAAATAGACAATGCAATAGCAAGGTTTCACACAAAAGTGATAGTCTGTATCAAGATTGGTAGGAAGGCATGCTAGAAAGTGATTACATAGGGCAAGAAACAGATAACAGTGGAAATTAGATGGGTTTAAAAACCAATTAATGACCAAGGATTGTGGTAGGTGAAGGAGCAATAAATGCATAAATTTTTGAAAATCTATATAAGGGCGTGAGCTAGGGTTATCACCTTTGCAATCATAAGTATTTTGAGCTAAGTGTGACCAAGCCAAGTGAATCATATTGAGGTGCAGAGAGCTATGTAAACCAGACATGGAGAGCATATTTGTGCGTGGAAGTGGCTTGCGTCCCCATTGGTGAATGGTTTAGCACAACTAAGCATTGAGAAGAAGCTAGGATCTAACATATGGTTTCAAGCATAGGGCACATTATTTTGAGCTAGGGTTTGAATTTACTTGACATAAAAGAAAAAGGTGGGATTTTTATACAATGAATACAAAAGAAAGCACCTACAACAGGCATGAAGGGAAAGAAAAAGGTGGAAGTTGAGGTCAAAGTTACACCCGAGAGAAACTTTTCAAAGATGCAGTACCTAGAAGGAGTGATAGTCAGATAATATTGGGATTTCCCACATTCACCATGATGCAAAGTAAGTGATTACAATCACCACCATTGATAACAAGGGATAAATAGATGTGTTGTTGAATAAGAAGACCAACAAGTGCATGTGGATGATATGCCAGTATATGATGATGCTGGGGAAGTTGCACTTAAGAAGGTAGGATTTATCAGTTATATGAAATCCCATATTTTGGAAAACTAGAAGGCTTTATACCAATGGCTTATGAGTAGAGTCCATGAGGAATTTTTCTATTTTGTTGGATGAAGGTAAGGATCACAACAACCCTGATTCCACATTGACAGGACTGAAGGGCACAGGGAATATATATTATGAGTGATCTGAACTGATAAGGTAGTTATTATAGCCACCAGCAAGGAGTTAGGATACTCCAAAGGTCCACATGGATTGGACATAGACAAATTGAAGAAGTTTCCTAAAGTACAGATAGTCACACATCTGCTCATCAAGTTAAATGATCAAGAGAGATGGTTTCAGGTAAATACGATGTGGCTATATATTATAAATAAAATGATAGAGGGAGAAATATACAAATTGGATGTCTACATTGCGGAAACTATTATTGAGGAAGCACACATAGGTGAGAAGATAAGTTTTGGTGCTATCCTAATATCCCTTGTTTTTGTAGATATTAGAGTGCCTGATGGGCCAAAGAACAAAATTTGGGAATACCCCATCGAGAAGAAGTCCCTCGCAGGAGAGGTTTGAGAAATATTTATGTGAAGGATCAATGAGTGGCCCATTTAAAAGAAAGGGAGAAATATGGTATGACCAACTTGCATGTGGCATTTAAGGAGGAATGGCACATTCCAAAGGAACTACCTTTGGTAGTAGGAAAGGTAGTATAGTTTGTGGTGTATCAACATTTTTGCATCGCATGGTTTTCCATGAAGGATGGGACATGGAGTCCATGGTGCAAACTTCCCTATGCCTTCATAATGTGCTACTTCTAGGCCTCAGTTCACATATTTACTGATGCACGTGCATCTGAACTTCAACACAGACAAGGTAGATTGTGACTACCACACTCTCAGGAAAACATATGTATATCTAGGTTAGCTTGCCAACATTGAGAGACTCATTTCAGAATTCATAAATATAAATCCAAGTAATTTTGGTATTGGGGATAATGGAGCCACACTCATATATCTTTAGCTCAAGCCTAGGCTGGAGAATAACAAGTATGTGGAGAATGAGTTCATGCTCCAGGGCCACCTAAGGGAAAACACACAATGGAGAATGTGCCAGCTCTAAAGCCTGCATTGACAATATAGGATAGATGAGGAAGAAGAAGATGAAGATAATGGAGGCTTGGATCATAGAGGCTAGAGGAAGCCCACAGATAGAGTAGCATTATTTTTCCCCGTGAGAGTGAGCATGATAGATACTCCACCACAGGCTGCAAGAAGTAGAAGAGGACTTGGATGTGGATGCAGTCCCTGAAGAGCCAGTTTAAAAGGGTATTCAGAAGAACCAATACCCAAGGCGTAGGAACACCATAGCCCTGTAAGAAGATCACCTCAAATCTCCCCTCAGAAAGAGGCACCTAAGAAGAAGAAGAAGGAGAAAGATGAAGCTTAATGAGGAGGTGGAGGAGTCTAAAGAGAGCGTGCCTAGAACCCAGTACAACTAGAAGATGTGGAGGAACCTAGGGATAAAGAAATGAAAGATGAAGAAGAAGGGGTGAAAGAAGTAGAAGAAATTAAGCACGAGAAAACCAGTATGCTAGTTACAACTTAGATAAGAGAAGGGCTAACTCCAAGCCTTGGCACTCAGGCTCCTTAGGGGCCAAGGATGAGGAGAAGTGAAGAATATGTTGTGCCAAGTATGGGATATGTTGAGGACACAAGTAAAATTGTTTGTGCCTAGTTTCAGAGCATAGTAGACCTTAAGGAATTATATTGGTGGGAGTTGATGGACCTAGATATGGCCACTACACATGCAAGGAAACAACTATATCTGGTCCATGCAGACTCACATGGATGAACCAAA
Source organism: Taxus chinensis (assembly GCA_019776745.2). Lineage (NCBI taxonomy): Eukaryota > Viridiplantae > Streptophyta > Pinopsida > Cupressales > Taxaceae > Taxus > Taxus chinensis. The sequence continues at coordinate 326,571 of JAHRHJ020001566.1, read as the reverse complement.
TTTTGATGTGTGTGAGGAGTCTTGTGTCTCAAGGAGATTAAAGAAGGCACCTCAAAGTAGGAACATGACCATAAAGCCCAAACTTATGTCTGATGAGCAGGTCAAAAATGCCTTAGTCAAGGTATTTGCTGAGGTGGCGCATAAATATTGATAAGGTTATGCCACCATTAGAGCACTTATGGAAGATAACAAGGATAAAACTATGGAGATAAAGCATGCTTAAAGGAAAAGAAGGAGAGAGAATGAACAAATAATGAGGCCTTTGTTATCATGGCGGAGGAGATTGGTGATTAAATTATGAAAGAAAGGCCTCATCTAGAACCAAAGGTACCTAAGAAGTTTCCTTCTGCAATGCATTATGTACGCACATTAGCTAATTTGGTGCTAGAAGATGGACCACTTAGAATGCCTACACAAAAAGATGTTGAACAAGAAGTAGAGAAAGCAAGGGCCTCTATGATCAGAAAGATTTCAACGTATGAGGCATTGCTCTAAAATTTGAAGGATGAGCTGAAGAAAGCAGACCAAGCTCTGAATTTGTGTGCAGCTCTAGAAGTAGTGATAAGGACCAGAACTTTGGTTGAAGATAATGAAGTTCTGACAACAATGAAGGATGAGACTTTAGGGTGTGTAGAAAGATTGGCACTAGTGAAACAAAAGCGTGAAGCCCTTGCAGCATCCCAAGATCCACATAAGGAGAGGATAGATGAGATTGGGAAGCTCATAGCACAAAAGATGGATCTTCTAGAGGGAATGATGTCTGCTATGGCCAATGTTGTCCACATTTTATAGAATGAGAAGGAAAATATTACTCAGGATGAGTTGGATGCCATCGCTATAGACATTCTAGAGAAGAAAAGGACCACACTGGATTATTAGAAGACATTGGAGGCTGAGGATAAAAGTGAATATCTAGAGTTGATCCTCCCAATTGAAGAAGAGGAAGCTACAGAGTAAAGATCCATTATTTTGTAGAGTGATTCTTTACATTCATTCAATTCTTATTCTTTATTATTTGGGAACATCAGAAAGAATCCCCATTGTCGGATGATAATGTACTTTAGTGTGGGGTAATGTTCAATAGACATAATATTGTCTTAAGGAGAAGACACACATAGGATTCACATGTGGGAACAAGTATTATTAACGCGCTTGACATGTGTGCATGTTATTGGGATAAAGGTGCATAGCTATTATCAACATATGACCTATTTTGGGAAGTGTGTAGGTGGTTATTAGGCCTCCAAATATTGGATAAGTATAAGAAGGCGTGTGGGACCTATATGAAGAAGGGCTCATAGGGTGAAGGTGAGAAGGAAAAGGTTTTAGAAGGGTTTGGAAGAACCCAAGGTGTGTGTGCAAGGTAAAACAGGGGTTTTGGGACTTAGCCATAGTTGGCGTTCTAGGTAGCACATGAGAAAATTGTGACCCGTCTAACATGCGGAGTGGATAAGGTGCTAGCCTGGAAGCTGTATGGTCAAGAAAGGAATATTCCACAGATGTGATGGAAGGATCTAGAAAGGCATCAATGCAAAGAGTGGAGAGCTTGGATCAAAGGAAGCATGCTCCATTGGAGGACCACATGGACACTTGGCAACTGATCTATTATTTCAGGAGGGCATGGTGGTGGAGACTAAAACTATAGTGGTAATTCATGATAGAGATGCTTGTGTACAAGAAAAGGGACACCAAGAGAAACATCATTTAGTGTTGGATATGCGAACCTCTTTAGGAATAATGAAGGATCCTTTGGGTTGAGATTAGGAGAACTATACGAGTGGTGACATATTTAGAGGGATGTGTTTGTAACTAGTTTTGTAATGTGCATAGTTTAGGCTCCTAATGTATGACTCTAATCTGTATTGTTATATTGGTCTATTATGGCCTTAATGAATATAATGTGGTTATTGAACTTGTCAACATGAATATAAGGCTTATGTTATAAAGTATATATGTTGTTTATGGGAAAAAATCCTAGTGCATTTCCTTTCTGTCATGAATCATATCTGCATTCCGTTTGATACTTCTCTTTTGTTATCTGAATGGATGCATTGGTATAATAACTAATCCTAAGTTCTCAAAATGAATGCTTGGTTCTTTTCTTTCCTACATCTAAATCTGTCATAAATGATGTATTCTCACAAGACTAACATAAAGGAGGGGTTCGGTGCTTGCGCATGCCTCGAGTGAGATCCTAAAACCTGTTGGGTGTTAGACCGATGCTCTTGGGATTATACTATTGTTCAAAGGGTATAAAAATGACTACAATGGTGAAGGGAAAGTCCCCACTCCTATAAATATGTAGTGAACTATGTAGTTTAGAGAGATAGAATTATTATAGAGTTATGCTGCTAGATCTGATGCGCACATGACTTATGGTGATACTTTATAATGTAATAAGATTCTATGTTTTACAGTGTCTAATGCAATGGATTATGTTGGATAGATAATGGTGTTAAACATGACTATAACTGGTTCTTGTGTGGTTGATCTTATTATATTTATTTTTTAACTCATGATTCTCTAAGATCTAGATATGGAATATGCTCTGTGGAATGTTTATGTTTATTTATGGATTTGAATATATGCTTTATCTTCATCACACGAACATCCTGTACAAACAACTATAAAGAGGTTCCTGGTACCTTTACGCGCTTCGGGTGAGGGTTTAGCTTAGGTTGGTTGATGTGCCAGTGCAGCTAGGTTTTAAATAGTGGATTCTAGGCTACATTAAAAGTCATGAATCAGACCAAGAAGTTACCTAAGAAATTGATTAGAGTAATTGATTATGCATATGGACCTAACGATAATGATGTATGAGAAATCATCAAATAATTTCTTGATTACAGGAACAAATTAGCTGGGGAAGAAGGAAAAGAAGCTAACACATATTGAGAAAGGTTGGTGCCAACCCAAACTGAAGTTGGCTGCCATTTTTACACAGTCCCCAAGTCACCACACCATTCGAGTTGCAAGTTTGAATCAGCAAAAACTACACAACCACTTGACAAATTGTTTTGGAGACTGTTTCTCACGTGTAAACGCATTCTATTTTTAACATGTAATGATTAAGGGGAGTAGATATAATTACTCAAACTCCTTAATATATAAATAGAGGAATGCATTATGTAATACAAGAATTTTGGATCATTGTGCAAGGAGGCTCTTCCATTTTTGAGTTCTCACATACTTCCTTTAGCTTCAGTCCTATGTATAAAAACAATTTTTTTCCTTTGTCTATTTAATGTGTTGTGTATTTCAGTAGCTCATTCAATACTTGTGAATGTTCTTATTTCCTTGTATGTGATGATATATCTTGCCTTCACACTAATTATCTTTATTTAATTAAATTGCAAGTTGTGATTAGTGAAACTTATTTGTCTCAGTTGTGGAGTAAATAAAATTCCTTCTGTTCTTTCTAAGTTTTATATTCATAAAGATTATTGTTGAATAAAATAATAATAAGTTGTGTATGTCATATATTATTCTCTAAAAAATATTCTATTCTTGCAAAGTTGATCTACTTGTTCATCAAACTATTGGTGCATCACCTTCTTTTCATGTATTTTTAGTTATACCTCTACCTTTTTCTATGAAGAATTAGATAATTTAGTTTTTTATAGCACTATAGATTTCTCAATCTAATCTGAATCTATCTTCTTCATGCTTTTCAAAAAATAGGATCCTTTTATCAATAGCATCATGATATTGCCCATCATCTATTGCTTGAAGCAACTTGAGTGCTAACATCTCCATCGTGACTGGAATCTCTGCCTCTATACCATAGAGCAATTGGAACAAAGACATACCAATTGCTTTCTTTGGAGTTCTTCTATCTGCCCATAACGCATCATATAGCCTTTTGTGACAGTCCCGTTTGATTCTCATCTACTAGTTTGCAGACTATGGTCACGCTGTTTTTATTTCTTGATTTTGCCTGACAATTCCCTTGCGGGTAATAGTCTGATGCATGTGATAGAGAGATTCCATAGCCATAACAAAACTCACTTAGATCCCTGGAGGAGAAATATGTGGCGTTGTCCACCACGATCTTTTTGGGTATACCGAAACGAACGATGATGTTCTTCGTAATGAAACTGCAAACTGTTTTGGTATTGACTTGTTTTGTTGAGATGGCCCATTTTGTAAAATATTCTATCGTTGTGAGCACGTAGGTGTGACTTGTGCTCGAGTGAGGATTCAAGACTCCAACATAATCTAGACCCCACTGTTGGAACGATTCTTCAACCGTCACTGGCCCGAGGGGAAGCATAGCGAGCTGTGGTATCCCAACGAACGGTTGACATGCCTCGCATTTGGAGACCGATTCTTGGGCATTCGCAAATAAAGTAGGCCAGTAGTACTTCGGCTGCAAAGGATTTTGTGAGCTGCGACCATCGCTGAAAAGTGTCCTCCGCAAGCTTGATTGTGATATACCTTTAGTAATTGTTCCTGCTGCTCCTTTTCTACACACTTCAGAAAGCAACCATCAAATCCTTTCTTATAGAGTGCATGGTTCCATATGACAAACTTGGATGCTCTTAGCTTGAGAGTTCTTTTTTGTTTATGGTCAAGGTGAGGAGGGCATTCACCATAGGTCAAGAAGTAAGCAATGTCTACATACCACTCATTTGTCATGCTTACGAAAAGGACATGAGGCAAGTCCTTGCTGACACATTCTTGATCATGATATTCCTTTAGCCTGTTATAATTTTTGACCACACTTCAGAATCATCCTCTCGAAATCCCCTCTTGGATTGCATGCCCATATGAAAAATTTGGTTGACTTATTTGAGAGTTTTTGATTTGTTTATGATCAAGAATGAGGAGGGCATTCACCATAGGTCAAGAAGTAAGCAATGTCTACATACCACTCATTTTGTCGTGCTTACGAAAAGGACTTGAGGCAAGTCCTTGCTGACATTCATTCACAACATTCTCCTATATAATTTTTACATGAATGCTCATCCTTTAAGTAATTTTTTCCCACGGATGATTATCCTTGATTTCCAAATCATACTCCTGGATTCTTGCCACCCATTTGCCTCTTTTTTATCCTAGGTCTTGCTGAGTGAGAATGGACTTGATAGTTGATCCTGGTACCATCACTATGGTGTGTGAGTTGAGGATGTAGAACCTAAAATTCTTTACTGCCTTTGACCATGGCATAGGCATGCTTTTCCAATTAGTTATATTTCATTTCATGATTCTTTAGAGGTGAGCTCATGAAGGTAATAGGGGCTTCTAGACCTTCTTCATTCTTTTGTACCAAGATGACCGATATCGTGTGCTCCAAAGCATAACAATATAAGATGAAATCTTTATCAAAATCTGGTCTCACCAAAGTAGGATCCTTTGCTATTGCTTCTTTTATTGCCTCGAACACAATCTTTCCTTCTTTATCCCATTTGAAATTATCTTGCGGCTTCATCATGATGGTTATGTGCTTGGTCAACTTGGTGAGTTAGATAAATTGCCAGAGGAAGTTGACCTTTCCAAAGAAGCAATGTACTCCTTTTTGCTTGTTGGCAATGACAAATCTTGGAATTGCCTTTATTCTTTCTGGATCAATCTTCCCCCTTCCTTGTTCACAATGTGCCCAAGGAGTTTTCCTTCAGTAACCCTAAAGATGCACTTCTTGGGATTCATGAATATTCCATGCTTCCTACACCTTATGAGCACTTGTTCAAGATGTTGCATGTTGTCTCCTCACCTCTTTGAGAAGACTGTGAGATCATCCAAATAGATTATGATACAATGCTTGAGGTCTGTGAATGCTAGGTCCATCTCCCTTTGAAAGGTTCCTCCCTCATTGATTAGAGTGAAAGGCATTCTGTTGTATGAAAAATTACCCCAAGGTGTCATGAAGGTTGTCTTGGTTCTATCCTCTTATGCTACTTCAATTTGATTGTACCTCAAGAAGCCATCAAGTAACGAGAGAATTTCAGACCCTGTGACCGCTTGCAAGATATGATCCATGATCGGGAGTGGATAGTTGTATTTCAAGGAGGCTTGGTTCAAGTTGTGAAAGTCCACATAAATCCTTATTTCTCCATTTTTCTTTCACACCGGAACGATGTTCAATACCCACGTGGAGTGGTGGATAGGGAAGATGATTCTTGAGTTGAGCATCTTCAGTACCTCCTCCTTGATGGTATATGTTATCTTTAGATTATAGGGCCTTTTATTTTTTCCTGAAAGGTTTGGATTCTAGATTTAGAGGAATATAGTGATGCATTTATTTTGGTTGGAAATATTTAAGCTCGTCATAGGAATAGGCCAAGACATCAAAATATTTCTTCAATAATGTATTAACCTTATTTTCTCTTCAGGTGAGCAACACTTTCTGATATTCACCATTATGGGTTTCTATGGGGTGCCAATTTTTTCCTTCTCGAACTCAACTATGCACCGTGATGACTCCTTTTCCCTTTCTTTGATGAATCGATCATGCTTGTCAAACAAATCTTCCAGTGACACCAGGGCCCTTTCAGAATCTTGTTCCCTTTTATCTTAATTACTCCCTCTGAATCAAATCGTTCAATTCCCTCTTTATCTTCTTCTTCCACTGACTCCCGATGAGGATTTTCACTTCCCTCATAGAAGAGACTGCTGAAGTTTGTCCATTTTGTTCTAGGAAGGGGAGGAGTTGACTGACATCATTGAAGACTTGCCAATGGTACACATTGTCTGGCACACTTGGACTGAAATCCATTTTGATAGTCACCTTGTCCTTATCAAAGGATGGATGTGGAGTCACCAACGAGGCTGAGACAGTGAGTGAGTCGGCCTTTTCATTCTGCTCTCGAGGAATGGATTGGATGGAGAAAGCATCGAAAGATTCAATGCAGTCCCAAACTCTATTTCTATAGTGCCCGAGTCTTGGGTTTTTGACTTGATATTGGTCTCTCACTTGCTTGACTATCACTTCAGCATCTCACCTGAAGACACTTGAGATTTTTGATACCCATAGACTCAGACAACATCCATTCTGAGGAGTAGAGCCTCGTACTCTATAGTATTGTTAGCATTTTCAAATTATAACTTATATGCAAATTGGAAGACTTCACCTGAGGGAGAGGTCAAGACAATGCCATCTGTGGATCTTGCACTTGAGTAACTTCCGTTGAATTCCATGGTCCAACACTGATCTTCTACATCCTCCTTGAAGAAGGGGAATATTTTCATATCTCTTAGATGTGAGGAAATAATTCCCCATCCCCCTATCTTGGAACAAGATGTTTTCTCTTGGGTCATTTGAATTTTGAATTGTATACTTCATTTTACGTACAGGGAGAAACTTTTCATTTCCCCTTTACTGGAATGGTTGCGGAGGACCAATTCATTTAGATATCACCACCCAAGTATCTGCAAAAGCTTCTACTCAACAACATACCAAAGGATGTTGGGATGTCTGCCACCAAGATTGTGAGCAACACCTTCTTGTCTGGAAAGTATTCCAAGGCCACTTGTGCATCTTTGATCCTTCCCACCAATGGCACTTCTTTAGATTCCATAGAATAACAAGAGCCATTTGCACATGTCAAAGTAAGTCCTAAGGCATTGGCTACTTTGATGGGCATGACATTGTCAGAGGCTCCTGAGTCTATGATACAATTGTTTAGTTGGTAGCCTTTGACTAGGAGGGATAGGTAGAAGGGTTCTACCTTATTGGTTTTAGATGTACTAAGTGCCAACATGTTATGTGAAGGAGGCATAGGTTGTGTGGGTATTAGACCCTTAGGATTAGGGATTATAGTATTAGGATTTTGGGCTACCACCCTTTGGACAACATCGACTAACCTCTTGAATTGGTTTGGGTGTGTTTGAAAATATTCAATCTTCATTAATCTGAACTTTGGTCTTGCTTGCATGTTTGGTGTAATCGAATGGAGCTAAGGTGGGTGAACTTGATGTTCCAGGGATAACAAAAGGTTTTGCATTGTGGGGATAGTGCTACCTTGGGAGCTTGAGTATCTTTGGTGGATGAGGTAGCGGGTTTAGAAGGAGAAAGAGAGGTAGACTTTGTTTGAGCCCTAGAGGATTTTGCGGGACTAGCCTTAGGTGAAGGATTGACCTTAGAAGTAGATTTTGAATTAGGAGAAACACCAGAGGACTTACTTGTCATGGAAGTTGGCTTCTTGCTTCACTATCAGGTCTGGTTTCTCTTTTGCTGACTCCATTGATGGTGGAGGTGGAGACCCTCTGATGATGATTTTTTCTCTATGGAATTACTACCAAAGGATCCTTCTTTTTTCTTCTTTGTAGTGGTTTTGAGGAGGAAGCTCCCTTTTTAGACTGGGAGTGGGTGAACACAACACATGAGAAGCTTGGTGCTTTCTTCATCATCATCATCCTCACTTGCTGAGTGATATTCAATGAGACCATTTTGAGCATCACCCTCACCTCTTCAATCTCAAGAACATTTCCATCTTCATTTTTTTCTTCTTCTTCTTTTCTTCCACCTCTTCTTCTTCTTCTGGTTCTTTTGTATCACATGTTGCATTGATCAACAGTGCCTCAAGAGCAAGCCTTCTAGGAGGTGGAGCTATCCTTGACATGTTTGGAAGATTGGTCTTCTTTGGCACATTCCTCATGGTTTGAGAGAGTTGCTTCTTGAGAGAAATTATATCATTGGCCATTTTTTGAATCATGGGATCTGTGGGAGTGGAGCTAGAACTTTGACCTTTTTTCTTTCCATTTGAATTCTTCAGTTTTCCAAATAAAATCATATCTTCCTCCATTTTGATGGCATAGTCTTGAGCTTCCTTCAAAGTTCTAGGTTGAGACCTTCTGAGAATAAACCCAACTTTAGGTAGTTGAGCACTTATAAAGAATATTTTCAAATTATTGTTCTGAGGGCATGGCTTCAAGAGGTATCCTCTTGAGCACTCTATTATATCTTGCTATGAAATCCCTCATGCCTTCATTAGATTCTTTCTTCATATGCACTAGTTGTACCAAGAGGTCTTGACAGTCTTCTGTAGACTTGAATCTATCTTCAAAGAAAGTTCTTATATCATCCCAACAAGTGATTGATCTTGCTGGTAGAAGGTAGAACCATTCAGTCACTTTTTCTTGCAAGGACTCCATGAACAATCTGACAGATACATCTTCATGTTCAACACCCAACACACCACAGGAGGTGATGAAGGTGGCTACATGTTCTTCTAGGAGTTGTGAGCCATCTCCCCTGAAATTTGGAAATATTTTTCTTGATCCTTGTGGTAGATCATCAAGGGGTTGTGGGAGTGTAACTGGTCCTATGTTCCTACCCCATGACACAATAGGTTGGGGTATCTCTTCATCACCCATTATGTCTTCAACTTCGACTTTGATTCTTGCTCTTGCTTACACTATGGCTTTGGCTCTCACTTCTTCTCTTGTTTGAGCTCTTGCTTCTACTTCAATTTTTTCTATTGTTTCTGCTTTGTCTCTTGTTTTGGCTTTTGCTCTAGCTTCAGAGCTTCTTCTTTATTTTCCACATTAGTAAAGTTTTCAAAATATTCACTGAGATTTGGAAACTCTTTGTCCAATGGGTTGACACCACTTGGACCACTAGTGAGAGCAGTTTCAGGATGAAGGGAGTGCCTTGGATTTCTTGATAATTCTTTCCTTCTTTGGAGTTATTCAAATATTGGATCAAAATTTCCTCCTTTTCGTTGTGACCTTGTATACCTATCAGCCAGCTTATAGATTTGAGATTATCTTAAGCTCTTCTTTTTTGTGCTTGGACTTCTCTCGCTCTTTCTCTTTCTTCAGCACATTGTTCTTCAGTGTCTAACACTCTAGTAGCTATGAAGTAATGTGCAAATTTTCTCTGTTGTGCCAGATAACTTCCCTCAAGTCAGATACAATATCTTCTTGAATATGGAATAAAAAATTAGACCTTTGGACATGAGGGTTACTTAAAATAGCCATGGATATGAGACATAAGGCTCTTGTGACTCTTCAACTTGTAATTTTTTGGTTTTTGGATTTTTGAATTTTTGTTGTTGTATTTTCTTGTGATTCGTATTTTGGGTGTAGATTTCTCCCAAGTCTGCCCCATGATGGGTGCTAGAAACTTGTTGGTGAGAAAATTTTTTAGGTGGAAAAATTGGTGGGTATCTTCCAATGATTTGAGAATCTAGGTCCCTCTACTTGAATGGTGCAGCTCCATATTATTATGCATGTGTGAAATTAAAATATGTGGTGGCCTTACGGTTGGGATCCAACAGGGACACTCCACTGAACCTGTGGCAAAAGCTTGCAATTGCTTACAAGGGAGGAATTTGTTGAGAGAGTAGGAAAGGGAGTGGGAAAAAGAGAGGGGGGATTAATATTGTAGGTAGAAAATCAGATGCCTACAACCATTAATCAGAGTACTTCAACACACATAGATATAGAAGAAAAACAACTTTGCAATTTACAACAAGACAAGATAAGATTAAGAACACAAAGTTTCAATAATCTTCTCATAAAAAAGGCATGAAACTCCTTTCTTCTTCATTGATGTTTTTGGAAAAATTGTACATAGTGAGAAATAGAAGAACATAGAGAAGGGAAAAGAGGAAATATATATCTCTTTTGTTTCTTCACAAGTAGTAAACTCTCATGAGCATACAAAATTGACAACCCTTAAGAATGAGGGTGCATTTACAATTTATAGACTTGAGAATGACTCTTCGCCCACCCCCCACATGAATTTTCATATGTCCCCTTACAACATGTGACTTTTCATATTCCTAGGTGTAGGATTAAGTCCCCTTTTATTAATTAAGGGTGACTTATTACATTACAAACTAAAGTCACATTTAAATGAATAAGAAAAAATAGGAATAGGAAAAAATGAAAAAGTGCAACCCCTCAACAAAGGAAAAGAACATGAAGGAGGAGGGGGAGAGGGGAAGAGAAGAGAGAGAAAGAGAGAGAAGGAGAGAGAACTATGTTGATGAAGATGCCACTTCTGTTGATTCTTCCTTTCCAACTGATTGATCTTTACTGAGCTCTACTGGAAATATTTCCACTACCTTGAACTCTTTACTATATCAGGGTTGCCACAAGGTGCTACCTTATCCACTTGAGGAATGCAGACACATGCTCAGGGACTCAAGCCAACCATCTATGATATCATTGATGTTTTTTATCTTCTCATGAACCATGATGAATGTTTCTCTGCAATGTTTGAAATTGTGGCTCTTGATCTCAGATAAAGACTCCAATGTATGTTCATTGAATGAGAAGGGGTCCCCGACCTTTTTGTGAACATGCTCCTCAAATGGCTTTATCAACTCATCTGCGGTAGTGTTCTCATCAAGAGAGGCACTCCAAGTTTTTGTATTCTGATGTTGACATTTCTTGCATCTTGAAGGCATGCTCCTCATTTGAATCCAAGCTCATCAATGGCCCAATTTAACATTTCATACCAGAGGAAAGGGTTCTCACCCACACACGTGACAAGTCCTCGGATGGAGAATTAAATACTTTCCTGATCACCAACACCTGGGAGTGAGAATCTCCCATCTCCATCACAATGGATGAACTTGGTCCCAATGTTAATTTTCCTTTTCCAATCCTTCCCTTGTCATCTAGACCTTGTCTGTAGTGGCGCACATGTACTTGTACAGTGAGATCAACTCTAGAATAAGTACTTTTCCTTTCTGGATGATCATGCTCATCCACTTATCATTTTCTCATCCCTGTATGGTGAAGGCTTGTGTCTTCTTAATGGACTTTGGGTCAAAGCTACTGATTGGGGTAACTTCTTCAATTGGGAGTGATGATGAAGCATTTGGGTCCATGAAGTGTTGCACATACAAAGAGAGTGTTTGTACTTGGTCTTCCAACTGATCAATTTTCACCTTATACTCTTGATTCCTCATGAGGATGTGAGTGGAAGATTCCTGGAACATGTGAGCATATCCTTCGTGATTGGTTAGGCCTAGGGAATGGTGCTCATTTCATAGTCAGTTGGTGTCATCTCTTCAATAGGATTGATTACTTTCAGTCTGACTACTTCTACATATTGATTTCCATGGCACCACTGAAGAAGCGTGAGGCTGCTTCTACAAAAAAATTTCTTCTTCCCCTTGGCTAATGTTGATATTGCTAAAAAATTAGGATGGTTACCTGTTGGACTATATGAAGCTTCTTTGGTGATCATTTCCTTCATCCAGGGAAACATCTCATCTGTTTCTAGGCTCAGAAACTGATGTGACTATTGTCTCCTGCTTGGGTGAGATGGTACATCTTGCATAGGGGGAGTAGGAGTGGTTGTGGAAGGTGGGAAATTATGGGGCTGCTGAGAAGCTGAGAGGTGAACCATATCATTCTCTTCAAGATCTACTTGTACTACAGGATCCTCTATTGATTTGACCTTCTTATGTAATCTCCTATAGTAAGGGGCCTCTTGTCTCCACTGATTTACACTTCAAACTCTCTCTAGAATGGACTGAGCCCGAAGTATTCTCCATGACCTTTGATGAAGAAGGATGTGATGCATATCTCTGAAGGGTGTGGAAACTTCCTGCAATGTGATGGAAGTCCTTCTTCTTCTTGAACCATTATTTTGATCTTCTGATCACAACTTCAGTTCTCACTTATATCCCCTATCTTGCAGACAGTCCATGTTACTTGTGGAAAAGGTGAAGCCTTCACTAATTTATATTCTGGATCATAAAATTATGTTCCATCATCCTGAATTCCCTCTTCATACTAGTCACATTTGAATCTCCTCATTTTTCCTACTGTCATCTACATATAGTCTCTTTCCCTGACATCAAATTCATCTATGTAATTTACCCAATAGTCTTCCACCTGTGGTACATGATATGATTCTAGGAGATGGAAAGTGTCTGGATCACCATGGATGTCAAAGTATTCCCTCGATGTATATGAATACAAGCTCATGGGTGTGAAGGTAGCTTCTAGGTGAGATGCATCATTGACACTCTTATAAGTGAAGACTCCAAGTGAAATGGGAAAGGATACATTATTTATTTTCTAATTCTTGAGCTTATTGTGAACATGTGCCAATTTCTGCAAAGCTTGAACAATATGATCTTGTCACTGAGGTACCAAGGTAGTCTGAGTGGGGAAAGATCATAACCAAAAACTCAGATGTATGAGAAGGTGGAGAATTGTGTGAAGTATGATCCATACTTCTTGATCAAGGAATTATCTTGTGGTGACATCCTTGAGTGAAGGTTCCCCTCCAGTTTCCTGATGATGAACATGGTGAAGGCATCATTTACCCTTGTGAAGTGCTGATTTCTCTCCTTCAAAACCAACTAACTGAGGATACTTCTCAAATGTTGGGATTTGGGGAGAGATGTTTTGAGAAAGTGTCAACCCTTTGAAAGGTCTCGAGCTTGCGAGAGCGTACACCAAATATGAAGTCATTGTGAATTTCTTTGAGATCGGTACTTGAAGCAACTGGTGGTGCATGTTATCACTGATGATCTATCCCCGATCAATCATTTTTTTATCTTCCATGATCATGAATATGAAGAGATCCATCCAGTCATGAAATTCTTTTGAGGTTTCTTCTCCCATCACTTGACTAAGGAAATGATTACATCTAAATATCCTTCATGGAATTCACCTCTCAGAAGGACTTGGGCACCCATGAAGGTTTTCTCACATGTTTCAACCATGAACCAAGAGTAAGGCCCTAAAGGTATGAATCTATTTTTGGTCCATTCTCTTGCTATAACCTCTTTGAAATGATGACCATATTATTCCAAATTGGATTTACATTGAATGGGAGATGGCTCTGGGAGAAAGTACTTCCATGGCTGAGCCATCATCTACTTGAATGGTCTTGGTCTCAGGATCATAGTGCTGCAAACAAGCCAAAACCAATTCCATACTCTACAGTGAGACTGGATGTCCACCTACTACATATAGTCCACTCATGAAAACCTTGTCCTCCACTGGATTCTCTTGGTTCCCCAAACATTCAATTTCTTCAAATATTCGAGGTCCATGTGGGTGACATTACTGTCCCCCACAGCTAATACTCAGAAGAGAGAGAGTTGAGACTAGGTTCAATGCCTACAAATTTGAATTTCATCTTTGACACTAGCACTTCTCTGTGTCCAGAATGGGAGTTTACTATTTTAAGTAAATTGAGATATTCACCTTTTTCAACTCGGATCACCTTCGTTCACCTTTCTCATCCTCTGAATGCTCACTGAAAACTCTATTTTTGCAAAAACTTTCTCTCTGTGAAGGTTTGCTATTTATAGTAAGCTCTTGTGTAGAGACTTACTATTTTTGGAAAGTGGGTCTTGGATGAAATCAACTTTTTTGATATGGGTTTTTCTTTTTTATCTCACATATGAAATTTCATCTCAATCCGGTCTCTGGAATAGGAGAAATTAAATTTCAAAAAATTGGGGGCGGGAAACTGGGGTTTTCTTGCTTGCAAAAAATCTAGGCCATGCATATAAATGATTTCACTTGGGTATTTAAAGCACCTAGAAATATGGATGAATGCGAAAAACCCCTTGTGTTGATTCATGCATTGGTTTTCAAGATATGAACAATCTCACTTTGTGGGTTACGAAGTTCTTCTGGCGAAAAATGAACCTGAAGCCTTTAAAAATTTGATGTTTTTGATATATTTATCTTTATTTTATCATGGAAAAATGTGTGAAATGGATGGAAATGGAAAATGGTAAAGGAGGAATTCTTGGAAAAAATTCCTCAGAGTTTCAAGTGAAAATGGAGAAATGTGGGGGGGAATGAGAAAAATGGCTAAGTGTGATATTTATAGGTGTAATATGGAGAGAGGAAGGGGGGTTCATTTTTCTTCCCCCCTTGTCCCCTTGGGAATGGGATAGGGGGATACCAAAAGTGTGCCTTCTCCCTAAGGTGACACATGGCACACATGCACGGGTGAGGGAAAATGAGAAAAGTGCTTAGTTTGAGCTCCTGGGTCAATTTTTGGTCACATGGGGACTTGGTGGAAGCGTGGAAGGGGGGAGACATTTTTATTCCCCCCCTTTCCCCTTGGAATGGGATGGGGGACACCAAAATTTTTCCTCATCCTAGAGGTGACACTTGGCAAGCATGCAGAGCATGGAGAGGGGGCTAAAAAATTGGCCAAAAGTGCTTGACGGAGGTCTCCAGTGTCACATGGTGGAACCACAAGGCCTAAGGTGGGGGGATTATTTTTTATGCCCCTTTTCCCCTTGGAATGGGACATGAGGACATGAAAAATGTGCCTCATCTTGGTGAGGACAAGTGGCACACATGCCAAAAATTGGAGTGGGGGCTAGAAAATTGTAGGAAAGGTGTTTATCTGGGCTCCCCAGGGTCACATTGAGGGTCCATGAGGCTTAAGGTGGGGGGAAATTTTTATACCCCCTTTTCCCCTTGGAAAGGGAAATAGGGACACCAAATTTCACCTCAACCTCATGCTTCCACATGGCACTAGAGAAAATGACTAAGTATCGAACATGTACCTTGGGCGGAGACTTGAAAATGACATATCTTGAGCTCCCAGATGAGTTTTTTGACACTTATTTATATTATTTTTTCTGGAAATAAAATTTTGAGAAGGATGGGATGGATATAAAGGTCTTATTATTCTTTAAACATTCTAAAAAATGGGATTTTTTTCATGAACTGCTAGTTGTACCTGCAAAGAATGAGTTATAGAAAGCAAGGTATGGGTGTTATGAAAAATATGAAATTACCACCATGTAGGTATTTTAATTATATTTAAATTTATATATTTTTTGGCCTATAAAATTCATTCCTAGCTCCTAGAATCATCTCCTAAAGCTTAGGTGTCTTTTCACAGTGTAAGCTCCTTTCGGCCCCAAAAACCCACTTTTGCTTGAATTGGCTCCTAAACCTCATGGATCTTTCCAGAATCTTCCTAAATTAGTGGTAAAATGATCCTGGATCATGAACACACCTCATTGATGAATTTTGGACTCAAACTTGGCTCCACAAAATGTGTACCCGCTTAAGAAGGACTAGGAATAGCTACTCCCAAGATGCTTGAAAAATCCACCTCAAAAGGAATTATATTGAGAGACTCTTTTAGAGTTATTTTCTCCTTTTTGACACATGGGAAAGGGTGAGACCACATATAATGGACATTATATAGATGGAGGATAATCCTGGAATAGGGGATAGACTGACCTAGAGAGATTTTGAGGAAAGGTTATAACAAAAATTTTGACACTTAGGGTAAAGTTGTCCTGTTTTCAAGTGAATTTTTCCCTTGTAAAAACACAAGACACCACACATATATAAACCTTTCGCCCATATATTTCAAGTTTTCCATCGATTATTGTATCATACGTGGATGAGTGTATGATCCCCATGCTTCAACCATTATACCTATGTAATTTCTAGAATTAGGGTATGGATAAATAGAAGGATACCCTTTTGGATGTTCCATAATGTAATCCTATGGGATTATCAATCGTGATCCCTATTTATATTTCACTATTTCAAACCCTTAATTTCCATTTCTTTTGATGAATGTGTGCTCCCGAGAGACTATAATTTTTATTCTTGTGATGGTTTATGGTTCTCTTTTTTGTGGGCACATTGTGTTTATATCTTGGTTCAATATATTTGGGTTGTTTTTTCACCATCTTTAACATCTAGATATATATTTTACTTATTATCTTTTTTTTTTCTCTCATTATTTCTATTATAGTTTCTCAAGAAACTATGCCTTTTGGTTTCTTAAATAATATTATATTATGAAAAAAATATTGATAGATATTTATAAATGAGTGAATATTAAGGGAATCATCTTCCAACTCTTGACATGGTTCTTAACCAAGTTTTGGAATAGCCCATGAAGATAAGGAAACATCCACCTAAGAATGAATATATCTACCGAAGATAGAGAAAGATTCCAAACACAAGATAAAGCTGTAAGAGTCTATCTAGAGCTATGAAACAAAGAAGGTCAGATACAGAGTGCGGTGTAAGATAATAGAGTCACAACCAAAATAAGTGTCTTTTGGCTCTTTTGTAAGAATAAATATTTATCGTACATAATTAAAAATGAATGTGTATACAATATGAAGAAAATATAATATTGAGTGGAGTTATAGAGAACATATAGAGAAAGTGTGTATGAGACTAATGTAATTTAAATTAAGATATGAATAAATATTAAGAGTTGATACAAACCGTCTAATCTATTAGGTTACATGTCAATAATATTTTCATATGTTTAATCTGTTTTTTTATTTCCCTTGCACATCCTTAAGAAAAGGGAAAAAAACTTACCCTCATGTTATTGTCGAGGATTAAGGTTAACATTTTGGTATTTGAGCCTAGGTTCCTTTTGTTAGGTGGATATTCAGAAAACTTTAACCACTAGGATATTAGAAACCAACATTGATAGAAATTGAGAATTGGTGTGAAAATCAAATTGATATATTCATTAAGGGAAAAACAAAGAGACTAAAGCATCTTACAAAGGAACTGAAGCTGAAGTATTTGGAGAATACAAAGAATAATTCTGGTCTCAATTTCCACATCTATTATGGCCTTGCATTTGAGCACATGCAAAAATAACAGAGTGGTTGCACTTATGTTTGAGGAAACTATTCGAGTGGACTAAAGAAAAGTTACAAAATCTTAGATATCTTAACGAACCTTGGATGAGAGAGATAGATTAATGGTTTGAAACCACCTTAGATTCATATATTATTGCTTGGGTGATCTAGAGTTGGACCATTTTTGATAACAAGAAAGTGGAAGTTTTAAGTGGATCCATAAGAATATTTCTTAAACAAGTTCCTTTCTTAATCAATATTCTACTAGTGGAAAAATGATTAATTAGAAGTGCAAACAAGTTATTTTAGGGGATAGGATCTGTGGGATGGTGTATGTGAAGGGGAGTGATCCAAGAGGCACAACTAATCCAAATTTTATGGGTTGATGGTTAGGATGAGAGAAATAAGATGACATGAAGAAAAATAAAAACAAAACAAAATACATAATTGACATAAAGAAGGATTAGGTAGATTAGGTGAGTTATTAACTAAATATAAAGAAATAATGATGAGGAGGTTAGAGGAGAGGGCTAGGATTGGTGTAGAAAATAAGGAGTTAGAGAAACGGATAGAAAATAAAGATTAGAAAGGGAGGAAAGGATTAAGAAGTTAAATGAATTAGAAGAAAAATTAAACAAAGTTCAACAAATAGAGAAGAAAGATAAACCCACTTCAAGTAGAGGCCAACAATTGGATACCCTAGAAATGGATTTAGACATTCAAAATCTTGATATAATTCCCACACAAGGTGGAGACTAACAAGTTTTGGTTACACCATGGATCCCCGTGGCACAATGTTCATTAGATAATCAAGTACGACATTCATTATTAAGGCAAGAGAGGTTAACGAAAGATTTACAGGAGTTAGTAAGTAGAATTGAACTAGATCTTAAACAAGTATTAAGAGATACAAAATGGGAAAAAGAAAATGAAGAAGACCCATTATTGATTAAAGAAAAATGTGAAGAGGAACAAGAAGTAATTAGAGTAGAACACTTATCTGAGGAGTTTAGATAAAAGATAAACATAATAGAAGATAAGGATAAAGGAAAAAGTAAATTTGAGGAACATGATATGGAAGAAGTAGAAAAGCAAAATAAGAAAAGAATAAGTGATGAAGGATTAGAAGAAAAGTCTAGATTAAGAGATGTTAAAGGAAGAAATTTATTTATGGAAGAAGATGATTATGAAAAGTCACCAATTAAATATGTGTCCCCCAACCATCACGCTATCCCAAAGTAGATGAACCCCTCAATCAGAAACCATTCCATGTGCCACTTTACACACCAATTTGAAAAGTAGAAGGAGAGAGTTTGATGGATAGATACAACCAATTATAAGAAGAGAGTAAAAAAAGAGAAGAGATTGTGAGAGAATTTAGATAACTATTAGGAGAAATTTATTTTGTTATTGAATTTGTAAGAGACAAATGAAGAAAAGTAATTCTACAAACACCTAATAACCTAACAAAAAAGTGAAACCTTCGAAGATGCAACCAATTATTCAGAACCAATGAAGCCATTAACTAGTTAGAAGGATGGCTTAAAAGATAAAGTTACCAGTATTTGGAAAGGATACCAAATATGCAGAGGAACATCCCTTCATTTTAGATTCATACTGAAAGAAAAATAATGTGACAGATTCCACAACCAAATTATATGATTTCATTGGAACAATGAGAGAGGATAGCTTAAAATGGTACATGAAGACAAATGTCCAAAATGAAAAAGACTGGGATGCCATAGATAAAGAATTCAAGAAAGATTTACATTTCCCTGAATAACCTATAGAGAGTGTTAGAAAAATGAGATAGCTAATATAGAAAGAGGATGAATTAGTGAAGGAATTTAGTTATAGATTCAACAATGTTACCAGAAGGTTAGAATAACATCTGACAGATAAACAAAGAGTTGAATGGTTCACTTCAGGATTGCTACCTTATCTTAGATCATCCTTAGATGGAAATTTTTTTACAAGTATTTTAGATGACATATAGATGGCTATAAGGTTAGAAGCATAACCTTGGAGGAGATAAGGAGAAAATTTAATTAAGACATAGTTGGAAGGATTATAATTAGAATTGAAAAAATTAAAAGTGTAACAAGAAATTCAGAGGAAGGAAGATCTTAGAACCAACTCACCATCAAGAAATAATATTGTTAGTGAAAAAATGTAGCACCCTGGGATATGCCAATGATAGATCCCTACTTTTTGCTAACATTAGACCATCTCTCAAGCTGTGGTATTTGCAGACTTGAGATGGACCTCTAGAGAAGGATGGTTCCTCTACCTAATCCTAGCATTAAACTACTCCTAGGGAAGGAAATGCAACTAACTACTCCTAAACTATCAATTCCAAGGGACCAAGTAGCAAGAGAGAGAAAGGTTAGAGAGATGCATAAAAATTAAATCCTAAGCTAGGGAGGTGATAGCACAAGAAAAAAGAATGAGACATCTTGTCGAGGGAGAATAAAGAAGGAAAATGGAGTTGAGAGAGGCCAGACCAATGTGACACAAACCTAGATCTCCATTCACCATATGCAATCCATGAAACAAAACAACAAGAACCTGTAAATGAAAGAAGCATGCACAAAATAGAACAATAATAATGGAGAGGTAAGAGAATGCAAGAAAAATTAGAAAAGGTTGAAGATAACACCACAATACATAAATTTTATTGCTCCATAATATACACAATCTATTACATATGTGGAATAGAGGAAAAAATACATTTTTAGAGTCCGTGTGAAGGCTTGCAACTTAATGGAATTGAGAAACATTTTGCAAGAGTTTCCCCATGTCCCAAAATATCCTCTCCTCTCAAATAAGAAGTGTTTTACAATATATAGAAGAAGATGGAGAAGAGAGAAAGAGTGAAACTCAAAATTTCTTCCTCCTACCCACCAAAAACTTTCATTAAATGCTCTGAAAAAAGGCATAGGCATCCTTTGAAAATCCATTCCCCTATGTACTCTTGCTTATAAAAGAAGAAATGGTTGTCATACTTCATTAATACTTGGTATTTGGATTTGTGGAACTGTAATTTTTTGCGTGATCAATATGTTTTCCAAATTTTTTCATATTCACCTCAATAAAATTAATAAATTACAATTTCCATGTTATAGAGGATGTCAAGACCTTTCCAACAATATAAATATTGTGAAAAATAGAGCAATAGGTCAAAAGTTATGGCCATTTTAAGTTCACGCAAAAAAAAACTGTCATTTTCCAGGTATGCGTGGATTCTCTTCCTAGTTATGCACGGATTTTCCAAGTATTGCTCATGGATTTTGTGCAAATTTATGTAGCTATGCATGGATTTTCCTAGTTATGCGCAGCTTTTCTTTTTCCAGTGACTTGTGACTCCTTTAACCAGTTTTGCGTTTCCACGACTTTTCCCCATTTTTCATTTTTTTACCAAGTATTGGATTTCTTTGAGCCTGAAGAAAATGGAGATATGCATCCAAATAATTCCAAGCTTCCCAAAATCACTGCAAGTGCTCCAAAATTATGAAAATTTTCCTAAACTTCAGACTCAACCATTAAGCTCTGTCAAGTTCTAAGTCCATTTTCTCTCGAGTTATCCATTTTTGCAAGGGGTAAAAAATGGATAACAATTTGGTGACTCATAGGGACATCTGCCTACTAGATGAGATGATCAGTGGCCTTGAAGCATCCATTGGGCATGGAGTCAACAAAATACTTTGAAATCTAATCTGAACCTGAAATACTATCCCCTAAGCCACTTGAAGCATACTGTTGGACAAGTTGATATGTTATTGCTAAATCTCTTTTATAAGAAAATCTAAAATTAGATCTTGGAAAATGTTATGAAGGATTTTCTCTGCAATTGATCTGATGGGATGAAGGAAACCTTTGAATGCATCTGAAAATCTAATTTCTTTGCCAAGTATGAAGAAAAAACTGAATTGATTTCTTGGAAAGTATGAAATATTGCAGAGTTTGGAAACACATGTTGATAATGGATGCACTTGGAACTACTGTTAAAATCTGATTTTCCCCATGACCACTGCCACTTCCAACAATGGAATGTGCAAGAGCAAAATAACAACACACAAATATGTACAAAGAGGAAAATCATACATGTCCAAGTGGAACATGTAGAGTGTGCACAAGCACTTCTTCTACTGAAAAAAAACCTACCTACCCTACTCTAACTGGAGGTAAATGGAAAACTCAAACAAATCCTGCAACTAGAAAGGAGAAGTAGCTTCCCTTCCTCACAAACTTAGACCATGTGATCTGATTTTAAACATGAACATGGTCACATGAGTGAAAAGTTGACTAGAAGCATGGTTCTTCACCCAATTCATCAAAGTATCAACAAAAAACAAGAATAAATACCTCCTTTAGTTGCTCTGCATTTGTTTGGAGGCATTGAACTTGACCTTTGGTACACTGAAACTCATTCTCATGCTCTGAAGTGAGCATGACTAGTGGAACTCTTATTTGGACTCCAATGAAGCCAAGTACTTGATGATTGGGATTTTGGTCTGATCCTTATGAAATTTTCCCATTTGCTTTGAAGCTCAACTCCATGAATGGAGTCATCTTCCTACAGACATTTTCTTCTTAAATGGAGCTTGTTTGTAAGCTGATTTGGAATTGATTGTTGCTTCTTCTACAAAACATCTCTTTCCACCTTGATGGTTGATGATTTTACACTTGTTTCATTGGATGGGTCCTCCTCATTCTCTGTTCCATCTTGAACCTCCATTAAAAGTGTAGCAAGCTCCAAACATGCAGAGAAATGAGGATCATTGCATTCCTTGGAAACACCTTACTCACTTTGTAGACATTCTTTCTCAAGGTCTTGAATACCAGTAGTGTTCAAAAACACTTTCTCCTCTTCCCCAATTCCAATATGATTTTCCTTCACATCTACCTGCTCTGTTTTGATATTCAGATCCTCTTTTTGCACAATTTGGATCCTCTCATCCTCCCAATCCAAATCAGACTAATCTTTAACATATATGGAATTATCTTCTTTGTTGGAATTTTGGAAAAGAGGCATAAAAAAAGGGTTGTTGATTTGTTTCACGCTTGGGAAATGATTTTTGATGCTCACAAGACATGAATTGATCAATTGGAGAAGCCAAATGATCCTCCAAAACATAACCCCTACTCTGTTGATATGTTGTCTCCAAAACAACTACATGGTTTTTCCTGAAATCTTGTTGTTTGGAGTGTTGCATGGGATACTTCCTCTCTCCAAAAGCATAACAAACATCCCTTTCTACCAACCTTATAGGATAAATCTCTAGTAAGGGTTGGGTAGAAGCTAGGGACAACATTTGAGATACCACAACTCCTCGAAACATTAGTGCATGGTTTAGTGAAGTTGGGTAGTTACCTGGGTGGAGATGGGAGGGATTTTGTAAAGTTTGGGGAATGCTTTGGGCATAAAAAACTTGTGAAACATCAAATGAAGGATAAGGAAGCAAAGGAGCTTCCTAATTTTGGCAAGAAATGATGGATTTTTCTTTATTTACACAAGGGGAAGGAAGAATTTGAGGTGGTGAGGGAAGAATTGCAACAATAGGGATGAGATTTCTTTTTCCAAGTTGAATGAGAATCTCCTCAGCTTGGGATGCAATAACAAAAGCTTTAGGAATACTGCTATCTCCTAATGACTTAATCAATACAACTAAATCAACATCAAAGGATCTCAAATAATATAAGAATGTCATACCTTGTGAGGGTTTGTATTCTTGAGGAATTATGTGTCAAGTCCTTGTGAATCTGATGTTGAAATCAGGAATAAATTCCATTGGAGCCCACTTTATCTTGCTGAGATGTTCCATGAGGAAAATGACATCCACATCCTCCTTGAACCAGTTGTGTAATTTTTCTCCCAGCTGATTCCATGTGGAAATGGATTATGGAGCCAAACTGCTGTACCAATCTCTTGCTTTGCCTTTGAAAGATGAAACCAGAAGTCTGAGGAAAACATTCTCTTTCTGTGACATCATGATGGGACAATGGTTGCAATATCTTGAATGTGATCAATAGGATATTGATCTCCATTTCCATAGAAAAAGGGGTAGAATTTTCAAGTTGTTTTGGGGATAACATCCAACTGCTGTAAATGGAGTGGACTGGAAACTAAATGAGGGAATGGAAAATCTCCTTGGAGAGCCATGATAAATGGAAACATTAAAATGAATGGAAACAATAAAATTAATGGAAGAATAAATGGAAAGGTCTGCAACTGAGATAATGGGTTGTTTGAATCAATGGAGTCACCAGATATGTTTGAAAATGCCTCCAAAGGATGAGATTTCACCAAGAGCACATCAAACTTGATGAAAAACCAAGATACACACCTATGAATGTATAGCTTTCACGTGCTTGTCCCACCAGGCATGCCAAAACTGTTAGTGCTCAAAAAATTAGTACCCTGGGATATGGTAATGACAATTTCCTACTTTTTTCTAACATGGACCATCTCTCAAGTTCTGGGACTTGCATACCTAATATGGACCTCCAGAGAAGGTTGGTTCCTCTACCTAATCTAATAAACTACTCCTAAGGAATTGAAATGTAACTAAATAACTCCTAAACTATCCAAGGGACCAGGGAGAGAGAGAAGGAGAGAGATGCATGAAAATGAAATCCTAAGCTAAGGAGGTGATAACACCAAGAAAAGGGGTGTGGATGAGACATCATGCTGAGGGAGAAGGAGAAGGAAAATGGAGTTGAGAGAGGCTAGACCAATGTCACATAGACCCAAATCTTCATTCACCATCTGCACTCCATGAAACACCACAAAAATAACCTACAAATGAAAGAAACATGCACAAAATAGAACAATAATAATGGAGAGGCAAGGGAATGCAAGAAAAATTAGAAAGGGTTGAAAGAACACCACAATACACAATTTTTATTGCTCCATAATATACAAAGTCCATTACATATGTGGAATAGAGGCACAAATACATTTATAGATCCATGTGAAGGCTTGCAACTCAATAGGAATTTAGAAACAAATTTTCAAGAGTTTCCCCATGTCCCAGAATATCCTCTAACAACTCAAATGAGAAGTGTTTTACAATATATAGAAAGAAGATGAGAAGAGAGAAAAAGTGAAACTCAAGATTTCTGCTCCCACCCACCAAAATTTTCATTAAATGCTTTAGAAAAGGCATGTGGCACCTTAAAATCCATTCCCCTAATGTACTCTAGCTTCTGAAGAAGAAAAGGGACCATACTTCATTAATGCTGGTAGTTGGATTCCTAGAACTGTACTTTTTATGCCTGGAGATGTTTTTCCCAAATTTTTACATATATAACCTCAATAAAATTAAGAAATCCAACTTCCATGATGAAGAGGATGTCAAGACCTTTTCAACGATATAAAGTTCTGCGAAAATCGAAGTAGTAGGTCAAAAGTTATGGCCATTTTAAGTTCACGCGAAAAAACTGTTGTTTTCCAGTTATGTACAGATTTCTAGTTATGTGCGGCTTTTCCCAGTGTTGCATGGATTTTTGTGTAGTTATGCATGTGGCTTTTACTAGTTATATGTGGATTTTTCAGTTTGCATGACTTTGCAGTTATGTGTGACTTTTTCCAATTTGCGTTACTTTTTTAGTTATGCATGGATTTTGCCAGTTATGCGTGACTTTTTCTAGTTTTGCGTGGATTTTTCCTGTGTTGCGTGAATTTTCCCCATTTTTAATTTTTTCAACAAGTATAGATTTATCTGAGCTTGAAGAAATTGGAGATATGCATCCAAATAATTCGAAGCTTCCCAAAATCACTACAACTACTCCAAAATTATGAAAATTTACTTGAAAACTCCAGACTCAATGATGAAGCTCTGACAACTGCCGAAGTCCAGTTTCTCCCGAGTTGTCCATTTTTGTCAGGGGGTAAAAATGCATATTGTCCATATTTGTAGAAAGTAAAAAGAGTTGGAGCAGTTAGAATAAATTCCTTAGAAAAAACATCTTCTAGTAACATATCCATAGCAGAGAGAACTTGTGCTATTTGTGAATGTCAAATTGAAATACTTAATATACTTGCCCATTATTAGAAGAATCCTCTCCCAAAAATCAACTCATGTACTGTACAACATGTGGTTCCTATAATCACCATCATCATAATTGTCCTTCAACTGATGCTCTTGAAGAATTAAAATATTATAATACTCGAAGAGCTATGAAAACCAGATAAAACACAACACCTCCCCCCACAACAACCAACTCCTACAATAACCATTCAACAACCTCAACCAGTTCAAGCTCTAACAATTACTGCCCCTGCATAATACCAAGATATAAAGGTGGATAACGACACTATGGAGTAGGATACAAAGGAAATAAATAAAACCCTAATTATCAAGGGTATAATGGTGGAAGATACAGCGGGGGATATAGAGGAGGATACAGAGGTGGATTCAGAGGTGGATATAATAATTATCAAGGAGGTAGAGGATATCAAAGGATACAAGGGAGAGAATAATCAGAATAACCTAGGGGATGGTTTTCAGGATAGAAGACCAATGCATTTCTATAAATGTGGAAAAATGGAAATTTAGAAAGAAATTGTAGAGATCTTGAACCTTGTGGATTTTTTCATGAACAAGGACATGATTCTTTCAGTTTTCCTAAGGTTGCACAATTTTATAGAAATGGAGGAAAAAAATAGAATCATTAGGAAGAGATGCTCAAAATAATTTCCAACATCTCACTAGAATACCATGGGATGAGGATGAAGAAGTAGAACAAGAAAAACAAAATAAAGAAAAAACATCTAGTTCTAAGAGCAAACTAGAAAAGGAGAAGAAAAAGGAAGAAGCTAAAGAAAAATATTTTAAAAGGAAAACCCATAAGAAAGAAATATTGATCAAGAAGAACCAAAGTGCAGAGCCATGGTTACAAAAATGAGTGTTGTCAAGAAAGAGCACACACCTGGAAAAAATAAAGTTATCCAGTTACCTACAAAAGAAGACTCCTCCAACAATGAGGATTGGGATCCAAAAGAGTTCAGACCAGACCTACATGATAAAGAAGTAGAGAAAATTAAGGGAGTTACAAAGAAAGCATAATCTCAGTAGGATAAAAATAAAAAAAACTTCATGGAGAATGAGATTATTGCACTCAAAGAAATATCCAGGCTACCATTAAACGTGGCTTAGTTGATAAGTTGAAACAATTATCTAAAATACTGGAACAAAGAAGAGAAGATTTTCATGTCCAATGGATTGAGGCTGGTCATAACAAGAAAAAGAAAATGTATTCAGAACACAAAGAACATGGCGCAAAGTCCGCCATATACTTGGATGTTGAAATATTTGATACCAAATAATTACAAAGATACTTTTGGATCTAGGGAGCAGATGTTAATATCATGTCAAAGACTACTTGCGAAAAACTTGGTAGGCCCCATTTAAAACCCACCTGTAAGATACCATATTGGTCCAGCATAGATGGATCAAAGAAAACCCATGTAGGAGTATTGAAAAATGTAGAAGTAAATTTCATGGGGATTAAGAATATTGTTAACTTTGAAGTTATAGAAAATGTAGCCGTAAATCCCACATATAATGCCATTTTGGACTTATAATGGTTTGTTGATTGCAATGGTACACACTGAATTCAGAAGAATAATAAGTCACTTTAGAATTATATGGAATTTGATTCCATGTAACTTTAAAGTAGGAATGAGTGCCACATGGTCAGAAGAAGTTTGGCATGACACAAATGATGAATATTTTGATGATATTCAAGGTATATACATTTGAATCGGTTGAATAATATGGATAAAGACTTTGAACCAAACTATGATGGGGAAATTTTAGTTAAGAGTGAATCTATAAAAATGAAAGCTCATGATAACATGCCGCTTAGTAGAAGACTGATGACATGGTAAATTTTGATGATATTCAAGGAATATACATTTTCCAATATGGATAAAGATTTTGAACCAAATTAAAATTTTAGTTAAAAGTGAATCTACAAATGACTCAGATAATATAGTAGAAGCATGAATGGTTTCCATCTAGAGTAATTACACTATGCAAGAAGGTTATCCCACATAATTTTAGATGATGATGACTTGAATCCATGGATGAACCAAGAGACATTTTTTTTCCCACACAAGACAAATTTGAAGAAGAAGATGGGTATCACTCCACTGCTACAGAAGAGAAAATATGAGAAACCAATCAAAAGAGTGTATATAGACTAATCCACGGAGCATCCCACCGTACCTTACCAAAATATTCAGGGTTTGGAGATCTAGAAGGTATAGAACAAATGGTAAGAATATTTCCTAATGAGACAACTTACATGGAAGCACTAGATGATACTCTTACAATCAATGTTGCAAGATGGTGGGAAACTCATAAAACAAATATATCTCATTGGAATTCTCTAGTCACATTATTGCAGACAAGATACGTAGAGAGTGAAGGATACTATGTAGCCATACCTGAATATACAGGAGAAGGAGATCCACAAAAACACATATGATATGTGAAATACATTGGAAGATATGTGGAGAAAATTCTCCCTTGGTGTGGACTCAATTATTTGTATGGACACTAGGACCCTTACCTAGGTCCTGGTATATGCATCAAGAAACAAGGAAAAAACAAGAAATTGGGATCAAGTGGTGAAATACTTCTGCCACACTTTTAACTTTATGGGATGTGGATCTCAATACACTTCGGGAACTACAAAATATAAGAAATTTCTTATTCTTAACTCTAGAAGAGACGGCAGATTGATTTTCACAACAAAAACTAGTCCCAAAAGAGGAAAAAATCATCAACAAGAACAACCAATAAAAATAAAGAAAATGACATACTATTTTACAGTGGAGAAAACAAGAAAGAGAGGAAAACCTGAAAATTTGAAATAAAAAATAGTGGAAGGAGAAAGAGAAGTCGTAGAAACCAAGGTAGAAGAAGAAAAATATTTATACCAACCTCAAAAATTGAGAAATGAAAATATTGGAATAAATGGAGAAGAGAAATTTGTAAAAATAGGAGATTATTGGTCAAGAAGAAGAAGTAGCCAAGGTGGTAGAACTACTTCAAGAATTTCAAGATATATTTCCTAAAGACTTTAAAGGAACTACGTGGAATTAAAGAAGAAGTGGGAACCATGAAAATAAAGATCAAGTATGGGATTAAACCTCTGAAGAAGAGACCCTACATACTAAACCCCAACTTAAAAGTAAAGGTCAAGACTGAGATAGATAAGATGTTGAACGCATGAATAATCAAGCCAGTTGATGATGTTGAATGGATAAGCCCTATGGTAGTCCAAAATAAGAAAACGACTGAAAATAGAATTTTTGTGGACTATAGAGAATTGAACAAAGCATGTGTGCATGACCCATTCCCTACTCCATTCATAGAAGAGGTTTTAGAAAATGTAGCAGGGAAGAGAGGTTTATTCCTTCACTGACGGGTTCTCTAGCTATCATCAGGTCTAGATTGCTCCAGAAGATCAAACCAAAACCACATTTTCTACGGAATGGGGAACCTTCATGTACAAAGTGATGTCATTTGCGTTGAAAAATGCACCCCTTGTATTCAGCAAAATCATGATAAATTCCTTCAAAGATTTATTCATGACTTTCTAGAGATCTATTTGGATGACTGGACAATTTATGGATTATTGAAAAATCATATACAAGTCCTCATACTTATGTTTCAAATATGTAGAGCACTATAGATATCATTGAACTTGAAGAAATGTATATTTTTGACCCCATTTGGCACATTTTTGGGTCATATTATTTGTAAAGAAGGCTTATTGATAGATCTAGTTAAAACTTCAGTAATTGTCACACTACCACCTCTAAAACACAAAAAGAGGTAAGAATAATTTTGGGATATACTGGATATCATAGAAAATTCATAAGAAACTATGCAGAAATTAGTGCACCATTAGAAGAACTTCTCAAGAAAAGGACTAATAAACATATAGAATGGTCTAAAGCATCTGCGTATGCCTTTGAGATACTTAAAGATAAAATACTAAATGCACCCATTTTTATATTTCCAGACTGAAAATTCCCCTTTCATGTGCATGTAGATGCATCAGGGATTGATATTGGGGTAGTACTAGCATAACCAAGAGAAAACATGGATCATCCAATAGCCTTTGTAAGCTACAAATTAGCTAAGGATGAGAAAAATTACTTCAAAACTGAAAGAGAAGCATTAAGCATGGTGTATGCATTGTAAAAATTTAGACATTATTCTAGATACACCATTTATATTTTATACAAACCATGAGCCTTTGAAGTATTTTTTGAATAGGCCAGTATTACAAGGAAGAATATGTTGATGGTTGATGCTATTCCAAGAATTTGATTTTACTATCTCAGTTAAACTAGGAAAATTAAACAATGGTCCAGATTATTTATCTAGAATTGAAACAAGAGAAGATGTAAGACCATTGATGATGACTTCCCAGGGGCCCATTTATTCAGTTGAGGCCATTCCTAAAGAATTTGATGAGATAAAACAATTTCTAACTACTGGAATAATTTCCCATGAATACACCAAAGCAACAAAAGAGAATTGTTAAGCAGGCCTTTCCCTTCACTTTTTTCCAAGGGAAATTATACAAGAAAATGGACATGATGAAGTCCTTAGATAATAGTATGGTCCTAGAACATGAAAGAAAGAATATCCTAATAGAGGCCCATGAAGGAATAAAAGGAGGACACAATGGAGGAGAAAAAATAAAAAGGAAGATATGATGAAAAGGGTTATGATGGCCCACATTATTCAAATATGCACATAAGCATGATAGGTCTTGTGACATATTTAGCAGTCGGGTTGGAAAAATAAATGCTAGAGATGAAATTCCCCTAAGACTAGTATTAGTATTAGCCCCATTTGATAAATGGGCAATAGATTTTATTGGATCCATCAAACCAACTTTAAAACACTCTCAAGCCAGATTTATAATAACAGGGACAAAATACCTTAAAAGATGGATAGAGGCCACCCCTACAAAATATTACACTGCCAAAACAACGACAAATTCATTTATGATAACATTATAACTAGATTTGGATGCCCCCTAAGCATACAAGTGATCAGGGAAAACATTTTGTTTAATGGTACTATCAAAGAGTTGCTAGAACATTTCATTGATAAATCATAACAGAAGTACACCATACCACAAGAAAATGGGATAGTGGAAGCATTTAATAAGGTATTTGGTAAAAAAATCAGATAGACTTGAAGATACCAACAACGTTATGGGTGTACCGCACTACATATGGCTGACCAAATATTCCCCATTTTAATTAGTATAGGGCTTGAAGCTAAGGTACCTTGGAATTTATACTTTCAAGTATTAGGGTGGAAATATTTTGGGTAAATGAAGATCCTTTACTGCACGAAAGGCTCATAAAAGGAAATATGAGAAAATATTCATAGCCTCTTCAACAAACATGGTAAAAATGCAAATATTGAAATCTTAAAGGAACATAAGAAAAAAATAATTTCCCATGGAAAGTTTATCCTTCCAGTCTGGAAGGTGGAAAGATAAAATTCAGTTGGTTAGGACTATATATCATTAATGACATAGATTAATTGAATTAGAAAAAATTTATGAATAAAGAACTATATGTCCACTTAAAAAATATCATGCTTAGGAAAAAATGAAGAAAAAAACTGGCATACCTATTTGAAAACCAACAATTTGGAGGATATGACATAGGAGAAGATGAAAAAGTGGCATATATCTCTCTGACTAAAAAAAATAAGTAATAAAAGAAGAAGAATCCAAGTGTAAATAAACAAGTGAAGGGAAAACATTTTGTTAATGCTACTATCAAAGAAAACTTAGAACATTTCATGATAAATCATAACAAAAGTACACCATACCACCCTCAAGCAAATGGGACAGTTGAAGCATTTAACAAGGTATTGGAAAAAGTACTAACAAAAATATGTTCACTACAAAAATTAAATTGGGACCTCAAAATACCAGCAACATTATGGGCATACCGCACTACATATAAAAGACTTGCAAAATATTCCCCATTTCAATTGGTATATAGACTTGAATCCATGGTATCCATGGAGTTAATAAGTCCAAGCCTTGTGGTGGCCATATCTTGTAGAATGAATGAAGATCCTTCAGTGCATGAAAGAATAATTGAATTAGGAAAACTAGATGAGAAAAGATTCATAACCACATATAATCAAACAAGAAAAATGAAGGAAAAGCATGACATGAAGACAACATCAAAAAAAGAGTTTGATATAGGGGATCAAGTGAATGATATGATAAAAGGAAAAACATGGAAAACTAAAATTCCCATTGGTTAGGCCCATACATTATCAAGGATATATTGTCATTAGGAGCCACCAAAATTCAAACTTTACAAAATAAAGAACTACAGGCTATGTCAATGGAGTGAAGGCTAAAGAAATATCACACACATGGAAAAAATATAAAAAAAAATCCTTCCTAACTGAAAACTGGTAATTCAACAGATAATATGAGGATGAGGATGAAAACATGTAAAGGCACCCTCTCTCTACCAAAAACAAATAAGGAAGAAAAGGATACAAGAAGTAAGGACAGGATAAAATGGAAGGAAGGTAGAAAAGGAAAATTACCAAAAATAAACAAAAATATGCAAAAAGAAAAAGAGGAAAAATCCAACAAAATCCAAAAAAAAGTAGGAAAAAAAATCCGTTGAGGGAAGATACCTGCAAAGAAAAGAAAAATCCATGGAAAGGGATAACCCGTGCAACAAAGAAAAAATGCATGAGGGAAAATACCCACGCAACAAAGGAAAATCCGTAGAGGAAGAACATACCCACATAACAAAGGGAAACAGGGTCCATAGAAGAAGAAAATAATACCATGTAACAAAGAAAAATCCAGGAAGAAGAAAACCTTGGAATAAAAAAAAACCCCAAATAAAGAAAATACACCAGGAAAAAAAAAGAAAAAAAGGAAAAAACAAACAAAACAAAGAACCACAAAGAACAAAGAAAATACAAAGGAAGAAGGACAAAAAAAACCATAAAAAATAAGAACACCAATAAATACAAAATGGAAAAAATAACATTCCACAGAAAAAATAAACCCACCCCACCTCAAAAACAATAAATGTGGTAGGTGACAACATAAAGTATAAAAGCATAAAGCTAAGGAAGGAAACAAATTCACAAAGGTAAAAATATAAGGGAAAAGAAGTGAAGTAAGAAATCAAGAAGAGTAAAAGAGAGCTAGGGCACACAAGGCATATAGAAAATATAGAAGAAATGGTGACTCCCACCATTGTCAGAAGAAAGATCTCCCAAAACCAAAATTCTAGAAACATTCAATGAAATCCAAAGCATGATCCAATGGGAGCATTTTTCACACATTCCCTTTCAAATTCACACATGCCCGCAACATTCAAAAATACATACATTCCAACATTTGTGTAATATGATCACACTCGCATATTGGATATTGATAGAAAATTATTGTTCAAACAAAATCCAACTATAGGAGAGATGGAATACAAGAAGAATGCAAAAATTATAGCTGAATTGAAGTTGGATGCATGAAACATAATTCCCTACTTTTCTATGGAAGACAATGTAATTAGGGTTATTCTCATTCACCTACACAACCAAATGCTCTATCTAAATCAACCATACCAAATCAATGCAAGTAAGTAGAAAGAGTTACAAGGTTATTGGCAACAGGGCATTCAACATTACAAAGAAGAAAGATGTCAATGAAAACTACAATACGGTTGATGGATGTAACAATGTCAAAAAGAGGAGTACAGAATTGAGACATCAAAAATCATGCTTTAAGGTATGTTGCTAAGGCCATTTGTTTGAAAATTTATCATACAAATAGAGAAGATGGTGCCCATGGACTTAGTGCACAAATTTCCCTAGATATGGTAACCTCCCATTCTAAATACAATTTATGTGAAGTATTAGCCATTGAATTCCATGAAAACACTAGGAAAATTAAGGAGGGAAAACATACATTTTTCTATGGGTCAATTTTATTATGTCTTGCAATGTACTTCACAAATACCCTCCCAGCCAAAACAGAACCAGTTCAAGTGGAGTTCAAGATAAACCAATTGCAAAAAAATTTAGAACCATATGAATACAATGAATCAAGTACAACAAATTACATGTTTAATAGGATGGACAGAAAATCATAAAGATAGTGGTTAATAGATCAAGGATTTTAGAAAAAATAGCTAATTTGAAAATGAAGTGGTCTTTATTACAGACATTGACTACATTTTCATAAGACCCTTCATTCCACAGATTGCACACATAGCTCCACTTACCTTATGAGGCATCAGATGAGTTGGTAGCCACAACAATACAAGCAATAAGAAACCTTCCTATGGACCCTAGCAAAACCAGTACCTCCCAAACATTGATGATGTGATTGTAAGAAACATGGGAGGAATTTAGAAATAAATATCCATAAGAACATGGCCAAGGAAAAAAGTAGAACAGAGCCAAAAACATATAAAGAAGAGACAAAGAAAGGAAAAATTCTCCACAACCAGCCACTAAAAACAAAAGACAATGGCCACAAAGAGAAAATGCTAAAGAATCAGAAATCAAGTGAAGAAGAAGAAGATTCAGAGGTAGAACCAATGTAAATATCAGATTTAGGGGACGAAGAAACTCCCTCTTCACCACTCACACCTCTAGCCACATAGCACAAGAAGAACTAGGGCCATAATTCATGAAGATGTGAATCTTGGGAAGATTCGTAACTATCCCAAATTTCCTACAATTATTACAAGACATGTTTAACTCCTTAGGAGGGTGGAATTTCACAAGTGGCCCAACAGTATGATGGTAGGCATAGGTACAGAACATGTGGCCATAACAGAGGCTATAATTCATTATTTGAAAATATTTTCCTTAGTAATAGAAGACATCATCCATGTCCTTCCCCATGAACTATTTAAGGAAACACAAGGCCAGGTAGATATGGAGGAAGAAACAATCCTAGAATCTTTTGGGAAAGTTGAACTCAAACAAAATTAAAATAAAAAAAAAAACTATCAAGGATAAAAACCACATTGAGGAAATAGAAGAATTGATAATTGATACAATAAAAATAAAAAAAAAAAAAACAAGGATGAAAGAAAAAAAAGAAGAAAGAAGAATAAGAAGAAAAGAAGAAAAAAAAAAGGAGGTAGAAGAAAAAATAAAAAGAAGAACAAGAGAACAAAACAAAAGAAGAAGAAATAAGGAGAAAAAAGAAAAAGAAAGAAGAAAAGGAAGAAGAAAAGAAGAAGAAAGAAATAAGAAAAGAAGAAGAAGGAAAGAAGAGGAGAATAAAGAAGAAACAAAGAAGAAGGAAGAGGAAGAAGAAGAAAGAAGAAGAGAAGAGGAAATAAGAAGAAAAGAAGAAGAGGAAGATAAGAAAAAAGAGGAAGAAGAAGAAGAAGAAGAAGAAAAAAGAAAGAGGAAGAGAAGAAAAAGAAAGAAGAAGAGAAAAAAAAGAAGAAGAAAAGAAGAAAAAGAAGAAGAAAGAAGAAAGGAGGAAGAAGAATGAAGAAGAAAAAAAAGAAGAAAAAGAAGAAGAGAAGAAGAAGAAGAAAAAGGAAGAAGAAACAAGATAAGAATAAGGAAAAAGATAAAAAGAAAATAGAACAGAAAGAAAAACAGGCTAAGGAAAAGGAGGAAAAATCTAAAATTACAACTGTAAAACAAGTGAAGTAGCCCGTGGTATAGTGTCAGCTCACTCTCCATGGGATTCATTGGCAAACATTAAACAAGCACTCCAACAGAGAAGACAAACATAATTATACAACTACAAAAGGGGTAGTAGAGAAAACACAAGAATTATACACAATACATTTACACAAGCTCTCACCCCTACAAAAGTCTACATGCAGCAATTACTAGATCAAAGTACCAAAACAAGATTGGATGCAAAGATTCCTAGATATGGAAGAGGAAATAGAATATTAGCACATCTATTAAATCAACCAAACCACAAGTCAAATTGATTCCATCCTTCCAGTGGAAACAACAACTGAACAAGTAGTAAAGGAAAATTTTGGTTGATGGTGCCACACTTCAGGAAAATGAAAAGAAGAAAATTAAAGAAGAGGTAGTAGGAGTATAAGGAGAAATCACACAACCTCAAGCACTAGAAAATAAAAGGAGGAAAGATATGT
The DNA here is from genome assembly GCA_019776745.2 of Taxus chinensis. Taxonomy (NCBI): domain Eukaryota; kingdom Viridiplantae; phylum Streptophyta; class Pinopsida; order Cupressales; family Taxaceae; genus Taxus; species Taxus chinensis. The sequence goes on along the minus strand of JAHRHJ020001566.1, from coordinate 290,868 downwards.
ATACATCTCTCACCAATGACTAGAAATAGAAGGTTACCAATGTTGCAACATACTATGCCTACACCATGGGTTGGCCAGGATTGACTCAAGAAGATAAGGTGGAATTGGGATAAAATGGAAACAATAACTCAATAAGGAGTCCATGAATATGATATTACTATAGATATTGATGGATATCAACAAAGGAAGCTTGTAACTCACAAAATAATATCATACCAAACAACAACAATGGGTAGATAAGATAACATATATGAAAGAATATAACTACAATGGATAATAGAGCCATGGGAATGCAACAAGAGTTGATGGCTGCAAAAAAAAGATTCAACCAATTTCAAATTGAATAAGCCTCCTACATATATTCTTCTCCTAACTCAAGAAAATACACAATGCTAGGTATGGATGCAAGAAATTATAGATCACTTACAGCAATGGTATACATTTGAAAATCATATCACTACTAAGTATGAAAATTATATTCCTCAAGCTACCACCTAAAGAAAAGCACATCAAATTTTATCGGGAGGCCATCGTGTCATGTAAATCTATTCGGGCAAGTCGAGCGAGGGAACACTTCCTTACACTAAACATCTAAGTTTCTGGTAAGTTGATGCTTTGGTTTTCTAAAATATAGTTTTGAAGACAAAGTACATCCACACTTCAAAATTTTGAAAGAAAGATAGGGTTCTTCATCTTTTGGTTGTCTTGAGGATGAGACAACGTTTGAAGTTTGGGGATGATGTTGAAAAGGTTATGTTGTCAAAAATTCCCCCCCAGGTAATTTTGATAACAGATTGATTCAGGGCCCAAAATCATGTTTCTGGGGTCCCCTCAGCCTCTTTCCAACCCTCTTGTTCAAGAAGAAAAGAGCAAGTTCTAAGAAATGGAAGAAATGCTAAAAACAAGCTTGGGGCAGAAAAAAATCATGAAAATTGGCTAAGTCCTGGTCCAGGCGGCCCTTGGAACAGTTGGGACATCTGGGTGTGAATCGGCCGAAAGACCGCCAGGAATTCTGCAGAGCAAAGGGACAGTCGGGACAGAGGGACGTGAGAGACGCGGAAAGCCGGTTCAGCCGAAGGAGAAGAAAATTGACTAACTGCTGAGCTGGCACAGTTGGGACATTTGGGCAAGAGAACGCGAAGGACGCGAACCGGCCGGTTCGGCCGAAAAGGAGAACTTTCACACTAAGCAGTTTGGGACATTTGGGCCAGAACGGAAGGATGCGAATGGCCGGTTCGGCCGAAACAGAGGACTTTTGTACAAGGACATCCGGGCCAAAAGTACGCGTGAGACGCGGATAGCCAAAGGAACTGAGAGCCAATCACATTACGCCACGCGTCATCAGCCGAAAGAGGGACAGAGAAGCCCGAATCGGGTGGATCGGAAGTTTTTGTCCCAGACAGCACTGGGACAGCCGGGACAAAGGGACGCGAGGGACGCGAAAATCCGGCAGGCCCGAGGACGAATCAGGTAATGCCACGTGTCACAAGGAAAAAATGTCCAAAGTTCAAAGAGAGAGGTTTGAAGCGCTGGCCCGAGCCAATAGGAATTGGACACGTGTCCAATGGAACAAGGAAGCACGGAGCTCGGGGAGGAGTTAGAAAATTTGGCAAAGTTTCAGCCAAAAAGCTAAAAGTAAAAGAAGACCCCGCGCCCCTGTCCTCCAATCAATGCATGCCACGCGTCCTCAGTGGCGGGAGCGCGGGAAAAGTGGAAAATCACAAAAAAGGTCAAAGTTTTCAAAGAAAACCCACGGGTGAGCAGAGGAGAGAGAATCATGCACCCAATCAGCTCTTGACACGTATCATCCAGGTGGCGAAGAGCAGGAAAAGTTTCAAAACACATTTTCACCTGTTTTATGCCCTAAATCTTCAGATCTCCATATCTTTTGATCCAGAGCTCAGATTTGCACGTTCTTTATATCAATGAAAAGCTGGTGAAATTCTCTACATGATTCTGGGGTCAATCCTGAATTTTGGTTCAGTTTGGAGAGAGGAAATTGAGAAACGGCTCTGACGCGTGATAATGCCCAGAACTGGCGTTCAACAACCAGCTTTAATGCAGCAGACAGTCCGCCGTTTTGCCAGGGTCCGCCGTTTCTGCCATAATGAGATGAGTTAAATGTATCCAAGAAGTGGTTGTGGTAGATTCAAATTTCCTCTCTCTTTCCTCTCTCATTCTTAGTATATATTATAAGGAGGAGCTTCTTTAAAAAGGTCGAACATTTTTTGTTTTGCTCCTCCCTTCTTCTCTTTATCAGGTGAATTTGTGGAGTTCGAACCTCCCCATTTGGAACTGTAATGCGACTCTGCCTCTTGGCATTTTGTAGTGTATTGTATCAATCTTTGGAGCAAGTAATGCATGTCTGTGGATGATTCTCAACCCTCTCTGTGTTCATTTGCATCCTTCTGATCTTTCACTACAAATTTTGTTATCTGTGCATGATCTTGCATCACATTTGAATGGTCTGTGTTTATTGGCAAGATAGATGTTCTTCATTCCTCGATGCATCACCTTTGTTAGCGTAGGTTTATTTTCACGCATCTTCTTACCCTGTCTCCTTGGCAAGTTAGATTAGGTTTTGAGTGAACCCTCTGCATTTTCGTGTGCATCTGAACAGAGGAATAGGAACCAGCCTTCTCTGGAGACTCCTTTCTCATTTTTGCAAGTCCCACACTTGTAGAAAGGATTCAATGTTATGCAATCACACTGGATTCTAACATGATCATCCTAGAAGCCTGATCTGCATCCAGGGGTGCTGTGATTTTGCATCAACAGTTTTGGCACGCCCGGTGGGACACTAGAGGTCTCATTTTTATTGCAGCAAAGTTGATGTGCATCTGCTGCAATTTTCTTGCTTGAAAAGAGCTATTATTTGCATATCTGGCGACTCCAAGGGGAAGAATCAACTGGCTTCAACAATCAGTCCTGAAAACTTATGAGAAGAATCACAAGGTCAAGAGTTGGAGAAGAAGAAGTGCTGTTTGAATACCTGCAATTATCTCCAAGAAGAAGGCAAAGAGGAAGAAGGATTCAAAGGTCTCCATCTCCACCAAACAGAACTCTCTCAACTCCTCCACCTGGTAGGCCTTTCATTCAGTCAACAAGGGTTTTAAGACCAATCAGAATGGCTCAAAACAATCCCTACGTCAACTTCACAGGCAGCAGCCCACTTGCCCTCAATGCGCAACATCCAGTCCCTATTGCAGCCTTGAAGAACATTCCCTACTTCACTGGAGAAAATCAGACTACTCCAGGTGATCATGTTAAAGATATTGCTAACCTTTGTGCGATCCATGAAATCAATGAAATGCAAGTGGCTGTCAAGTTGCTGGCATCTTCATTCAAGGGTAAAGCATTGCAATGGTTTAGAAGCCTTGGAGCTGGTTCTATCACAAATTGGAATCAGCTGTGTATAGCACTTCATGAGAAATTTGGAGAAAAGGGAGACAACTTGTCTCTTTTGGAGCAGCTGACAACCATCAAGAGAGCTCCCAATGAGCAGCTGACCGATTTCAACTTCAGATTTCAAAAGACTTGGGAGAGAATTCCAATGACAGTCAGGCCAACAGCAGAAGGTGCTTTTCTCTACTATCTCAAAGCTCTAAATTCTGATATTTCTATGTTGATTCAGTCCATGGGAGGCATAACTATCCCTATGGCTTATAGCATTGCCATTAGGGCTGAAAATTGTCTGATCCAAGCTGGAAAACTTGCCCCTAGACCTCCCATGCCATTGTTTCCAAGTTTAGAGAGTCCAAACACTAGTCAAGCACCTAATTTGGCTCCTTCTCCCACTCCTAGAAATCAGAGTTCAAATGAAGCTTCCACTTCATCTCCAAGTGCCCCAAATGAGCTTCAAGAAGTCATGAAGCAATTGCAAAACCTAGGCAATGAGCTGGTTACTCTCAAGAGGCAGCAGGCCCAAGGTTTTAGACCTTCTTATCAACCTCAAGCTCAGCCTATTAGGCAGCCATACCAACCACAAAGGCCACCTAATCCTGCTGCAAATATGAATCAAACAAGGCCTCCTGCCAATAGACCATTTCAGCCCTATAATCCAAATGCCATATCTGCCTCTAAGGCATTGGTACCAACACAAAACAACATTGCCCAGGAGTATGATTGGTGTTTTCCATGTAATGAGCCTCATAACCAATCCATGTGCTTCAATGGTGCTTTGAATCAAGCACTAATGGTGACAACTACTGGTGTGGAGGGTGAGAGCAGTCAAGAAAGCAGCCAACAACAAGAAACATTCCAACAGCAATCAGCCCCAAATGACACCGCATTGGTGAATTGGCAAGCAGAGGATTTTTGTGGCATGAATCAAATACCCTCTCAAAGTGTTGCAGCCAACACAAGGTCAAAGAGGAGAAATTTGGGTGAAGAACAGCCATTAGCCCCAAGTAATTCACAACCCTCTACCACTCCACAAGCCGCTGGGAAACAAAATGTAGTTCCAAACACGCAAGGGGCACCTAAAACAGCCCCTAGGCCAACCCAAATGCCAGTTGCTGCTGCCCATGTGCAAGGAATGAATGTGCAGGCCAAGGGACAGCAGAGGGATACTTCATCTCCATTCAGTATCATTGATCAGATGAAGAAGACAAACGTCAATATATCAATGTGGGAATCCCTATCTATCCCAGGCCAAAGAGATCTGCTGCAAGCTGCCATGAAGGACTGGACAACTTCGAATCAGCAAATGCAAGACAAAGTGCTTACGAATGCTGCCCAGCCTGAGGGAAATCATGGAGGACAGCAAGGTAAAATGTTGAAACCCCCTCCCTTCTATGTTTCATTGATCATTGGAAATCAGCTAGTGCACAATTGCATGATAGACTCCGGGGCAAGTAGCTCAGTAATGCCTAAACAAATAGCTGATCAGCTAGGGCTCCAGTATGAAACAATATCCAAAGGGGTAGTGCAGCTAGATGGGACAGCGGTAGCAACAGTTGGAGTAGTTAAAAACTTGAGCCTTACCTTGCATGCGTGTCCAAATGTTGTTGTTTTACAAGATGTATCGGTCATAGACCTTCCACCACTCTTTGCCCTATGTTTGTCAAGGGACTTCACAGCCAAGATTGGGGGATATTTGTCTGCTGATTGGTCACACATGCTGTTCAGAACGAGGTATGGAACTAAGGCTACAATTAGGTCAGAACCTATTGCAAACTTCCATATTGAGCCTTACACTCCAAGTCAGATTAATGCCAATTGCTCAGCATTTGATCAAGAAGACCACCCAAGCACCGATGAGGCTGACACCAAGGTTGGAAGCATCCCAGGATCTAACTCTGGATGAATGGGAAAACAAGGTACATGCATTTGATCCTTATCAAGAAGTGGAAGAATCTGAGCTGGGAGTCTATTGCATACACGAAGAAAATCAGCCCATTCCTAGCATCACCAAGCCAAACCACAAAGATAACAATGAGGTATGGCAGCTGTTTTTTGATGGATCAAGGAGTAGGCAAGGTGCAGGAGGTGGAGCCATGCTTGTTTCACCTCAAGGAATAAAGTACTATTCAGCTTTTAGATTCCAGTTTGCATGCTCCAATAACACTGCTGAATATGAAGCCTTGGTGCAAGGGATGCATTGGGCAATCAAGAAGAAAATAAAGAACTTGCAAGTCTTTGGTGACAGTGAATTAATTGTAAATCAGGTCAAGGGACAGCATGCTGCCAAGAATGATCTACTCAAGTGCTACAAGAACAGGGTGTGGGACCTCATGGAAGATTTTGAAGGTTTTGGCATCAAATCCATTCCTAGGAAAGAGAATCAAGCTGCTGACAGGCTCGCAGCAGTTGGGGCAGCCTTTGACATTGTGGAAAGTATTCAACAAGACAAGGTACTACCAAACATCCACGTGATTGTGAGGCCTTCAGTGCCAGATAACAATGTCAGTTGGCAAGTATTTGAGAATGACCAGCAAATCATCCATTTCTTGCAAGAAGAAGCCGAGTTCTCAGCCAAGAATCAAGAAAAATTGGAACAACAGTATGGCGACCAAGTGGTACAGCTGAGAACTAACAAGCTGCCCAAGGGACTTATCACTTTAGAGTCCATTTTTAACCCCAATGATCAGTTTAGAAAGGAGAAAGCAAACATTCAGGTCAAGAGAGAGGATTCAGTATCCATCTTGGTAGAAGAGAGCAAACCATTGCAAATTGGAAAGATGACAACTGAACAAGAAAGGTATGAGTTCATACAGCTGTGTCAAGAGTTCCCTGACATGTGTTTTCTTGGAGCTATGAAGACTTGAAAGGTTTCAATCCCAACTTAGCTCAGCATACCATTGAATTGGATCCAAATACTAAGCCTGTCAGGCAGAAACAAAGACCAGTCAACCCACACATGGAGCCTCTCATGAGAAAAGAGTTGGACAAGCTGATTGAGTCAAGGATCATATTCCCAATCAAGCATTCTAGTTGGGTTGCCAACTTAGTTCCAGTCAGAAAGAAGAGTGGGGAGATCAGATTGTGTGTTGACTTCAGAGACTTGAATAGAGCCTCTCTCAAGGACCATTACCCACTCCCTTCCATGGAGCAAATATTGCAAGTTGTGGCTGGCTCTGAGAGGTTTTCACTACTTGATGGCTACTCAGGCTACAATCAGATCATGGTGAAGGAGGAAGACCAGTTCAAGACAGCTTTCACCACCAAATGGGGCACATATGCCTACAAGAAGATGCCATTTGGACTGTCAAATGCCGGAGCAACTTTCCAAAGGGCAATGGATATGGCATTCAAGGGGTTGATCAATAAAATAGTTCTGATATATCTTGATGACATCACTGTATTCTCCAAAAATGCAGTGGATCACCTCTTCCATCTGAAGCAGGTATTTCAGAGGTGTAGAAGATTTGGGGTATCATTGAATCCCAAAAAATGCATATTCATGGCTCATGAGGGGAAACTTCTAGGCCATATTGTTTCAAAAGAGGGATTGACGATTGACCCAGAAAGAGTTGAAGCAATTCGAGCATTGCCATTGCCAAGTCACAAGAAGGCTCTTCAAAGCTTCTTGGGAAGGATCAATTTTGTCCGCAGGTTTGTTCCAAACTTTGCAGCTCTCGTAAAGCCAATAACGCTGATGTTAAAAAAGAGCATGGCATTTAAGTGGACATCTGAAGGCAAAGAAAGTTTTGAGGCAATCAAAGAGGCTATATCTCAAGCCCCCACTCTCGTCAATCCAGACTTCTCCAAGGGTTTCATGCTATACGCCTTTGGTGGTGGAGATACAATTTCTGCAATCCTGGCACAACAAAACAAGGAAGGATTAGAACAACCAGTTGCTTTCTTCAGTCAAGGCTTGGAGGAATACGAAACTAGGTACTCTTTCATTGAAAAGCACGTCCTTGCTGTCATCAGGAGCTTGAAGAAGTTCAGACATTTGGTCTCAAACAATAAGGTTCAGCTGCTGGTGTCTCATGCTGGTGTCAAGGACTTTCTCCTAAACAAGGATTTAAATGAGAAAAGGGCAGGTTGGATCACTCGGGTGATGGAATATGATATTGAAATCAGAGTAACCAAACTGGTTCGTGGCAAAGGTTTGTGTGAGCAGCTCGCTTCCAAACAACCAGATGGCTCAGAAGGTGAAGAAGACGTTGTCCTGCTACTACAGGATGGTCAAGAACAGGAAAATGATGATGTGCCCACTCCCTGTTGGACTCAGAATATGATACATTTCCTACAGACGGGCCTGTGCCCTCCAGAAATGAGCAAGGCGAAGAGGAGATACTTTAGATTACAAGCTATCCCGTATGTACTCATTAATGGTATCTTGTTCAAGAAAGACATCCATGGTGTTCTATTAAGATGCATTGGAACAGGTCAAGTTGAGAGGATCTTATACGAGTTCCATGACGGGGAGGCAGGAGGCCACTTTGCCCCATGAGTAACAGCTCTCAAAATCATGAAAGCTGGTTACTATTGGCCTACTGTATTCAATGATTGCTACTCATGGGTTAAGAAATGCAAGAAATGTGCATTCTTCACAGGGAAAGGAAGGTTAATAGCTCTACCCCTTCATCTAATTTCAGTGGATCATCCATTCATGCAATGGGGACTGGACTTCATTGGAGTCATCAATCCCAATTCGAGTCAAGGTCACAAGTGGATACTCACAGCAACGGACTATTTCACCAAGTGGACCGAAGCAGTGGCACTCAAAGAGGCAAGTGAGTCTAACATACTAGACTTTTATGAAGAAATAGTGACCAGGTTCGGTGTGCCGGCCACTATCATATCAGATAATGCATTAGCATTCATAGGTTCAAAGATTACAGAATGGGCTGTCAAGAATGGAATCTATTTGAGCACCTCTTCAAATTATTACCCACAGGGTAATGGACAGGCAGAGTCCACGAACAAAAAGTTGCTAAGGATCATCAGAAGGACTCTGGATGAAAACCAAAGGACATGGCATACCAAGCTAAAATCAGCATTATGGGCTGATAGGATAACTCCCAAGAGATCTACAGGTAACTCTCCATTCAGGCTTGTCTATGGAAGAGAGGCAATCTTGCCCATATCACTTGAGTTGCCAGCATTGGAGCTCATGAAGCAGTTGGAGTTGTCTGAGTTCAAACCAATGGAGACCAGGTACGCAGAGTTGATGGAATTGGAAGAAATAAGAGAACATGCAGCCCTGATGATTGAAAAGGATCAGGCCTTAGTAAAAAGATGGTTTGACAAGAAGGCAGGAGCGAGGACCTTCCAGGAAGGGGACCTAGTTCTGAAGTGGGATGCAGATCGGGTGAAACCTGGAAGGCATTCCAAGTTTGACGCCATTTGGAGCGGCCCCTACATGGTCACGAGATGTAAGAGTGGTAATGCCTTCCAATTGTCTGCATTGGATGGAGAAGAACTCCCGATTCCAGTTAACGGAATTTATCTTAAACATTGCTACTAAAAGGAAAAGGTTTACCCTTGTAAATATTAGCCTAGATTTCAATCCCTCTAAGTGCGTGTGCACATTGTCTTGTTGTAGTTAGGTTTCTTTTTCCCTAAGTGCTTTGGCACAGGTTTTGTCGCTCTCAGGTTGAATTTCTACAGTTCAGAGTGCTCTCAAAGATGAGTTGCGGTATCAGGGTCGGGATCAGAGATCAAATTGGCTTCAGGATTATTACTCCATGCCCAATGGATTGTTAAAAGGCCACTGATCTTCTACCTAGCAGGCAGGTGGCCCCGCTGAGTCGCCAAACTGTTGTCAAAAATTCCCCCCCAGGTAATTTTGATAACAGATTGATTCAGGGCCCAAAATCATGTTTCTGGGGTCCCCTCAGCCTCTTTCCAACCCTCTTGTCCAAGAAGAAAAGAGCAAGTTCTAAGAAATGGAAGAAATGCTAAAAACAAGCTTGGGGCAGAAAAAAATCATGAAAATTGGCTAAGTCCTGGTCCAGGCGGCCCTTGGAACAGTTGGGACATCTGGGCGTGAATCGGCCGAAAGACTACCAGGCAGTCTGCAGAGCAAAGGGACAGCCGGGACAGAGGGACGCGAGAGACGTGGAAAGCTGGTTCAGCCGAAGGAGAAGAAAATCGACTAACTGCTGAGCGGCACAGTTGGGACATTTGGGCCATGAGAACGCGAAGGACGCGAACCACCCGGATCGGCCAAAAAGGAGAACTTTCACACTAAGCAGTTCGGGACATTTGGGCCGTGAGAACGCGAAGGACGCGAACCGGCCGGTTCGGCCGAAACAGAGGACTTTCATACAGGGACATCCGGGCCAAAAGTACGCGTGAGACGCGGATAGCCGAAGGAACCGAGAGCCAATCACATTACGCCATGCGTCATCAGCCGAAAGAGGGACAGAGAAGCCCGAATCAGGCGGATCGGAAGTTTTTGTCCCAGACAGCACTGGGACAGCCGGGACAAAGGGATGCGAGGGACGCGAAAATCCGGCAGGCCCGAGGACGAATCAGGTAACGCCACGTGTCACAAGGAAAAATGTCCAAAGTTCAAAGAGAGAGGTTTGAAGCACTGGCCCGAGCCAATAGGAATTGGACACGTGTCCAATGGAACAAGGAAGCACAGAGCTCGGGGAGGAGTTAGAAAATTTGGCCAAGTTTCAGCCAAAAAGCTAAAAGTAAAAGAAGACCCCGCGCCCCTGTCCTCCAATCAATGCATGCCACGCGTCCTCAGTGGCGGGAGCGCGGGAAAAGTGGAAAATCACAAAAAAGGTCAAAGTTTTCAAAGAAAACCCATGGGTGAGTAGAGGAGAGAGAATCACGCACCCAATCAGCTCTTGACACGTATCATCCAGGTGGCGAAGCACGGGAAAAGTTTCAAAACACATTTTCACCTGTTTTGTGCCCTAAATCTTCAGATCTCCATATCTTTTGATCCAGAGCTCGGATTTGCACGTTCTTTATATCAATGAAAAGCTGGTGAAATTCTCTATGCATGATTCCAAGGTCAATCTTGCATTTTGGTTCAGTTTGGAGAGAGAAAATTGAGAAACGTCTCTGACGCGTGATAATGCCAGAACTGACGTTCAACAACCAGCTTTAATGACAGTTCGCCGCTTCTGTTAGACAGTCCGCCGTTTTGCCAGGATCCGCCATTTCTGCCATAATGAGATGAGTTAAATGTATCCAGAAGTGGTTGGGGTAGATTCAACTTTCCTCTCTCTTCCCTCTCTCATTCTTCCTATATATTGTAAGGAGGAGCTTCTTTAAAAAGGTCAGAACATTTTTTGTTTTGCTCCTCCCTTCTTCTCTTTATCAGGCGAATTTGTGGAGTTCGAACCTCCCATTTGAAACTGTAATGCGACTCTACCTCTTGGCATTTTGTAGTGTATTGTATCAATCTTTGGAGCAAGTAATGCATGTCTGTGGATGATTCTCAACCCTCTCTGTGTTCATTTGCATCCTCCTGATCTTTCACTACAAATTTTGTTATCTGTGCATGATCTTGCATCACATTTGAATGGTCTGTGTTTATTGGCAAGATAGATGTTCTTCATTCCTCGGTGCATCACCTCTGTTAGCTTAGGTTTATTTTCATGCATCTTCTTACCCTGTCTCCTTGGCAAGTTAGATTAGGTTTTGAGTGAACCCTCTGCATTTTCGTGTGCATCTGAACAGAGGAATAGGAACCAGCCTTCTCTGGAGACTCCTTTCTCATTTTTGCAAGTCCCACACTTGTAGAAAGGATTCAATGTTATGCAATCACACTGGATTCTAACATGATCATCCTAGAAGCCTGATCTGCATCCAGGGGTGCTGTGATTTTGGATATCTATTGTACGTAATTACAAATGGATGAGTGTGTACGATATAAAGAAAATGTATTATCGAGTGGAGATATAGAGAACATATAGAGAACGTGTGTATGAGACTAATGTAATTTATATTGAGAAATGAATAAATATTGAGAGTTGGTACACACCGTCAAATCTACTAGGTTACAATTCAATAATATTTTTATAGGCTTAATTTGTTTTGTATTTCCCTTGCACATCCTTAACAAAATGGTGAACTAATTAACCTCACGCTATTATCAAGGCTTAAGGTCAACACCAACCCTACTAGGTATTATAAATATTCCTATAAATTGTTGTTCACAGATTTGTGCCTTGTTTCTACTATTTTCTAACTCTTATCTTTATCTTTGTTAGGAAGATATTTTTTTTATTTTCTTGTAGCCCCATACCCTATAAATACTAGTCTCTCTCTTCACGAACTCTTATTTTCATGTTGAAAACACTAGTTTTTCCTTGAGCCCCTAGTCATTCCCCATCATCCTTAACACTCACATTTGATATTTTATTTCTTGTATGGTATGGAGCTCATGGAGGTATGATGGAGCTTTATGTATCAATTGTTGTGTATAACCCACTTGTTTCATGTGTGTGGAACTTTCCCATTTCTTTTGCTTGGAATGGAACTATCATATGGAATGATATGCCTGTGATGACATTTGAGCCAGATAAATAGACATCTTATAGGGATATGTATGTCCACCTTACTCAAATAGGATAACATCGAAAAAAATATTAATGTTTTACCAAAATTCATAATAAAAGAGTGAAAATTTAGAGGCAAAACCATACCATTTGTCTAACCTAAGATCACAATGTAATAATCTTCTCTTTTTCTTCAAATTATTCTCTCTTTTAATTATAATTTTTTCCCTTAAGGTTATATAGATTGTTTTGGTCTAGTGGACATTATTAAAACTAATTATATCTATCTTGTGGATTTACTTCACCTTAATACATTTTATTAAGTTCTTCGTCCATATATTCTTGTATCACTCTTATTTAACAATTTATATTTGTTATATCCCACAAGTATTTATATTCATTCCAAATAGAAAATTATTTAGCAACACCCCATTGAAAATGGTTTTAACCAATATTTTTAAAAAATATTATGTGTATAAGAATAAAAATAAATAAATTATAAGAGTATCTAAGGAAACCTGAATTGAGGAGAAGATTCGAATGATCAATCACTCAAGGTATATCAATATACTTTATCTCATATTGTTGACACATAATTTTTTCATGGGTTTTGATAATAGTTATGGAGCTAGTGTATTTATATGTTTCTTAAAAATTTGTTTGAGTTAGGTTCTTGTTTACAAACTAGTGTTCCACTAATGCATGCTTTTTGAAAACTTAGGGCACTACACAACACATATTAAATTTTACACATCTTTTGATCACTAATGTAAGAAATATGACCCTAACATTGTTGACATATCTAGTGATTATACTAGTTTTGTCCAAGAATTCATTTCATTTCAAAATAATTTCCTTATATTCCATCGTGATCATTCACCACTCTAAATACTTTTTCTAGACCATAGAAATGGGATTATGATTTAATTCTAGTTGTGTGTCTTTCTAACCCAAAAGTATAGGAAAATGCAAAGTATAGACATGATTTTTTTCCACTTGAGTGGGATGGTGTGCCTTATAATCATGCATATTTTATTTTGAGAATGTTACACATAGGGATGTATACATGTAAGAAAATTATACAGTGCTATATATTTCATAGGTAATCTAATCCATTTAGGGAACATGACATAAAAAAAAATCGATGATTCCAACTTTAAAGTAGAGATATATTCGCGACCTTTTATAAAAAAAAATACATTTGATGAAATGGGATACATACCATTTACAATTTGGAAGCATATACACATGCACCGATGTTGAGCATGTAGTTATTGATGCTTTCTTTGATGAAAGTGGGAAAATGTGATTTTTGAGGTGTAACCAAGATCACAAATTTATTGGGATAATTTTTGACTTTGAGATTTTTATTTATTCCTTGACCATTTATTCCTAAATTTGTCCAACTATATTCCATTACATTGCACTCTGTGTGTGTGTGTGTGTGTGTGTGTGTGTGTGTGTGTGTGTGTGTGTGTGTGTGTGTGTGTGTGTGTGTGTGTGTGTGATGTGCTGTAATGTGTGTGTGTGTGTTTTTGTGTGTGTGTGTATGTTTGTGTGTGTGTGTGTGTGATAATGTGGTGTGTGTGTGTGTGTGTGTGTGTGTGTGTGTGTGTGTGTGTGTGTGTGAGTGTGTGTGTTTGTGTGTGTGTGTGTTGTGTGTGTGTGTGTGTGTGTGGTGTATGTGTGTGTGTGTGTGTGTGTGTGTGTGTGTGTGTGTGTCCACTGTGTCTTTTCATAACTTTTACAAGATATACTGCCAGACCTAGCCTTAGAATGTGACAAACAATAAATAAAACATATCCATATATTTTTTTGTTTTATTACTTTGTATATAATTCACAAAAAGGAATTTTATTTATTTCACATGCTATAGCGATTCACTCTTACCTAGGATGTTCAAGGAGTCCTTCTAAACTTTCATCAAAAAATACTTTTTAAAAATGAAAGTTTATTTTTAAAAATCTTAGCTATTTTGTCATCTACCTCCAGTCTAATCCCATACTTAGTACTCATTGCCATGACAAAGACCCATCAATAGGGAAATGATACTCTTATACATTCAACATTGGGAGACTAATCATTTCTAATTGTTATGCTACAGGTTATTATTCCTATGGTAACCATAAACTTTCACCTTTACACCATTTTATCATTATCATCAAGAGAGTCTCCAATATCACTTCTACATATGATATTCTTATCATTTTTCTAACATAATTTTCCCATGGTATAAATAAAAATCCTATATAACGTACATGATGTATCTTCCTTCTTGCGATACCACTGATCTAAATTGAATTAGGTTCTATGAACTGGAAGAAGCTGTCAACTATTTTTATGAAATTAATGTTATATATATCCTAACATTGATTTCAATTACATAATAGATTGTATGTATAACTGATAATAATTACAAAAACTATAGCCATACAATCAGTGTACTGCGGATATATGTGCAACACATAATTGATGAATGAATGGATGATAACTAATCAAAATAGACAGTTTACAGTGATTCCACATTTATATGGGAGCTATGTATGGCTATATATAAGGAATGATGTGATTTTCATGTCTATCGAAGCTATGTGAGGTGATATACGATAATAGTTCTAGATTAGTTATATTTTTTGGAGAGACACAATTTACTATTTCTGAGTTTTTTTCTCCCAAGTTATTAAAAAAATATAGGTAGTGATTTATTTGAAGATCATAAAAATATACCACTTTATATTTCATATTAGAAAATGCTATATCCATATTTGAGACATAGATGAGAAGATCAGATACTCTCCATTCAAAATGTCTCTACCATTCTGTGTTAGGACCTTTTAGACATGTGAAGGTTCCCATGCCTTAGGTATGATCTAATTTTAAGAGGTAAATGAGAAATATTAAAATATAATATGGAGTGATTCAACTTGGGATTCATTTTAATGGGCATTCCTTCAAGAATTTTAGATAATTTAGTATGACACGAAACATTCCAAATCTAAATAAAATTATTCCACTAATTGGTATTCAAAAATTTATATCTTGGTTTCTAGTATTGTAAATAACTCAAAAGCAATGCTATTAGAGCATATCCCTCATAGTTTTTTTTGATTAGTAGGTAAAAAGGGTTGAGGGGACCCCACCTCGTACATAGTATGAAAGATCCAAAAATAGAACTACAAACCCATGATCAAGAAAACAAACCTAAAAGTCCAAATTAAAATAACTAATAGCAAGATCTAGGAAACTAACAAAAGAACAAAATAGGAGAACTTGACAACCAGATAGGCATAAAACCAATCATTCTTTAATTAGGTCTCCCACCATGTGCATGCATCCATTCCATTCCTTGACCAAATTGGCAATAGTATATTTCTAGACACGGTAATCTGGTTCAGCTATCTCCACTTTAGGCCCAGAACCATCCTTTTCTTTATTCTTCACAACTTCCATGGAGTGAATCATCTAAGCCATTAGTTTAAGATGGTGAATGGTGCTCTTGAAATTGAGGATGTATACATCCCTAATATGTAAAATAATCTCCTTAATTTTCAACATATCATTCTCCATGGTCAGACATCTCTCATTTGCATTCTTAAGTTGTTCACTAAGAACAATAGACGTGAGTTTCTCAACTTTTTCCTGAAGTTCCCTCAAATCAATGGACACCATGCTAATCTTATGTCTATTGATATCAGTATCCAACCTGTAATTTTCAAACTCTCTCAGGAAGACATTAGATTTGACATTTGAATCCTGATATTTGAACAAATTCTTTTGAGAATTTTTGAGAGCATGCAAAATATCGATTGATTCTTCTATATTTTGGGATATTTTCCCCCCATAGCTCTCTAGACCTTTCCCAGCCTCCACCCCTCACTACTGTCAGACTGGTTTTCTTTCTCTTCCTTTTGTTCCCTAGAATCAGAGATAACTTCAAAATTCTCCTAAGGTTCCGAAGCCACACTCTCCATCCTCTTCTTCTTGGCACTTTCTTTGGCAAGATTAGACCTGGTCCTTTTAGCCACTAATTTCCCTATTTCCTCCATACTAGGAACAATCACGTTGCCTTCCAAGACCTATTTTTTCTCTCAACTTTCTTGATTCAGGTTCCCAGAAATAGCCCCAAATCTTTTGTTTTTTACCAATGAGAGGAGTGCCCACCTTTAGCAATGCTTTAATGAGCCCTTGATGCAACGGAAGAGTGAAAGTTCCTTTCCCAACTTGAGTAATAGATTTGGCCATAGAGAAATATATAGAAAATTGGGGAAATTGTAGAGTCTGTTATTCCTAACATGATTGAGCATAGGGAAATGATACCCATAGATCACTTTATATCTCCCTTCCAGAGTTATATACGACATGATTAACAGAGCTATTTATTTGAAAGGATGAGGAAAATCCTCTCTAGCATAACCATTATGAATAATTTTAGGAGCACCCTTACCTTGCATAAAGCTATCAATCTCCAGACTGTAGTCATACTTAGGTTTGAAGGTGCATCTTCCTTCTAGAGACAGGCCTGTCACTTTAGCAATAAAATTTGGTGAGATAGTGAAAGAGAAATTCCCTACCCAAACATGGCCTTCATTCCAAGTTTTAGCCACAGCTTCACTCAAATTTTCATCGAACCCATCAAAAATTTTGAATTTTTTTATAAGGCCATCCTTTTCTAACAACTCCTCTACCTCCTTAGACATCAAGATCATTCTTGGTTCAGTTCACACTAAGTCTCCTCCCATTTTACTCCTTTATCTCTTCTTCCTGCAATGGGTAAACAAAACCTGTCTATTATGGTAGCTACATTTACCACACTTGTTTGAATGATTCAAATAAATGAGGGGATTCTCCTTTTCAATCCAATCCTTGGGATGATTGGAAATAATGTTTGGCATGAGTCTAGGGATCATAATATCCAGATGCGTCACCTAGGAGGCATTATCACCTTTATCCATCATCATTAATAAGATATGATATTGGGGACATATTCCCCTTCAAGAATGTGTATGAATTTAGCTTCCAAATTGGTTAGTTCCTCAACCACATTTAAATCTATAGCATCCACCCCCTTGTTTGCAAATAAATCTTCTAGTCTATTTCCTTCATGGTAGATGTGTTGGAAAGATATTTCATTAAAAGTAGACATTTTATTTTTGGTGTTTTTAATGAAGTCTTCAATAGATCTAGAAGCATATTTTTTCCTTTCATACAAGATTATATTTAGAGAGTCACCTTCCATGATTAGGTACTTGAAACCTCTCTCTTCCATAAGCTTAACTCCCCAAAACATCGTCACTTCCTCTGCAACATGATTAGATTGTATTCCCAAATTAAATAAGTATGCAAGGATAAACATTACCTTTAGCATCTCAAAAACACCTCCTCCTCTAACCTTATCAAGGTTCCCTTTAGCAGCACCATCGAAATTGAGTTTGATAAAACCTTCTCTAGGAGAATTCCATCTTACCCCTTCTCTAGGATTACTCTTCTTAGGGTGGGGGTCATAGATTAAGTTCCATTTCTTTATGATATGTTGTTCTCTGTCCATAACTTCCACTTCTTTGTTCTTTAGGATAGAGAAATTATTTCTAACAGCCTATAAACATTTGTTAAAAATCAACCTGTTGGGAAGTTTCTTACCATTGAAGATCCTCTTGTTCCTCTCTTTCCATATTTCCCACCACAAATGTCCAAGGCTCATTATCCAAAGATTTTTCAGACCTTGACTTATGAATGGACATTTCCATTGATTCCCGAAGCAGATTGGACCTCCTTAGGACTAACCCAGTTAACCGAGAATATACCTAGAATAGAAGAGAGAATTTGAAAAGAAAAAGAGCATTCCAAGAAACAAATGGTTTACCATTTCCAAATTCTCTTCACATAGAGCACATCTATTTACCATATGGAAACCTCTTTTGATGAGGTTTTCAACTGTAAGAATTTTTTTTATAACCATAAGCCAGCTGAAAACATCAATCTTTGGGCTGACATTCTTGTTCCATATCTTGTCTGCTAAAATATCTTCCTCACTAGTCTCCTCCTTGAAGAATAAAGCATAAGCTGATTTGACTGAGAAAATACCATTTTGTTCTTTATGCCACACAATTCTATCTTGTTCCTTGTTGTTATAAAACACATAGTTTTTCAAGAATTCATTGATAGTAACCATGTATTCTCTAACGTTCCACCTGTTTAATTCTTTGTACTTCCATGTTTGAAATCTCCCAAGATCATCCATATAATTATTTATTTTTTCCCCATATTTATCTTTGAACACCTTTGAAATTTGGGGGAATTTGTCTTCAAGTGTAAAGTTACCATCCCATTTATCTGTCCAGAAGTAGATTTCATTGCCTTTACCTATTTTCCACCTGCTACCCTTTGCCACAATTTCCTTAACCCAATTAATAGCTTTCCATATACTTTACCCATTGAAAGGAAGCCTGTTTGAATATCCATCATTCATCATTTGCATATGTCCAATATTTTTTCCTTAAAATTCTAGTCCACACCCCATCTTCTTTAGTTAGCTTCCAACTGATTTCAGCTAGAAGGGATTTGTTCATTTTAGTCCAATCTCTAAGACCAAGTCCCCCCATATCTTCTTGGTTTACAGACCCTATTCCAAGCCACTAGTGGAATTCTTTCTTTACTTTCAGCTCCACTCCATAAGAAAGGTTTTTGAATCTTTTCTAGTTTTTCTGCTATTTTCCTGGGGAGTTGGTAGAGGGACATTACATACACTGGGAAGATTTGGAGAGAACTTTTAAGTAAAGTGATTTTCCCCGCCTGAGATAGCAGGTTTGATTTCCATCCTGCAAGCTTCTTTTCAAATCTTTCAATAAGAAAATTCCATTCTCCACTAAGAGGTCTCTTATCCCAAGAGGTATACCCAAATAAATGGTTGGAAAGGACTTAATGGTCACATTCCAAAATTTCAGCTATCTTCTTACATCAACTTTCCAAAGTGTTAAGGAAAAAAATAGAGCTTTTCCTATAATTCACCAGTTGTTCCAAAACCTCCATGTAATCATCTAAGAGTTTTTTAAAACTACTTAGCTTCTGGAATAGACAGCTTCTCCCACCAAAATAGTATCATTGAAAAAATGTTGATGTGACACATTTTCCATACCCCTATTCACTGGAGATATCCCTTTGATGGAGCCATTACTAGTTTCCACATTGAGTCTTCTACTAAGGGCTTCTGCCATGATTATGAAAATAAAAGGGGGAGAGTGGATCTCCTTGCCTTAAACCTTGTGTGCTGGAAAGAAGCCACATGGGTCCCATTTATAAGAATGGACATTTGTATATATGTTAATATTTATTTATTTTAAACCATAAGTGTGTATATGAGTATATATACTCAAATTGATGTGGTATATATAAATAATTCAAGTATATGTACACACACATAAATAAATTATTGTATATGTATGTGTATGTATGTACATAAATATATGCATATGTATATATTCTAAAAATCAAATTAAATGTCACATTGTATGAACTATGTGTGAGGTAGAACTATCATATGAATAAGGGTCGAGGCCATTACATAGTGTAAGCCATTAGGTCAAGCTACCATGTTGACCCCATTGTGTGTATGTATTGGGACGACTAGGTCATCCCCATTGCCAATAATGACAAAGGAGGTGGCTCAACCACTCCCATTTTGTTTTATTTTTTTCATTAAAATGGCACATGGTTAGGGTAGGGCCAACCCTCCCTAACCCATTTCATTATATTTTTATACCTTTTTATATATATAATGTTTCTTATAATTGTGTATATGTGTGTGTGTTACTTAATTAAAAACCCACTAACTTTGATATTTGCATCAAAATAGATCCAAAAGAAATCTATTAAAATTGTATAATAACATAAATAAATCTTCTCATTTTTCCTAAATTTCACAATATAACAACATTATAATCTTTCCAATATGTTTACACCCAATTAAATTCCATTTATGGAGTACACAAAAATAAAGAGGATGTAAGGGTTTATAGTAAGGGACAATTCTGATCAATTAAATTATAACATTAACCATTCATAATCAAAATAATATTTTTATACTTGTAACAATTGATAAAACTATAATTACTCAGGTACATGTTATCCAAAATAAGCCCTTGCTAATTTTGGATAACTTTCCTTCATTCCTTCCTTCTTTGTGCCTCAGTCAGATTTTTACACATTTTACACACTCAATTTTTTTTGGAAATGGCTCCATTAGGTAGAGAATTTCCTCACATTTCCATAATGGTAAAATTTTCCTCCTAACTTCTTGTAATTTTTGAGTTATGGCTCAGCGGAGTTTTTTGGGGAATTTTTCCCAAAACAGGCCCGTGGCCAATGAAATGGTGCCACATGGTGGTGGAGGTCAGGGTAGTGGGGTGAAGTTGGAGAATTTTCCAAGAATTTTGCGGGGGCACAAAATGAAAAACTGGCCCGCAGGCCTGCGAAGGAGGAGGGAGAAAAGTTTAGGAGGCTCGCCGAGTAATAAGGATGCGACACATGTCTAGTTGGTGGCGGGAGTCAGAGTGTTGGGAGGATTTGGAGAAATTCACAAAAATTGGAAAATGCATGAAGGGAAGAATTGAAAGTGCAACCCCGCTGAGCAAACAAATGATGACACGTGTCTAGTTAGCGTCAGAGGTCGGTTTCACGGAGGGTTTTGGAGAAATTTTCTAATTTTACGCAAAGGGGTAAAATGTTTTCTTTGGCCCACGGAGCAACCAAAGGATGACACATGGTAGTGGAGCAGCAAGGCGTGGGGATTTTTTTGGGAATTTTTCCCAAATTCAAAAAAGGGGAAACATTTCAAATTTTTGCCCACGAACCCATTTTTGCCCTAATTTTACCAGTTTTTCCCTAAATCTTCAGAGCGCCATATCTTTTGATCTAGAAGCCAGTTTTGGCTCATTTGTAAAGGGTTGGAGGTTTTGTTATTGTTGACTCCCCTCTTCCCCTTGGAACATGAATTTGAGGAGTTTCAGACCTTCCATGGATCTTTTGGCACATTTTTTTAATTTCTTCCATTGTAATTCATTGTATTAAATTTGGGAATGGTAATGCATGTTTTGTGAATGATCTTCCAATCCTCTCATGCATTTATCATTGTTTTATGATCTTTCATTACATTCTAGCAATCTGTACATGCTTTGGTGTTACATCTCTATGATTTATGTCTATTTACAGAATAGAATTTCATCACTCCTTTTTTGTATCACCATTTTTACTTAGTTTTGTTTTACTTTTGCATACTCTATCTCTGTCTCCTTGGAATTTAGAGTAGGATTTAACATTAAACCTCTACAAAATTGATGCATACAACTAAACAGAAGAGTAAGAACAAGCTTTCTCTAGAGATTTTTCTCATCTTGCAAGGTTCCACACCTTGGAGAAAATTCAATGTTGTGCAATCACACTAAATGACACATTTTGAACTATAGATTTGGAGGTCATTTAGGGGGTGCTATGAATTTGTACTAATAGTTTTGGCACACCTGATGGGACCTTATAGGTCTTCATCTTCATTACAACAAGTTGATGTGTAATTTTTGTAAGTTTATTTCTTAAAAGAGCGTTGATTTGTACATCTAGCGACTATAAAAGGATAGAATCAATTGGTTTCAGCAGTCCAAGCTTGAAGATTCATGAGAATGATCCAAACCAGGTCAAGGGCCAGAGAAGAGGGATTTTCTAAGTATTCATAATTATCCCTAGAAAGAAGAGAAATGGGAAGAAGGATTCAAAGGTATCCATCTCCACAAAACAGAACTCTATCAACTCCCCCACCTGGTAGACCTTTCACCCCATCAACAAGGGTTCTCAAGAAAATCATAATGGCACAAACCAATCCTTATGTTAACTTTACTGGAAACATCCCACTTGCTCTCAATAAACAAAAATCAGTTCCAATTGCAGCATTGAAGAACATACCATACTTTACTGGGGAAAATCAGACCACCCCTGGTGATAATGCCAAAGACATTGCTAATGTTTGTGAAATCCATGAGATTGTTGAGATGTAAATTGCTATCAAATTACTGGCATCTTCATTCAAAGGGAAATCCTTGCAATGGTTCAGGAGCCTTGAGGTAGGCTCTATCCAAAATTGGAACCAGTTGTGCATAGCTCTCCACAACCAGTTTGGAGAAAACGGGGACAACTTGTCTCTATTGGAGCAATTGACAACTATCAAGAGAGCTCCCAATGAGCAGATAACAGACTTCAATTTCAGATTTCAAAGAACATGGGATAGAATCCCATTGACAGTGAGGCCAACAGCTCAAGGTGCTTTCTTATACTTTCTCAAGGCTTTAAATTCTGACATTTCTATGTTGATCCAATCCATGGGAGGTGTAACTATACCTACAGCTTATAGCATCACCATTAGGGCTGAGAATTGTTTGATCCAAGCTGGTAAACTTGCACCTAGGCCTCCTATGCCCTTATATCTAGACTTGGAAATCCCAAGTACTATTCAAGCACCTACTTTAGCTCCTATTCCCACTCCTAGAAACCAGAGTTCAAATGAAACTTCTACTTCATCCTCTAGTGCCTCAAATGAGCTTCAAGAAGTTATGAAACAATTACAAAATTTGGGAAATGAGCTGGTTACACTCAAGAGGCAGAAAGCTCAAAGTTTTAGGCCTTATTATCAGCCTCAAACTCAATCTAATAGACAACCATATCAGCCTAATAGGCCACCCAACCCAGCTGTAAATCAAAATCAAATAAGGCCTCCTGCCAATAGACCATTTCAGCCCTATAACCCCAATGTTGCATCTACCTCTAAAGCCTTAGTGCCAGTGCAAAATAATATAGCTCAAGGGTATGACTGGTGTTTCCCATGTAATGAACCTCATAAAAAAGTCTATGTGCTTCAATGGTGCTTTGAACAAAGCCTTGATGGTGACAAAAATCTAGTATAGAGAGTGAAGTTAGTCAAGAAACAAACCAACAACAAGGAACATCTCAACAAGATACAACTCCAAATGAGACTACACTTGTGAATTGGTAGGCTGAAGATTTTTGTGCTATGAATCAAACACCTTCTTAGAGTGTAGCAGCTAACACACAGTCAAAGAAGAGGAATATTGGTGAAGGGAAGTCATTAGCTCCAAGTGATTCACAACCTTCCATCACTCCACAAAGGTGTTGGCAAGAAAAATGTAGTTCCAAATGTGTAAGGACAGCCCAAGCCACCTTCTAGATCAGCTCAAATGCCAGTTGTTGCAGCCCATGTACAAGAGAAGAATGTGCAAATTAAAGGGAAGCAAAGGGATGTTTCAACCCCATTTAGCATCATTGAACAAATGAAGAAGAAAAATGTGAACATATCTATGTGGGAGTCACTATCCATCCCAGGCCAAAGGGATCTAGTACAAGCTGCCATGAAGAATTGGTCAACCTCAAATCAGCTAGCTCATATGCAAGAGAAGGTACTCACAAATGATACTTATCCTGGAGGGGAATCATGGAGGACAAAGGTAAATTTTTGAAGCCCCATCCATTCTATGTTTCATTGATCATTGGGGATAAACTAGTACACAATTATATGATTGATTCTGGGGAAAGTAGTTCTATGATGCCCAAGAAAATAGCTGATCAACTGGGCCTCCAATATGAAGTCATATCCAAGGGGGTGGTGCAATTAGATGGGACAATAGTAATAACAGTTGGGGTAATTAAAGATTTGAGCCTCACTTTGCATGCATGCCCCAATGTCACTATTTTGCAAGATGCGTCGGTGATAGATTTGCCACCACTTTTTGCCATATGTTTGTCAAGGGATTTCACAACTAAAATTGGAGGCTACTTATCTACTGATTGGTCACACATGTTGTTTAGGACAAGGTATGGAGCCAAGGCCATAATCAGGTCCGAACCTATTGCAAACTTTCACATTGAGCCTCATACTCCAAGCCCAATCAATGCCAACTGTTCAACATTTGATCAATAGGATTATCCAAGCACACATGAAGCTAAAAAAAAAGTTGGAAGCATTCTAGATTTGACCCTTGATGAATGGGAAATCAAGACACATGATTTTGATCCATACAAGGTAATAGAGGAATTTGAACTATGAGTCTATTGCATGCATGAAGAAAATCAGCCTCTTCCTAGCATCACCAAGCCAGACCATAAAGATAAAAATGAGGTATGGCAGCTGTTCTTTGATGGATCAAGAAGTAGACAAGGTGAAGGAGGAGGAACTATGCTTGTTTCACCTCAAGGCATTAAGTAGTATTTAACTTTTAGATTTCGGTTTGCATGTTCTAACAACACTGTTGAATATGAAGCTTTGATACATGGATTGCATTGGTCAAGAAAGAGAGGTATCAAAAACTTACAAGTCTTTGGTGATAGTGAGCTAATTGTTAATCAAGTTAAAGGAAAACATGCTACCAAAAATGACTTGCTCAAGAGTTATAAGAATAGGGTGTGGGACCTCATTGAGGATTTTGAAGGCTTTGACATAACCTCCATCCCTAGGAAAGAGAACCAAGCTGCTGATAGGTTCGCAGTAGTTGGAGTAACTTTTGATGTTGTGTAGAGTGTCAAAAGAGATAAAATGCAGCCAAACATCAATGTAGTTGTGAAGCCATCAGTGATAGACAATAATGTAAGTTGGAAAGTGTTTTAGAGTGACCAGTAAATCATTAATTTCTTACAAGAAGAAGCTGAGTTCTCAGCCAAAAATCAGGAAAAGTTAGAACAACAGTATGGTGATCAAGTGGTACAACTGAGAACCAACAAACTACCAAAAGGACTTGTGACTTTGGATTCTATCTTTAATCCTAATTATCAATTTAGGAAGGAGAAAGAAAATATCAAAGTCAAGGGAGAAGATTCAGAGCCCATCTCAGTTGGAGAAGGCAAGTCACTTCAAATTGGTAAAGTGACAACTGAGCAAGAAAGGTGTGAATTCATGTAACTTTGCCAAGATTTCCCCAATGTATTTTCTTGGAGCTATGAATACTTGAGAGGTTTCAATCCCAATCTAGCTCAACACACAATTGAATTAGATCCAAGTGCTAAAACCATTAGGCAAAAACAGAGACCAGTCAATCCACACATTGAGCCTCTCATGAAGAAGGAATTGAATAAGCTAATAGAGGAAAGTATCATATTCCCCATCAAGCATTCAAGATGGGTTGCAAACTTGGTTCTAGTTAGAAAGAAGAGTGGGGAAATCAGATTGTGTGTAGACTTTGGAGATTTGAATAGAGCATCCCTTAAGGATCACTACCCAGTTCCTTCTATGGAGCATATATTGCAAGTTGTTGCTGGCTCTGAGAGGTTTTCATTGCTAGATGGTTATTCAGGGTATAATCAGATTATGGTAAAGGAAAATGATCAGTTCAAAACAGCCTTCACCACTAAATGGGGAACCTATGTATATAGAAAAATTCCATTTGGGTTGTCGAACACCGGAGCTACTTTCCAAAGGGCAATGGATATGGAGTTCAAGGGGTTGATCAACAAAATAGTGCTGATATACCTAGATGACATTACTGTATTTTTAAAAAGTGCACTAGACCATCTCTTTCATTTGAGACAAGTGTTCCAAAGATGTAGAAGATTTGGGGTATCCTTGAATCCCAAAAATGTATTTTTCTAGCTCATGAAGGCAAGCTCCTAGGACACATTGTTTCCAAAGAGGGATTAGCAATTGATCTAGAGAGGGTTAAAGCAATAAGAGCATTTCCATTTCTAAAGCATAAGAAGGCTCTTCAAAGCTTCTTGGAAAGAATAAATTTTATTCGAAGGTTTGTTCCAAAATTTGCAGCCCTTGTCAAGCCAATAACCATGATGTTGATGAAAATTATGGTATTCAAATGTAAAGCTGAAGGTAAGGCAATTTTTGAGGCAATCAAAGAAGTTATCTCACAAGCTCCAACTCTCATTAACCCATATTTCTCCAAAGACTTCATCCTTTATGAATTTGGTGGTGATGATACAATTTCTACAATTTTAGTACACCAGAATGAAGAAAATGTAGAGTAGTAAATTACCTTCTTTATCCAAAGCTTGGAGGACTATGAGGTAAGGTATACCTTCATTGAGAAGTATATGATTAGGATCTTGAAGAAATTTAAGCATCTAGTTTCAAACAACAAGGTTCAACTGCTGGTTTCTCATGTGGGAGTTAAATACTTCCACCTCAACAAAGATCTAAATGAAAAATGTGTAGGGTGGATTACTCGTGTCATGGAGTATGACATTGAGATCAAATTCACCAAGTTGTTCTGAGGAAAGGGATTGTGTGAGCAATTGGTCTTGAGCCAATCAATTGAAGCAAACAAAGAGAAGAATGTTGTTCTAGTGTTGTAAGACAACCAGGAACAAAGAGATGTTCAAGAAGAAAATGGTGGTATGCTCACCCCTTGCTAGACCCAAAACATAATGCACTTCTTACAAATAGGCCTATAACCTCTAGAGATGAACAAAGCCAAAAGAAGACACTTTAAATTGCAGGCTATTCCATATGCACTTTTTGATGGTGTCTTGTTCAAAAGGGATATAAATGGAGTAATGCTAAGATGCATTGGGACAAATTAGATTGAGAGAATGTTAGAGGAGTTCCATGGTGGATCAGCTGGGGGTCATTTTTCTCCAAGAGTGACAACCCTTAAGATCATGAAGGCTGGCTATTATTGGCCCAAAGTGTTTAGTGATTGTTATGCATGGATCAAGAGGTGCAAGAATTGATGCATTCTTCACAGGAAAAGAGAGATTAACATCACTTCCATTACACCCAATCTCAGTTGACCTACCATTCATGCAATGGGGTTTGGAATTCAATTGAGTCATTAATCCAAACTCAAGCCAAGGATACAAGTGGATTCTAACAGCAACAGACTACTTCACCAAATGGATTGAGGTGGTGGCATTCAAAGAGGTAAATGAATCTAGCATTCTAGACTTATATGAGGGGATAACAACCAGGTTTGGCATACCTACCACTATAATATTAGATAATGCATTGGAATTCATAGGATCAAAGGCAACTGAATGGGCTATTAGAAATGGGATCTATCTGAGCACTTCATCAAATTATTACCCCTAAGGTAATTGCCAAGATGAGTCTACAAACAAGAATATATTAAGGATCATCAAGAGGACTCTTGATGAAAATCAGAGGACTTGACACACTAAGCTCAAATCAGCTCTATGCACATTGTTTGTTATAGCTTAGATTTACTTTTCCCTAAGTGATTTGGTAGAATTTTATTTGCCCCAAGAATGCATCTTTTGCAGGCCATGTTCCAGATCTAAGTAATGTCCTATTTCACAATATTCATTCTAGAGAATTTCTAATGAGTTGAGAGTAACAAGTAGTTAAGTTGATGACTCCATTTCCCAATGGATTGCTTCAGGAAGTTGGTCACTTCATCCAGCAGGTAGATGACCCCTATGAGTCGCTAAAATTGTTATCCAAAATAAGCCCCCTGCTTATTTTGGTTAACTTTCCTTCATTCCTTCCTTCTTCGTGCCCAAGTCATATTTTTTACACATTTTAGGCACTCAAAATTTTCTAGAAATGGCTCCATCAGGTAGATAATTTTCTTACCTTTCTAGAAAGGTAAAATTTTCCTCCTAACTCCTTGTACTTTTTGAGTTATGGCTTGGTGGAGTTTTTTGGGGAAATTTTCCCAAAACAGGCCCACGGCCAATGAAATGGTGTTACGTGGTGGCAGAGGTCGAGGCAGTGGGGTAAAGTTGGAGAATTTTCCAAGAAGGTTGGCAGGGGCACAAAAGGAAAAACTGGCCTGCGGGCCAGCTAAGGAGGAGGGAGAATGTCCAGTTTAAGGAGCCTGCAGAACAATGGGGATGTGACATGTGTCCAGTCAAAATGGTAGGAGTCAGAGCGGCAAGAGGATTTGGAGAAATTCACAAAAATTGGAAAATGTATGAAGGGAAGAATTGGAAGCAGCAAGCCCTCCGAGAAAACAAATGACGACACGTGTCTATTCAGCATGAGAGCTCGGGCGGAGGCACGGAGGGTTTTGGAGAAATTTTGCAATTTTGCGCAAAAGGGGTAAAATGACGGGCTGTCTTGAGCCCACGGAGCAACCAGAGGATGACACGTGGCAGCAGAGTGGTGGGGTGCGGGGATTTTTTGGGAATTTTTCCCAAATTCAAAAAAGGAGAAATTTTTTAAATTTTGGCCCGCAAACCCATTTTGCCCTAATTTTACCAGTTTTGCCCTAAATCTTCAGAGGGCCATATCTTTTGATCTAGAACTCAGATTTTCACATTTTTTATATAATTTGAAAGTTGTTGAAATCATCCAAATGATGGAATATTCAATTTTTTTGGTGGATTTTTATGGGATAAAAATGAGAAAACATCTCTGGCACGCAAAAAATATAGAATTGACATTCAACCACCAAAATTAATAAGTATGGGTCATTCGTTTGGATCTGCAGAGCAATGTACTTTGTCATATGGATTTTTCCATGAAGCCCATCATTTTGCAGGAATTATTGAAGGGATTTGAAAGGATTGGTATTTGAACTCATAAATCATTTTTCCCATGTTTTTTGCTTCCCCTTCTTTTACTTTGCTATTAAAAAGCCAGTTTTGGCTCATTTGTAAAGGGTTGGACATTTTATTCTTGCTGACTCCCCTCTTCCCCTTGGCACATGAATTCGAGGAGTTTCAGACCTTCCATGGATCCTGAGGCACATTTTTTTCCTTTCTGCCATTGTAATGCATTGTATTAAATTTGGGAATGGTAATGCATGTTTTGTGAATGATCTTCCAATCCTCTCATGCATTTATCATTGTTTTCTGATCTTTCATTACATTCTGGCAATCTGTGCATGCTTTGGTGTTACATCTCTATGATTTGTGTTACATCACTCCTTTGGTGTATCACCATTTTTACTTAGTTTTGTTTTCCTTTTGCATACTCTTCAACCCTGTCTCCTTGGAATTTAGAGTAGGAATTAGTATTGAACCTCTGCAAAATTCATGCATACACCTAAACAAAGGAGTAAGAACCAAACTTCTCTGGAGAGTTTTCTCATCTTGAAAGGTCCCACACCTTGGAGAAAATTCAATGTTGTGCAATCAAACTAAATGACCCATTCTGAACTGCAGATCTGGAGATCATTTAGGGGGTGCTGTGAATTTGTACTAACAATACACAATAGGAGAAATAAACCTAGTTATATAGATCAACAAAAAGAGGAATTATATGTGCAAAAAAGGAAACAAACAAATCAAAGACTTAAAATTATTTGGTACTGAATATGGAACTAGAAATTGAGTAGGAGTAAGTCTATTAAATTACCATACAATACATAATAGAACTATACAATCATGACTTGGATCTATATGGTATTAAATACTTACTAAATCTAGGTTTTAAAATTTATGTATGATTCACTTACTTGAAAATGAAAATTTCTATATGTCGTTCTTGCTCACAAAACTTCAAGATGACCTATAATCATCTGAAACAAAGTATAAACCATAGAAACCTATATAACCCTTCTTCATAGAATTAAAAATTCAAAAGGAGAAAATATGTGTGTGGTGAGGCTAGAATACCCTTGGTGGTCAGAATCCTAGCTGCTGAACCAATCTGAGTGTTACAATACATGTATTCATTGTATTATCAAGCCTCATATAGTTATCTTATGTGCATGTGCAAGTGTGAACAACTAACCAACCCCCTATGGGTGCCTTTGTGTCTTTTGACATGAAGATAATAGGATAATTGTATAGTATAAAATGTACTCAATGTGGTAGTATTGTGAAGTGGCACGACTTAGCTACACATCCTAACCCTTTGTTCCTTGAAACCCTTAAAAAATGTTTTTAGTGACTTTGTTATTTCTAATACACGGCTCTATGACCTTTGCATGTTTGGAAATAGAGGAATCTAGAATCTTTTACTTGGTTGAGTGATTGAAATCTATAGTAGAGACTATTTTAATTTATGTGTAAAGGTGAAATATTCTGATAAGGCTTACCCTAGGAAGATGAAATTCCCATAGAAGATAGT
The DNA here is from genome assembly GCA_019776745.2 of Taxus chinensis. Taxonomy (NCBI): domain Eukaryota; kingdom Viridiplantae; phylum Streptophyta; class Pinopsida; order Cupressales; family Taxaceae; genus Taxus; species Taxus chinensis. The sequence goes on along the minus strand of JAHRHJ020001566.1, from coordinate 260,916 downwards.
AAAATTGAAAAAAAATTCAGATAAATTGAAGATATAGATCTTTATAGCTCGACCAAGACCAGACCCACATCTTGAACCATTTATGTGATCTTGAATAAAGAAGGGGAAAATTAAACTAGGAAGTTTTGACATGAATAATAGAGGTTGTTTATTTATTTAATTAGATAATTTTTCTAGAATTGACAACATAACAAACTATAGAGGTAAACAAGTAAAAAAAGAGATAGAGAGATGAATTGTTTGGATTTTGAATTCATGCATTTGTATTAATAAGGGAGCATAATCAAACTTGGCATTGTAAAATGACAAGTTACTAGTTTTTATTGTCTACATTTTCCCCCTCGTTAAGTGTGTAATCTAAAATGCATGTTTAAAGGATAAACATACCAAAGTGTGCACACACACTTTGTCTTATCTTAATAGTGGTTTTTTGGTGTGTTGGTATTGGTATGCTTTGTGATGAAACTTGTAACACAGTGTGTAGTTAATGTATTTAATAGAAACAAAACTATAGCTCAAAATGTAGATACTTTTTGTAACTTTGAACTTGCAAAAAGTGAGAAAACAAAATACAAAACATGGAAAGAATACACCTATTCATTTTGTGGAGGGAGGATCTCTTGTTATTTTCATGCCTTGGAGACTTGGATTTTTTTGGAGATTCTAGAGTATTGGGGGTAATAAATCCCCAATTTGTGTCAAAGGAGAGACTAGATTATTGAGTATACCCCAACAATGGAGAGAGTGCTAAGAGGAGGAAAATTTCTCTTTTAGGGATTTTTAGAGAGGAAGGTATAACATATGAATAATTTATCCACTTTTATACCTTCCAATTTTTTATAAATCTAGTGAGAGAAGATGAAAGAAATCCTCTAAATATTTCAGCCACTTTGACACCTTCCACTAAACCCATAGACCACACCATTGTAGATGGATCTAGATCCAATTTGTACTAATGTAACTGCTTTGTAAAATCCAACCATAAAGGGAATGGAAATTATCATGCCCCCATAAGGTGTTATTTCTATTGAGACCTAAAAAATAGATTTTGAGAAATCATAGGGGAGAAGGAGGCCCATGCCCCTAAACCATGTTCTTGTAACTGAATTTGAATAGTGTACTGAAGAAGGAATGAAGTACTTATGCCCCCCGTATTATGTCTATAATTGAGTCAATTGTACCTGAAACTATATGAAAATATTGTAAATAACCAATATAATTTGAAGAAATATAAATCCTATAAAATATCCCCATATCTAAGAACTCCATCATGGTCAAGAATGTACTACAGTCTTGATTGTATTGTATAGTTTTGACCTTGTTAAAATTATACCACATTTCAGTATCTGCACTTTTTTTGATAATATGACCCATGTAAAAATATTTTCATATATTCTATAATATGTTTGTAGATGTAAAAATATTCCAATGAATGTACCCTCTTTTGAGGTGCATGATATAAAAAATTTTGAGTGCATGAATTAAAAGAATATATGTGTAACCATGTGTAACAAGTGTTGATCAAATTTTACCACTATTGTTTCAAGTTAATGGAATGGTGGAAATAAAATAGGAAACTCCAAATTATGTGAGGGTTTAAGGATACCTCCTGATATTTGATGATGACGAGGATAAATACATGAGCACAAAATAACCTCTCTGTGGCAAGCTTGATAACATGCACAACAAAGAGACAACCAGACAAAAAATAGATTAGTACATAAGATGGTGGGTTTCTTGATGAATTCATTCCCGAGAAGGGATAACTTCCTAGGGATGGATGTCAATCCACTTTGATAAAAAATATTGATAAATGATAATGGATAAAATAGATGTAGTAGATAACCAGATAAAACAAAGATAAGAGATATGTAAAGATAAGCTAAGATAAAGATCTGATAGTGATAAATGATGATAAATGAAATCAAATATGATCAGGTCAATGATGACCTTAGACTAACATGGATAGTCAATGGTAACTATTGTAGAAACCTAAAATATGCCTACACTTAGCATTTCATCCAATCCATTTGATTAATGACACTTCGTTAATTTCCCTCTTCGTTCCATTCTTGAATGCCCATTTACGACACCTTATTGGTTGTATTCCTCCTATAATCATCTAACTTGGCTAATATCTCTCTTATTAGATAAACATTCCTCCTTTTGACCATTTAGAACCTCCCTATTTCTCCCTAAACCACTTTTGTAGTTCTCCTAGGCTATCTATCAATTAGAAATGATTAACCAGACTCCTCCCAACTCTCAACCAGTCTATATTCACTTGCTAATCAATTTTAACTAGCCTAAACCCTAGATAACTAGCCTAAACCAAGATTAACTAAGCCTAAAGCATGTTTATCCTAATTTAATCTAAAAGTGCTTTTTGAGCTTTAGTCCCACATGCACCCAAAATTCCAAATCTCTTCCAAACCGAAAACTATAAATAAAAGCCTAAGCCTTTCCTTTCAAATGGTCCTTCTGTCTCATATTTGGATATCTTGGCATTAGAAATCATTTGTGATAGCTTTAAGCTATAAAACATTTTGGATCTTGGCCATACTCCATTGTTGAGAGCTCCTCCATCTTATATCCATTGACTCCAAACATATTTAGTAAGGGAAGATCTAAATCTTGGCCATGTAGCCAACTTGGAGAGATATCTTCACTATGTTTGGGGAGTAAAACAACACATAAATATGATTGCTAGGATCTTAATAGGTTCATGTTTTATACCTTTTAAAGAGTAGAGAGTAGTTTATATACTAGGTTTTTGATTTTTTTATTAAATTTATAATGCTTACATGTTAGTTTCTCTTGTTTATCTCTTATCTTATGGTCCATAGATGAGTTAATTAAGCTTTGAGGTTCTTCTAACCTCATTCCATAGCTTTTGCAACCTTTCCATTGAACACATTTGGCACGCCGGTGGGACACTTAGTCCATCCCCCATTAATGGGGTCTTTTTTAAAGATTTTATTTTAGTTTTTAACTTTTACATGTTTTTTTGTGGTGTTAAATATTTTTCCTTGGGATTTTTGGCTAGGTTTTAGGTAGTTAACACTCATTTTCATGTTTCTTTGTTAAGTTTATACTAAAAAATGCATTTAATGGTTAATTTCTAACCTATTGACACTTTTGAAATTTCATTTTCCGTGTTTTTTGGTGGTTTTCCAGGAAGGAGGGCACACACCTTTCTGTCAGCATAGGCACCTTCAAATGCCATTTTTTTAGTAGAGGTGTGCATGTAACCAAACCCATGCACATGTACCTTAAACTGGGTGCACACTCCCAAACCTTATTGCACATGCTCTACCAACTATCATTTCTACTAGGCACACAATCACCCAAACCCATGCGCAAGCACCCTGTGTACTCTCGGCCCTTTGTCAGAAAGTTTACCTTGGTGCACATGCCTATACCTTGGTGTACACACCTGAAAATTGACACACATGCCTAAAACCTAGCGCACACACCTAAACCTTAGCGCACACACCTATACCTTAGTGCACACTCTCATAGCCTGGCACATACATACTTACCTTGGTATAGACATCTCTCGAGTGGCGTAGGTGCACTATGGATCTAAAAATACACAGAGGTATGAAACCGCCCTAACCCAGGTGAACATGCCCTAACCCACATGTAGGTGCTTTGTTCTGAGTTGGCATACTAATTTTAGGTTTTTAAAAATTTTTTTCTTAAGGTACTAACATCATTGCAGGTTTTATTTTTGCATGGGTATACTAAACTAAACATTGGATAAACCTTACATGTTTAATTATAAGAATAAGGTTGTGTATGCTCTTCCCTCGCATCTTTAGGGGTGATCTTGGGAATAAGAAACAATTCTTATGTCTTTTATTACTTTGAGAATGTGTTGAACATCTAAAATTGAGCAAAGGTATATTTCATTCTTGAATTAAGTGTTTACATTTATTTATTTCTTGGATTTTACATCACGTATGCTCTTCTCTTGCATCTTAGGGTAATCTTGAGAATCAAAAATTAAATTTTATTATTTTTAAGGAAAATTACTAACTCTTTGCGTATAGGTCCTAATACTTGTCAAAGAAAAGGAGTCAAAACAAAAGACAAAAACCTTCTAATAAACATGTTTTCATATGGATTTCCAAATAGTGTGCTACTTAAAACCACATTAAGTTAAGAAAGATATAAAACACACCATTTTAGTTCACACTGTATTGCTGGTTTTGGAAAAGGATACATCCCTATCCTACTTAACTGAAACATAACCCCTTTGGCATAATACCTTAAGCTACAACCATGGGGGTGGTTCCAAGAACCCTAAAGTAATCCACCATTGAGTAACCTCATGGATGAAACAAGAAGTGCTCTGCTTACCCACTTGACTAGTACACCTTGTGAGTTAGAGTCAAAGATTTTCCATATCGTGGTTCCAATGATAATACAACTGAACACACTAGTTGATCATTGTATCGGAAGGGGGTACATTAAAGTTGAGATACTCCCAAATTAGTCATTGCGACTCTTTGGGAAAATTGCACTCACATTAGATAATCTTTTGACACCCAATTGAGAGAACCTATTAAGGAGGCCATTCTATCTTGGAGCCCACTTTACTAGTCTGTTGTCATGTCAAGCTATCACGAAGTGAAAAATTACTTGGATTATGAACCTTTTTTCTCGAACAAGGAAAAGAACCTATGTCAGTTAGAACTAAGTGTCTTTCATCACATAATTAAACGATGTCCCACTTAGCTCAGTTTCTTTCTCACCTTTGGATGAGGTGAAACTCTGCCCAAGTGGCACTTAGTTTATTTTCATCTTTTGATCTACACCTTTGCATTCTTGTTTCCCATTTGGGACAAGAGAAGGCATCTTTTAGGAGTGTTTTCATAGATAGTGTTCACCGGTTTTTTGTCCATTTACACTCATCCATGTTTGCAGCTGAGTTGTTAAATGTCTAAAGTGCATGGATGCATCCTTATATATTTGATGGCCACTTGATCTTGATTTCAAGATCATCATCATAGTTAGGATTGATTCATCATTTGATCTCCCTTTGACGTGTTACCTTGTTTGCATTGTCTCAACACAATTAAGATACTTATGTCACATTTCTCGTAAACATGATCTAAGTGTCCACATTGTGGCATTACACTGCCCACATTTTAGCACATCCTTAGTATACTTTGACTTAGTTTGATTTCAAACATTGTCCCAAATCTTGAAAGGCATCGCTTACTTTGTTTACATCATTTCAATACCACTTTGTCACTAATATCTTACTTCTTCGTGAAGCTTGATTAACGTGACCAATTGGTGTGGTTACATGGCTTACATTTGTAATCCTCTCCATTTTACATTTAGGCCTTGTTGGTTGCTAAAATTCATTGTGGTATCCTTTGATTGGGAGTCACCTCTACCCTTTGTTAATATTTATGCCTTGTTCATTTCAAGCTTGACATAAATATTGACATTGTGTTGATCATCTTTGCATCGAACTATCATTTTGCACACACATTTTACATAGGGAGTATTTCCTTATTGATTGGCTTTGTGTTTCACACTTGCATGATTGTTCCTTGTGGTTATTCATCTAGAAAACTTATTTTCTAGGACAATCATTTTTTATCTCATTGAGATCACATCATCACAATGTCTATTTTCCTTAGACCTTCTTTGGAAAATCACACACACATCTCCATACTTATGAAATGTCTAGTTGGTTTCCATTGTGTTTCCTGAATCGACATGGAACTTCTTCCCTTTGATGGAGTTTCATCACACTATCTAGGTCTAGGCATTTATACCTAAATGATGCCAATAATGACTAACTATCGCATGGTTCCTCATACTTACAAAAGTATGGAACCTAGGTTTAGGAATTCAAATCAAAAGATTCCCATTACAACTAAACCTCATTTGGTTCTTCATGCTAGAGGGCCCATTTAGGTACCTTGTTCCCCACCTTCAGCTCATAGTCAGTGGTATGGTTTGGATGCTTCTGATCCAAATTATTATTTGGGTTCCCCCCACTCTTCTTCTGATTCAGATCCAAACTACCATTCAGATTCCCACTCTTCTTCTGAAGATTCAGATCCCAACTATTGTTCAGATACCCCTAGATCAAATCTTGAATCATGGTCCTCCCTTCCTTCACAAGACCTTTATTCCAAATCACCTCAACATGTCTTCCTCCTTTGAAGACTTGTGTGACTCCAAGTTCCATCGTTGATCAACATATAATTCGGTTCTTGAGTCACGGTCATCCCTTTCTTCACAAGACCTCATTTATCAGTCATCTCAATGACCTCTTTCTCTATTGAAGAGTTCCATGACTCGGGTTACCTCTAGTTAATCATCTAATTTGACTCCTACATCACAACTTAACTGGATGGCTATGCAATCCTACTTTCTAACCTACATTATGTCATCTTCTAGAAAAATGACGTAAGTCCATATCTAAATCGTCCATTCATGAGACACTTTCCCCTAAGCCTACGTCATCTCTTGAGTCATCTTCTGCTATCAGTCCAAATTCAATGCCTCTTTAGCCCTTGAGCCCTTTCAAGCATATCGTATCATTTCCTCAATCATCTTCTAAATATCAATGTCTGTAACAATGTCACACCATTATAAAAAAATTTTGTGCTAAGATATCTTTTCAAAGAACTATCAAAACTCTTCATGGGAGTTATAAGGTCAATCCTTCCCCTCATCTACATCATCAAACATCTTCATCTTCTTCTGTCAATTAATCTTCCACTTATCGGGCCCATTTCTTCTAGTCAACCTCCTATGGTTGAAGAACAACAACCTCTACTGATTGATTTCTCTCAGAATGAAGGAACAATTAGACTACATGATGATATCCCTTTAGAGGATTGCAAACAAGGATTATTTCTAGAACTCGATACACTCGCGTATTGGGGAAAAGAATTTGATTCCTTTTATCAGAATGTAAAGGAAAATCCTAAGGTCATGGAACTTGACTCTTCTTCTGGCATTCCATCTTCACCTTCTTTTGAGCATGATGAGATGTCGGGGTCTAGCATTGATCCATGGCCTATCTTCTCATTACCAAATCATTCCTTATCTATCATCATTCCTCAATCAAAATCTCGCCTTGGGTCACTAGTGAGTAGCCCATTGTCTTCTTCTATAATGAAGCCACCCCGAGGTAGCCCTCCATTTTCTACTTGTGGGTCACCTCTTGGTAGCCTATTACCTTCTATTCTTGGGCCACGCCCTAGTAGCCCTTCATCCTCTTCTATCTATGGGACTCCTCCAAGTATTCCCTCCTCATCTATACTTGGGCCACACCCTATCAACCCTTTGTCATATTCTTCTATTCTTGGGCCATGTCCTCATAGCCCAATTTCTTCCATCTTAGGGCCATATCCTAGTATCCCTTCATCATCTTCTATTAGTGGCTCACCTCCTTGTAGCCCATCCTCTTCAATTCTTGGACTGTATCCTCTCCATCCCTCTACCAATGACTGGGGAAAGCTCACTATCATTTATTTCATTCCTATCATCAATCACAAATGTTCTATTTCTTCTCCTTCTCAAAATCAGACAAATCACATGTCATCTTATAAGAAACCCAAACAAGTTTCATTATCAAGCTAAGATCAAAACTTCCAAGAGCTCCAAAGCCCCCAACAACTCTAACAATCTCAAAATTGAAAATCAAGTGCAATTCAAGAACACACATCAATGTAACCATCAAGTATGGTGCAAAGTGCATAAACCTATGACTAGGGAAATCAAGCTCCCACATGAAAAATCCTTGTTTCAGGATAAATCACAGTCATTTGTTGAGTATGAGCTCACCACGATCATCGAGATCAGAGATAATATGACTCTTGATAAACAAACATGCTTAATCTCCCTTATCAAGGAAGTCACAAACATTATTGTTGGATCTTACCACACAGAGTGACTTTGTTGTTCCCAACTTTCCAAAAACTATCAAAAATCTAAAACATCAAATAAATTCAAAAATACAAAAAATTTGAGAAAACATAAAAAAATAAAAGGTACAAAGATCAAACATTGTAATTAGGTATTGTGTACACATGGATGTTTCTTTCTTCCCTTCCTTGTTATTCTTCTGCAAGTCTTCCTACCATTTTCATCCCTTTGGTGATATTTTGGTTAGCCTATTTGCACACATTTTGTGACATTTATCTCTATGGTATCTATTTGACCTTGGTCTTTCATCACCTTGGTAAATTAAAGAACGACTGACCTCTTAGAGATCCTATCACATTTAACATCTAATAAACTTGTTGTGAAGAAATTTTGGACATATTTGTTGACACTAGCCAATGTCATCATCACAATCACTTCCACCTCCTTCCATCAAGACATCAGTGGTTCTTAACCCCTTATCAAACAAGAGAGCTGAAATAAGTTTTCAGAAAGCAAAACAATCAAAATCAATCAAAATAATAAAAAGCTAAAAGCTAAAAGAAAAAGAAAATTGATATATAACTCTCTCTTGGGGTATTTCCAATAATCTCTATTGGGGTTATGGATTCCTGACTAGGTAGAGAGAAATGTTGTGATTAGAATCAATGCATCTTTTTTGGGGTATGGATTCCTGGCTGGCAGCGGAGAAATGTACGGCTCTCCTTCCACCCTTCATTCATCACCTATCACCTTTCAAAATAAATCATTCCTACACATTGGCTAGGGTGTCTTCACTTGTTGTCTATTAAATCTTCCCTTCAAGAGGTAATTAAATTCCATGTGCACACACTGGATCTCTATGAGTAAATAGGATTAGTATGTTACCAAGTGTCTTTTTTTGGACCTTGTTTAGACTCTTACTCTAGTCTGTATCTTGTCTCACGATTTGTGCCTTTGGCTAATCACTTTTTCATCATGAGGCTTCTAAGCTACATTCATATCATTCACTTCATTCTTCTACTTCGTTCAGAACATCCATGTGTATAAGATTACCTTTTTTTCCATGTTTTCAGACACCTTTGTCCCCTTTCACAAAATAATCATCCTCCTTCCTTTCTATCATGTGTTTTTAGGCCAACTTACACTGGGGGTATCCTTTCTTCTTCCCAGCACTTCATTGGTTTATGTTCATCATCATGTTGAACCTATCCATATAATGGCCTTGGGTCCTGATTCTATCTGTGAAGAGTTTTCCTTTGAATACTCCCACCTAATCATGCTGGGGAATTTTCACATCTTCAATTTCTTGTATGCACATGGCCCTTTTCCCTTGTACATCCCATCTATCACTGGGGCATCCATGATTCCTTTTTTTCCTATACATAGCTTCAAAAAACTTTCAAAATGCTAAAAAAAAAAATTCAAATATGTTAGAAAAATCAAAACATTAAATATGTTTAAGAAAACTTCATAAAAAACAATATAAATCATCCTACAAAACGTCACTCTTTGGTTCTCACCTATTCATGTGCACGACTCATGGATCATCTTGATCTACCTCCATCAGCAAAAGCTAGGCTCCTTACTTTGTCTATACTCTAGGGCACAACGAGTTGCCTGGTACTGTTTCATAGTGCACATTGCTTTTTCATTAGACCTAAGTGTCCTTCGTTATTCCCCTCACATGTATCCTTTCTTGGGGAACCATCATAACCCTTGTCATTAATTCGAATAGGTTGGAACTTAAGCTTGATAACAAAGACATTACATTATGTTTCTCTGTTAGGTTAGCTTGTTTACTTTCTCATATTGCATTGCATTTTGTATGTTGCATGGAGTTAGGCATGTTTTCTCATGTAGCATTGGATGTTGCATGGATTTGTTCATATATGGATTTTCATGTCATACTACACTTTTGTTCATTCTTTTTTAATAAGGACCAATGATGAAGATCACTAGCAATATGATGAAAAATAAATTTGTTTAAAAGGCATTGGATGGATGTTAGCTCATTCCCCCTTCCTCATACTCCTTTTCTTCTATATCCCTTTTCTTCTTCTTCACACTATTCTTTCTTCTGTTCTCTTTCTGTCATCTTTTTGATTGTCAATCGAGTTCTTCCATCACCCCATCGACAATTGAGGGGGCATCCTTCATTCTACTCATTTTTCTTCTATCCCTTCAAAAGTTTCTACTTGTTTATGCTTGTCTACTTTCTTTGAAGTGACGTCACTTATACCACCCTAAAGAGGGGAAAATGTAGACACCTAAAATATGCTTACACTTAGCATTTCCTCCAATTCAACTGATTAATGACACTTCGTTAATTAGCTATTCTTTGCTCCATTCTCAGATGCCCATTTACAACACCTTCTTGGTCATATTATTCTCCTATAATCAAGATAATTGGGATAATATCTCTCTTATTAGCTAAACATTCCTCCTTTCGACCATTCATAACCTCCCTAGTTCTCTCTAGACCACTTCTATTCGCTTCCTAGGCTATCTATAAGTTAGAAATGATTAACCAGACTCCTCCCAACTCTCAATGAGTCTCTATTCACTTGCTAATCAAGTTTAACTAGCCTGAATCCTAGTTAACTTAACTAAGCTTAACTAAGCCTAAATCATGTTTATCCTAATCTAATCTAAAATGTTTTTTTGAGCTTTAGTCCCACATGCACCCAAATTCCAAATCTCCCAAACTGGAAAACTATAAATACAAGCCTAAGGATTTCCTTTCAAATGGTCCTTCTCTCTCATATTTGGAGATCTTGGCATTAGAAATCATTTGTGATAGCTTTAAGCTATAGAACATTTGGATCTTGGCCATACATCCATTGTTGAGAGCTCCTCCATCTTATATCCATTGACTCCAAACATATTTAGTAAGGGAAGATCTAAATCTTGGCCATGTAGCCAACTTGGAGAGATATCTTCACTATGTTTGGGGAGTAAAACAACACATAAATATGATTGCTAGGATCTTAATAGGTTCAAAAGTTTTATAGAGTTACAAAGAGTAGAGAGTAGTATAAATGCTAGGTTTTTGATGTTTTTGTCAAATTTATAATGTTATCATGTTAGTTTCCCTTGTTTTATCTCTTATCTTATGAAAGTCCATAGATTGAGTTAAAAAGATTTGAGGTATTCTTGAACTCATTCAGTAGATTTTTAACCTTTGATTGAACACAACTGTGTACTAGGCCTGAATTTATCAAGTGGGATGTGGTAGTAAAAGATTTATCTGATACAGTTGAGATGTCTTCACACTGCAAGGATAAAGTGGATTTATGGTATTGGAGATAAGGGGGATCCTAAAGTTTGATGTATAGGTGTAGGACACCACTTTATATGGTTATGTAGATGTAAGATATTTTATAATAACGAGCCTTTTATTTATGTAGACATACCTGGATGGAGTCGACAACAAATGTTTACACTATATCGAACATATGACTAGGTTTCAAAAGATTAGTTAAGGTTGTGTTTTAAGATATGATGGAGTCTTAGAGAAGAGAATTCCACAGAGGCAAGCATTAGAAATGTTTGGAGATAAGGTTAATGAATTAGATTGGGGAAAGCAAGGAAGGAATAATCATAGTGATAGTCAGAGTGTTATACACCTATTGATAAGAACTTCTGATTTCAATTCTAGGACAATACAAGCATATACAGATAAGGTACCATTTCATCAAGATTAGTGTTAAATTTGGAGGAAGAGAAATTAAGATAGAGTTCTATCCCATTCAAGGGACCATGTCAAATTCCAACATAGACTATGACCAAGGTGGACAATGTGAAAAACTCATAATTTAGGGTTGTGTTCAGCTTTGGTTGGTCAGAGGTATGAGTTTTAGGAAAGTGAAGGTTGATAATTTTAATTTCCAAATTAGAGGAACCTATAATTTGTCTCCAATAAGGATGATCAAACTTGTTAGGTTGTGGAGCCTGTTTTCATGTGTGAAAGTGTTGAAGACTGTACACTAAGAGTACTGTACACTTTTCATGTAGTCCTCGCTCGGGGTTCATGCTGGGGGTTTGGGGGCATAGCCCCCGGTCGGGGTTCGGGGGCGTAGATATTTTTTTGGGTGTAAAATTTTGCCTCAAAAATGGACCATGAATATCAGGAAACGTTTTTCTCATATGGGCAGAGTTTTTTGACCCATAGGTTTATGGGCTGGTTTTGGCCCATGGTTTTGATACCCACAGTTTTGTAAAACTACTTAAGAAGTTGTCTACTTATATGGTTTTATGCATATGGTAGATGGTTAATGAAAAAGATTGCAGATGTGCTTTGAATTCAGCTGTGAATTCTGTAGAGTTTGTTGAGCATAGCTCCAAACAAGATCTGGGTATTGTATTGAGAGAGCGGTGGCTTGTAATAAAATCTGAGCAAGTGATTCTTGGTGGACGTAGCCCAAATTGGGTGAACCACGTTAAATACTGTCTCTTTGTGTTGTGTTATTTTATTCTGTAATTTTATTTGAGATCTGTAATAATTTCTGCATATTAGTTTCTACTGTTGTGATTCTGTGAGGGATTATTCCACATATTTTATCCCTTATTTCCTAACAATTGGTATCAGAGCCTGGTTTGGTTTGCTGAAGTGTTGAATCGCAGGGAAAGTTTTTATCTTGAGTGGGAGCTATGGTAGATGATGGAAGATCTAGGGTTGATAAATTCAACAGGCAGAATTTCAATCTTTGGAAGATGCAGATGGAAGATTACCTTTATCAGAAGGATCTTTATATTCCGTTGTTTGAGAAGGTGAACAAACCATCAAGCATGAAGGATGCGGAATGGGATTTTCTGGATAGGAAGGCACTTGGGACAATCTGGCTGTGTCTTGCATCTTCGGTATTATTTAATGTTTCAAAGGAAAAGAATACAAAAGAATTGATGGATGCATTAGGGAAGTTGTATGAAAAACCCTCTGCCTCTAATAAGATATTTTTAATGAAAAATTTGTTTAATATGAAGATGTCTGAGAATGGTTCAGTAGTAGATCATTTAAATGATTTTAATATGGTTGTGAATATGCTAGCTTTAGTTACAATAGAATTTGACGAAGAAGTTAGGGATTTATTAATTTTGTGCTCTTTACCTGAGAGTTGGAATAGCCTGGTAATGGCGGTAAGTAACTCGGTTCTAGCTAACTCAAAGTTAAAGTTTGAGGATGTTGTAGGGGTGATTTTAAGCGAGGAAATGTGAAGAAAAAGCTCTGGTGAATCTTCTACTTCAGGGAATGCTTTGACAATGGAAACTAGAGGGAGACAAGAAGAATAGAGGAAAGCCGTGGAAAATCAAATGGATCGGGAAAGATCAAAATCTAAGAGAAAGATAGTATGCTGGCACTGTGGAAAGTCTGGCATGCAAAGAAGGACTGTTGGGAGCTTCGGGATAAGAAGAAACAACAGGAAGAAAACAAGAGAGGCAAATGTGGGTAAACGGGTAATGTATGTCAGGATGCTTTGATTCTTTCTTTGCACAATATTACTGAATCTTGGGTTTTAGATTCAAGGGCTTCTTTCCATGCTTCTCCACATAGGCATTATTTTGTTGATTATGTTCAAGGGGAGATTTTGGGCATGTTTTCTTGGTGATGATGATCCTTGCAGCATAGTTGGAAAAGGTTTATCTATTTAGGTTAAGATGCAGAATGAGAATACTTGGCTATTGAAGATGTTAGGAATGTGCCTACATTAAGATGAAATTTGATATCGGCAGGGCAATTGGGAAGTGATGGTTGTACTGTGATATTTACAACAGACTCTTGGAAGGTTACCAAGGGTGCTCTTGTGGTGGCAAGAGGTAAGAAGTTTGGAACCTTGTATTTAACCACTTATAGTACTAATGTTTGTAATCTTGTGGCTTTAGAAGTAGATACAACATTGTGGCACAATAGGCTTGGTCATATGAGCCATAAGGGCATGGAGATCATAAAGAAGGATTTTCACAAATATACAAAAATAGGTTTGAGTTATGTGAGGACTGTATATATGGGAAACAAAAGTGAGTAAGGTTTCTCAAGGTTGGACCTACAAATAAAGAGAGTAAGTTAGAGCTGGTGCATTCTGATGTGTGGGGGCCAGCTCAGGTATCATCTCTTGGGGGTTCAAGTTATTATGTTACTTTTATTGATGATGCAACAAGGAAAGTTTGGGTTTATTGTATTAGAAACAAATCTGATGTATTTGACACTTTTGTTAAATGGAAAGCCTTGGTAGAGAATGAAACAGGTCTTAAGCTAAAATGTCTCAGGTCAGATAATGGAGGGGAGTATTGCAACAATGAATTTGATGATTACTGTTCTAAGAATGGAATCCACAGGAAAAAGATGGTTCTAGGAACTCCGTAGCAGAATGGGGTATCAGAAAGGATGAACAAAACAATAATGGAACGTGCTAGGAGCATGAGGTTACATGCAGGACTACCTCTTTCTTTTTGGGCAGAAGCGGTGAGCACAACTGTGTACTTGATAAACAGAGGACCCTCAAGTGCCTTGGATGGAGGCATACCTGAGGAGGCTTGGTATGGTAAGAAAGTTGATTATTCATTTCTTAGAGTCTTTGGATGTGAGGTGTTTGTTCATATAGACAAGGATGATAGGACCAAGCTAGAGGCTAAATCAAAAAATGTACTTTCATTGGTTATGGTGGTGATGACTTTGGATATAAATGTTGGAGTATTAAGGACAAGAAAATCATTCGATCTAGGGATGTGGTCTTTAATGAGAAAGTCATGTATAAGCAAGTAGTTGCAGGAAAATAGGGAAGAATCTAAGAAAGAATATGCAACAGTAGAGGATCTTCTGGATGGGAAAGTGACACATGAATCAGTTCAGGAACCTCTTTAACTGGAACCTCAAACTCCTATAATGAGGAGGTCTTCTAGGGTAAGAAGATGAACCTACACATTTTCTCCTTCTCTTTATTATTTATTACTCACTGATAGTGGAGAGCCAGAGAGCTTTGATGAAGCAATGCAGGTAGATGCTAGGAAGAAGTGGGAGCAAGCCATGGATGAGGAGCATTAGGCTCTAATGGAGAACCAGGCATGGGATTTGGTAAAGCTACCTGAAGGAAAAAGAGAATTACAGAACAAGTGGGTGTTCAGAGTGAAAGAGGAAGAAGGAGGAAAGAAAAGATACAAGGCCTGGTTGGTGGTCAAGGGGTTTGCACAGAAAAAAGGTATAGATTTTGATGAGATTTTTTCTCCTGTAATAAAAATGACTTCTATTAGAACTGTTCTTGGAATAGTTTTAGAACGACTTGCACTTAGAACAGTTGATGTAAAGACTACATTTCTCCATGGTGATTTGGAGGAGGAACTATATATGCAGTAACCAGAGGGCTATGAGGTCAAAGGTAAAGAGGAGATGGTGTGCAAACTGAAGAAGAGCTTGTATGGCTTGAAACAAGCTCCACGTCAATGGTATAAGAAATTTGATAGCTTCATGATGGAGCAAGGTTATATTAGATGTCATTCTGACCATTATGTGTATACAAAGAAATTTGAGGATGGAAGTTATATTATCCTGTGTTTCTGTATGTGGATGACATGTTGGTTGCAGGTAAAAACATGCAGGAAATAAAAGTACTCAAGAAACAACTAAGTGAATCCTTTGTTATGAAGGATTTGGGGGTAGCCAAACAAATCCTTGGTATGAGGATATCTCGGGATAGGAAGGAATGAAAGCTGACTTTATCTCAGGAAGAGTACATTAAGAAGGTCTTGGAGAGGTTTAATATGCAGGATGCTAAACCGGTTGGGACTCCTTTGGCAGGCCATTTCAAGTTATCAAAGGAGCAGTGTCCCAAGACAAAGCAGGAAAGAAACCAGATGTCCAAGGTACCTTACTCATTAGTGGTTGGTAGTTTGATGTATGCCATGGTGTGCACTAGGCCTGATATTGCCCATGCAGTGGGAGCAGTGAGTAGATTTATGAGTGATCCAGGTAGAGATCACTGACAGACAGTAAAGTGGATCCTTCGGTATTTGAGAGGGACCATGGGGATAGTTTTGTGCTACAGTGGATCAAACACCACTTTGTGTGGTTATGTAGATTCAGATATGGCTGGAGATGTAGACAACAGGAGGAGCACAACAGGTTATGTTTACACTATAGGTGGGACAGCAGTGAAGCTAGGATTTCATGACTATAGAAGTTGGTGGCTTTGTCAACCACGGAGGCTGAGTATGTTGCTGCCACTAGAGGAAAGCAAAGAAATGATTTGGTTACAACAATTACTTGAGGATTGGGGCATAAGTAGGAGGAAGGAAAGCTTCATAGTGATAGTCAGAGTGCTATACACCTAGCTAAGAACTCTGCTTTCCACTCTAGGATGAAGCATATACAGTTAAGGTACCATTTCATCAGGACAACTTTGGAGGAAGAGAAGTTGAAAATGGAGAAGATTCATACCAGTTAGAATCCTGCAGACATGATGACCAAGGTGGTCACAAGGGAAAAACTAAAGCTATGTTCAACTTTGGTTGGTCTTCACAGAAACTAGTGAAGGGTTGAGAAGCTTGCTCAGAGGAAAACTAGTCTCCAAGTGGGAGATTGTTAGGTTTGTGGAGCCTATTTTCATGTGTGAAAGTGTTGAAGACTATACACTAAGAGTACTATACAATTTTCATATTCCACTCCGGGGTTCGGGGCCGGCAATCCCTGGTAGTAGGGGTTTGGGGACGTAGCCCTCAATTTTTTTTTTGGGCGTAAATTTTGAATTTGCCTTGAAAAATTGCACTCGACATATCGGGAAATCTTTTCTCATATGGGTGAGATTTTGACCCATAGGTTTATGGGATGGTTTTGGCCCATGGTTTTGATACCCACGGTATTGTAAAACTGCTTAAGCAGTTGCCTACTTATATGGTTTTATGCATATGGTAGGGTATAATGAAAAACATTGCAGATGTGTTTTGAATTCAGGTGTGAATTCTGTAGAGTTTGTTGAGTATAGCTCCAAACAGATCTGGGTATTATATTGAGAGAGAGGTGGCTTGTAATAAAATATGAGCAAGTGTTTCTTGGTGGAAATAGCCCAAATTGGGTGAACCACATTAAATACTATCTCTTTGTGTTGTGTTATTTTATTCTGCAATTTTATTTGAGATCTGTAATATTTTCTGCATATTAGTTTCTACTGTTGCAATTCTGAGGGATTATTTTGCATATTTTATCCCTTATTTCCTAACAAAACTATGGTGGGACTTTAAAAAAACAAAGGACTTTAGATCTCCCAAGATGGCATGAAAAAACTCCAAGATCACTCAAAGTTGATGGATGCGGATCTAAAAAAGAGAAAGAAAAAAATAAAAACTTATAGGGTTGATGGAACTCTACTAGGGTCACTATCAACTACAATTGAACATTAATTTAGGTGGTGGAGATTGTTATTAAATCGATACAAAGGGCCCTAAAGGGGTATAGATTAGGGTTTTGGGATTTTTAGATGGGTTAGGGTTGCATAGGGATGATAAAAATGTAGTTGGAGGAGTAGTAAATGCATTTAATGCGGGTAGATGAGTGCATATGGATGATAAATGTAGGGTTTAGGAAAGATATTAAGGAAATGGATGGGTTAAGATGTAACTAAATATTATTAAGGATGAATTAGGGGATAAAATAATGATGTAAGATCAAGATGGGATTAAGATGGGAAATTAGGATGAAATAAATGGGGTTAAGGAGGGAAAGAAAAATTTGAATATGAAGAGAGGCATGTATGTGCAAGATGATGATGATGGGGAGAGAATTTGGGATGGGGGATAAGAGTACCAAAAATGGTGTATCTACATTTTGCCCTTTTTTCGAATGGTTTGCGTTAATAAATTTGTGAGACAAAAACAAAAAAGTGGTAAAACATGATGGTTAAGGTTCTCCCCTTCAAACTAGGGATCAATGACAAAAAGAAGAATTGATCACTGAGGTTAAAAGAGATAAATAAAGGATGGAAAGGATGAGTGAAAATTTGAGAAAAGATTCCCTAAATGATGTCGATAGGGATGAAAAACAGGTAAAAACAAAAACAAATGATGGTGGTAAGAAGGTATGGAACAAAGTACGACCTCAATGGAGATGACGGAAATGTCTTGTGGACTAGTGAGTTGGTGAAAATAATTGCAAGATGGAGGGAATCCAATGGGAATCCTTTCAGATAGATAAAGGCCATGGGACTAATGATTAAAGATAGACATCAAAAATTTGGATTCACTTCGGTAGAGAGAAAAGTATGAACTACGTGGACATATACGGAAATGTCTTGTGGACTAGTGAGTTCTTGAAAATACCAAGATAGAGGGAATCCAATGGGAATCCACTCTGATGGATGTGCAGGCTGTGGGACTAATGGATCAAAGATAGGACATCAAAAATATTCCCAAAAAAATGTGATGGATGGTCAAGACAATGGTCTAATAGAATGTGGGGGGCAAAAGAGTGGATGCAATATCCTTCATACATGAGGAATCAAAAGTATGTGTCGAAGTGGGACAAAGATGGAAAAGATGGCCACAATGGTGGGATTGAGATGAAAGATGGTGTCCCTGAGAGGTAACACAAATATGAATACAAGAGAAGGATACTTAATAGGAGGAAAGATATGTGATGAGATAGATAGATAAGCCAAAAGATAGCCAAATTAACCCAGTGGGGACAAATAAAGGTGTGTGATGGGTAACACATAAGTCAAAACTGGAAAAAAAGATAATTTGATGAAGAAATTGGATAAGATGAGCATTAATATGAAACTAGGGCTGGGTGGATGATGCTTAGGTAGGTTGAATGATTATTTGTCTTAGGTCGATGATGCTTAGGTAGGTGGGATGACTTTGTCTTGGGTCAACAACAACTAGGTAGGTCGACGGTGACTGGGCCAACACACCTATATAAGCAAAAAATTTGGCTGACTAAGATCACTTTTTGATATGTAAATTTTTATATTCAAGAGCTATCTTGAGAGAGTATAAAACATGGCATTTTAGTGAACATTAGAGTCTAGTGGAGGATGAGGTAAGCGTAAAAGATCATTGACAGTGGTAATTTTGAAAACCTAGCTTAGTATTTGATTTTTAGTTGATTTATTTTTCAATTTTTTGTGAAATTGATTGGATGCCAAGGGTTACAGTCATTGTTGACTGGGTAAGATCATCATAAACCGAGATAATTCAGCCATTGACTTGGGGAAATTTGGCATCAACAGTTATATTTAATGGGGTCAGCATCGATTGAACTAAAGGATAGGTTTTTTTCACAGATGTTGATCTTATTGATTAAAAATGATGAATTTTGTTATAATTGGATTTTAATGTGATGATTGATTTATTTATTTTGTAGGCTAGAGGACTTTATACTTGAGAGATAGAGTCTTAACCTTCTTAGGGACTGATGAGAGGTGATGTTATGGATATAGAGTGGGATCATTTTGGGCACCTAGTAGTATTAGGTGGATTCTTCCCTTACCACAAGGGGTTCCCTGGGATATAGGGTTGATTATTACATTGATTGATAGATGGAGATCCTAGGACCAGTAATTCTTTAGTTCAGATTGATTGGACATAGAGATAATGATCATGTTGGAGGAATGTTATCATATTATGATATTTACGATCAATTTAAGGCACCGATAGTGATAGTGATAACAAATGGTAGGATGGTTGTACTAACATGACTATTTAGCAATAGATGGTACCTACATTTTACATTTATATCCGGGGGACATTCCATATTAAGACATGATATTAGCCTAGCGACATAGAAATCCATTTGATATTTTTAATTATGATGGTGATATCATGTTATGCATTACCAAATTTAGGCAGAGACCAATTCCCATGAGAATTAGCATAGTGTGGTGGTAGATATAGTCAAGCACTTGAAAATGTTCACTTTTGGGTTAGTCCTCGTAGTATAGGTATACTATGAGCTCTTGGATGTATGTATCAGGGAGGAGGACATGCATGGATGTAGGATTCCTTCTACATTTTTTGTCCTACAATCACATAGTCATGGTGATGCTGATGGGGTTGACACTGAATCACAGAGGAACCGCATAGAGCTTTTAGTAGGGTTTTTTATGGTGAGATGACCAAGCTCATATAAATAGGGGTGAGAGAGGTGATGAATTATACATGGAATGTTGGGGATCTTGGAGGTAGATGATGTGAGATATAAGGAATTATAGAGGTTTCCCTCATGCATGAATACAGGGATAAATATACTTCTAGGAGGTGTGAGGAGGATTAGATGGGTGCAGGGTAAGTGGCTAGAGATGATAGAGGCCATTCGGTTTACACAGGTGATGAGATGGTTTGGAATTGGTGTAGATGGTGGATAAAGGACCTATCAGGAATATGCAGGATGAGGCAGAGAGAGACCTTCCCATCCCTATGATGGTAGACCCATTGGAAGACGAGGGGTAGCCATGGGATACTAGTGATGCAATGATGTGGGAGTTGGAGAGGATATTTGGAGTGGTGGACATAACAGTGGGTGGTCAAGGTTGGGGGCCGAGGAGGCATGTAGGTAGGAGGAGTGGTAACAATGCATGCAAAGGGAGGAAAGGTAGTAGTACCAATGCAGGTAGAGAAGGTGGATATCTAGGTGCAACCACAAAGATAGCCATGATGATTACAGGCCGAGCTAGCTATTACTCACCTTGTTATGTGAGATACTCTGCACCAAGGAGATGGTGGGGATGTGCTAGGATAAAGACATGGCCATACAACAAGTGAGATAGGTACCAATGATAGTGAGAGGCCCTATTGGGCCACATATGGACTATCTGAGTACCACATTTGAGGTGAACAGCAGGGAAAAGTGATCTAGTGGGCCTCACTCGAAGCTAGATATATGGCTCTGCCTATCATAGTATCACTAGATTAGTACCAGGCTTAGGTGAGGAGGAACACCACTATGATAATATTGTTACTGCAAGATTACCTCATGCACATCGTTATGTGCCTACTTAGCAGGAGAGAGGAGATTGGGGAGATCAGGCGTGATATGTGACATCAGGGAACATGAGCTAGTGTAGCACATAAGACGTGATGGAGTTCTAGATAGTGGACTATAGGTTGGCGGATAAGATCCCACATGCTAGGAATAGATAGGGTTTAGCTTAGGACTAAGGGTGTTGATCTTGTACACACCTATGTGTGTGAACATTGTATATATATTGTGATATTGATTTTGATGTATAAATTTTGAGATAGATCTCCATTGGATGGCCCATCACGGATGAATACACATTTTTATGATATATATATATATATATATATATATATATATATTTATATATATGATTTTTTCATGATTTCCATGTATTGTGTTGAGTATATTAGATACGTGTGATGATTTAGATGTTTTGATGTATTTGATAACTTGATTAGATCATTTGATGTTTATTTAGATGTTTGATTAGATTATGGATGTTGATTTAGATTCTTCAAAGTACACCTGTGATGCATATTGATATATATGATTTGAAAAATTGACTGGATGTAGATGTTGGAATCAACAGGACTTGAATCCCACAATTATTTGGTTGGCTTGGCATGTAGTAACATATTAAACATTAATATATTATGTAACATTAAAATGAATAAATAAATAAACATCACAATAATAAACTATATTTCATAATAATTAAATAAATACTTACATAATTTAAATAACATAACACATGATTTATAGTGGAAAACCCGAAGGTAAAAAACCACTGTGAAAATTAATATTTATTATAGAGAACCCAATTACATATAGTAGAAACCTCCTCCTTACTAACCCTAATCACAAGGCTAAAAAACCAAATAAATTAATATTGATTTGCACACCTTTTATATATTCCTCCAATATATCAAATGAGGACCTAAAGTCATTTTTATTTAAGGTGATCGGGTATGTCTCCTGACCCACCTCTTCAACCTAAAATGGTTAACACATATACTTAGATGAGTGTATTTAATAAATAGAAACATGATTGATTCACATTATTAAATACTTACCTAATGTATACTACCTAGGTATGCATATTTAATAATAGAAAATTATTTCATATTATTAAATATTTAACCTATATAACAGTGATGGACCCATATTAATTAAGGGTTGGCCAAACCACTTAATCATTATGTTCCAACACTCCCCTTTAATGTTAAGTGAGCTAACATTTGCCAATAGATTACCTTCCCGTGGTACGCTACAAAGAATTTGAGGATTCTAATAAATACGGATTTAATCAACTTACATATTACATAATGTTACAATAAATATTTAAATAAAGATTACATCATAACATAAGTAAATAAAGAAATACTTACAGGAAATAAATAACACATGTGACACAATATTTATAGTGGAAAACCCCAATAGGGTAAAAACCACTTTGAAAATAACCTTTTACTTCAGAGAACTTATTTTACATCCAGTAAGATCACATTCTCCTTTGAAACCCTATTTACCAATGGTAAAACTAAATCACTTGATTTTCACACCTTTGATTTATTTCTGAATATATCAAATGAGGACCTAAAGTCTTTTTTATATAAGGTGATCGGGTATGTCTCCCGACCCACCTTTTCAACCTAAAATGGTTGACACATACACCTAGGTTTATAATATTTAATATTAGAAATATAATCATTTCATGATATTAAATATTTAACCTAAAGTATATACCTAGGTTAGCATATTTAATAATAGAAATATAAATATTTCATATTATTAAATATTAACCTATATATTAGTGATGGACCCATATACATTAAGGGTTGGCCAGACCACTTAATCATTATGTTCCAACACTCCCCCTTAATGTTAAGTGGGATAACATAACATATGCCAATAGATTACCTGCCCGTGGTACACTACAGGATTTACAATCCTTAAACCATAAAGGTTTTAGGCTAGCATATCGGTTGAAGGAATTATAACACCTTCATCATACTCAATTTACCTTTTGGTACAAAAGGATTTGGAATCCCAAAGATCATCCCATGATCAGTGGCTAAGTATGATTTGTGAGTTTTACATGTTCTCACAGGTTCTCATAAAAGGTTATTGAACCCAAGCATATAGGAGCCTTTTACAACCAAGGACCTCCTTAACAATATGCTTGTACTGGATGTTTACCAGTAAACTCAATAGCACTAAAGAGTTTACTGAAGACCACCTTTAAGATCTTTCTACACTTCTTTCTAAAAAAGAAGTCGAGGAGGTATACATGCCCAAGGTCTTTTTACACTTACCCGAAGGTCTTTTTTTACAAATGCCTGAAGGTCTTTTTACAAAAACCAAGTTCCATTAGGAGGTGACATTGTCATGCACACTCCCCCTCAATGGAAACTCTGACAATCCAAGATTTTCACGAAAGTGACAAAACTTTGCAGCACTCAGGGACTTTGTGAAGATGTCAGCAACCTGCTCTTCAGTCAACATGAACTTGAGATTTATCTCATCACTTTGCACCTTCTCACGGGTGAAGCGTATATGTATCTCAATGTTCTTCATCCTCTGATGTTGAACTGGATTCTTAATCAAGAGTAATACAACTCTGACCACCACATAGAAGAGAAATACTTCCTTTAGCTTCCATGTGTATCTCTACCAACAGTCATTGCAGCCACATGGCTTCTTTACTTCTTCCATTGTACTTCTCTGCCTCAGTAGAAGAAATGGAGACTGTTGATTGTATTTGTTGTTCCAAGTAATGGTTCCTACACCAAAAAACTTGAACACATATCCAGTATATTTTATAACACAACATCAGTATGGTTAGAATCACAAAATCCATATAAGATAGCATTTTCATTCTTATTATAATGCAACCCATAATTGATTGTTCCTTTCAAATATCTAAAAATTATTTTTTGCAAGATTCCAATGATCTCTAAAAAAGGTTCCTGCATAAACCTTGAAGTAATTCCTACTGTATAGGAAATATCTGATCTAGTTATAGTTAGATAAATCAAACTATCAACTAACAACATATATAAAATAGGATCAACCTTTTTCATATGCAGATTTAGGATCAATATTTATTCCAACTTCCATTGAAGTAGAAAATGGTTTACAATCAATCATAAGAAACTTTTTCAATACAATGGTTGCATATTGTGTTTTGAAAAATAACAATAGAATGAAATACAATCATACAAATAACATGATGTGAGAGACCTAACTCATTCATTTCAAAGTACTGCTTCAATTTCTCTTTAATCCTATGAATTAAATCAGAATTGTCACCAGACATAAGAAAATCATCAACATATATACATATAATGATAATATGTGAGCCTTATTGCTTAATGAATATATCATTGTTAGAAGAACAATTAACAAAACCTAACAGTTTAAAGAAGGAAACAATTTTCACATACCAAGCTCTAAGAGCTTGTTTTAAACCATACAAGGATTTATCAACTTATAAACATAGTTTTCTTTACCAGTTTCTTCAGATCCTTTAGGTTGAAACATGTAAAGTTCTTCTTTTAAATCACAATTCAAAAAAGTATTTTTCTTATCCATTTGGTGGATTTCCCACCCAAATTGAGCGGAAATTGCAAATAAGGCCCTAACAGTACTCATTTTAGCTACAGGAAATGTCTCAACATAATCAATACAAGGTTTCTGAGTGAAACCTCTAGCAACACGTATAGCTTTATGTTTGTTAATACTACCATCAACATTATATTTTACTTTGTATATCCACCTAGACCCTATAATACTTCACGCTCAGGTTCATACAAGGTAATTAATGCATGGTACATATGATGGCTTCTGGTCATTTTCCTAAGGTTAATAGGATTTGAACTTTCTAACATAGATTGAGCCCAATTTAATTTCTTATCTAGGAAGATAAGAGTTTCAGAAACATCTATAGCATCAAAACATCATCATGACCATTTACTAAATCAGAATCAAAACCATCATTTAGAAGCATTTAATGAAGTAACTTCAAGAGAAGAAGACAACACATGTAAACCTTTCACTAGATTATATCTATACATTTCATATAAGCTTCGATAATTAACATGTCCTAACCTTTCATGCCATAGTTTTGAATTATTCAAACTCTGAGATATAAAACAAGATGCAGAAGAGAAATCATCAAAAATATACAGACCATTTCTTTGAATTCCTTCAGCTATTATACTCTCATTACTATCCTTGATATACCAAGTATCCTTCATGCATGGATTCTAGTTGTGTCCATACCTCTTTCAGATGTTCGATATTACCAATGTGTAGAAGGTACTCATCGTTCACATTGCATAGAATCATAGAAAGAGCCTCTTGCATTCATTGCAAGAATGCATTCATGTTATCTACAGTTGCTTGACAACCGGTGGGAGCAACCTCAGATCCAGAAACAATCATCCAGAGTTTCCTCGCCATAAATTTTATTTTGACCCAAATGTTGTAGTTGGTTTCATTCAGGATCTAGGTTTTGTCAAGACAGAAATAGTTGGATGTCATTGTTTTCCTAAACTTGTAAAACACACCCCATTATAATATACAATGTACCACAGAGTTAGATACATATTTATCGATAATAAAAACAACACTTTTAATAGAATCAGATCTAAATTTTATAGATCTAAAGAAACTATTTGATCATAAATAATTATGTCATTACAATGCATAATAATTAATCTCCCATAATAAAAATAATAACTCGCAATATAAAAGGGCTTTGCATTATACCCCAGATTTATATAAAAAATATTTTCCACCATATAGAAGTGAAGAAGAGACCCCTAAGAATGCATAACAACTTCAAATTTCTGAAAAAAATTAATGTAGACAAAAATCTGACCAGCTTAAATTTGACGTCTAAATGACCGTCATAATGGCTTATTTTTTGGTCTATCGTGACGGTCATTTGACCGTCAATTTTAACACAGTGAAAGTTTCCTGGAACCTACGAGCTTAAATTTGACATCTAAATGACCGTCATATTGTCTTATGTTTGGTCTACCATGACGGTCATTTGACCGTCAAATTTAATGAAGCCAAAACTTGTTGTGTATTTCTAGAATGTGAAATTCCAGAATTTCTTCTTCTGTATAATATTAGGGAGGTTATATTTTAACACATTATAATAACCTATTATAATTTATAATGTAAAAATATATACACTTTTTTTTAAAAAAATGTATATAGTTTATAGAATGTAAATAAAAAACAACATATAGTTCATAAAAATTATAAACTATAGTATATTTTTTTATATAAAAAACACATAACCCTTATTAAAGGGGTTTAAAGGACATAGACCAGGTTAAAAGAATTTTACCAAGTGCAAGTAGATTTATGAGAGTATAGATTAACCTGCATATTTTACAGAGGGGACAAGTAATTTCACTCGAACCAATGAAATAAATTGAAATCCCTATTTTCATGAACCTTGTCTCCTCCCTTCATTTACTATCATTAATATTGAACCACATGAGATATTATCCATTACAATGGAAAACTATAAATTTAGCAAATATTTTATTTCATAAGTATAAGATTTAAAACTTTTATGTGGCTTAATACCAATATGCAATATTTACCAAAATAAGCACTGTTAGTTTTTTTTAAATTATTTAAAAAGTTCAAACCACATTTATACAATTATAATTTTACCCCACTTTCTTAAAAAAAGAAAACCTTAAATATGTTTTTTAAATTTTTAAATATGATTAAACTAGGCCACCAACCTTCAATATAAATTTATAGGGCCTTCAAATTACTATAAATATTTTATGGTTAGGTACTTAATATTAGATTGTTTTTTAAAACTAAATATTTTAAAATTATAATTATATAAATGTATTTTATATGGTTAAAGGCTTATATATAGTTTTTTTTTCTATATTTTAATATATATATTTTTATTTTTAAAAATAATAATATAGTTTTCAAATTATATAGGATATAGTTATAGATTAACTATAAACTATAGTTTTTCAAATCAAATCCTTTTAGAGGGGACCAAAGAACATGGGTATGAATTTACCTTCCGAAATATTTAACCTGCAAACATTTGAAATTATAGAAAACATGAAAATTATTTCATATAGTAATAAATCATTTCTTTTTTATATGTGATTTTCACGCAGGTAAATATTTGAAGCCCCTTTCACCTGTGCACACATCAATCTCCAAACAAACATTAATTCCATATAATTTACAAAATGTAAATGAAAGTAAGAATCATATCATATTACATCTCCCCCCAAAAAATTAGGGATTTAAAATTGAAAAACCCTAAAAATTTTACCGAGAGTTTAATTGCACAAATGTAATGCCAAAATAAATTGGGGAAAAAAAAGAAGGGACCAATACTTTTAAATACCCTTTCGAGTTGGCTGAAAAAAATCCGTACAAATTAAATAAATAAAATACAAAACATTTTATCTTAATTTATTTAATTTACCTCGCTCTGTTACCATGTTAGAATTTGAGGATTCTAATAAATACGGATTTAATCAACTTACATATTACATAATGTTACAATAAATATTTAAATAAAGATTACATCATAACATAAGTAAATAAAGAAATACTTACAGGAAATAAATAACACAGGTGACACAATATTTATAGTGGAAAACCCCAATAGGGTAAAAACCACTTTGAAAATAACCTTTTACTTCAGAGAACTTATTTTACATCCAGTAAGATCACCTCCTCCTTTGAAACCCTATTTACCAAGGGTAAAACCAAATCACTTGATTTGCACACCTTTGATATATTTCCGAATATATCAAATGAGGACCTAAAGTCCTTTTTATATAAGGTGATCGGGTATGTCTCCCGACCCACCTTTTCAACCTAAAATGGTTGACACATACACCTAGGTTTATAATATTTAATATTAGAAATATAATCATTTCATGATATTAAATATTTAACCTAAAGTATATACCTAGGTTAGCATATTTAATAATAGAAATATAAATATTTCATATTATTAAATATTAACCTATATATTAGTGATGGACCCATATACATTAAGGGTTACTGAAGACCTCCTTTAAGATCTTTCTACACTTCTTTCTAAAAAAGAAGCAGAGGTGGTATACATGCTCGAAGGTCTTTTTACACTTCCCGAAGGTCTTTTTTTACACTTGCCCAAATTTTACAAATGTAAGGTTTTTACAAAAACCAAGTTCCATTAGGAGGTGACATTGTCATGCACACTCCCCCTCAATGGCAACTCTGACAATCCAAGCTTTTTACGAAAGTGACAAAACTTTGCAGCACTCAGGGGACTTTGTGAAGATATCAGCAACCTACTCTTCAGTCAACATGAAACTTGAGATTTATCTCATCACTTTACACCTTCTCACGGGTGAAGTATATATGTATCTCAATGTTCTTCATCCTCTGATGTTGAACTGGATTCTTAATCAAGAGTAATAAAACTAACCACCACATAGAAGAGAAATACTTACTTTAGCTTCCATGTGTATCTCTACCAACAAGTCATTTCAGCCATTGGCTTCTTTACTTCTTCCATTGTACTTCTCTGCCTTAGTAGAAGAAATGGAGACTATTGATTGTATTTGTTGTTTCCAAGTAATGGTTCCTACACCAAAAAACTTGAACACATATCCAGTATATTTTATAACACAACATCAGTATGGTTAGAACCACAAAATCCATATAAGATAGCATTTTCATTCTTATTATAATGCAACCCATAATTGATTGTTCCTTTTAAATATCTAAAAATTACTTTTTTACAAGATTCCAATGATCTCTAAAAAAAGGTTCCTGCATAAACCTTGAAGTAATTCCTATTGTATAGGAAATATCTGATCTAGTTATAGTTAGATAAATCAAACTATCAACTAACAGCGTATATAAAATAGGATCAACCTTTTTCATATGCAGATTTAGGATCAATATTTATTCCAAATTCCATTAAAGTAGAAAATGGTTTATAATCAATCATAAGAAACTTTTTCAATACAATGGTTGCATATTGTGTTTTGAAAAATAACAATAGAATGAAATACATTCATACAAATAACATGATGTAAGAACACATAACTCATTCATTTCAAAGTACTGCTTCAATTTCTCTTTAATCCTATGAATTAAATCAGAATTGTCAACATATATACATAAGCAAATCATTAAAATATATATAATGATAATATGCAAGTCTTATTGCTTAATGAATATATCAGTGTTAGAAGAACAATTAACAAAACCTAACAGTTTAAAGAAGGAAACAATTTTCGCATACCAAGCTCTAAGAGTTTGTTTTAAACCATACAAGGATTTCTCAACTTACAAACATAGTTTTATTTACCAGTTTCTTCAAATCCTTTAGGTTGAAACATGCCAACAAGGTTGCATCTTTAAAAAGTGTGGGCCACCAATAACCTACCCTTAAGATCTTGTGGGTAGATTACTCTTCCAGCAAAGTGACCTCCACATACTCCCCCATGGAATTCTAAAATAATTTGGGAGCCTCATTCCTCTATGATGCATCTCAAAATAACCCCTTCAAGTATTCTTCCAATCAACCCATAATCAGTTATGATATACTTTTGGGAGGCTAGTTTGAGTTTCCTTCTTTGATTTTTTATCTATATACCCTATGGACACTCCAAATTTCTTGAGGTAAAATATTATGTCCTTATACCATGTAGATATTGATTAATTTCTCATGTACATCCATATTTACTTCCTCAATTTCATTGACTTCCATCACCTTAGGTTGCTTTCTGCCATTAGCTTTTTCAATACCTAGACCTCTAACCAACTTTGTGGTCTATGTATATCCATGTCATACTCTTGTAATCTTGTTCACCCAGTCGACATATATTTGCTGGAAATTTCCATTTTTGATAAGATTTTCTTTGACCATAGTGTGGGGAACATAGGCAACAATTTTAGAGCTCAAGATATAAGGCCTAAAAAATTTAGTTTCTCTCACCAAAGAAAAGGTGCCTGCTTCTCCATGATGGTATACTTTAATTCAAGCTCCCTGCAATGACTTTACTGAAAAAGGAAATGACCTTCATTTACTTATTCATCCTTTTGCAATAGTACAAATGCAATAGTGTTTTCAGATAAAAAGGATAATATTTTAAAAGCCTTATTATTATTAGGGGGTGCTAATACCGGATAATTTTTCAATGCTTCTTTAATTCCAGTGAAATATTGGAGAGCTCCTTCCCCCATTAGATAATCTGGTACTTTTTTAACATGCTTGTAATGGGAATAGTCATTTCAAAAAAATTAGAAATGAATCTCCTAATGAAATTTATTTTACCAAAGAAGGACTGGATCCCTTTCTTAGTTTTTTAGGATAGGAACTTTATCAATTGCTTCCACCCTTTCAGGATCAATCATGACCCCTTATTTTGACACAATGTGCCCAACAAATTTTCCTTTTGAACCCCAAAATAAAACTTTTTAGGATTCAATGACATGTCATATTCTCTACACCTCATCAAAATCTTCTCCACATGTTCTAAGTGATCACTCATCTTCCTGGAAAACACTATCACGTCATCTTGGTAAAC
The DNA here is from genome assembly GCA_019776745.2 of Taxus chinensis. Taxonomy (NCBI): domain Eukaryota; kingdom Viridiplantae; phylum Streptophyta; class Pinopsida; order Cupressales; family Taxaceae; genus Taxus; species Taxus chinensis. The sequence goes on along the minus strand of JAHRHJ020001566.1, from coordinate 230,466 downwards.
AACAATAAAATCATTGATATAACCTGAGAATGCAACATCCATAGCTCTTTGAAAAGTAGCCCCAACATTCATCAAACCAAATGGAATTCTCACATATACATAGGTACCCCATGGAGTGGTGAAATTAGTTTTGATTCTTTCTGATTTCTTTACAACCACCTGGTTATACCTTGAGAATCCATCTAATGTGGGAAAAAACTTAGACTCAATGACCAATTGTAACATATTATCAATATTAGTAAATGGATAGTTATCTTTAATTGAGGCCTTATTCAAATTTCTAAAATCCACACACAACCTTATGTCTCCATTTTTATTTCTTACTGGCACTAAATTTTCCACCCATGAAGAATATCTTGTTGGCTATATTATCCCTCCATCCCTTAACTTTTTAAGTTCTTGCATTTTGAGGGAGAGGAGTGGATTAATTGGCCTCTGTTTTTTCCTAAATGGTTTAGCATTAGGTTCTAAAGGTATTTCATGTTGAAAAATATCTTCCCTATATGCTTTCAGCTCTAAATAGGACCATGCTAAGAAGTCTTGGTACTTTTTCAACAACTCAAAATAGGACTGCTTTTCCTCCTTACTCAAATTACTTCCTAGCCATACTTTTCTAGGTTTTTCTGTAGTTCCCAAATTAAATTTTTCAACATCTCTTGAAACAAAGATAGATCTATGAACTACCTTGTCAGCATTATCAAAATTAGACTCTAAAGCCACCAATCCTCTAGGAATTGTATTGGTTTTCAATTGAATTATATCCTTGCCAAATAGGGTTTCTTTACCATCACACACTACAACCGTTGGTTCCCAATCCATACATTGGTTGGTAAATTCTCCTTCATTCTGTAAAAACCTCTGAACTTGGGCATCATCATCAAACACTTGCCAATGGTTCACATTATTAGGGACATAATGGTCATAACAATACGTCTATATCATAATCACAATAAGGAGAAACAATGTAATTTTCAAACCTGGATCCAAGCACTACCAACCTATCTACTATAACATTCTGAGTTCTGTCATGATACTATAGTATGTTGAAGGAGTCAAACATTTCAATAAAATCCCACACTGCATGCTTATATTGTTTCATCCTTTGATTCTTTGTAGCATACAATTTTCTAACTTGTTTGACCACCAACTCTGAGTCTCATTTAACAACTATGTCCTTGATACCATACCTCCATGCAATCCTTAAACCCAAAAGTAATGCCTCATACTCTGTAATATTATTTGTGCACTCAAATTTAAGTTTAAAGGAGAAGTTAAAAATATCTTGTTTTGGAGACACAAGGACAACTCCAGCACCATTTCCCAAATTGGAGCAAGCTCCATCAAACATCAAATTCCAGGGGATACCAACTTGTTCAAGACACTTACTCTTATTAATACCATGTTCCTCAAAATCTGCATAGCCAACAAATTTGTTAACATCTACATCTTCATATAATACTTCATAAGAAGCATTGCTAGGGTCTTCAATTAGATGCAACATATTTTTCTCACCATACAACTTGACAAGGTTCCCTTCTACTGGTATGGTGGCATATGACATATCCATCTACACACTTCCACCCACACTAGCAACCCACTTTCTTGATAGTAACATACCCTATTTACAGGGTAATCCACAATAACTACATTCATTGTTAAAAAGTTACCAGGATAAGTTGCCAGTTAGACCACTAAACCTTTCACATACCCAATCACTGGTACTTCCCTTGAATCCATAGTAGTGCACTTTCCAAAGGTTGTTGTTACCTTGATGTTTAATTCATTCATTACTTCAAGAGGCATCACATTACATGAAGCCCCTGAATCAAACATACTATTGTAAAAAAATCTATCTTTAATAATTAGAGTAGTGTAAAATGGATCAAAATCAAGTTTAAATTCAATAAGGGAAGTGCCTAGATATACTTTAGGGGATTCCCCCAAATTCTCTAATGCCTGTGGCACTTCCAATTCTTTAATGACATGAGGGATATCTACATTTTTAACATCTTTTCCTAGGGATATTACCTCCTCCTTAAATCCCAAGTACTCAAATTCTCTTCTTCTATGCTCAGGGATCCTAAGAAACTCAACAATGGGTACAGTGATCTTAATTTGACTCAAAATTTGGGCCATATCACAGGGGATATACTTGGGTAAGGTTGTATTAAGAGGTTGGGTAATTACTTTTTCTTGTGGTATAAGGTTCTTCATGTCTTGGGCAGGGTTGTTAGGTTTATTGGGATTATATGGATTTTTGGTTGGCACATATTTCTTGGGGGATATCCTTTAGAATATTATTTAGGAGATGAGTTTTTGGTTTGGGTTGTGGCCATCCTATTTTAACAGCATTTTTTCTTAGATTATATTATTTCTCTTGGGCCACCACTGCATTCATTAAAAACTATCTATCCTCCCCATAAGGTATTCCACCTTCATATTTATTAATCATCAATGCCCTTAAGTACTCAAAATCATGATTAGGTAAGTCAAAAACCTAAACCATATCAACATCAATATCACTAGTAGATGGACGAGGAGATACCTGGTCTATGCAGTCCAAAAACATTCCATAGTCCTGAAACTTAGTAATTCAGTAGAAGTGGCTCCTTATTATGGACTATGAGGGAACTCCATCATGTACACATCACCAAAATAAGCATTATCATCAACCTCTTCACTTTCTTTCATTAATATCACATGGGGAATGTGGTAAAGAAACATTTATCACACCATTCAATAACATGATTTTCTTCTATCATAGAAACTCTAGCAGTTAAAGGATCAGGGACCAATTTGTTTTCTCTTGGTTACTGTTGTTTATTTCCTGATCCCATGGGCCCTTTACCTCTCTCATCTGATCTATGATCACCTCTAGGATGATTCCAAATTCTATTTTTTCCTTGAGGTTGGTGCTGGCCCTGAGAGATCTTTCCTATTCCTTTCTCTACTCTAGAAAGTTTATAGGAAATTTCCTTGTACTGCTCCTGCTAGAGTCTTAACTACTTCCTCTAGATCAACTCCCTTGCTTGCTAGAGGATTTTCAAGATTGACTAGCTTGACACCCTCCCTTTTAGGAGGCTTTCCTTCTACCTTGATATTTATCAAATTTGAACTTTCATAGAGAAATATTACCTCAGGGTTCTAGGGGTTTTGTCCCTCAAATAATATGTTGCTTTCTTATTAAAGGCATCAAAATACTTTATTAGGAAAGATTGATCACTTGGCCTCAATATTATAGGTAGTCTAGTTAAGGTTTTGTTGAATCTAACATTAAAATCCTGGATAGGTTCACTAGGATTATTTTTCATATTCTCAAACTCAGATAGAAGAAAAATAAATCATTCTTATGACCATATTGCATTCTAAATGTATTTTTCATTTCAGTCTATGAATCAATAGAATTATCTAGTAGAGATTTATACCAATCATGGGCATCCTCTTATAAGCTATGAATAAAAAATTTTACATAGACATCCTCATGTTCAATCTCAAAATCCTCCATAATATTCAGTAAAAAGTCTTAGGTGCAATCACTACTAATAACATTATTTCCCTGAAACTTAGGAAACCTATTCCTTACTTCTTTTGGAACAACATTAGGATAACCCACCATACCCAAAAATCTATGGGCCAAATACATTTACAAAAAATGGAGGTCTAGGTGGAGGCTGAGCCATGTTATTATGAGGAGGTGTTCCTATAGGAGGATTAAAACTGTGTGGTATAGGGGGTATTTGAGGCAAAGGCGTATGGTCTTCAAAGTCATGATCCTTTAAAGAATCAGTTTCATAGAAAACTCTATTAGTTTTAAGTGATAAAGGAGGAAGACAAGGAATACCTATATCAGTTGAAAATGATGGCCCCTCACTAGTTGGATTATACAAATTTTTGCATGGACTAATCAACCCATAACTATTTGAGGAACTAGAATAATAATCTATTAAAGGTTGATTACTCTCGACCACATAAACTACTTTCTCTTCTAGACTTTTATCTCACAAAGTTCTCCAGACTTGTTTATTATTTGGAATTTTTCCTTCCCAGATGTGGAAACAATTTTCTAACATGATATGTCTTAAAGGACCTTCTTCCTTCCATATTTAGAGATCACAATGAAAAATTTCAATTATTAAAGCTTGAGGCACTGGAATTTGCCAGAAATTATGAACAATGTGGAGTCCCCACTAAGGTATTACACCTTATATGTGTAAATCAATGAAAATGAATTGTCAACTAAAATTTAATGATTAATTTCAACAAATCTTGACAAATCTCATCATCCTTTTTCAGTATTTACCCCTAGCCAAGAAAATTTAATGGAAAGCTTGCTTAAACTAGGAAAATATCAAGCAAATAACATGTGATCAAACTCATTTTTTGTAAATCTCAACAAAGGATGATGTCTAGACCATGTATTTTCATCTAAACATGTTTAATACATTACCAGAGGTTTATATTTATCTATATTTACAAAAATATTTCTCGAAAATGGTACCAGAGTGGTGTTGGTACCCAAATTGGTTCTCCCTTTCAAGTCAAGAAGTATCAACACGCTGAGTGGGATGCTTAGAGAAAGATATATCACAATTTGAATCATTTTGTAGCCGGGGATGGATCTAACTGTCTCTTTGTTACTTGAGCTTGGGAAAATTTAGATAGCACCATGCTAAGGGTTTTAGCTACCCTACTAATTTAGGTTCTACCTTCAACCAGGGTGAGAGGACCCATTTTTAAAACTGTATTTGTACGAGAAAAGAATGGATTAAATATATTTGACTATACTTTTAAGACATTGAGAAATAACTTGTAGAGGACATGGTCAATGCAACATAATCTAACTCTCATGAGTTCTCACCCTATAAAATGTAGATGTTTCCTAGACAAGGTTAAGGTTACTAAAGACAACAATAAAATTGACTTGCTCCTACATATTTAGGGTAAAGGATGGGTAAATTTAACTAATCTCCTTAGCATTTATGGATAAGTAGTGCAAATAGGTGTTGTTCTTGGAGGATTTATCAGTTATGGATGTATTTTGCTGGGGAATTAAGAAGGATAAAGTTGATTATACCAAATTTTTGAGAAATTTTTAACAAATGTTGGAAGATATGCCAAATGATAAGATAAGAATACTTCAAAAACTAACATTGAACCTTCAACTAGAAGATGTGCATCCATGGAAGCCCAAGAATACATGGTTTCACACAATCTTTGAGAATTTAAACATAAAATATCATGCCAAAAACTCAATAAAACATCAAGAATCCCTGATCTATCACGCCTAAGATACACTCATAGACTTACAAACAACCTTTATCAATAAAATGGAAGCAAAGTGAATTTAAAATTATTTATTGCACAATGAAATGAAATCTCCTCACAACACAATTGCAATTACCACGATGCTACCACGAGGACAAGATCTTGTGTGATTCACAGGGATTCCTAACATAATATTGAAACAAGAACATGAATATCTATTTTGAAATATATCAAATTAAAAGGAGACACAACAATGTTCATGATCAAACAAAATTAACTCAAAACTCACCAAATTCATCAGCAAGGGAAAATTTCATTTTGCAGTCTTAATTCTTGTCAATAGATGTACACTTGCAACCATCTTGACATGATACGATTTAAAATTGAAGGAAATTAACATGTTTCTCAAACAAGTTCCTAGAAAATGGTTTCTCTTAGTTTATTCATTTCTTTTCTAAAATTTCATAAAATTTTAACCCCCCATGTGAGAGTATTCTCAATGCATTTATACAAATCTCAATAAATCACTCACTCTTTAATTTCCCCCACAAAAAGCGTGAATCTTTGAAAAATATTATTTATTTACAGCACATAATTTAATCCACATTTATTCTCTTAAAAATATCTTGTTTTATGTTGCCATGTGGAAAAATTACGAGTCATTCATGTTTTCCACTATCCCAGAATGACTAGGATGCTATGTCAATTCTTCGATGTTTATTCTAATCATTTATCTTTTCAAGAAATCAAAGAAATCCATGTTTTGATGATTTCTAAGCATCTCTAAGTGATTTTATTTGACATATAATCCCTTTAACTTTTTGAGAAACCGTCTTGGGAAACACACATTCACTTTCATGTCTGTTTGAGCATAATTTTTCCACATGTATCATGTCATATCAATCCTAACCATTATCTTCTGTATAATATCAACTTACTTTCATATTTACTTCTCCCATGTTAATATCAAATTCAGATCTTTAGAAATATGCTTATCCATTATTATACTCAGCTCAACTTGCTTGTCTCAAATTTCCTATAAATTTACATTATTTCCTTTATAAAATCACATTTTATTTTCTGAGTGTAAGGAATTTGGGGAAATTTCATCTGTAATATGGTAGAAACTCTACTAGTAGCCAAAATTGAAAGACATATCCAATAAGGATTTGTAAATCAATTTTTGATCTATTAAGGCCTTGATGAGGCATTTGTAAGAATGCTATTTGAGAGTTTTGATCCTGAATATTGTAACAGGACTTTGAAAAATCAAGTTATCTGGGTTGTGCTGATTAGAGGGCTTATCAAGATAAGTCTTGTTTTTCTTCCTTCTAGATGATGTATTTTCATCTTTTCAGACTGGAACATCAAAAGACTCTCGATGCATTGATGAAATTTTATATTATGAGTAGAACTAGTGTGATAGGTTTGACTTATTACCAATTCCCCTTCATTTGTAATGAAACACTTACTATGAAGGAAATCCCCTTAGGTTCTTATATACTTGATGGGGAGATTTCAATGGTTATTATGCTTGCCCTTTTATGAGCCCCCTGCTCATTTTGTGGCTAACTCCTTGTGTTCTTACCTCTCTTGTGCCTCAGTCACCATTTTTTAATTTTCAGGCACTCAAATCTTTCTAAAAATGGCACCATTGGATAGAGCTCTCTCTCAGCTTTCCAGAAAGGTAAAGTTTTCCTCCTAACTCCTCATATTTTTCAAGTTATGGCTCGGTGGAGTTTTTGTGGGAAATTTTCCCCTAGAAGGCCCGCAGCCAATCAGAACTCGCCACGTGTCCAGGCCAAAAATATCAAAGCGACCCGATTTGGCCTTGTTTTGCCCTAAAACTTCAAATCGCCATATCTTTCGATCCAGAGCTCAGATTTTTCGTGTTCTTTATATCAATGGAAAGCTGGTGAAATTCTCTACATGATTCTGAGGTCAATTTTGTATTTTGGTTGAGTTTGGAGAGATAAAATAAAGAAACGTGCTTCTGGCACGTGGTAATGGCCAGAAATGACGTTTCAACAACCAGTTTTAATGCAAAATGGGTCGCATTCTTCTTCAGCATGGCCAAAAATGTCAGGGCATGGGTCTGTAAGGATGCCCATGCTGTTTTAATGCATCTTCATTCAATGGGGAATGGCTTCCACATTTTTTTACACGTTTTCTCTCTCCTGGGCTCGACCCATGCATTGTAAAAGCCAGATTTGGCTCATTTTTTTTGAGGTGGAGCATTTTTTTTGGATAGCAAGCTTCTTCTTTCACCTTCAAAAAGTGATTTTTTCAAGTATTAGACCTTCTTCATGATTGTAACAGGTGTCTACCTCTTTGATGTTGCAAATGCAAGGATTTTGACAGTGAAAAATGACAGTGCAGACTCTGTGATCAATTTTCAGTCCTTTGTTTGTATTGTCTTGCTTCATTTCAGACCTCTAATTGCATCTTATCAGCCTGTGTATGATGTTTCATGTTGCATTTTATGAAATTGTGTCAATTTGCATGAACAAGAAGTGTTCACCACTCCTTTGGTGTATCACCTATTAGTTTAGTTTCAATTTTTGCACTTTCTATCTCTGTCTCCTTGGAATTTAGAGTAGGATTAGGATTCAAACCTCTACAATTGTGCAAATAATAGATCTGATCAGAGGAGTTTGAGGAACCAGCCTCTAATCTGGAGATTCCTCTCTCATTTTACAAGTCCCACACTTGGAGAGAGGTTTCAATGTTGTGCAATCACACTGGATGCCTGAAACATCAACTTAGAAACCTGATTTGCATCCAGGGGTGCTGCTGATTTGCAACAACAGTTTTGGCATGCCCGGTGGGACCTTAGAGGTCTTCCACTTTATCTTTGACAGGTTGGTGTGTTCCTGTTAAAGATTCAGCCTTTTGGAGGCACTTTCAAAAGCACATCTGGTGACTCCATCTGGTAAACAACTCATTCTCTAAGTTGCAGACCTGTTTTCCATTCATTTCCATCCATTCTTCTTTCCATCATTTTCATTCTTTTCCATTCCATGAAGTTGTGCAATCATGACTTCATTTCCATCATGGAATTCACATTTACAAATACAGTATATCACACCTCCAACATGTTTTACAAATCCTCCAAATCAACATTTTGATCAAATTCAAAATCAGCATATCTACCCATATGAGCAGCAGTGCCAAAGTCAGTTTGGTTGTGAAGCACATCAAGAACAAGGGTATGCATGCAATGAAGACAATCAAATGGAAGATGCAGATTTTGTGGAAAAAATCCAAAAGATGGAGGCAAAGATGGTGCAATCAAGAGCAGCAGCTCAAATGAAGGCTTTTAGAATTAGTTGCAGGACTCCTTGTCCATGGGGAGGCCCTTTTCCAAGACACTTCAGCCCTCAGGAGAAGCTGGACTTTATGATGAAGATGCTGCCCCAACTTGCACAATGGACAGCAGAAATAGAGGCCTATACACTTGGTGTTGAACAACCTTATCAATGGGTAAGTTCTACACCATCATCTGATTTTTCTCTTCCCATTACTCAAGCAACATCATCTCATTTGGAATTTCAAATTCTAAATCTAGTCAATGCTGCCCCAGGAGTTGAATCCATTTCCCCATTCCCTAGTCTTCCACCCCATCTCAATTCTTCTGTCCTTTTCCTCATCCCTTCCAAACAGCCATTCCCTCCAAAGAAACAAGAGTTCCTACCTCCTCCACCACCACAAAAAATTGCAAAATCAATTGAGTTACAATCCAATTCTCCTCTTGCATTCCCAAATCCATGTTGGGAGGATAAAAATCAGAATGCCAATCAAGGAAAACAACAGCAAAAAGAGAAGCCAAACAAAGATGAAGAAATTCAAAGTCTGAAGAGTTGGGCTCTTAAATTTGGGATGAAAAAGATCCCCTTGATGGTTAAGCCTTCAGAAGAGGTTGGAGTTGGAGAACAAGTAGTGGTTAGGACTGATTTTGTGACAGCAGAAGAAGAGCAAAAAGAAGAAGCAGACCAGCAGTTAGTTTGCTCAGAAAGTAGTGTCCATGTTGGCACTCTATTTGAAGGGAATGCCGATTCAATTCAAGTTGCACAATCAGCCATGGAGGAAGAAAGCTCAGAAGAAGATCTTGCAGTCCCAACTTGTCCTCTAGAGCAGCAGATTGAAGAGTTTGACTTGACAAACTTCATGCTAGAAGAAGAGTTCTATCAAGAGCAAGATTGCCTTCAAGTAGTAGAGGAGGGAGAAGCTGCTCCAAATGCGAAAGAAGAGGAGCACATTCTAGCTGTGAAGAAGAAAAGTGCAGATCCAAGGGCTTTGAACACAAGGCAGGCTACAGGAGAACCTTCAGTTCTTCTTTCTACTTCATCCCTCTCGTGTTCTAGTGCTGAAGAAGAGTTTGATCTCTCAAACTCAATGTTGGAGGATGAAAGAAACCATGATGATCAAGTTACAGATCAAGAGGACACTATGGAGGAAGTTGAGCATTTGCATCAGGACAACAATGAGGTAGTGTATCTGTCAGATTTGGAGGACTGTTTTGATGAAGAAGAACCGGTTGAGTTTCCACCATTCTCTCTTTCATCTTCCACGTCCCAAATACTTGAGCCTGCTGTCATGAAGGAGAGCATTCATTTACAGCAGCCTGCATCTTATAGCAGCTCTTTGGAACTAAGATTGGAAGATTTTAATCTTTCATGTTCTTCATTGGAAGAAGAGAAAGGGTAGAAAGGTTCTACCATTGCTTCCACATCATCCATTCATGAAGGTCTACAAGAAGACTCCATTTTTGGAGTTGAAAATCAGAGCTATGGGCATATCAAATGGATCATACCTTGCCCAATAAGGTATTTGACTTCATTGGAGTCAAAGGAGAAGTCACAACCAGTCATGCTTGCTTCTAAGCATGAGGATGAGCTACAAGGAACCAAGGATCAGCTGTCATACCTCTCCAATCCAAATGCAGAACAACTAAAAGAGGTATGGAATTTTCCTTCAGCTGATACCTTGATGATTTGGGTGGAAGACCAGCTTCTTGTTGATTTTCCATTCATCCAATCAGCCATGTTCAATGCCAAATTAGTTGCATGGTTGCCAATTTTGAAGAAAGGAAGCTATTTTGCACAACCAGTTGCAGGGTTTGTTTAGCTCACCTTTGTTTCCATTAGGGTAGAGTAGGTAGGTTTGCTTTCAGTAAAAGAAGTGCTTGTGCACACTCTGCATGTTCCATTTTGGAGCATGTATGACCTTTAGTTTTGTACATAGTTTTTGTGGTGCTGGTTTTGCTCTTGCACAGTCCATTTCAGTGGGTTTCCAAGTGGCTCAGAGAGGAGGTTTTCAAAGTTCAGATCAGTTTGTAGGCTACAACTCATGACTCCATGCCCAATGGATGCTTCAGGCAACTGGTAACTTCATCCAGCAGGCAGATGACCCCTCTGAGTCACCAAAATTGTTATCCAAAATGTGCCCCCTGCTCATTTTGTGGCTAACTCCTTTCATCCTTCCTTCTCTTGTGCCTCAGTCACAAAATTTTTCTTTTCAGCACTCAAAACCTTCTAAAAATGGCACCATTGGATAGAGCTCTCTCTCAGCTTTCCAGAAAGGTAAAGTTTTCCTCCTAACTCCTCATATTTTTCAAGTTATGGCTCGGCGGAGTTTTTGTGGGAAATTTTCCCCTAGAAGGCCCGCAGCCAATCAGAACTGCCACGTGTCCAGGCCAAAAATATCAAAGCGACCCGATTTGGCCCTGTTTTGCCCTAAAACTTCAAATCGCCATATCTTTCGATCCAGAGCTTGGTTTTTCGTGTTCTTTATATCAATGGAAAGCTGGTGAAATTATCTACAAGATTCCAGGGTCAATTTTGCATTTTGGTATATTTGGAGAGAGAAAATCAAAAAACACTTCTGGCACGTGGTAATGGCCAAAAATGACATTTCAACAACCGATTTTAATGAAAATGGGTCGCATTCTTCTTCAGCATGGCCAAAAATGTCAGGGCATGGGTCTGTAAGGACGCCCATGCTGTTTTAATGCATCTTCATTCAATGGGGAATGGCTTCCACGTTTTTTACACATTTTCTCTCTCCTGGGCTCGACCCATGCATTGTAAAAGCTAGATTTGGCTCATTTTTCAAAGGTGGAACATTTTTTTTGGATAGCAAGCTTCTTCTTTCACCTTCAACAAGTGATTTTTGCAAGTATCAGACCTTCTTCATGATTGTAACAGGTTTCTACCTCTTTGATGTTGCAAATGCAAGGATTTTGACAGTGAAAAATGACAGTGCAGACTCTGTGATCAATTTTCAGTCCTTTGTTTGTATTGTCTTGCTTCATTTCAGACCTCTAATTGCATCTTATCAGCCTGTGTATGATGTTTCATGTTGCATTTTATGAAATTGTGTCAATTTGCATGAACAAGAAGTGTTCACCACTCCTTTGGTGTATCACCTATTAGTTTAGTTTCAATTTTTGCACTTTCTATCTCTGTCTCCTTGGAATTTAGAGTAGGATTAGGATTCAAACCTCTGCAATTGTGCAAATAACAGATCTGATCAGAGGAGTTTGAGGAACCAGCCTCTAATCTGGAGATTCCTCTCTCATTTTACAAGTCCCACACTTGGAGAGAGGTTTCAATGTTGTGCAATCACACTGGATGCCTGAAACATCAACTTAGAAACTTGATTTGCATCCAGGGGTGCTGTTGATTTGCTACAACAACAACTATTGATGAACTAATTTATTTTAGTATGTCTCGCACAATGATAAGAGACATTATGCTTTTTAAATGGCATTGGGGTCAAATGAATTTTTTCATAGAAAAAATAAGGTAGTGAAGAAAATTCCTCTTTGTTGAGAGGATTTTATGGTGGTGGACAATTAGGTTTATTTTTCTTGCTTCCCTTTTTTTATACAATTCTTGAAAATATATGTAACTTTTTCTTCATGGGATGGGGCTCCTATAGAACCCCATATTTCTTTTTTCAATAATACAAAAGATAACAAACAATTTCATTAGTTTACATGATTCATGATAGATTTGAAATCTTTGTAGACACCGAAATCGTGTCGTAATCACCTTGGACCCCTACCACAGCCCTATAATCACTTCCTCATCCTCAACACCTTATCACCTACCTCCTACACCCCACACATTTTAATTTAATTAATTTAATTAAATTAATGTCATTTACCTCCATATATATTAATTCAATCATTTTAATTAAGTTAATTTAACCTTTTACCTACACACATATTAATGTAATAACTCACATTAAATTAATTCACCACCCTCACACACCTATTTAATATAATTTCCTTTATTAAATACACCTCACCTAACCACCCCCATCATTTGACCCATTAACCTAAACCCTAAACCAATGTCCTAAATAAAACCTAACATTACACCCATCCCCTCACCTCACATTAAAAGCCTCCTAAGGTTGGTTTTCACCCCGAGAAAAGAAGAGACCCTTATCAAATGGTGGAACAACTTCCTAGGAAACTTTTGAACAACCCGAGATATCTCACCCAAACCGACGTCGGTTTACCCTAAACCGATGTCAGTTCCCCTAAACTGACATCTGTTATACCGAGATTAACCAAATGGCCTATTTAGACCCATCTAACCTTTGTAATCAAGGTTGAACCTTCGGCATTGGATTTCCTTATCATGAATTTGATCTTTTCAGACGCAGCAGCAAAGCAAGGATTAATTTGTGATCAGCCAAGACAACCAGGTTCACTGGGACAACAGTGAAGCCTCTTCCCAACACCTTCCAACACCGCCACTCTTCCACTGGGCTTTAGATCAGTAGCTCACCAGAAAGTAAGTGTTTCCCTCTCATCTATTTCAGTTTTTTATTAACGTCAGTATTACTCCTGACAAAGGATCTTATCCCTTTTACCATTTCTTCATTCCTCCTATCCAGTTTCAGCCACCCTCCTTACCCAACCATTGTAATACCTTTCCCAACCACCTACTTGACTACCTCACCAACCCTAGACCTTCGCAACATACCTATACCTCCTCTGTGATCACCCAACACCTTCTACTAACTCCATTCTTGCCTAAAAACCTTTAAAACCCAGACTGTGTGAGTCCACCAGCCCTTTTACCTAACCGCCGTCGGTTCTCCCTTACCATCACCAGTTACATTTCAACCATCATCGATTTTATAAAACCATGGTCAATCTCTGTGTCACCTGATCTCTACCAGAATTATAACATATTCCTAGCATATACCTACCTGAACACCTATTTGACCTTCAGATTTGTATCTAACCTAGCCTGTTAGCTCAGATTCACCTATAACCAACCTATTTGACCTCTGGATCTCCTTCTAGCCTAGCCTGTTAGATTAGATCTAGCCTATTGCATTTGTATGAGATGCCTAAATCATATTAAACTACAGTAGGACAATATTTACTTTATTTCAGCATTGAATTGTTTTAAACAGTGGGACTGACAACCATCTAGGAAGTATCACACTTCCAGGATCTAGCACATGCTAGGTAGTCCACTGCATATATTGTTTAACTCTCTTTGGTGGTCTTGTTTTGATTCTTATACAGGTAGTTCCTCCTAGCCAAAAGGAAGGTCTCACAATCACTTTGATTCAGAATTCAGATACGCGTGCATACGAACTTCAACCATCTCAGACCAGGTATTCCTCTTACCACCTTTACCTTATCTGTTTCGTCAAGTACTTCTCAGAAAACTAAGAAATCAGGTGAAACATTTTGGCACACCCGATGGGACCCATTCGGGGTTCCTTGCATCTTTCTTCATTCCTAGGTGAAAAATTGTGTGTGTTTGTTTCCCTTCTAATAGCATTCACATTAATACTTTCTCCTTGGTAACATTCTCTTCTTTCTATTTGCTCCGAAAGACACATTCCTTTTGGTGTATTTAAAAAGAACCTTCTTATTCTTGTTTTCTGCATTTTAGTGAAAGAGCATCCCTCTTCCTGTTCATCTATTGTTGTCATCGAATATCATACTTTCGATTTGGGTTTAAAACAAGTGCATTACATTTTGATTTAACTCATTAGCTCACATTAATTGAGGGCAACCTATATGCTGGAAGTCATGACCAGCTGATGGTTGACAAACGAATCATAGAAAAGCACTTCTATCCTTTTCTCTTTCTCTGAGTCTTACCAAACCACACAAAAATTCAAAATACATACATTCTTAAACAACATCCTACCTGGAAGAAGCTGTAGGTGATCACATGATCACGGTACAGTGGGCACCCAGCTCACTGCTCTGTCGAGTCATACTTCAGAGCAAAGCCCACCCCTGCCATAACATTCCTGAAACCTCACCCTTTAGAATTATTTCTTCGTAGGAAGCCTTCCTCACCAAGAAATTCTATTGTTCTATTCATAACAGTCAGTCCATACAAATAGCATAAGCTGAACAAACGTAATAGAATAGGCACTCTAGGAATGTTCTTTCTTAGTGTTTCTGCTTGATTTGCATTTTGAGGTGAGAGCTTTCAATCATTATTTTTTGTCTTTCCTTGCACACTCCCAATCATAGTCGGTGTATTCTGACTTCGTCTGAGTGTGCCTGGACCACATCTACATCATTCTCAGACTTCTGGGTTTGATTCAACACCAAATTTTAAATTACAACCACTTTTCTTATTCTTTGTTTCAATTTCACAGTAACCAGCTACGGTTATCTTTAACCGGCATCGGTTTAACCCAACCGGCGTCAGTCTGAAGTCTTCTTGGATACCTATCCAAAAGACACCTATTTCACTTTCTGAGCTGTAAAAGGCTCCTATCACCTTTCATATTGTTATTACTTCAATCACAGTCACCTTACGTCTCATCCTATGTGAAAATTGTCAGTCTGGGACCATCATTTAATAGACTATTGGTTTTTCACAGTAACCGGCACCAGTTAAGCCTAACCGGCATCAGTTTACCTAAACCGGCGTCGGTCACCCTGTGCTATTTTACAGCTCACCAGCTGACCTAATTCACTCACCATTGACTGTTTTCCTAGTTCTGTTGTGTTCTGTGCCATTCAGACATAATACAGTCTTGCCAAATCAGTTCCTATCCACATGGTGCTAACCCATAGTCAGGAAAGTGCCCTCATATTTCACACTAGTCGACTACCACTCCCACCTAGCCCTTCATCACCTAGTCCTTCACCACCTTCCATCTCATCATCCATGGATCCCAATCAACCTATCACCATTCCTACAGGTGACATGGAGTTTGCACGACTCCTGGATCAGAATCCCACTACTTTGAGCCACTACCTCACCCATGCCTCCACTCGAGATGCCTCAGGTCAATTGATCTATGGCATGCCCGTATCCTTATCTCCATCCCTAATGATCACTTCCACCTCAGCTCCACCTCCTACCATGGTGACCTCACCCATTTTATCCCTAGTTGTGTCGCAGCTAGGTCCCATGCCAGCTTTGACCACCACATCTGCCACCTCTATTGCACCCGCAGTCTCCACCATACCTTCATCCACCACCCAAAACATAGCATCATCCACACCTGTTGTCTCATATATACCAGTCGCAACGCTACCACCCTTGGTGTCATTAACCTCTACCCCATTTCAAAATGTTGTCCTTTCTATTCCCCAATCTCTACCTCCCATCTCTACTAGGGTCACTACGAGTGTCCCACCCTCACATACCTACTACCAGCCACCTCCTATTTCATCAGTCATTCAGTCTGGGTATATACCCTCTATGTCTGTCTCTCAATTCCCACCTCCTTATTCGACACCACCATACTCTGGAATGTCGTATTCTTCATATATCCAACAACAACCTCCTTTCACTCCAGGGGGTACCCAATCTTCACAACCTAACAATGACTTTATCAAGTTAATGATGGACAAGATGCAGACATTAGAAGCATCTATTTCTGGATCCCATAATTCTCTCACCTATGACGAGATTTGTAATGAGCCTATTCACCCATCCATTCCCATTCGCCCATATCCCGTACACTGGGAGATGCCTAAGTTTAACCACTTTAATAGTAAGGAAGACCCACAGTAGCATTTGCGATCTTTCAAACATGGGTGTTACTTAATTGCCCATGATGATGCTTTGCTTTTGCGAACCTTTCCCATGTCCCTAACTGGTCCAGCATTGGACTGGTATAGTGGATTACCTAGACATTCCATCTTCTCATTCAACCAAATAGCCCAAGTCTTCTTGGATCATTTTTTGATTAACGTCATCAAGAAGGTTACCATGACCGATCTTTATTCCACACATCAATATGACGATGAATCTATCACAGATTTTTCGCTCGTTGGCGTAGCCTAATCAACCAACTCACTTTCCAATTACCACAAACTGAACTCATAGAGCTCTTCACACGAGCCTGTGCTGGACATATCTCACCTACTTATAGGTGCAAACCTTCCAACATTCGATGAGGCTTTCACCATGGCACGTAAGCTTGAAATTCGTGCCATCGAAGAGAAGAAGATACAATTACGAAACAAGAACTCCTCGTTTAAATCACATGATACTTCCTCTTCCTCAAAACCTCAGATGAGTTATTCCAAAGCCAAGGGAACTACCAACATAGTGGTACTTAAGGCTGGCCCTGCCCATCCATCCAATCATGCTAAACCTTCATCCAATCTGTCACCAGTCCAAGCCTTCCAATTCAAACAGAACAAAAGAAATACACCTCAATTGGGGAACCATATTCATCTGTTTTAGAAAAGCTTATTAAAGCCAATGCCATCACCCTTCCTCCTATTAAACCACATACTGGTTTTGACCCCTCTCACCCCATACCCGGTTGGTACAAAGAAAATGACTACTGTAACTATCACCGTGTAAATGGTCACAGTGACAGCAATTGTATCACCTTTAAAAACATTGTTCAGGGAATGCTCGAGAGTGGCGAGTTAGTCCTGGATAACCCTAATGCACCTACCAATCAAGACCTTCATATATTCAAGAAACCATTCCCTAACCATTCCCCATCTAATGATCAAACTGGTGATGCCTCACACAACGAAAGTAATACACATGAGGTACATGTTATCTTTACCGACTTACCACTTGTTTCCCAAATATCTCCTATCCCCTCCATCGAGGAAATCCTAGCCCGAAATCCTCTACCCACATAGGAACCTACTTTATCCGTTCCTCTACCCATAGAGGAAATCCCTTCACCTCCCCGTACACCTGCGGAGGAGTCTCTCATTAGCACCGATATCATTTCCCCTTCAGCTTCCCTACCCAGTGAGCTGCTACCAATTGTACCTCCTCCACCCACAGAGGAGTACCCATCATCTTCTCCACCTATTCAGGATCCAATAGATTTTCCGTTACCACTCGGTGACCATTCTCCATCAGCTACCCAAGATCATACAGACCTACTTTTGGCTCTCTTACCTACAGAGGCCAAAGCCAGTGAATTCCCTATTTCTCAGACACATTTTATGGGAATACCCACTCACTCCACATCTACCTCATCTACCACAGTGTCATTCTCACGTTTGGCTGACTGCCTAGACTATGTTATAGGTCTTCACTTTGGGGGCGTCTCTTACTCCCGGTCTCAACCCAAATGCAATCATCTTCCACTGACACTTCTACCATTTATCTGAAGATGTTTCAACAACCCAAACCACACATGAACATAACTCTCGATACATCTTCTATTGCATCATCCTCATCTATACCCACCCCTCTACCTACTAGCCGACGTGTTCCAACACCATCTCTTGTATCTAAACCCACTAGTGTTCTAGGGGTCACACCCACATCAAACCTTGCACATCCTCCTATCAGGATACACTTGACCACATCTTCCCATATACCTATTGAATCAATCCCTCAACCTAAACGAAAAACCCAACCTTCTAATCCACACACATCGACCTCACCAACTACACCTTTATCACCTTCACCCCTACCATCCATCTTGGGACCTCACCCCTCTACCTTAACAAAATCTACTCTCTCCAGGGGTAAACCTAAAATTCCCTTGACCCCTTCACCACAGCCTACAGCTCTACCTAGGTGAACCTTGCGTCCTTCATCACCATCTATAACTTCTTTGCCTCCTATACCACCATTACCTTCTATACCTCCTTCACTACCTATGACATTTTCTTCCACCTCACCTGTACCTCCCTCTCGACCTCGACCAACACCTACCACTGCACCTCAGTTGTCCCCTTGGGTCACTCATCCTCTCCCACCATCTGCCTTGCCATCTACATCACGTGCTCCCCCTACACCTCTACCTAAGAAAAAACACCAAAAATTGAAAAAACCATTAATTTCCAAAGAGGTGGTTAAACCTTACCCCTCTTTCTATTGCTGCACCTACACCAAAGAAAGTACAACCCAAATCCAAGACTGCATCACCTCAACTACCACCACAACTACCCAATCTTCCAACCAAACCTACTTTCACTTCGCATTGTGATCCACTGGTGGGATCATACGCCACCATCTTGGCTAACCTCCTGGAAAGCTCTGCTATCACCCTCCCTCCTCTTAGACCTTACGACCCTCTTAAACCTAAACCAGAAGGGTTTGATGATACTAAAATTTGTGCTTACCATCGTGTGCCAGGACATGATGTTGAGAACTGTAAGGGTCTAAAGGCTGCCCTCATTCAATTATGTCCTTCTGACCCCAATTTTGATGACGATGACCTCCTGGATGATGAACCTATTTCACCCTCACCACCTTCTTCACATCTTCCTCCTACACCTATACCACAACCTCCATCTTCACAGCTCATAGACCTTTCCCCCAAAATTTGAAATTAACATGGTTCACATCAGAGAGACTTGCCACACCTTCCACCCTAAATGTCGTTGTGCCCAACTCACCTCACAAGGCTTTTCTCCTCTTGGTAGGTTTTTTCCCTCATGTCGTTATACCACTTACCCTACACCTTCTCCATTTGCATCCACCTCCCTCAAATCAACATGGTACACGTCACTACACATGCGCAGAAGGGAAAAGAAAAAGCAACTGACCCACCAACCAATCCTATACCCAACATACCATCTGCACCCATACCTAAAATAACTATCCATGGCCCCACGTACCCCATTTCTAATGGCATCACACATCGCACCATGCTCAAACAACTACACCAATCTCCCCTCAAAATGTCCTTATACGATCTCATCCAAACCTCAGAGTCACATCGTCAAGCCCTCATGGAGGTCCTTCAATCTATTGAGGTTTTACCTAATGACCCCACACCTGTAGCGTCTATTATCACACCTCATCATGTCACCTCACTCACCAAATTTCCATCTACCTCATCACCTCCACCTGTTCACCAAGTTGCTATCCTTAGTTTCTCAGATGATGAAATTGTCCCCCACCAAACCGATGACCCAGATCCTACACTTTTCATCTCCATCCATATCGATAATATACACATCTGACATGTTATGATCGATGGGGGTGCTAGCATTAACATCATCTCCTCTCACGCATTCGAACAAATGTGCATACCCAACAACTGCATGCATAAACATCCAGTCATGTTGCATTCATTCAATGATGCTATCACCTCTACACTCAACACTATCATCCTCCACATTCGTGTGGGTCCCCGTACTATTCCTGAGTTGTTCTACATTTTGGAAGGGGAATTTCAATATAATTTGTTGCTCGGCAAGACCCTGGATTCATGCCATGGGTTGTGTTCCTTCTACTTTGCACCGATGTGTAAAGTTTGAACATGAAGGACGTTCCTATACCATTCCAGCTGACCCATCACCTTTCAAAACCTACAACATGCTTTACCAGCCCAATGATGTCCTTGTACCTATTAAGGCATCTACCTCCCTGCCTACATCTTCTTCACACACGACCCCATCCACCAGTGCCATTGCAACCTCACCTTCACCCAAATCTTCTATTCCCACCACTGCTGTCACTTCTACCAGTCACACATCAGCTTCCCAACTAACCGACACCTCCACCGATCTAACTTCTAACACTTCCTCCATTCCAGCCACCAATATATCAACCACTGATCCCTTGGAAGGTGTTTTTCAATGCCTCACTATGGGGGAGTATCACCTGTACAATGTCAATACATTCCTTACTCCACAAGAGTATGGAAACCTTCACCAACATCCTCACTATGATCACCACATAGGTGAGCATCTCCTTTATGGTCCTCCCCACCTCCGTACCCATCTTACCTATGGGGGACTTGATATTTCCACTTACACACCCGAACCACCATCACAAACCTGACCTTTTTCGGCTGACCTTCAGTCGCTTACCAACCACCGCTTTGCTCACACTTTCCTACACCGCTGTGCCTGGAAGGGTTTCAGCTTTGGCCTTTATGAGCAAGGTCATCACACCATTATTTCATGTACCACGCGTAAACACAATGATCGTAGTGGAATCAGTTTTACCAAACTACCTACCAAAAAGCCCCGTATTGAACTCATTGAAGACATTGACCCCTCTCCACCTTCTTCACCTACCCCACCTTCACCACCTTCACCAATGGAGTCGATGGATCCTGAATCTATCCCTCCTACCTTTTTTCATAAATACCATTTCCTTGGGGCCTCTGACCTATCACCACGATGGCGAGGCTCCTTCCTCTCTTCCTTTCTTGTATCCTGACATGATAGGGGATGATACTCCTTCTATTAATGTCATTCAATGTCAGGATGATGAGTCCATACTCACCTACCTTGGTGCTGAAGACTCTTATATTCACCGGTCATTACCTTCTGAGATGCAAACAATGTTGAATGAATCGACTATCGAAGTCAACATCCACACTCAGGACGACCCCCACATTCTCAAGATTGGCCAATCTCTAGATGCTGCTGAACAGGAAGCCCTCACTTCTTTTCTTAAAAATCATAGCCATGCTTTCACTTGGTCCTATGCTGACATGCCTGGCATTGATCCCACTATCATGGTCCACAATATTGTAACCATTCCCGATGCCAAACCCATAAAACAAAAGTTGAGGAAAATGCACCCTCACATTGCTCTTCTTGTCAAAGAAGAACTTCAACGCCTTCTCTCAGTTTCCTTCATCTTACCCATCGATTACCCCCAATGGATTTCTAACATCATCCCTGTCACTAAGGTGATAGGGGGACTTCACATTTGCACCGATTTCCATGATCTCAACCTTGCTTGCCCAAAAGATGATTTTCCTCTACCTGGTATTGACCAGTTGGTTGACCTTACCGCACTGGCCATGAGATGCTATCACTTATGGATGGTTTCTCAGGTTATAACCAAATCTTGCTCACTCCAGAGGATCAACACAAAACCACATTCATTACCCCTTGGGGGACCTTCTGCTATCGAGTCATGCCTTTTGGCCTTAAAAATGCTGGTGCTACATATTAGCGGGCTATGACCTACATCTTCCATGATATCATGTATCGCATATTGGAAGATTACGTGGATGATCTCTTGGCCAAATCTAAACATCACTGAACACCTTACTGTCCTTGAAACCATCTTTGACCACCTCATTAAATATTGTGTCCACCTTCAACCTAAAAAGTGTGTCTTCACGTGGTTCTCTCAGGAAAGCTCCTGGGATTTATCATTTCCTTACGTGGTATAGAAGTTGACCCTGCTAAAGTCAAGGCCATTCTCGAAATGCCTCCACCCACTAACCTTAAACAACTTCATAGTTTGCAAGGTAAATTGCAATCTATTCACCATTTATTTCCCAACTCTCTGACCATTGTCAACCATTTCATCACCTTCTCAAAAAGGATGTCTCTTTCAAATGGGATGACGACTGCCACAAAGCTTTTGAGGCCTTAAAACAATACCTTCTCCAACCACCCGTACTCATTCCACCTAAAGATGACCAACCCTTCTACCTATACATCTCTGCTACCGATCACTCTTTAGGGGCTATGCTCACTCATCATGATGAACAACATAGGGAGCAGGTGGTTTATTACATAAGCCGTACCCTTCTGGACTACGAAACCTGATACACTCACCATGAAAAACCTTGCTTAGCCTTAGTTTTTGTTGCCACCAAACTTCGCCATTACCTACTCAACCACAAAACCTATGTTGTGACCAACACTGACCCCTTACACTTCATGTATGCTAAACCTTACCAAAATCAACGTGCCACACATTGGCTCATGCTTCTTGCTGACCTAGACCTCGAATTCATCCACCAAAAATCTATCAAGGGCCAGGCCATTGCTGACCAGCTCGCTGATGCACCTCTTTCTGGGAATCAATCTTCAAACTTTGATTTCCCTGACGAATCCATTGCTAACCTCTCTTTGGATGATGACCCTTACCAAATGACCTTATTCTTCGATGGTTCCAAATGTCAGCGTGGGGGTGGTGCAGGCATTATCCTCATTCCTCTTGATGGTGAACCCATGCCCTTATCATTCAAACTCGACTTCGAATGCACCAACAATATCACCGAATACGAAGCACTCGTATTGGGTCTCATGACTGCCTATGCCTTAGATGTTAAGTCCATTAATATCTTTGGTGATTCTCAACTGGTAGTAAACCAAGTCAATGGTGTTTATCAGTGTCATAATGAAATACTTCAAGAGTACAAATGTTACGTCGGCATCATATTGACTACCTTTGGCCGCTATAAAATTCAAACCATTTCGCGATCCACTAATAAATTCACGGATACCATGGCCTGCCTCACTTCCCAAATACCTGCTTCACCTACCGACTCAGATATCTTTGTTACCATAAAATGCATATCGAGACCTTCTTATAAATCTTGTTGTGTTAACCTCATCTGAACTACCTCACTAAACACACAAGACCTTTGGTATAAGCAGCTTGCGGACTACCTTTCCCTTTCTATATTACCTCCTGATCTCACACGTAATGGACAACGCACCTTTCTTAAAAAGGCCTCTCATTATGTTGTCATGGGTGGCCTCCTCTATAAACATGGCTTTGACGGTATTCTCTTACGATGCCTTACCAGCTCTGAAATCCCCTATACCATTAAAGAAGTTCACGATGGCATATGTGGAGGTCACTTCAGTGGCCTTGCTGTTGCTAAACGCATTCTTCACCTAGGCTATTACTGGCCACCCTCAATCATGATTGTTGTGACTACGTTAAGCATTGTGTAAAATGCCAACAACATGCCAATCTTCATCACACACCTAGTCATGCCTTACAGGTCGCTCGTGACCTTTGGCCCTTCTCTCAATGGGGTTTGGATCTTGTCGAGAGATCAATCCTCACTCTTCCCTAAGACATCAATGGATCATCACCGCTACCAAATATTACACCAAATGGGTTGAAGCCATACCCCTCATCTCCACTAAAGCTGAGAAAATATGTGAGTTCATCAATCATCACATTATTTGTCACTTCGGTGTTCCACATCGCCTTATCACTGATAATGGAAAACAATTCAAAAACAAAACTCTACAGAAACTTTGCGACACCTTCGGCATCCAGCTAAGCTTCTCCTCACCATATTACCCACAAACCAATGGCCAAGCTGAATCCACCAACAAAACCCTGAACAAAATTCTCATGAAAGTGGTTAATGATACTGGGAAGGATTGGCATACACACATTCCTTTCACTCTTTGGGCATACCGTACTAGTATTCACACTTCCACTGCTGCCACTCCCTTTTCTCTGGTCTACGGTACCGAGGCTGTTTTGCCTCTCAAAGTCCAGATCCCATCTCTCCATATCTCTCTTCAAGATATGCTCACTGATGATGACTTTCACCAAGACCGTTTAGCACAACTTGAGTTATTAGACGAACGTCATCTTCATGCTCTCGACCATCTCCAAGTCTACCAAAAATGCATCAAGCGTGCCTATGAAAAACATGTCCATGAACACACCTTCAAGGTCAGTGATCTCATCCTCAAGGAAAATCAACACGTAACCAAAGCAGAAAAAAGAAAACGGGGAAAATTTTCTCCTAATTGGCTTGGACCATACATCGTGACCCATGACTATGGATCAGGTGCTTATCGCTTGTCTTCACTTGATGGTAAGCCCGAACCTGAGCCCCTCAATGCCTTGCATCTTCGACCATTCTACTGTTGACTTCTAGTCCTACATCACTATTTATCTATTTCATGCTCATCCCTTGAGCACCATTTACCTTTCTCTTTTCCACCCCTCATCTCCAACGACTAAACAAGAATCATGTGATTACCCATCACCCTTTTTCCTTATCTTAAATATGTGCACCACGGCTCTGCACATGGCATGATTCTCATGGATACTTTTCATCTTCTTTTAGATGAGATCCCATGGTCATTCACCCTTGCCTTCTCAACAAGAACCAAATGCTTCGTTATAGTCTCGTCCATGACTTAAAAGCCAAAAAATTTCTTCCAAAAATAAGGGATCAACTCCTTGAGTCAAACTTCCAATATAAAGATGAATCCCTCAAAAGGACATCTTCCGCCTTCAATTGTCACTATAAGTAGACTGCTCCCTCGAAGGACAGCTATAAAAAGCTCACAACTCTCTACATAGTCTTTCCAAAAAGAGGACTATTTTCTCAAAAATCAAAATTCAGAAGCTTCCCGCATCGATCAGCTTCGCGAAGACCTCAAGGAGACATATATTCATCCCGTATAGACTTCCCGCATCGATCAGTCTATCTAAAAAGTCAAAAAGAAAAAAAAGAAAAGTAAACTTTTTCATCATGGACTTGCCTATTGTGATCTTGGATCTCTTGCCCAAGGCATTTTTCTTCCCATAACATATGACCTAATTACCTTCACCTCCTTACCCATTGTCTTTTCACTTCATACTGCCTCAAGGGACCTGCTGAACCTATGACATTTGGTGATCATGTGACTATTCTTCACCTTTAGAATAATCAATCATGCAATGTCTTTAGGGTCTTACGTTCACTAGCCTATCTGTAGATGTGTTTCATATTTTTGATCCTTGCCAATCAGGTGGCTTTCTTGCCCCCTCTTATCTTTTCTCTTCTTCATTACCTTTTGATCTTCCTATATAGGACTAGACCCTCGACACCTGTCTTTTGGGATTTTCTTCTCTCACCTCAATTAACGTAAAATCACCAATACCTATATACTTATACTCCACCCAAACCTAATTGACCTTGACCTAATCATACCTATGACTTAGAATCAAAACTACATATCAACCTACCTACCTCTTCTTCTATCTTCTCATATTCTTCCCTAGCTTATGGGAGAACTACATCGGTCTGAGGTCCCTTTTCACCAGGACTATGTAGGCAGCACTTCCAGGGCATGGGGCCCTGGAAGGTTAGCTCGGCCACTCTTTACCCTAACCATTTTCCCCACCTTTACCTGATTTCCTGTTCATATCAAAAACCTAGAAATCTATCCCATATCCACATCATTTTACCTACTTATATTACTTCTCATGTTTCACATAACCAACATCTTTTACCACTATGCATTTATTTTCCATTTTCATCAATAACCCATATTTAAACATTGCCTACACCATTACATTCATTTGCATTAACATGTTATTATGCCTAAACAACCTGACTACACATCCATGCCTAAACCAACCTGACTCATCCATGCCTAAACCAACCTGACTCGATCCATGCCTAAACTGACCTGACTCAATCCATGCCTAAACCAACCTGACTCGATCCATGCCTAAACCAACCTGACTCGATCCATGCCTAAACCAACCTGACTCGATCCATGCCTAAACCAACCTGACTCAATCCATGCCTAAACTGACCTGACTCGATCCATGCCTATGACCTGACTCTATCATGCCTAAACTCACTCTCATGCCTAACTCCATCCATATCATAACAAAAGTAAAATAAAATACACATCACAACACATAATCATCTGAACCTCATACATCTCATCATATAAATACCTGTGTATCACAATAAATATGTACACTCATCTCAAAAATACATGTGTCTCTCATACATCGCCAGCTCATGCAGGCCGCTATCCAATACAAAAATATCTTTGGCTCGCAGGCCGGTATCATGTACAAAAAAAAAAAATACAAAATATACAAAATCTCTTCGGTAGGCTGGTCTCATATATAATCCATACAAAAATGACTCGGCACGCAGGCCATTCTATAGCAAGTCAATCATCTCCCCATTTGATGTCGAGGAATGCTCCCTGTGACTCATGTCTCTCTCCTGACCTCTCTCTGCACCTGTCTGGTGCCTCGACACCTACCTCACCTCCTGCTGATGGCCCCTCACCTGGGGCTGGCCTCTACACACTAGTGGCCTTACCATGACCCTGTCCCTGGGCTCACTGGCCCCCTGTACTCTCCACACTGTGAGTGCGGGATCTAGTCCTCTCACTGGAGGCCTGTTGTGCTCTGTACTCGGCATAGGAGGGCACATCTAGCCCGACAGCTAACAAATGATCCTGATAATACCATGCCTCTCCTAGGGCATCGCTGAACCTACCATGGTCACTGTCTGTGGTGGTGCCATGGGTCTCCTTGCCTGTGTGGGTGCCTGTACAATGGGACCCTGTCCCTAAACCTGCACTGAGCCCTGTGTTGGTACTAGAGCCTGAGTCGGCCCTAGAATCTGTGCCTGTGCCTATATCTGGGCCTGCAGGGTAGTAATTTGTGCCTGTGCTGCTGTCAGCTGGCCCTGCAGACCCATAACCTGCCCCTGCGCTATGGCCAACTGGCCCTGTAAATCTAGTACCTGTGCCTGTAGGGTGGCTATCTGCTCCCCCATCTCCACTTACCTCTTCTCAATCTCCATCTCCCCCTACCTCCACCTATGTAGGTACCTGTCCCTACCCTACCTGAGCCTGCAGTCACTATCTGGGCCTGTAATGTGGCAACCTGTGCCTCTGTACCTATCAGCTGCCCCTGCATAATCCCAAGCTGAGTCACCAAGGTAGCCACCTGCCCCTGTAGGGCATCCCTCTGAACTGTGATGGTGGCTAAGTCTGGCTGCCCTGGCCTCGGTGGTACTGGCTCTCAGCTTGTGCCACCCACCACTACCTGTATCCATCTGCCACTCTGGCATCATCAATCTGTGAATCCACTGACTGCTCCTCCTATCCAGTCAGCACGGTGGGTCATGGTGGAGACATAGGTCTCTCCACATCATCTCTCCTGTACTATGGGAATGGAGGTGGTACATCCTGGACTAACCCAAACTGGCACCTAACCCACTCTACAGGTATCCACTCATGCTCTCCCACTCTCCTCCCCTCTATCCATAGATATATCTATAGCCCATCTAGCTCCGTGGCCATCTGTCTATATGCAGGGAAGCCCACATACAGACCTCCAAATGATGTCCACTCCAGACAACCCCTCCAACAACCTCCTGTAGTAAGCTACATCATGAGTAGCTCTAGCACCTCAAGCCTCTCCCATGGCCAGTACCCACCGCCTGTACCCAACTCTCAAAACTCTCCATGGGAATGCATCTGCTTGGGGCATCCCCACTGGTCGAACACAAACAATGTGCTCATAAGCCCAACAATGCAGTAGTACGGTGCAACAGATGTTGAACCTCCATAGTCACCCGTAGGCCCATAGCTCTCTATATACCTGTGTCAGCAATGTAGGTGCCCATGCAAACCATGTCCTGTGTATCACCATGTCATGAAGGACTCCCATCAGTGACCTCGGGAATCTCCCACCCTCTGCATCTGGCAGTGCGTAAGCAACACACTACCTCCATCAAAAGTACCACTAACCTCATCTCCTCTGGATGAGCTCTATACATCACTCCATAGCTCATGCTAGCACTATGGAACATCAGGTCTGCTACACCCTCACCAAAAATGGGTGCTAGTAGCTCCTCAGATGCCTCTGAAGAGATAGAATAAACCTGGCCCCCAATATGGGCAACCGTAGGATCCTGTAGACATCCTCTAGGGTGATCATCATCTCACCCATCGGCAAATGGAAGGTGTTGGTTGCCGAGTCCCATCTATCGATGAGGGAAACCATCAAACTCACCTCCCAGACTACATGCCGGTAGCACCTCACCCCTATCAACCCCACCTCTACAACATGTTGCCACTCCTCCTGCATCATGCTCACCCATACTATCAATAATAAGGGCGGCACCTGGGCCCTCATCTGTAGCTCGTCTCAGGCCTGCATCCCACAAGAATGATGCATTAGTACACCTTCCCAACTTACCCTATTTTACCCCACATCCCGACCTAATCTCTTTCCCCACCCCCATCGCTATTGGCCTTGTCACTACCCAACCTACCCAAACCCAAACTACCCTTTACCTATCTACCCTAACCCTCACCCAAACCTACCCAAACCCATTCACCCTAAACTATCTACTCTAACCCTCACCCAAACCTACCTAAACCCATCCACTCCTAAACTATCTACCCTACCCCTCACCCAAGACACCCTAAACCCTTCCCATCTCCCTTTACCCTTTTCCCTTTCACCTAATCCTTTCCCACCTACCCTCCTTTCCCACCCTAGCCTTACTCTATTCCCTTTTTTGTCCCAACTTAACCTTAGGTTGACCACCCCTATTATCCCTTCACCAACCATAGTCTCCCCTTGACTGGCATCAATCACTATTCTTGTGACTGATACCGGTCACTACCCACCGATCGGCCACAAGTCGACTGACATCGGTCACTGTCCTGCCACCTGCCACGACTTCCCAACCCTACTTTTTCCCCCCCTAATCCTTCTACCCACCCAAATCCCCCTTACACCCCTAATTATTCCTATATACCCTTTTTCACTACCCCCTACCCTTCCCTATTCCCATTTCCCTCTATTTTTCCCATTTTGAACTTTTTTCCCCCCCAAACCCCCATTTTTCATATTTTCTATATTTTAACCAATTTAACTCAAAAATCAATAACAAAGGTTCAAATCCTACCTGATCCCACTGCCACGCGTCATGGTGGAACCTCCAGCCTCTGTGCTACTCCTCCTGATCCCTCTCCTTCCCTCCGCCATCCTCAATGTCCTCTAAATCTCCCACCAATCACCTCGCTCGATCCGATCTCGTGACCCCACCTCTCACTCAACCAATCACCTCACCTATGTGGCTCACCAACCAAGCTCTCTGATGTACTCTTTTTTCCTCTTCCTCTTTTCTCTCTTCTTGTCCTTTTCTCCTTTTTACAAATGCACAAATGAATTTTAAAATGTGGGTTTTCACACTTTTTATACCCTACCCGACTCAACCGACATCAGTTAACCCTTGACCGATGTCTGGTCTGGTGCCCTAGCCAACCACCGTCGGTTCCTCTCCACCATCATCGGTTCATACTGACCATGTCTGTTACCCTGCATACTCATTGCCCTCACATTGACCTCATTTTCCTTACCTCCTCTTTCTTTTACCTCCCCTACACCTACCTGGACCACTTTACCTTCCCCTCTGGCCCTCCACCTTCTTCAACCTCACCTCATTAGTTGTTGAAGCCTCATTATTTTACCCCTACCTCAGCCTTACCCATGTTGTGACCTATCTACCTAGACCTGAAACACTATTTGTGACCTTTGAACCAATGTGCTCACTATACCTTACGACACTGTTACCTGTGTGGTTTTCCCTCATGACCTTACCTTGCCTATTGTCGTGACGTCTATCCTGACCCAACCTTGGTGTACCAGAATACCTAAATGTTCCTACACCTAACCTACATTGTGTTTCCTGACCTTATCCTATACCTTGGATACCGGAATCACTTCAACCTTGTTTGGATAAACCTATCGACCTTAGACGATGTAGAGTTTGCAAGCTCTTCAACCTGGTACCATGTCACAGTTTATACGTGTGTGTGCATTCAACTGCCACTACCTTTGACCTTGGCCTGTTTACCCATTTACCTATATGCCCAATTTTCCCTTTACCCCATTCCTCATTTCTCATCATTCTTCTTTGCATCCACTTTTATCAAACCACTCACTGATTCACTCTGCCACCTCATCAGTTCCTGGTTTGAGGGGGATCACCTTCACCCTCACATGGGGCAACCACATCTTATTTTTGTTCAGCGTCACTTACCAATACAAGCTACGCAACAAAAAGGGGAAAAACATAGACTCCGAAATTGTGTCGTAATCACCTTGGTCCCCTAACACAACCCTATAATCACTTCCTCATCCTCAACACCTTATCACCTACCTCCTGCACCCCACACATTTTAATTTAATTACTTTAATTAAATTAATGCCATTTACCTCCATACATATTAATTTAATTATTTTAATTAAGTTAATGACCTTTTACCCACACACACATTAATTTAATTATTTACATTAAATTAATTCACTACCCTCACACACCTATTTAATATAATTTCCTTTATTAAATGCACCTCACCTAACCACCCCCATCATTTGACCCATTAACCTAAACCCTAAACCAATGTCCTAAATAAAACCTAACATTAGACCCATCCCCTCACCTCACATTTAAAAGCCTCCTAAGGTTAGTTTTCACCCTGAGCACAAAGAAGACCCTTATAAAATAGTGGAGTAACTTCCCAGGCAATTTTTGAATAACTCAAGATATCTCGCCTAAACCGATGTCGGTTCACCCTAAACCGACGTCGGTTCATCCTAAACTAACACCGGTTATACCAGAATGGACCAAATGGCCTATTTAGACACATCTATAGCTTTTTAATACAGGTTAAAAAACTTTTGATCTCGAGTTCAATCTCTTTAGATGCGACAACAGAACGAAGATTGATTTTTGATCAACAAAGGTAACCAAATACACTGGGACAACAGTGAAAATTTCTTCCCAACATCCTCCAATGCAGCAAAATCTTCATTATTCTTCAGACTTGTACCTCATATGTTTTGAGTTTACTCCAAACTATCAGATAACCCCTACGAAATTTTTAAAGCTGGTTTTGCAAAATTACCTTTATTAGAGAAAATCAGGTTTTCGGGTTTCACCAACAGGTCAACATGTGTTTTGAATGCTTTATGTCTTGTGTTTCCCGAAACCCGAAACCCGCTTCAAGTGAGTCGAGTCGGGTTTTCGGACCTTCGGCGCATCGGGACATGCCTTATCCAAAACATGTTTTGTGTCACCTGTCTTCCGATACCCGAAGTCCGATTTAGTCCTTTGTGTCGGGTTTTCGGAACTTTGAAGCATCTAAACATCTCATGCTTTGTGTCAATTGTTTCCCGCGACCCGAAACCCGAATTACTCTACACACCTTTGTGTCGGGTTTTCGGACCTCCCGAGCATGCTGACATGGCGTTAATGTCGAGTTGTCGGGTGAGTTGGCACGTGCCAGCCGAGGTGTATTAATTGCAAATTTTCTTATAAATATGCGGATTTACACGTCATTTTTACCGGACGTGTTTTTAACTCGTGGATTTTCGTACATGCTCTTCCAACCTCGAAACCCGAAAGCTCGCCTGTGCCCGATTGAATCACCTGTTTTCGATCTTTCCTTTCTCTGGTTGAAGGTATTTCTCTCTCCATTCTTTGTTCCTAGTTTTTATGGATTGATTGCGCGTGGATTCTTCTCATTTTCTTACCAGGTTTTGGGGATTTTTATTCTTCTTCTTTCTTGAGTTGTTTTCTAAACGGGGTTTAGGTTTTAGGGTCTATCTCTTTGGAAATTACCACTTGGTGTTATTTCCTCAGAATTTTCTTGTAATTAAATATGTTTGGTACATGAATGGTAAAAAAAGAGATTGCATGTTTGAAATTCAACAAAAACCCTGTTTTTCTCTTCTCGGGTTTTGAAGGGTGTTGTGCAGTGTCAAAGACCCGAAGTATATTGGAAGGTTTGGCGTGTCGGACTTTCCAGAGTTTCCGACATCATCACAAGTGCCAGACTTTCCACATCATCAAAAGTGTCGTTTTCCGACATCATCAAAAGTGCCGGACTTTCCAGAGTTTCCGACATCCTCAGCGCATCGGGTTTTCTGGATTTCCCGACATCCTCCTCAGTGTGTCGGACTCTTCCGTTCTTCCGGCATCTCCAGTAGGTCAGGTTTTTCACAGTGTGCGACATCCCCTGATCTCCGAAACTTTCTTCCTTCGAACATCCTTCATGTCAGACCCTGGTCCATCACAAGAAAAGACTGAGAAGTCAAGAAGAATGAAATACAAGTTTAGAAAGGTGGAGTCTCCATCATATATCGATTGCAATTATGACATCCGAGATACAGAGCTCGGGAATATAGATATTGAAGATTTCTGGAGTAGGGTAAGGAGTTCCTCCCAAACTCCATGGATGAAATCGATAGCCGATAGTGGCTTACCTCTTGCAGCGGGTTTTCCCATGTCCGCTCAGTGCCCTGAATTCATTTTGGCCTGTGCCTCCAGTTATGACTCGGCTTCTCGTTCTGTGAGGATTCAGGTAGGAGAAGTAGTGATCAAATTGGACGGAGGTTACTTTGATGACCTCCTCAAACTGCCCAATTTTGAAGAGTATGGAGAGTTGGACATCAAGTCAGCTCAGAAAGCCTGGGATAACGATCAGGAAAATTGTATCAAGCATGTAAATAAGAAGTTCCTGATCAAGGCCAAACCGGCTGTCTCCAGATTTCCAAGACTTATCCCCAGGAGTGATTTCATCCAAGAAATCAATGACATCATCACTCTGCTGAGTCGGGTTTTTGGTTTACCCGAATCGAATGTATTCCAAGGGTGGATGTATCAATTCATGATCACCATCAAGAAGAATCAACAAGGGATTGACTGGGGCACTCTCATTAGTAATGAGATAGATTCCCAACTGACAACAGTCTTGTCCACAGGGAAATTTTATATGTCTTCATATGTCACATATGCAGCGGCCGGGATGAGGAACTATCCCGGATTGGATACTAAGGGAAGCAGGACGGGGAGTCATGTGTATCAATACTTCCCTCAACTGACAAGAAAGGGATCCCAAGATCAATTCAGAAGGGTGAATGACGCCTTCTTCTATGAAAACATCTGCAGGCTAAACCCTGAATTGAGGAAGACAAGAGTCTCAGATGAGGCCTGGGCTGAAGTTTCCAAATGGGGATGTGTCTTCTTACAGTTCAAGAAGTTCACATATCTTCGGGTGGTCATGTACTCGGGAGATCCTTTTCACCTGCCCCGATATCCAGGGGATAAACTGATATTGATGGAATTGGTTAGGCAGCTGTTGGATTTCCATAAATTCCAACAAAGTAAACATAAGGCTGTTGTATCCTTCCCAATTTCTATTGGGAGATACACTTGCTCAACAGTGGTGAAGGCTAAAAATGTTGTCCATGAGCTTCAGGACAAGTTGAAGAAGCATATGAAGCCTCGAGACGGTTTTGACATCCGAGGAGTGCTCAGGGCGTATGGAACCCTGCATCTGCACAGGCCAAACATAGAGGATATTTGGATTGATCTGCGTAATGAGGTTGCTGTTCGCAGAAAGGATAATAGCAGATTGACAATTGCTGAGATTCAAACACTTGAGCTTGCTGATTTACCCGAAGGTACCAGTGACAATGAAAGTGTTTTGGATCTTTCCTATGATGGACTAAATGAAGATCAATATGTTTTCCCACCTATTGATTGGTCAATCAGTGAAAAAGCCTCCATTACAGATAGGTCGGCTCGGATTCTTGCACGCACCAAAGCATGGCTCTCCTCTTGGGGAATGAATTTTAAAGATGATAAGTTTTCAAAGTTGGCTGCTTCAGAGGCGGGGCCCTCCAAAAAGGAAAAGGACAGAAAATCTTCTAGGGGGCCTATAAAGGTCAAGATTGTCAAAAAGAGGAAAGAAAGAGAAATCTCTTCAATTGTTTCTCCAGTTGAAACGGTGAATGTGCCAGAATCACCAACACCACCAGAAATAGGAGAAATTACTTTGGAAGGAGAAGGAAGCCAGCCTCTGGTTTCACCATTTGCTGATTGCTCAACTGAAGAGACCTTATCTCTTGCATCCAAGGCTTTGGAGTCTGAATCTGTGCCTCTTTCCTCACAACCACTCCTACCTCCTTATTCTCCATCAACTTCTTCAGTAATGGCCAGTATTTTCTCTGGACTTTCACCCCTCTCTGCTGGGACCCAAGTGATCACCAACACGCCCCCTCCTGTGCCTCTTTTTATTGGATCTACTACCACATTGGTAACTATTCCTCCTCCACTAGTAGAATCTTCTCCCCTTGAGAGTATGATACCAGCTTCTACAACCGTGGCAACTCCCTCTGATACGCCGCAATGGCTACTCGAGCAAACTCCGAGGAAGAGGAAGGTGATTGTGCCCCTACCAGCCTTTGATTTCAGCTCACTCAAGGCTCCTACTGCTAAATCAGGCAAGAAACCCAAAACAGTTTCAAGGGTTTTGGTGGACGCTTCAGGAGATAAGTTCGCAGAGATAGCCACTCCCGCGACTGACAAAACTAAAGAGGACATAACAGCCTCTGATTATCAGATAACCAGGGTGGCTCTAGGAAGAGTGACAGCAGAAGGGGCGCAACAAGATGCGCGGGATGCCACAAACGTGCTGTGCCAGAAGTTGAAAGAAACAAAAGACAACAGAGATGAGCTTAAAGGAAAAGTGGAGCAGTTGACTGAGGTTTTTCTTAAACTCTCAAAACCCCTTGAATCCATACCATCTTCTTCTGTCCCTGTCGGATTCGATTTCTCATCAGTACCTACAATTGAGAAGATTGCTAAAAAAGGAAGAGTGGTCGATGAATGGATCCAAAGGTTACTCCAACAGGGGAAGGAAGTGATACAAGACGTTGTGAAAGTTCATCAATCTGTGGGGGATATTCAGAAGGATGGAGAGAAGATGGATGATGAGTTTTCTCAAGAAATTGGACATCTTGATTTGACTTATGAAGCTCTCCAAGTATTAAAGCAAATACCAGCACATCTCTTGGTAGAAGAAGGCATTATCCCACATACGGATAAGCATTTTCAGCTGACTAAAGCCATCAGGTTCAGGGTGAAGATTCTCAACGAAGCCTGCGGTAAGTTGAGAGAATCAAGAGATAAATTGATTGATGGAAAAAGTGATTTGGAAGAAGAGTTGCTGAAGATTTGTCCAAAGGTGTCAGTTGGAAACTCAGGTGTCCTATCAGCAGATGATCTTTTCAAACAAGTCCAAGAGTCTGTTCAGCATGAACCAACGCACGGATTTGGTATTGAGATCATTGATCGGTTTGTAAGAATTGAACATTCTTTTGAGGCCTTGAGAAAGCTCAGCAAAAGATTGAAAAAGCTTCCCGGCGGTGCTAGTGATATCCATGAAACCTGCGAAATTTGGAATGATCATTCCACTGCACCTGACGAAAATGAAATGCAAGGCATAATTCGAAAGTTCCAAGAATTTCGGAACAAACAGGTGCAGCTGGAGGAAGAGAAAGATGAAGGAGCAAAGATGATGATTCAGATTAAGTCTTGATGTTTCATGTCATTTCAATCTTGAAATTGACATGTCTTTTTCATTTCTGTTTCGTCATATAGGAAGCAAATTTTGACTTGGTCTCCTGCGTGAGAGTCAAGCAAAATAGAACTCTTTTTAAAGAACACTATTTTCTAGGATTTATCCTATTTTCTCTCGTTCCCTTTTATTATAAATAAGGGATGCTTATGCATTCCAAAGGGTCAAGATTTTTGTAATATTCGGAGCTATTGGAAAGAAGAAAAACTTTGTGTTTTCGTTCAATCATTTCGAAGAATAGGAGTTGATATTATTTTACAAACTTTGTGTTGTGGGATATATCTTTCTTAAGACATTGTTCTTACGTTCATGATCTTAAGCTATTCTTTGCATAGCATCTTAGTGTTTCTAATCATCTCAGACATTATATTTATGATCTAAAGCTCGTATGATTATTTCGTGCTCTGCGTTTACTCGAAAGAAAATACGTTTCTCTCATTTCCTTTCCATTGTGCTTCTTTCATTGTAATAGTTTCTAACCCCGTTCATTTACGAAAGCAATACCTTTGAATCGTGTGAATGCGGATTTCGGGATTCTATCCCAACCCCCAATGGTTAGATTAGTGTGAATACTGTATATATTGTTTTCGCTGTGTTTTAGATTAGTAGCAAGCAGGCAGCCTCACCTGTCTTTGAGGAGGGATTTAATCCCATATACTGTGGTTGAACCTCATATTTTGGGTTGACAAAATATCCAACCAACAGTTTTTGGTGACTCCGCTGGGGAATACGGATTTATAGTATAAAGCTTATCCTCTTGGTGTCTGGCGACTCCGTATTTGCCTTATTTTTAACAAGGTCTCTTTCCCAGTTCAAGCTGGCCAGGAAGATCTTCACTCGGTCCCGCCGAGCCCAAGGTGAAATTGACCCACTCTTTGAGTTGCTACAACAGCACAATTTCAGCCTGTCCCCCAACAGCATTGTTTCTAACCGAACCAGAAGTTCTTCGCCTGTTCGGAGAAACTGGATCCCCATGGAACGGGAAGCATCTGCAACTTGTCGTGCACTACTCTTGTCTGATACTCGGATCCCTATACGCACTCTTTTCAGAAGGATGGCAGTGCAACCTGTGCCTTGGGGTGCAGTTATTGGTCCTCTTTCTTTAACTCCACCATTGCATGAGTTACCACATGGATCACGTAAAAACATTCCCAAATTCAATGGGGATGGGAAGCAGCATCCTGATGAACACGTTGCATCTTTCTTTGTAGCGTGCGGCGTCCTTGGAGTAGCTCACGAAGATGTTTCTGTTCGACTTTTTGTTGAAACGTTGCACGGTGCAGCAGCTGAATGGTTTTATCATCTTCCAAATGCATGCATCACAAACTGGGCTACCATGCGGACCAAGTTCGAAGCACGTTTCAAACCAGCTGAAGATTCTCATGCCTTGTTAGCTCAACTTACTCATATGAAGAAGGAATCTCATGAACCCATGCGGGACTTTGTGGCAAAGTTTAATAAACTGATCCGAAAGATTCCGGAGATAGCTGTTCCAACTCCAGAAAATCAGAAATGCTTCTTCATTAATGCTCAGCCTCCTGATGTGAGATTTTTATTAAGAAGGTCGGTTATTCCAGATTTGGCTGTTGCTCAGTCAACAGCTATTGAAATAGAGGATGATCTCATTTTGGCAGGAAGGATCAAGAAACATACCCAAGGCTAAAAATCAAGGTTCTTCTCAAGGTAATACTGATCCTATGTTTCAAAAAATGGCTAATGATTTGATCGCTTTAAAAAAGAAAATGTCTCAGCAGGTGAACAATGTTCCGTATCGGGATATCCCTAGACGGAATTTCAATAACAACAATGGTGCGCCTGCAAGGGATAGGCCGCGATTAACTCCTGCTCAACCGAGGCTAGCAATTGAAGCTCCTCCTATTAATGCAGCAGTAGAAATAGTTGAAGAAGAGGAAGAACCAGAAGAACAAGATTCTCCCGAGGCTTTTGAAGCTTTAGGATATGCCGATGAGTCTTATGACGTTTCGGCTGGTGACTCCAGCATTGGGTATTTGGAATACGATGAAGATGAATGTGCACCAGATGGTCAGTCATTTGCTGTCTTCACTCGATCCCAATCTCAGAATCCCAAGAAAACCTCTTGAAAACACTAAGGAGAAGAATAAGGAACCTCCCATAGCCATAGTTAAGAGAGGTACTCCTATTTCAGCACAAACTGAAAGAGAAGTCACCAAAAAGGCAACATCTCCTTATTCGCTTTCTCCTAAGATCAGTGCCCCAGCTCAAGCTCATGTGATTAGAACTGAACCTACCATCACCCCTTCTTATACTACGTTTGACATTGTTGATCATGCAAAGAGAACCAAAATCCAAATGTCGGAAGCAGAATACCTTCAGTCAAATCCTGAACAGTTCGAAAAACTTGCCAAATTCATCAGAAGTAAAGCGGCTGTTCCATCACCTTCAAAAGGTCTCCTTCCAAATCCTACTCAACCCCACCTCAGTACAATCTGACCTCTGCTTCTTCTTCGGGAAAGATTGAACCATTTTATTTGTCTTTACTTATAAATGGGTTTAAACTCAGCAATTGCATCATCGACTCAGGGGCCTCCGACAATGTTATGCCCGCAAAAGTAGCCCATGCCCTTGGGCTTACTTTGACTAAGTCATATGGACGGTGTTACTCTATGGAAACCAAACAAGTTCCTTTGATTGGTCAAATCAAATATGCACAGTTCGCATTCGTTGCTTTCCCAGAAAAGAGAGTGAAAATGACCATTCTAGTTGCTAACATCCCTGCAGCTTACGGTATCCTCTTGGGTAGAGGTTTTTGTAAAGATGTCAGAGGAGAGATTAATATGGATTGGACCAAAGCCAAGATCCCAGTCAATGGGGTTCATCAGGTTCTCCATCCTGAACCTCAGGCGAGGTATTTGGTAACTAAATCAGATGATCCTAAAGCTCAAATTCTTTTCGAAGATGCTAGCTTCGGAAATTATTTCATGACTTCAGAGATACCCACTGTAGATGTCAAGGAAGAAGATCCCAATGCTATTTGGACCCTCGAATTCGATGGTAGCTGCTCAACCACCGGATCAAGCGCTGGTGTAGTTCTTATATCTCCTAATTCCGAGATTTTCCCATCAGCTTACAAGTTGCAATTTGATAATACTAATAACACGGCTGAATATGAAGCTCTGTTATTAGGATTAGAAATGGCCAGACAGAAGGGAATTCGAAATCTCAAGGTTCAGGGGGATGCGGAGCTGATTGTCAACCAGGTCAAGGGAATCTATCAGGTAAAAAATGATCGCTTGAGACATTACAGGAACAAAGTTTGGGATAGTATAGAATGCTTTGATGCATTCTCTATTAAGGCAGTTTTGAGAGATTATAATGACAAGGCTGATTCTTTGGCCGTGTCTGCATCCCTCCTTCTTCCTCATCCTCAGTTCAAACAAGATACGTACTCTATCGAGATTGTGTACCGTCCCAGTATCCCAGATAATGTGACTCACTGGCAAGTGTTCAATGATGATCAACAGGTGTTGGCTTTTCTAGAAAAGGCTGACAATTTCAGTGAGTTGTACTTTGAAGGTTCGGAATCAGCTTTCCGTGAAACTATCTCAGATCCATATCAAGAGGTTGATGGTGAGTTTATCCAGCTTAAAGGCAACAAGATACCAAAAGGTTTGGTTTCTCTGGAGGGTTTGTTTGACAAGCATGATCGTTTTATTCAAAACAAAAGGCAAGTTGAAGGAGCTTCTTCCTCGGAAGTAGATCAAATCAATCTAGGTTCGTCTGATCAACCTCGGATGGTGAATATTGGGAAATGTTGTTCCCCTGAAGAGAAAGCAAGATTCACTTCACTTTTGAAGAGATACATGGATGTGTTAGCCTGGTCTTATGCAGATTTAAAATCCTTCAAGCCCAAAGACGTACAACACAGTATCCCTTTGAAGCCTGATGTGAAACCATACAGGCAAAAGCAAAGACATTACAATCCCAAGATCTCAGGGACTATCCTTGCAGAAATTCAGAAGATGTTAGATGCTAGAATTATTTTTCCAATCCATCACTCCACCTGGATTGCTAACATCATTCCTGTCAGGAAGAAGAATGGCGAAATCTGAATTTGTGTTGACTTCCGGAACCTGAATCAGTCTTCGTTGAAGGACAACTATCCCTTGCCTATCATGGATCAGGTATTACAAACTGTTACTGGATCAGAAATGCTATCCATGCTCGATGGATTTTCAGGATATAATCAAGTTGAGGTAACTACGGAGGATCAACACAAGACGGCCTTCACAACCCCATGGGGTACCTTTGCTTACAGGAGGATGCCTTTCGGCTTGATCAATGCCGGAGCCACCTTTCAGAGAGCTATGGACTTGGCATTCAGAGACCTGATGGGCAAGGTCATAGTTGTATATTTAGATGACTTGACCGTTTTCTCTAAAAAACGGAGTGATCACTATGATCATTTAGAGCAAGTACTTTTGAGATGCAGGCGTCACGGGATTTCATTAAATCCCAAGAAGTCCATGTTTGGAGTGACCGAAGGAAAGCTGCTGGGTCATATCGTGACTAAAGAAGGAACCAAAATTGACCCAGAGAGGGTAAAGGCCATTCAAAGCCTTACCCTACCCACAAGTAAAACTGGGGTTCA
This sequence comes from Taxus chinensis, assembly GCA_019776745.2. Classification (NCBI taxonomy): domain Eukaryota; kingdom Viridiplantae; phylum Streptophyta; class Pinopsida; order Cupressales; family Taxaceae; genus Taxus; species Taxus chinensis. Next base: position 190,195 of record JAHRHJ020001566.1, on the reverse strand, counting down.
TTCATTCTTCGGAAAGGTTAATTTCCTAAGAAGGTTCGTACCTGATTTTGCTGATAAAACTAAGGATATCCTTGGGATGATGAAAGGAAAAATTCCATTTCGATGGAATGGAGTACTGAAGGGAAGCTTGCATTCGATGAAATAAAAAGGGCAGTTGCTTGCGCTCCTATCCTAGTATGTCCAGACTTCAAAAAAGATTTCATCATGTACAGCTACGCCTCTGCTCACACAGTGTCAGCCATCCTGATGCAGGAGAACGGGGAGGGCATTGAAGCTCCCATCGCATTTATGAGCTGCCCATTGAAGGAACATGAATTGAAGATGTCACAAATTGAAAAGCATGCTTATGCAGTGGTACGAGCGGTGAAACATTTCAGGTACTATGTGCTGAATTCCCATACCCTCATTCTCGTTCCCGACACTGCCGTTAAATCCATTTTGACTCAACAAGAGCTGGGGAGTCAACGAGGTACCTGGATAGCTAAAGTTCAGGAGTACGACTTGGACATCAGACCTACCAAGTTGGTACGAGGAAGGGGCCTGTGCCAATTGATTGCAGAAAATCATGCTGAAGCAGAATGTGAAAAGACTCAAGATACTTCTTCAGAGCTGCCCATGGTGCTTTTCGTAAGTACAACTGATGAATGGTACACGGATATTGCTTTCTTTCTAACTTATGGTGAATGCCCCCCGCATTTAAGCCAAAAGGAGAAGAGGACAGTCAAGTTGAGATCTGCAAGATACCTCTTGTGGGATAACGGAATATACAAGAAAGGTATTGATGGTGTTTTCCTGCGTTGTGTTGATAAATCACAACAGTTAAAGTTGTTAGAGTCCTTCCATAGCCTAGCATGCGGAGGACATTTTTCATCCTCTGTAACAGCTTATAAGATCCTACGGGCTAGGTACTATTGGCCTACTCTCTTTCGGGATTCAGCAGAGTGGGTGTCCAAGTGTGAAGCTTGTCAACATTTCGTTGGTCGTCCCAAGTTAGCAGCTCTTCCCCTGAAGCCCGTAGTGATCGAAGAACCTTTTCGCCAGTGGGGAATTGACTTCATTGGAACATTGAATCCTGCCTCCAGTGCCGGACATAATTACGTGCTGACTGCTACAGACTATTTTACCAAGTGGGTGGAAGCCACACCAATCAAGCAAGCAACCTCTGAAGCTGTGTGCAAGTTCCTTAAAGAAAATATAATTGTCAGATTCGGTGTGCCTCACAAGATTGTAGCTGATAATGCCTCTAATTTCTCGTGTCACATGAGATGACAGAATTTTGCTATGGATTCGGCATCACTTTGGCTCACTCATCTGATTATTATCCCCAAGGCAATGGGCAAGCTGAGTCCAGCAACAAAAACCTGGTCACTATAATTAGGAAGCTAGTAGATGAAAACCAGAGGACATGGCACAAAGCATTGTATGACGCGTTGTGGGCTGATCGGATTACCCCAAAGCGAGCTATAGGAATGTCTCCTTTCCAAGTGCTGTACGGGATTGATGCTGAGATTCCTATCTCAGTAGAATTGCCAGCCTTACAGTTGGCAAAAGCAGTCGAAGATGTGACTTTTCAAAATTCTATTGAGAAGAGGGTTATGTACCTAGCCAGGCTAGAAGAGGAACGAAGCAAAGTGGTTGATCGCATTGCAGACCATCAGAGAAAAGTAAAGAAATTTTTTGACAAGAAGTCAAGGCAACGTCATTTCCAAATTGGAGACCTGGTGTTGCTTTGGGATAAAAGAAGGGAGCAGAAAGGAATGCACGGAAAGTTTGACTCCTTGTGGAAAGGACCTTTTAAGATTCATCAGCTGAGTGGTGAAAATAGTTTCCATCTATCATACCTTGATGGAGAATTACTCCCTTTGCCTTTCAGCGGTCAACATCTGAAGTTGTTCCATCATTAATGCAAGACGCTCTTTTGCATTGTACATACTTTATTTTATGTCGTGTGTTTACTTTTAGTCTTCTTTCTTTCTTTTTTTTTTTTTTCGGTTTTCTTCTTTTCTGACTCCGTAGCCCAATGGATAAAGCCAGAGATTCTGAGTTCTCTTCCTTTGATATCACAAAGAAAGTCCCCAACTGGAGCCAGCTGTTACCTCAGTTTTGAGTTTACGCCAAAACTATCAGATAACCCTACGAAATTTTTAAGCTGGTTTTGCAAAATTGCCTTTATGAGAGATAATCGGGTTTTCGGGTTTCACAAGCAGGACAACATGTGTTTTGATGTTTCATGTCTTGTGTTCCCCGAAACCCGAAACCCGCTTCAAGTAAGGCGAGTCGGGTTTGCGGACCTTTCGAGCATCGGAACATGCCTTCGTCAAAGCATCATGCTTTATGTCGATTGTTTCCCGCAACCCGAAACCTGAATTGCCTAAGTCCTTCATGTCGGGTTTTCGGAACTTTGAAGCATCTAAGCATCATGCTTCATGTCGATTGTTTCCCGCAACCCGAAACCCGAATTGCTCTAAACACCTTTGTGTCGGGTTTTCGGATCTCCCGAGCATGCTGACATGGCATTAATGCCGAGTTGTCGGGTGGATTGGCACGTGCCAGCTGAAGTGTATTAATTGCAAATTTTCATATATATATCTGGATTTCCACGTCATTTTTACCAGACGTATTTTTACCTCGTGGATTTTCGCGCATGCTTCTTCAACCCCGAAACCCGAAACTCACCTGTGCCCGATTGCATTGCTCGTTTTTGATCTTTCCTTGTCCCTGGTTGAAGGTATTTTTCTCTTCATTCTTTGTTCATGGTTTTTATGGATTAATTATGTATGGAATTCTTCCCATTTCTTACCAGGTTTGTGGGGTTTTTATCTTTTTCCTTTTGGGGTTGTTTTCTAAACCGGGTTTATGTTTTAGGGTTTATCTCTTTGGAATTATCACTTTGTGTTATTTCCCGGAATGTTGTTGTAATTAAAATATGTTTTGGATATAAATGATGAAGAAAGAACTTGCATGTTTTAAAATCAACAAAAACCCTATTCCCTCTTCTCGGGTTTCGCAGGGTGCTGTGCAGTATCAAAAACCCGCAGTATATCAGAAAATTTGACGTGTCGGGCTTTCCAAAATCTCTGACATCTTCAAAGTGCTGGGTTTTCTAAAATCTCCGACATCTTCAAAGTGTCGGGTTTTCTGGGTCGGGTTTTCAAGTCTCTTCTTCAAAGTGTCGGGTTTTCTCAAGTCTCCGACATCATCCTCAGTCTCTGACATCTTCAGTGTGTCGGGTTTTCTGGACTCCCCGACATCCTCCTCAGTGTGTCGGGTTTTTCCACCCTTCCGGCATCTCCAGTAGGTCGGGGTTTTCACAGTGTGCAACATCTCCTGATCTCCGAAACTCTCCTCCTTCGAAATCCCTCATGTCGGACCCTGGTCCATCGCAAGAAAAGACTGAAAAGTCAGGAAGGATGAAATACAAATTCAGAAAGGTGGAGTCTCCATCCTATATCGATTGCAATTATGACATCCGAGATACAGAGCTCGGAAATATAGATATGGAGGATTTCTGGAGTAGGGTAAAGAGCTCTTCCCAAACTCCATGGATGAAATCGATAGTCGATAGTGGTTTACCTCTTGCAGCGGGTTTCCCTATGTCCGCTCAGTGCCCTAAATTCATCTTAGCCCGCGCTTCGAGTTATGACTCTGCTTCTCGTTCTGTGAAAAACAAGGCGGGAGAAGTTGTGATCAAGTTGGACGGACGTTACTTTGATGACCTCCTCAAGCTGCCCAATTTTGAAGAATATGGAGAGTTAGATATCAAGTCAGCTCAGAAAGCTTGGGATAATGATCAGGAAGATTGTATCAAGCACGTAAATAAGAAGTTCCTGATCAAAGCCAAACCGGCTGTTTCCAGATTCCCAAGACTTGTCCCCAGAAGTGATTTCATTCAGGAAATCAATGACATCATCACTCTGTTGAGTCGGGTTTTTGGTTTACCCAAATCAAATGTTTTCCAAGGGTGGATGTATCAGTTCATGATCACCATTAAGAAGAATCAACAAGGAATTGATTGGGGCACTCTCATTAGTAATGAGATAGATTCCCAAATGACAACAGTCTTGTCTACGGGAAAGTTTTATATGTCCTCATATGTCACCTATGCAGCGGCCGGTATGAGGAACTATCCCGGGTTGGATACCAAGGGAAATAGGACGGTGGACCATGTTTATCAGTATTTTCCTCAGCTGACAAGGAAAGGGTCTCAAGATCAATTCAGAAGGGTGAATGACGCCTTCTTTTACGAAAACATCTGCAGGTTAAATCCTGAACTGAGGAAAACAAGAGTATCTGATGAAGCATGGGCTGAGGTTTCAAAGTGGGGTTGTGTCTTCTTGCAATTTAAGAAGTTCACATATCTACGGGTAGTCATGTACCTAGGGGATCCTTTCCGTCTGCCCCGATATCCAGGGGACAAACTGATCTTGATGGAGTTGGTTAGGCAATTGTTGGATTTTCACAAGTTCCAACAAAGTAAACATAAAACCACTGTATCCTTCCCAATTTCTATTGGAAGGTATATTTGTTCAACAATGGTAAAAGCCAAGAATGTTGTCCATGAGCTTCAGGGTAAGTTGAAGAAGCACATGAAGCCCCGAGACGGGTTTGATATTCGAGGAGTCCTCAGGGCGTATGGAACTCTGCACCTGCACAGGCCAAGCATAGAAGACATCTGGATTGATCTATGTGACGAGGTTGCTGTTCGTAGAAAGGATCATAGCAGGTTGACACTTGCTGAGATTCAAACACTTGAGCTCGCTAACTTACCGGAAGGTACTAGTGACAATGAATGAGTTTTAAAGATGATAATTTTTCAAAGTTGGTTAATTTAGAGGCAGGGCCTGTCATCACCAATCCGACACTATGATAATTCTTCACCGGGAACTCCTCGTGCTATGATTATTTACTAATACATAGCCTTTAGTTTGGTGGATGTAATCTGGAAACAAAACAACAACCGAACACAAGAATACCATTGACTATGATAAAGAACAGAATGACGACAAATCTAAAATATCAAAATAAATTATAATATTAACATGAAACTGTTACAATCTCACCCATGAGATACTTCAACAAGACTATGGGAGAAACTTTACAATTACACCTCTTGATGGCTTCCTTTGCAAACTTCCTACAATATTTCTCACTACTTCTTTCTATGCTAAATGAGGGGGGTGGCCTCTCTATTTATAGAACTTCCAAGCTTATCCATCCTATCTCTAAGATAGGATAAGAAATCCACTCTGACAAATCATATTCCATACCTTAACTCTTATCTGTACATGTAAGCTTATCTCTTAAGATAAGATAAACCTTATCATGTTACATGGGTTCCACATTTTTAAACTTTTTACAAATAAAATACACAAAATATTTATGACCTCACTCCTTGTCCTTATTACCAATATAATATTTCTAATTCCTAATCATGTAGACCCTACTTCTCTAATTACCCAAACTTTGACATTTTAACATTATCGGACCACTTACGACAAATATTTACTTTTATAACATTCCTATTGTACTTTGACTGTTACCGTACTCCACATTATTGGCGACACCGTACTGACGATGTCGTTATCTTCTATCAGATGCTACTACTAATTATACTTAACAACATCATATTCCTAATACATACATTAATGAAATAGAAATTATGGAGGAAAATTTTAGTGTCGACATCTTCCCCCTTCCTAGCTTCTACTCCGTCCTCGGAGTAGACTATTCTGGTGATTAGAAAATGTTCAACTTGTCGTGGTTGACCCATTTCGTAATGGGAGTGCCATCCAATTACTCCAGTCGGTACATACCATTTTCATGCACAACTGCTATTTTGTAGGGCCCCATCCATTTTGGAAGAAATTTTCTCTGTCTGTTCTTTTTTTGTATCTGGAATCATATACTATAGGACCCAATGAACATCGGCCAATGGAGTGGCTGAAAGGGGGAAGACCATTGGACCCAAATTCCTCTCTTTTGATTCAATGACTATTGGATCATTATTGAATCAAAGAACCAAGAATTCACTGAAAAATCATGGATCTTTTGATCAAAGTTTCCTTCTGCTTCATTTTCTTCTTATGGCTTGTATCCTTTGCTATTTCCCTCATTTCCTCTAGCAAATGAAGATGTACCAACCTTTCTTTTACTGAATCACTTTCATCCATCCTTTCATTTTTCATAACTCTCACAGTGGGAATATCAAACTCAATAGGAAGAACTGGATCAATTGCCATAGGCCAACTGAAATGGGGAGTATCATGTTGCTGACTTTGATGTTGCCCTATATGCCCATAATCCTACATGAATCTTTTTATCCCACTTATGTACCTGTAAGGCTGTATCATTTGCTAGAATTTGATACAACAAAAAAAAAATTCATTCCACCTGTCCATTTGTGCTTGTCTTGTATGTTGTTGCCTTCCTGTGCTTAATAGAAAACTTGTTAACTAGGGCTTCTACCACCTCATTAAAGAAGTGGCTTCTTTGATCTGTTACAATTTCTAATGGGTAACCAAATCTGGTGACAATGTGTTCATATATGAACCTTGTCACTTCATCCATGGAAGCTATCTTCAATGGCCTATCTTCAATCCACTTGGTTAAATAATCTTTGGCAACTACAATATACTTATTTTGGTGTGGGGTAGTTGGAAGTGGACCTACAATATCTATTCCCCACTTTTTTAAAGGGACCAAGTGGAAGAATATGGCATAATGGAGCTGATGAAGTCTTATGGTTACCATGTGTTTGACAAATATCACATGTCTTAAAATAATTATAATAATCTTCTAAAAAAAGTGGGCTAGTGATAACCTGCATCCAAGACCCTTCTTGTTATAATTTGTCCAGAGAAGTGTCCTCCACATGTACCATTTTGGAATTCTTCTATCAGCTCCTTCCTTTGATCATGTCCAACTGCTCTCTTGTACTATCCATCAGGTCCTATTCGAAATAATACTCGATACATAATAGAATATGCCCAAATGGCTTGAGTAATATTCCTCTTAGTCTTTTCATTAGCACCATCAGGAAACATGAAGTCATTTAGATAATTCTAAATATCTATGTATTCACTAGGGATTGTCTCAAGGGATAACAATGCTACATCTGGGAAATCATCATCATCACAAGATGAACCTAAACTATCATAGGCTCGAGAGAGTGCATCTGCATTGACATGCTTCTTTCCTGGTCTATCTATAATGTCAAATTTAAATTCTTGTAGCAAGAATTATCCATCTTGCTATCCTCCCTGATGGGTTAGGCTTATTTACAATATATTTTAGAGTCTGATGATCTGTTACAACTATAAATTTCTTTTCCCTAGCAAGTTATTTCTAAACTTCTTTACAGTAAAAATGATAGCTAGAGCCTCTTTTTCAGTTACAGTATAATTTATCTCAGCACTGCTCATTTGTCTACTCCCAAAGTAAACTAGATGATTCATTCCCATTTTCATTCTTTTGGCTCAGATTTCTTCCTAGTGCTACATCTGAGGCATCAATATACACAATGAATGGATTTCTCCATTTTGGATTCTTTAAAATAGGTGAAGACACCAAAGCTTCCTTCAGTTGTTCAAAAGCATCATGCACCTTATTTCTTGGTTCATAAGTAACATCCTTCTTCAAGAACTAGGTTAGTGGATATGCAATCTTTGAGAAATTCTTGATGAACCTTCTATAGTAACCCACTTGGCCTAAAAATAATCTCAACTTACTTCTATTCATAGGAAATGGTAACTCTTTGATTTTTGAAACTTTATCAGGATTAGTACCAATACCATCTCTGGATACAACATGCCCTAACAAAATGCCTTTAAAACATCCAAAGACACACTTTGTAGGGTTTAGTGAGGCTTGTGCTTCATCTAACCTTTGAAATGTTGTCTCCATTTGGTGCAGGTGGTCCAACTTGCTCCCATAGATGCAAAAATCATCCAGAAATACTCTGATGAAGGTCCCAATGTAGGGTTCGAACACCCTATTCATCAAACGCTAGAATGTTGCTGGAGCATTACACAACCCAAAAGGCATAACTCTATAAGAAAATGTTCCCCAAGGAGTGGTGAACGTGGTCTTCAAACTGATCTTTCTCTGCTATACGAACTTGGTTGTAGCCGCTATATCCATCAGCAAAACTATAGCACTCCTGGCTAGCTACTTCATCCAAGATCTGATCTGAAAATGGAAGAGGGTAATGATCCTTCTTTGTTGCCTTATTGAGCTTCCTATAATCAACACAAATGCGTAGCTTCCCATTCTTTTTTATTGAGATCACAATGGGAGAAACCCATTCTGAATTCTCCATAGCAAATATGAATCCTGCATCAAGAAACTTATCTATTTCTTCTTTTACAGTCTTGGAAAAATTAGGATTCATTCTATATGGCATTTGCTTTATGGGCTTAGCACCATCTACCAACTCAATACAATGTTCTACCCAACTTACTTGACGGAGTTCCTTGTAATCAAAAGTGAATAGGTGTATGTACCTTTGAAAGAGCTGGAGGTAGGATTCCTTCTCACTCTCCATCACAGCATCACCAATCTTTATTTGTTGGAGATGATCATCAACTTCTTCTTTAGATAATTTTATGGGGTCATGAGTTGGTGTGACTGGAAGGATATCCATGACTGAAACATCAACCTCACTTTCTTCATCTTCAGTGTCCACTTCACTGGTACTAGAGTAATCAGAGGATGTCCAATCATCAGTTTCATCACTTGAATCCACAGGTTCTGCCTTATGATGTCAAGGGATCACATTTATCTTCACCCTCTCTCTACCACATCCAAGTGTCATGAAACCTTCATTCCAGTAGTTTCTTGCATGAACTCTCCTTAGCCATGGTCTTCCCAGCAGCATTGGGTACGCAACAGTACCATTTTTCATCACATGAAAGTCTACCACACATACAACACCCATAACAGATATTGCCACATTTGAAACTACACCTTCTGGTTTAGTTTTTCCCTTATTTAATGACCTTAACATAAGTGTTGAAGGGCGATCAATTTTTAAACCCAACATATTCATTACAGACTCGGTCATTACATTAACTGCAGCACCTCCATCAACTAAGACATCATGAATTGAAATACCATTACATAATACCTCAGCTTGTGGAGCATAGGGATCTGCCTCTGCCTCCAAAACAGGGACCTCAACCTCCTTCCTTCGTCGAGCATTGAGTCCACTTCGCAACTCCCGCCTCTTCTCAGAAGACATAGCCAAGAGTTGACCATATGTAATATTTGCAGGCCTTTTGGACAGATCTTCCAAGATGGAGTATGGTCCTTGCCCCTGTGAAATCAGAAAATCCTGCACACCCAACTTTCTTCTCCTATGTTTCTTACTAGTTTCTCCTTTCATCTTCTTAGGATCATTTCCATCTTGATTATCTTTTTCTTTCTTTCTTTTTGTTATAAAACACATCTACTTCATTATTTATACTCTTATATATTACATCAAAAGAATTCACAGGTGCTTTTCCTTTATCATTATCTCTTGTACCAGATGTAGAAGCTCTATCTGGACAATTATACTTATAATGACCCTTTTTATAACAACCATAACAAACAACTTTAGAAATATTTCTTTTTGGACCTCTATCTCCTCCCTGAGAACTAAATTCCTTTCCTTGAAGAAGATTAATAGTTAACTGGCCCATCTTCCTAAGCAGATCTTCATACTCAGTAGATGTACTAGGAGAAATATTTGTGCTCACCGGGAGTGGTTGTGGATTCTGGACCAAAGGTGCTGGTGTAGGCTCTACTTTAGCAACAATTTCTTTGGGCTCCTCTTCCATGCTTTCTTCTTGCCTTCTTGTAATCTCCTTTGCTTGTTCAATGGTAGCTGGGTGGTCATACTTCACTCGTTGTCTGATCTCTAGCTTCATCCCAAGAATGAAGTGCTTACAGAGGAGATTATCCACGCCATTCATCAACCCATCCGCTAATCCTTCCTTCCGGATCTGGGCATCGAGCTTCCTCCTTAGCTCTAGAACACGAGCATGATAATCCCTTATCTTCTCCTTCTCTCCTTGGGATAGCTTTGTGATATCGATCATGAGATCTGCATATTTCTGTTGTTCACCAAATTCTTCAAGAAAACTTTTAGTTAATAAATCCCATGAATTTTTCACATTATCACCTAGTGTTTCAAACCACCTAAGTGCTGAACCATCCAAAAAGGTAGGAAAAAATTCAGTCCATTGTTCCCTTCTTATGAGGCCATTACAAATACAAGATGTTTAAACTCTTGAATGAAAGAAGAAGCATCTTCATTAGATTGGGCTGAAAAAATAGGAATCTTTCCCATTTTCAAAAGTAACCACCGTGAAATACCAACCCACAAGTACAATCAACAAGACTTATGTGCACAAATAATTGGAATCACTATAATAGAAAGTGACTTTACACCTTTCTATAGTAAAATAGAAATGACCACGGTAAACTATGGTAAAACTTGACTTACTGTGGTAAAAACTGACTTTACTGTGGTAAACACTATTCACAGGTAAAAAGTGAAGTTACTGCGGTAAATACTATTCATGGTAAAAAGTGACTTTACTATGATAACTACTATTCACAGTAAAAATGACTTTACCATGGTAACTACTATTCACAGTAAAAATGACTTTACCATGGTAACTACTATGCACAGTAAAAACAAGGTTACCCTCCAATTGATTTTTGACTAAGTGGGAATATCTCTCCAGAAAATCCACCAACGAGGAATGGTCCCGGCAACGGAACCAAAATGTCATCACCAATCCGGCACTATGATAATTCTTCACCAGGAACTCCTCGTGCTATGATTATTTACTAATGCACAACCTTTAGTTTGGTGGATGTAATCTGGAAACACAACAACAAACATAACACAAGAATACCATAGACTATGATAAGACAGGAATGATGATAAATCTGAAATATCAAAGTAAATTATAATATTAACATGAAATTGTTACAATCTCACCCATGAGGTACTTCAAGTGTTATTGACTTCACTTGCATTCCACCAATACTATGGGAGAAACTTTACAATTACACCTCTTAATGGCTTCTTCAACACACCTTTAAACTGATGGCTTCCTTTACACACTTCCTACAATATTTCTCACTACTTCCTTCTATGCTAAATGAGGGGGGTGGCCTCTTTATTTATAGAACTTCCAGGCTTATCCATCTTATCTCTAAGATAGGATAAGAAATCCACTCTGACGAATCATATTCCATACCTTAACCCTTATATGTACATGTAAGCTTATCTTTTAAGATAAACCTTATCATTTCACATGGGTTCCACATTTTTAGACTTTTTACAAATAAAATACACAAAATATTTATGACCTCACTCCTTGTCCTTATTACCAATATAATATTTCTAATTCCTAATCATGTAGACCCTACTTCTCTACTTACCCAAACTTTGACATTTTAACATTACCGGACCACTTACGACAAATATTTACTTTTTACAACATTCCTATTGTACTTTGACTGTTACCGTACTCCACATTATTGGCGGCACCGTACTGACAACGCCGTTATCTTCTATCAGACACTACTACTAATTATACTTAACAACATCCTATTCCTAATACATACATTAATGAAATAGAAATTATGGAGGAAAATTTTAGTGTCGACAGGAAAAAGCCCTTAGATGATCATTCTTGCACGCACCAAAGCATAAGTTGTAAAATTGGAAATTGCTCTAATTTAAGGTCAAGTTGTCAGAAATGAGAAAAGAAATTTCTGTTCCCATATCTTCTAATTATAGACCTACAAGAAGAGCATGTTCTAGAATTTTCCAACAAGCTAGAAATAGGAGATATTTCCACCGGTGAAGGAAGCTAGAGTAGATTTCAGTCATAAGTTAGATTTTCCAACTGGAAACCTTGATTTTCCCAGGATTTGGAGTCTGAATTTGTGCATCTTTAGCTCCTAAACTCCTACCTCCTCATTCTCCATCAACTCAATAAATGGCCATATTTTCTCTGGAGATTTATGCCTCTCTATCTTGGGAGTTCAAATCACCATTTGCCCCCTATTGAGTGCCTGTTCAAAATTGGTTCTATTACTAAAAATATTGTTGAGAACAGAGGCCCCTAATTCACTAGTACAAATTCATTCACTAACAATGAGAGTATGAACTACCATACTTCTATAACAGTTTGGGTTAGTTGGTCCTCTGACATATATATAAAAGTGTAAATTTAGAGAAATTTTCCTTTCACTCAGTATGTCCATCCACTGAAGGAAGACTGAAGTTCATTGGTTTTCCATACATCACATTTTTTTATAATTACTCAAGGCTCCTACTACTAAATCCTCCAAGATACCATACCTCAATAACAGTTCCAATTATGGTGAGATGCTTCAGGGCATTAGTTCGCAGAGATTAAACTCCCGCTACTAATCAAAACTAAAGAGGACTATAATAGCCTCAAAATTATCAGATAACCAAATTATATTATTTGGATTTGAAGCAGAAGATTTGGCATAACTAGATGTTCTAACTTAGTTGGTCATGTGACGTACCAGAAAATTGAAATGTTCGATAAAGACAAGCCATTCACTCATATGATGATTAATTGAAAAGTGGAGACCGAGTTGACTAGGTTTTCCCTAAGATCTCACAACCCCTCTATTCCAATACTCGATCTTCAATCAATCCCTGTCGGATTCAATTGAACCATGCAGTTCAATACGATTGGTCTTAAGAATTAATGAGAAATTGAAGGGTATCGATGAATTATAATCTTCCAATTAGGGGATTGGAATGATTCAATCTCATGGAAATCTTCAAAATTTGGGGAACCCTTCAATTATATTTCAGAAGATGGAAATGATTTTATACTCAAACTAAATTGAGACATCTTTATTTGAATGTTGAAGCTGCTGTAGGCATAATAAAGCAAATGCCATCACAAACTTTTTTTTGGTAGAAGATTAGGCTTCTATCCATTTTTGGATGTGCGGATAAGCATTTCCAGTTGAGTTTCAAAATCCCTATCAGGTTCAGAGTAATTAGATCCAATCAAACGAAGCATTAAAAGAGTCCATATCTGATGGGAATCTTGGGATTTACAAAAACTTATGGCTTCAAAATGCAACCATTTACACCGGAAGAAATGTTGGAGAAATCTATGTGAAAGTGTCAGTACCATCAATTTAGGCATCCTATCATAACGATGATTCTTCCCTTTTAAACAAGTCCAAGATCTGTCACATGAACCAACGGTAGGATTTGGTATTGATCCATCATCGACTTTCCTTTGTAAGAATTGAACATTCTTTGGAGGCCTTCAGAAATTAGCAAAAGATTGAAAAATTGCTTCTCGGCAGTGCAATAGTGATACTTCATGAAACCCATGTGAAGTTTTGAATTTCGCATTCCACTGCTACCTTTAGAAAATGAAATTCAAGGCATTTCGAAAGTTCCAAGAATTTCAGAAACAAACAGGCTCACCTGGAAGAAGAGAAAAATGAAGGAGTGAAAGATGAATTTAGATTAAGTCCCGATGTTTCATGTCATTTCAATCTTGAAATTGACATGTCTTTTTCATTTCTGTTTCAATCACATAGGAAGCATATTTTACTTGGTCTCCTGTGTGAGAATATCAAGCAAAATTGGACTGTATCATTTTAAAAGACTATTTTCTAGGAAGTTTATCCTGTTTTCTCTACTACTCCATTTTATTATAATTTTATGGGCTCAAGGGATGCTTATGAATTCCAAAGGGGTCGATTTTTTTCAATGAATATTCACGAGCTATTGGAAAGAAGAAAAACTTTGTGATTTTTAATCTTTTAAATCATTTTGAAGAATAGGAGTTAGATATTATTTCGCAAACTTTGTGTTGTGGGATATATATAAATTGTTAAGATAATGTTCTTACGTTCATGATCTTAAGCTATTATTTGTGTAGCAAAGTCTTAGTGTATATCTAATCATTTCAGACATTATAGAGTTTATGAATTAATAGCTCAAATGATTATTTAACTGCTCTTATGTTGCATACTGAGAAAGAAAATTAATAACGTTTCTCTCATTTCCTTAAGAGATTGTGTTTCTAATCTCATTGTAATAATTTCCTTCTGAATCTTAGTCCACTTATGCAAGTAATAACATCTTTTGCATTGTGTGGATGTGGATTTCAGGATTCTATCCCAACCCCAATGGTTAGATTAGTGTGAATACTGTATATATTGTTTTTATCACAACTGTTCATTTAGATGAGTATCTAAACTCATTGGAAGCCTATTATGGAAGGTAGACTTGACATTTAGGGATTTATCTAGAGTTATTGTGGTTAAGAACCTCATATTTTGGATTGAAAAAATATCCATGTATAAAATTTGTTTTTGAAACTTTAAATTTTTAAACTCTCACTGTTATGCTTATCACAAGCTAATTTCAACACCATTTAATTGTATGACTGATAATTTCTATGCAAAATTTGAATGCACATCCCAATAGTTCATATTTGAAATCGGGATAACTCTTCTTATAGTGAGAAGTTTGGCTTCTTTTCAATATACCTTAATAAACTGTTTCCATTGTACCCATATCTAATCCTAATATAATTTTCCATGTAGAAATTGCATATTGGATAAAATGCATGGAAATACTTATGTACTGATAAGGGAAGGTGATTGCACCAAAGTGGAGTGTTAGACAACCTGCAAATAAACAATCTAACTATAAAGGTCTTGTAGATGAAAACAAATATTTTTTATAATTTTCACTTAGACAATGAAATATTTTCAGATGGAGTTGCAAAAACATCTTAAAAGTACAAAAAGGTGTTTTTGAACATCAATGAATCTATTTATATTTCTCCCAAAATTGATACAATACACCACACTCAAGCTCAAAGGCACATATTTTGCATTACAATGTCTAGTATGGAGGTTTAGAATTGCCACAAAATATCTTAAAGACAAGAAGAAGAAAGGAGGGGCATATACAAGGTGTCCAACCTTTTGAAATGAGCCCCTCCTTACAATATATAGGAATAATGAGAGAAAGAGAGAAATAAGGAATTTGAAACCCTGATTCAACCACCCAAAAATGCATTAAAATCACCTGAAACAATGATGGGTACCACTACAAAACTCATACCTCCATGTATTTTTTCTTGTTGGGGAAGAAAGGAAGCCCATAACTTCATCCTTTGGGTAGGTGAGAAACCTGGAAATATTCTTTCTTTTTTCTTGGAGAACTTTGTTTTTTGTTTTTCCCCTTTTGGAAAACTAAGTCTCAGTAAATTAGCTTTTAAAAAGATCCTATTTTGTGAAAATATGATCTCCCAGTCAAAATTTATGGCCATCTGAAGATGAAAAAAATTTAGTTATGATCGGATAAATGATATGGGTTGGTCGTTTCTTTTTGAGAACTCAACCAAATCGCACCCTCCAAATTCCAAAGACTTGAAGACTTTCAGGATTTAGAGACTTTAGGCATTTCCACTTTAGAGGTCTTTATACTAATTAATACTTTTTGAGTTCGTGAAAAAGAGAAGAGAAATGATAGATTGTTATCTTTGAAGTCTGAAATTATTAAAGTGACTTCAGTTTTTAAAATTCAAGTCGTGATTTGCGTGCATTGGGGCTTCAATGTTCTAAGAATTCTAAAACTTGAGGGTCAAAAAATTCATGACTTTGGGTTTCAGACCTTTGTGTTTTTAGGGGTTAAGGTTTCGAGATTTCGGATGGTTCAAGTTTTGGGATTTCAGGTTTTCATGGGTTCATGGGTTTCCCTTTTGCGATGGAATCAGGTATTATTTGTCCGCTTGACACACTGAAACCTCTAAAATCCCAAAAGTTTGGAGCCCGAATTTCAGATTTCTTTTTTCTCCCCATATGGCACTATTTATCACTCAAGACAAAATGTTCTTAAATTATGAAACCCCAAAGTATAAATTTCAAAATTTGGGTTTCCTTGACCTTTTTGTTTCCCTTGGGTTCAGCATTTTGGAGTTTCAATCTATTATTCATCCACCTGGCACATAAAACCTTTGAAATCCATAAAGCCTGAAGTTTGAATTTCAAACTTGGGGTCATTTAGAATTCTTTTTCTCCCCGCAGGGCACTATTCACCGGTCGACCCTATTGCCAACTCCTAACTCCGAAATGTCCAAAGTCTAAATCGCTTCCAGACTTCAGTGATTTGATTTCCTTCTAACCTTTTGAGCCCACCTATTCAGAATTTTTTTCCACTTGATATCTGAATGGATTCCACGTCACTTCAAAGGCTCACTCGGCTTGAGCCCGGATTATTTGAGCTCTGATGAGGTTAATCGATCCTTCAATTTTCATCTATGGTGAGTCAAATTTTTCCTAAGGGGAAAAATTTAGATAACACTATTGTGTTGGATCCTATATTTGGAAAATGATTGAAACTTATTTTATAGGATTTTCCAGGCCAAAGATCTCATGGGATTGCATGGTTCTTCAAATTACCACAGTAAGCCTAGATATAAATTTAAATGCATAACGTTAAATACTATCATAAATTCAAAGCCATAAAATGTCAGATTTGTCATGTCAATATTTTGGTAAACCATAAAACCAATCAGTAAAATTAAAATCAGCCACTTATTTCCTTACTTTTTTGTTAATTTTGAAAATGCATTACGTCTTCATCATATTAATGGGTAAGTGAATGGGAGCACCATTTCCAACTGTCTTGGCATATCGACCATTTTTCAAAACATAATGACCTTGTCTATTACTATGGTTATACTTGGCAGCATTGCTACTTTTTCTTAAACAGAAATCAATCCAACACTATTCTGACACAAAATATGTGTTTGAACATATGTTACTATAATTCTCACTATTTATAATTAATTCTACACCACCTATTAAGATCCTCCATGATTTTCTTCATAATTCCTCCCCCATGTCATATATAGAGAGGGGGCCACTGTGCCCATCTATATATGAGGCTAATTGAAAGGTTACTATCTTAAGGTTAAGTCTAGAGAGTATAGATATATGGCCGCTTCTTCCTATAGGTTTAGCCACTTATTTTTTATTCTTTTAAAGTGTACATGATGCCTTTTCTGGTCAGATGTTTTCTTTTCTATAACCATTACTTTCCATGGTGGCTACGAAATAGTGACGACACCAATACCAGTAGGATCCAAATTATATGCAACATCTTTGTGGCTTAAAGAGGGCCTTACATTCCCAATTAGTGGCCATCAATTTCATGAAGGCTGAAGGCATCAAAGTTGGGAATAATATTGGCCCTTATTCTCTTAAAAAGAATGAAATAAATATCTACCAGGTTGTATGATAACAACAATAAATTTAATGTGTCCTCCTTAATAGAGGAAATGGACATGATTTTTACACATGTAGACACATTTCTAGAGAAGGGCTTTAATTTAAAGATGTTTGTGTTATCCAATTTTTCCCCCAAGTAAAATTGATCAAACCCGACCCTGTACAGGATATAATCGAAGGGGTGGTTCAGTCATGTGATCCCACATTTAAAAGCCAACACAGAAGGGGTAGGGTCAGTGATAAGGCCAAACTATACAAAGGAAACAAGAGGCTCGACAAGAAAAATCAAAGGAAAGGATCAAATTTTTTGGACTTCACATATGAGTTAACTCGGAGTCGCACAACAGACTCACGTGAGGTGCCACGTGTCAGCTCAGCATAGTTCTAAAATATGTAAGAGGAGTAGGTCCCCAAATGAGCATGGGTACCCCACATGGATCTCTTCAAAAAATAGGCTGCAAATAATGCCAAGTTTACAACCATCAACGAAGGCCCCGTGTGTTTCATCAGCGCATCTTCAAAAGCAAAATCTGGAGGTAGTCTCCAAACGTGCGTCAGCCTACCATGTGTCTAGGGTCTTGAAGGGATCTCATCAGCTGTTGAAAAGTCACAAACCCACGGAGGGTACCACATGCCTCATTGGCGTAACTACAAAGGCATGGCCCAAAGAGAGACCTTGAACTAGTGCCACCTCTCCATGTGTCCTAGGTCTGAAAAGGGGACATTGGCTGTTGAAAAATTCCAAGCTTAGGACAGGCTGAAGGAAGGATCCACATGTCCAGCTTGGTGCAACTTCAAAGGTTAAAATCCAAAGGTGGTCCCTAAACAAGTGTAGGCTCGCCACTTGGCCAAAGTCAAAAAGGGGGGCAGAATCAGCCTTTGAATAGGCTAAGTATAAGGAGAACCAATAGAAGTCCCCATGTGTCCCTTTGGTGCTCCCTTAAAATAAAAATCCAAAAGGTTCCCAAACGAGCGCTAGTCCGCTACGCGGTCAGAGTAAAAAAGAGAGAGATTAGCCATTGAAAATTCAAAGAAACATAGGGTAAGAGGAGCCACGTGTTAGCTCAACGCTCCTTCAAGAGGAAAATTCCAAGGGAGTCTCCAAATGAGTACTAGCCCTCCACGTGTCTCGGTTCAGGCAGAACATCTCCACAAATGGGAGGGACTCAGGAAGAACACAAAGGAACCCGAGGAGGTCCACAAAATCTGTCATGTGTCAGCTTGGCGTAACAATTCAAGAATAAAAGGAGGGGCTGAATCTTCAAGATGCATAGGGCTGCCATGTGGACCCTATATAGACAGACCGTTTCACATATCGTGATCTCGTGTTAAGCACCCAACCCTTGACCTTCAGACTACCATATCTTTTGACTAGGAGCTCAAATTGAGCGGGAAAGGACTTTTCAGAAAGCTCCCAGTGCCTGCTACTCACCTGTCCACCATTAATGATCTGGTTTGCCATTTTTGAGGCTATCAAGTTTCTCACCTATCGCCATGATGAAGAATGGACTCCTTTCTTCCTAGAAAGGAACGACACATGGAGGCATGGGTCTTGCAAAGTCCCATCATTGTTGTAGGCCATTTCAATGCTTTCTAGGTGGTTGGGGTTGGATTCAATGCATTACAGGGGTGGTTGAAGCAGGATTTGAATTCTTCCCTCTCTCCTTCTCTCATTCTTCTATATATTGTAAAGGAGGGGCATATTTCAAAAGGTTGGTCATCTTTTCTCTCCTACCCCCTCTCTCTTTCTTCCTTAGGGTAGAATGTGGAGTCTAAGCCTCCTCTCTTGGCTCTGTAATGGCATTTTCTTGCCCCTTTCCCACTGATGATGTACCGTGTGAACTCTTGGAGCAATAAAATATGTTTCATGATGCATTTGTCCATCCTTGCTTATTTTATTGTCTCTTCTCACCTCTCATCATTGCAGGGTATATTGTGCATACTTCTGATGTCTATTGTAGGTTTTGGGAGCTGTGTTTAATGGGTTTGAAGTGGTGTTCCATGTGAAATGTATCTTTGGTCTGTGATGCATCTGTCCATCCTCTCCATTTCTCACCTCTCTCCACTTTCAGGAGGTTGAGATTGTGACCAGCAACCTCCTTCTCTGGTGTATCACCATTTTAGTGTAGGCTTTGTTTTCATGCACTCTCTCTCCCTAGTCCCTTGGAAGGTTAGATTAGGATTAGATAGTTTTCCTACATTAGAATAGCTTGTGGCAGGTAGTTTAGGAGTAAGAACCAGCCTTCTCTGGAGGTCCATCTCAAGTTCGCAAGTCCCATAGCTTGAGAGATGGTCCAATGTTATGCAGATCACACCAGAATGCCCCACTCAAATCTGAGGCCATTCAGGGGGTGCTGTGATTTTGCATCAATAGTTTTGGCATGCCCAGTGGGACAGGTTTGAAGCACCTTACCACTTCACTTCATCAGGTTTGATGTGCTCTTGGTGAAGATTTCAGCCTTTGGAGGCACTTTCAAGCACATCTGGTGACTCCATCTGGTCAACAACCCATTCTCTGAGTTGCAGACTTTTCCATCCATTTTTCCATTCCCATATCTTTCAGTTTCTCCAATTCCATGAAGTTGTGCAATCATGACTTCATTTCCCTCTTGGAACTCACACTTACAAACAACAGTGCAGTCTACCTCCAATGTATTTCCCAACTCCTCCAGATCAACATTATGATCAGATCCAGAACCATTATGCTTACCCATATGAGAAGTGTCAAAACCATTTTGGCCATGGAGCTTATCAAGAACAAGGGTATGCATATGATGGTGATAGTTATGTGGAGAATACTGATTTGCTAGAGAAGATCCAAAGAATGGAGGCTAACATGGTGTAGTCCAGGGATACAACACAAATGAAGGCATTCAAGATTGGTTGCAAGACACCTTGTCCATGGGTCAGGCCCTTTTCCAAGACACTATAGCCCACAGGAGAAGCTCGACTTCATGGTCGAGATGTTGCCCCAACTTGTGCAATGGACTAAGGAGATTGAGGCTTATGAGTTGGACACAAGAAAACCTTGTCAATGGGTAAGTCCACCACCTCATAGCTTTTCTTTTCCTCTTCCTCAATTAGTATCATCTCAATAGAGCTTCATGAGTCTCCAAGCTTCCCATCTATTACCCCAAGTGTTGATTTCCCTTCTCCATCCCCTAGTCTCCCATCTCATCTCATTTCCTTTTCCTTTTCCCTTCCAAATCTAAGTCCCCTCCACAAGAGCCAAAATCAATGCCTTCCCCTCCACCACAAATAAAGCAACAACTAGTGGAGACCCCACCCACCACTCCTCCTATTTTCCCGAGTCAATGTCAGGAAGAGACTCAAGAACCAATCAAGGGAGAATAAAAGAAGAGAGCCAAGAAGAGAAGAAATGATCAAAATCTTAGTAAGATTGGCTCTCAGATTTGGATTACAAAAATCCCCTTGATGGTTAAACCTTCAGAGGAGGCTGGGGTCAGACCACAAGTGGTGGAAGCTGAGTTTGCAGCAGAAGAAGAACAAGAACAAGAGGAAGAAGATCAGCAGTCTGTATGCTCTGAATGTAGTGTCCATAATGGCACTTTGTCTGAAGAGGATGCTGATCTAATCCAAGATGCACAACCAGTCAAGAGAGAGGAAGAACAACCAGCTCCAAGTCCCATTGAAGAGGAGCAGCTGGAGGAGATCAAATCAGAGTTGAGGCCACTTAATGAAGAAAGCATTATTGAATATTTTTTTCTTTCATTTGAAGGGCCTGATTTGATTAATGAACCCATCATGGAGGAGGACCATATGGTTCCAGAGGCTTCAAGTGTAGAGTAGGCCATAGAAGAACCTTCAGTTCTTCCTCCCACTTCATCCCCTTCAAGATCTAATGTCGAAGAAGAGTTTGAGCTTTCAAACTTCATGTTTGAGGGTGAGGGGAACCATGGTGAGAAAATGACGGATCTAAATGACACCATGAATGACGTCAAGCACACACAGTAGGACAACAAGGAAGCATATTATCTTTCAAACTTGGAGGATTGTCTTGATGGAGAGGAGCCCAGGAGATCACATCATTTTCTCCTCCATCATCTGCCTTCCAAGCACATGAGTCCACTTCCATGGAGGAGAGCATTCAAGGACAGTAGCCTACATCTCACAACAGCCCTCTAGAACCAAGGTTGGAGGATCATAATCTTCCATGTTCTTCTCAGGAGGAGGAAGGAAAAGGGCACGAGGATCCCATCTCTCCCACACCATCCACCCAAGAAGGTCCGCAAGAAGACTCCATTCTTGGAGTTGAAATTCAGAACCATGGGCACATCCATCGGATCAGACTGTGCCCAATCAGGTACTTGGCTTCATTGGAGCCAAGGGAGAATCCAAAACCAGTCATGCCCACTTCAGGGCATGAGGATGAGTATCAAAGCACCAAGGGTCACCATCAACACCTCTAGGAGTCCAATGTCAATCAACTTGAGGAGGTATTTTTGATTGATGTTGATACCTTGATGATTTGGGTGGAAGATCGGCCTCTTGTCAGTTTCTCACTCATTATAACAGCCATGTTTAGTGCCAAATCATATACATGGCCACATTTTTTGAGAAAGGGAAGCTATTTCTCCCTTCCTGTAGTAGGATTTGTTTAGCTTTTCTTTGTTAGGGTTAGTGTAGGAGTAGGAAGTAGATTTTCTTTTCAGCAGAACAAGTGCTTTTGCACACTCTACATGTCTTATTTGAGGCATGTATGATTTTCATCTTTGTATATAGGATTTGTTTGTATTTTTCGGAGGCACAATGTGCCAGGCCCTTCAGTATTCATGGTGGGGAGACCCATAGTTACCTGTAACAGTTGTTGATTTCAAAATGAATAAAATACAGAGCAACTAAAATCAGGTTTCGAAGGAGTCCATTTCCGGAGTAGGTGAAAGCCCCAGGTCAATACAATTTTCTACTCTCAGAAACCTCATCTTCAAGATTTTCTTATGAAAATTGAGAGTGCGGATAGTGGGGCAAGTTCATGGTCACGAAGTGCAAGCAGTCAGGGAGTTTCAAGGAAAAGATCAGTACCAGGATCTCATTCATGACTCCATGCCCAATGGATACTTCAACAAGGCTACTGGTCTCTTCATCTAGATAGGCAGATGTCCCTGTGAGTCACCAAAACTGTTATCCCAATTTTTTCCCCCCATGAAAAATTGATCAAACATGACCCTGCACAGGAGATAAAATCGAAGGGGTCAGGTTCAGTCATGCGAGCCCACATTTATCCCAAATCCTTGAACAATGAAGGGGCAGGGTCAAATGATGAGGCCAAATGACATCAAAGGAGATCAGAGGCTCAACAGAAAAATCATAGAAAGGCTTGAAGTTTTAGACTTCACATATGAGTCAACTCGGGCAAAACAAGTAGACATCGTCAGAGGAAGCCATGTGTCAGCTTGGCAGCAATTCCAAAAGATGCAAGAGGAGCGTGGTTTCAGGTCCCCAAACAAGATTAGGTCCCTCACGTGGATCTTGGCACAGAACAGGATGCAGATGGATGCCAAGTGTCTAACTATCTATAATGAGGCCCCACGTGTCTCCAAGGAAAAAGAAAAGATCCAGAGGTAGTCTCAAAACGTGCGCCAGCTCCATGTGTCTAGGGTCTAGAAGGGGTATCATCGGCCATTGAATCGGTCTAAGTATAGACCCATCAGAGGGTGCCAGCCTCCACATGCCTCATCGAAAGGTGCAACTTCAAATGTGTGGCCCAAAGAGAGACCCTAAAAGAGTACCAACCCTCCATGTGTCCCAGGTCTGAAAAGGGGACATCGGCTATTGAAAAAGCGTCATTCCAAGCTCAGGAAAGTAGAAGGAAGCCCATGCGTCAACTCAGTGCATCTTCAAGGTTAGTGAAATCTTCAAAGGAGGTAGACCCTCAACTAAGTGCCAGCTTCAACATGGCCAGGTCAAAAAGGGACTAGCAGAACCAACTGTTGAAAGATAAGGAAAGAGAGAACCATCATAAGCCTCCACGTGTCATCTTTGGCACTCTTCAAGGGGTGAATCCAAAGTAGTTCCCAAACGAGAGCATCAGGCTCACCACGTGGTCAGAGTCAAAAAGGGGACAAAGCCAGCTAAGAAAAGTCTAAGGCCGGCAAGAGGCCTCCACATGCATCAGCTCAACACCTTCAAAGGTAAAATCCAGGGGAAGTTCCCAAACATGAGCGTTGCCCTCCACATGTCTCGGGTTAGGTAATAATGTCTCCACCAATAGGAGGGACTCAGGAAGAACAAAAAGGAAACGAGAAGGCCCATGGAAGACTGCCACATGTTACTTGAACGCAACTAATCAAGAGTGAAAGGAGGGGGCTGAAAATCTTCAAAATGCGGGGCTGCCATGTGGACCCTGTATGGATAGACCTTTTCACATATTGTGAGCCCGCGTTAAACCCAACCCTCGACCTTTAGATGGCCATATCTTTCAACCATGAGCTCATAATTGAGCGGGAAAGGAATTTTCGGAGAGCTCCAGTGTCTGCTACTCACCTACCACCATTAATGATCTAGTCCACCATTTTTAGGCTGTCAAGTCTCTCACCTATCACCATGATGAAGAATGGACTCCTTTCTTTCCCAGCAAAGGAACACATGGAGGCATGGGTCTTGTAGTGAAGCCCATCATTGTTATAGGTAGTTTTCAATGCTTTCTAGGGTGGTTGGAGTAGGTGGATTCAATGCATTATAGGGGTGGTTGAAGAAGGATTCAAATTTTCCCTCTCTCCTTCTCTTATTCTTCTATATATTGTAAAGGAGGGGCATATTTCAAAGGTTGGTCATCTTTTCTCTCCTGCCCCCCTCTCTCTTTCTTCCTTAGGGTGGAATATGGAGTTTAAGCCTCCTCTCTTGGCTCTGTAATGGAATTTTCTTTCCCCTTGCCCACTGATGATGTACCATGTGAACTCTTGGAGCAATAAAATTTGTTTCATGATGCATTTTGTCCATCCTTGCTTATTTTATTGTCTCTTCTCACCTCTCATCATTTGCAGGGTATATTGTGCATACTTCTGATGTCTATTGCAGGTTTTGGGAGTTGTGTTTAATGGGTTTAAAGTGGTGTTCTTTGTGAACTCTATCTTTGGTCTGTGATGCATCTGTCCATCCTCTCCATTGCTCACCTCTCTCCACTTCAGGAAGTTGAGATTGTGACCAAAACCTCCTTCTCTGGTGTATCACCATTTTAGTGTAGGATTTGTTTTCACGCACTCTCTCTCCCTAGTCCCTTGGAAGGTTAGATTAGGATTAGATAGTTTTGCCTGCATTAGAATAGCTTGTGGCAGGTAGTTTAGGAGTAGGAACCAACCTTCTCTGGAGGTCCATATCAAGTTTTGTAAGTCCCACATCTTGAGAGATGGTCCAATGTAGTGCAATCACACTAGATACCCCACTCAAATCCGAGGCTATTCGGGGGTGTTGTGATTTTTATAGATTATCAGACAACAAAGAAGAAATCAATATCTTATTAAAAATCTAGTGAGTAGTTCAAACCAAGATAAACTTAATTGTAGATATAATTATAGATAAAGGACAAGAATAATATGCTTTTTGGGTTTTTAGTTCTCTTTAAATTATTTTCTTGCATCATAAATGTGGGACTAGTACTAATCTTGTGATGAACTTCCACCTCACTGGAGGATTGAATTGATATAACAAAAAAATGTATAATAGTTTATTATTATATTAATTTTGTGAAGTCAAAGATGACAGTAGTTGGGGATTGAAGTGAAATTTGTAACCAGTTTTTTAAATTTCTTAATACTCAAACAAAATTACAACAAGCCTTGTGGATGCTAAAATCTATTCTTGGTTATAGGAGTGACTTCAAACTAGTGTGGGTATATATATGAACTTGAATCAAGATTTTTGTATTCTAGGTAACAGTAAGAAGTTGGTTGCTTAATTGCATTTCTTTTAATGGAAAATGAACACTAGTCTATTCAACTATAATAGGTAGGATTTCTATTCTAGGTTCCTAAAAATAGTAATTACCATCTTAAAAAGTGGAAATTTCTCAATATCTTTTCCATTTCAAAAGAATAACATAAATCAACTCCTTACCTACCAAATCTAATGTTGACCTCCTTGTAATTGCACTATCGAAAACTACCCCGTCCACTATCAAGAAAATCAATAGTAATTACAACCAAAAACACACAATTCTACTTAGTGATAACTCCACATTCTGTATTGAGGGAAGCCTACGGGGGTGCTTTCTATGACAATAAGGGAAAACTTGAAAGTGAACCGTGCACATTACAGACACCACTAAGACCAGTTATCATAGTAAAGAGAGAAAAAATAACAACTTTCAAAGGAACAACATTAGGCACATGACCTAATACATAAATCTTCATTGATCCTTATATAGGTGAGGATCACGTAATTGCGTGCATGGTTTACTTATATTTCAAGCATAAAAATACTCCTTCCAATCAAGTAAAGAAATCATTTTCTCCACTATGGTGACAATCATCCACCTAAGTATGTCCTCATTTTGTTGTCCAGCTTGCACATCAATTCTTTACAATAATCAGTGTAAGAAAAATCTTGAACTTAGTGTAGACTCCTCTTGGTATTTCCAATAATACAACCATGGTGTCCCCAGTTGCAAATAAAAATATGCATTACACCTCATAGTTTAGAATGCCAAAACAACAACATGGGTAACTTTTTTTGATGAATTTGTTACATCAATAATGGGCATACCATCATAGGATCTACAAATTCTTGGATCAACACCCAACATGTTTTTTCCCATTGTTAGGCCAATTATCTTCAACCGCTACATGTTCAAAATATCCACAAAGCTAGAGGTCTACAAATAAAAATAGAAAACCCAATACATTATTTTTTCACTCCTTACATTAACATATATATCTATAAATTGTTTCTATAATGTATTGAACAACCACCCTCGTCTCAATCGAATAATTTCCTTATACAACGTCATATTGTTCTATGTTTGAGTTTCACATTGTCTCTACTATATATTTTCATTTCCCCCACACTTTTCCATCCTCTAACCCCTTAATTTTAGGCCATATTCCTCTCCCAATATTTCTCTCCTTCTAATATGAATCCTTCAAAAGATCCCCTCTAGCGTTTCTATCGTATATTTCATGTACGATTGCTAGTTTTTATTCTTTTCAAATGTACATGATGAAACCTTAATACATGAGGTCTAAAATTCCAGCTTTATATCACATTCATTCTCTTTTAAAAAAATTATCTACCTCCATTCTCTATCCTCTCTCCACTTTTTTGTAGATAATTAATAGTTGACATTGTATAGTTGAATTATAATTCAATTCTAGTGCATGTCCATGGTCAATGGTCTTGATAAAGAGACGTAATGAAATCATGTATGTTCATTTATAAATAGGATTCATTATAGTCATTTATATAATATTATCATCATGTTTATGTCTTCTAGGATTTTTGTCAAAAAATTTCCCTTAAGGGTTTACTATATTTATGTTTGAGGGGGCTTGTCATTGGAGATCTTCTCTAAAGCATTAGGCTATTAGAAGAAATTAGATTCTAGTTGTATTAGAAAATTTTATAAAGTGTCTACAATTCCCAATACTTATGTCTTCTACTAAACCTTATTTTATATCCATTCACAATAACTCTTTCATAAGGTGAAACTAATCCTAGATTCCATCTTAATAGGAAATAGTTTTTCTAAAATATAAGTATGAATCTAATTGTTCTCTTCTCTTTATTTTGGTATTTGATAAGTAAACAAATTATTATCTAGAACAATATAGATTCATTCAACAAAAAATATACATGATAGAAGAGAATAAGGAACTAATATCCAACCACGAAAGAGAACTTGTGGTGAGGAAGACCAATAGCGTGTATTTATTATTAAAGAATATAGAGAAGGAGGTGTGGTATTCATAAAAAATTCATGCATTCTCACCCTTTATTATCTTGGTAAATAAGAGTGATAATAATACTAACACCAAATTGGTTATTGTTCTAACATAGAAGAGAGTTCTACACCATTGGAAGGTCAAGTAAATTTTCCATCATACATGTGACAGAAGATTCCATGCCTCTAGGTTTTTTTCATGTAGTTTTGTAAATTAGGTTCATATTGATGGTCATATTAATATTTGAAATTTGGTAGTGATTGCACAGGTTTAGAACAATAATGACAAGATTAAATTTGAGATATTCCTCATGACATTATATGCAGTGCCCACTCCTCTTCAACACCTATTTTTTATATGATCATGTATATTAGTTGCTTAGTGACATGAACATTATTATGATATTTTGGATAAAAGGTTTTTTTTTATTATGGGTAAATAGTTTTGAAGGGACTATACCCTGTGTAAAAAAAGGCTCAAAATCTAGATATCAAAAGAGGAAAAACCTATCTTAGATATGCCAAACATCATAAACTAGGAGGCTTAACAGCCAGATAATACAATATAGGAGATAAAACATGATCAAGATAGACAGTGATCTGAATAAAAGAAAAAGAGACAAAACACGAACAAGAGGGAACCACCACTGGTCTTCCCAATGAAAAAACAACACCAAAAACACCAGACAACAGCAAATCCACCACCAGTAAACAGCAACAGAGCTCCGCATCACTTGACAGCCAAGTCAATCTTGGCCTTAATCATTTGGAGTGAGACAAAGAACACAATGGATGTGGCCTAGGAAGGATCTTTCAAATCCACCTGAGAAATTGCAAGAACTCAATTAGATTATTATTGTGTTTTGAATTTTAGTATGGACTGTATGAGTATAAAGAGGACATTCATAGATGTTACATTACACGATGATGAATTAGTGTTACTTTGTTATATACTAACACTTTGGACTCTTGACACTGGTGATTATGTTTAGATGTTAGGACTAGCCATGCAATATTATTGATGTTGTGAATTGTTAATAATGTGATGTTAATAAGTGATCAGTAGTACATTGTTGAATGCATCTAGATAGATATAAGTTATAATAGATGTATGAATTGTGTGGTTGTCAAAAAAAAAAATTTGATAAATGGTTATGCATAATCATAGGGTGACAGTGGATGTTAGTGAATATGATAGAATTAAGATGATTAGTAATTGTAAATAATTGATAGAATTTATTAACCTTGATGATGATATAGATACATTGTATGATGATGTTAATTAACAAATGATATATGTTTTTTAATTGATTAACGTATTGATATGGACTTGTGGACAAAGGTGGTATTAGTTTGGTTGTTTGCAAGAAAATAAATTGAAATTAATAAAGAAGGGACCTGGGGACTAACTATGGAAGAATACCAAATGTTAAAAATAGGTCACCTTGGCTGCCATATGCATGTGTTTGCATTATCATTTTGATTTTTTTGATTGTTAGGAGGTCTCCATGGGGATCAATTGTTATTCAAATAACTCTCCTAGTTATTTGGATGAATTTTACTCTCACTCTATCTTTGATGATTCACATTTTAGGTTGTGTGACTATACGCTTGCTCATCTAGCACTTTGCATGGGTTGTAGTCTTTCTGCACGCTCCCTGCACCTTATAATTATTCCGCGTGCCCTTTTATAGATGGATTCCAAATCAGCTAAGTTCTAGGTCTTCCTGTCGTGCACCCTATTTTCTTTTTCCATCATGCGTCCTTCCTCAGTTGGATATCTATGCCCTGCTTCCATACTTTTCTTTCACAAGTATGTGTTATTTTCTAAGGTGCGTGCACCTACGCACACAAATTCTCTCTACTTTCCTCTTATACACTTGCATCTTTCTGCGTGCCTCACTTCCTTTCTGCAATCCGTCTGCATGCCCTCGCGCACCTTCTTGTTTCTTCATTCACATTTTGATCCACTTCTATTTCCCCTTTTCACGCCTTCCTCCCACATGCTCGATTTCTTCCATTCTTCTTGTGTGGTGCGTGCCTTCTTTCTGTCCACTCGTGCCCTCCTCATGCACCAAGAAGAAACTTGGATTAGATCAACATCCTCCTTTCATGCCTCTTCAAGATAGATCAAGGCCAAAAAAAAATTTCAGTAATAGGTGAAAGCTCCAGGTCAAGACAATTTTCTACTCTCAGAAACCTCATTTTTAAGATTTTCTTATGAAAATTAAGAGTACAAGAAGTGGTAGGTTCAATATTCAAAATGAAAGATCAGTATCAGGCTATCATTTATGAACTCATTTCCAATGGATGGCCACCGTCTCTCTAAAGTCTTCCAATACTCATCCCTCCTCAAAGCTGAAGAGCTTATTTGTTCACTTGAGGCCTGAATTGGCTAAGTATAAAACAGACCAACAGAAGCCTCCACATGTCTCTTTGGCACACTTTTTGTATGATCCCAAAGGCAGGTCCCCAAATGAGCACAAGCCCTCCACATGTCTAGGGTCCAACAAAGCTGCTCCTAAATAGGCAAAAAATCCCACCAGGAATTTTAAATGCTTAGATATTTTAAAATATTGTGAGATCTCGAGTGAAACACCCAACCCTGACCTTTAGATGATCATAAATTTCAACTGGAAACTCATATTTGAGCAAGAGAGGAATTTTGGAAATCTCTTGATGTCTTCTACTCAACTACAGTCTGCCATTTTCAAGGCTGTCAGTCTTCTCGCATACCACCATAATGAAGTATGGGCTTCCTTTCTTTCCCAACAAGTAAAAACACATGGAGGCATAGGTTTGGTAGTGGAACCCATCATTATTGCAGATGAATTCAATGCTCTTTTGGGGTGGTTGAAGTAGGATTCGATTTTTCTCTCCTTTCTCTCTCATATTTTTCATATATATTGTAAGGAGGGGAATTTTTCTAAACAGTTGGTCATTTTTTCTGTCCTTCCCCCTCTCCCTTTCTTCCTTAGGGTTGAATGTTGAGCTTAAGCCTCATCTCTTTTCTTTGTAATGGAATTTTCTTGCCTCTTTCCCACTAATGATG
Organism: Taxus chinensis; assembly: GCA_019776745.2. Lineage (NCBI taxonomy): Eukaryota > Viridiplantae > Streptophyta > Pinopsida > Cupressales > Taxaceae > Taxus > Taxus chinensis. Next base: position 159,932 of record JAHRHJ020001566.1, on the reverse strand, counting down.
TACTGTGTGAACTCATGGAGCAATAAAATTTGTTTCATGATGCATTTTTTCCATCCTTTTCTTATTTTATTATCTCTTCTTTCCTCTCACCATTTCAGGGTATACTATGCATATTTTTGATGTATATTATAGGTTTTGATAGTTGTGTTTAATGGGTTTGAAGTGGTGTTCTGTGTGAACTTTATCTTTGGCCTGTGATGCATCTTTTCCATCCTCTCCATTGCTCACCTCTCTTCATTTCAGGGAGTTGGATTTTTGATCAAAAACTTCCTTTTTCTGGTGTATCACTACTTTAGTGTAGGCTCTTTTTTCAAGCATTTCTCTCTCTCCCTGATCCTTTGGAAGGTTAGATTAGGATTAGATAGTTTTCCTGCATTAGAGTAGCTTGTGGAATGTAGTTTAGGAAGAAGAAGATAACTTTATCAGGAGGACCATCTCAAGTCCGCAAGTCCCACAACTTGAGAGATAGTCCAAATTTATGCAGATCACACTGGATGCCTCACTCACATCTAAGGAAATTTGGAGGTGCTTTGATTCCACATCAACAACAACCTCATAAGTGACCATGGGTGTGAATGTTGCTTTTTTCCCTTTTATTTTATCGTCTTAGTTGTGCATGTAACTGTATTTATTTGTAATGTCTCCTCATTTTAGTGCACTTTTGATTTATTTAATAAACTATGTGGATAATGCTAATTAGGAGATGTGACAAATGGGGAAATGAATGTGGTAGATAGTCCTTGTTATCTTGATAATTTTTTGTTGGATTTTATTTTATTTTGTTTGTGTACCCTTTCCCATATTTAAAATCTCATATTTTTTCTTTGAGCCCATTTTTGGAGGTGTGTGGGACAAGTTATACTTGTCCCATACTCCTTAAACTCTCGAGCCAACCCAAGCTACAATATGATTAGTTAAATTTAGCCCCTTAAGTGATTTTTAAGGAAACATAGTCAATTAATGCCACCTTTTTCCTAACCCTCTTAATTGTGTCCTTGAAAGTATGGAATGGAGTATTGTGTGTGTAAACGAAGTGTCTTACCTTCACCTTACTCATTTATGGAGTATTGGATTTTGTGTTTAGCTTGTGAGGTGGATTGGGGATAAATGATGGGGCTCCCTACATGGAGCCACCTCGCCATCGTCTCCACCATATTCTATTTATGGGAGTCTTTTAGTTGTTTTTGGGGTTTCTTGCTTAGGGATTTTTGGAGAGATTTTGTAGGAGTTGGATTTCATTCAGGAAAGAAGATAGAGATTTTTGTTTTGAAGGTTTGAAGAAGTTTTCAATGACAAGGTAGGATCTTATACCTTGTATTTTCGTTTGCTTGTTTGTGTATTGTCTTGTAATTTGTATGAATGCATGTCATTTTGTAAGTGATCAGGTATATTTGGCCATGAAGATGGTGTAGGGAGAGGAAAATGAAGCCATTTTTGTGGAGGTAAAAGGGAGTATGTGAGGAATTTTTGGAAGGAGTGTGGGAAGGGTGTTCCACCTATGTGCAGTTAAAAGGAAACTATTTCATTGTATCTTTTACAATGAAGAGATAAGGAGTTTTATGTGTGTAGGTGATTTGTGTCAGTGGACTTGGATGCATTGGGTGGATTTTTATCCCACTTAAGAGGCACAAGGATATCGCTACCATATTCTCTTCTCCTTTGGATTAAATTTTAAGCTTAGTTGTTTTGGAAATTTGTAGATTTTTATTATCAGAGTTTTTTTTCTTGTATTTGTTGGAAGTTTTTTTTTTTGTGCATGTATGCATTGTTGAATCCATTTTGTGAAGAGATGTCATGGTTGTAAACATTCCTTATTTTTCCATTTTTGGGGATTGGGGGCCAATGAGAAGGTTGGCTTCACCTTCTCATTATATTAAGGCAGGGAGGTGAGTGTTTCCTAGCTCCCTTCCTTTGTTGTTGTATTAAAGATGGAGAAAAGAGAAAGGAGTTGCAAGTTGGTATTCTTGGATGGAGTTACATGTGCATTTGAAAAAAAAAAAAAAGAGAAAGAGAGATTTATTGTAAAATCTTGCACATTGTCTCCACTTTTGTGTTGAGGGTTTTGATACGTGTATATTAAGTTTTAAGCCTCTTGTAAATGAATTGTCCAAATCTGATATTGAATATTAAATTATGAAATGTATATAGTTAAAGGATAGACATTTGAAAGGTTGTACCTTGTTGAAAACACATTCCATTTAAATTGTATTGTGTTTTAAATCCACCAGTAAATGTAAAATCGGAAAATGATTCTTTCTTTGATTATAAATAAAATGAAGCATATGAGTTGTTTCCCCTTTGAAAAAAACATTATTTTTAATATTTATATATAGTAATGTGATTGAAGTTTTATTGAAAACTTATTATTATTATTTTGTTTTAATGATTTGGGGAGAGGGGGGAATGTTCCCCCCATAATAATTTTTTTTAATAAAAAATAAATACAAAATTAATTTGGTGCATGGGGTTAGGGTGTGCCCCCGGAGTTTATATATATATATATATATAAATAACTAATAATAAAGTTGGAAGTGGGGGGAATCCCATCCCTTTAGACTGTAACATTCACAAAGGGGTGGGCGGTGATGGCCAACCCACCCCACTATGTGACATAGGGGTGGGTTATCCATGGCCTCCCATTCCCATCTCCCATATACATGTGTGCAACACATTATTTGGCCGAACCCCTATGCACAATGTTAGGAATTAGAGAACAAATATGCGGAAACAATTCCTCAAATCACAATAGTAGGAAACTATATAGTAGAATTATACTTGCAGAAATATAACATCATAAGTAAATAATGCACAAAAGTAGACAAGATAAGATTTAACATGGTTCACCCAATGTGGGCTACGACCACCAAGAACTTGCTCATATTTTATTATCAAAAAGAGTAAAAAAACTCTCATAGTCTTCTCTCAGTTATGAACTCAAAACAGAATTCCAAAGATGTTAAACCACATCTAAACCACAATTGACACCCAATTGCTTTACCTTGATCACTCTTGATCACCTCTTGATCACTAATACTGAAGACCTCTTGAACACTAAATATATCTTCAAGATAACTTAAAACTTCTATTTATAGGATTACAATCCTTTTAAGAAGTCCTAAAGCCGACCCTAGAAGTTTAAAACTCATAACCTTTAAACTTCCCATGGATGGAAAAACTGTCACAACATTGAGAACCAATTAACAATAACTTAAAAAAAATGTCACATCATACAAATGTAGAATTCTCCTAGAGTCTCCAAACTTAACCATTTGAACTCTAACACTTCAATACTGATTCTAGAAGACCAAAAACAAGCTCCACACCCCAACAATCTCCCACTTGGAGAATTTTCCCACTGAGTAAAGTTCTCAACCATTCATTATCAACCATGAAGGGAAATCAAAGTTGAACATAACTTCAACTTCTCCCTTATGACAACCTTGGTCATCATATCTACAGGTTTCTGACTGGTATGAATCTTTTCCAGCTTCAACTTATCTTCTTCCAAATCTTCGCTGATGAAATGATATCTTAGCTAAATGTGCTTTGTACTAGAGTGGAAAGTGGACTTCTTCGCCAAATGAATAGCGCTCTGACTATCAGTGTGTAGTCTTCCAACTTCCTACTTATAAGTCAACTCATCTAGAAACTTTTGTAGCCAAATCATCTCCTTGCTTGCCTCTGTGGTAGCAACATACTCAGTCTCTACGGTTAACAAAGCCAGAACCTTTTGTAACTATGAAATCCATCTCACCATTGTATCACCAATTGCAAATACGTTACTTTTCGTGCTCCTCCAACTGTCCAAATCTCCTGCCATGTGTGAATCTACATAACCACGCAATGTAGTGTCTAATCCATCGAAACACAATGCTTCTCCCATGGTCCCTCCCAAATACCGAAGGATCCACTTCACTACCTGTCAGTGCTCTAAACCTGGATCACTCACAAATTTGCTCACTGCTCCCACTGCATGGGAAATGTCAGGCCTAGTGCATACCATATCATATATAAAGCTACCGAGCGCTAATGAGTACGGTACCCTGGACATCTAGATTCTATCCTCCTCGGTCTTGGTACTCTACTCCTTTGATAATTTAAAGTGACTTTCCAAAGGAGTACTAACTAATTTAGCATCATGTATACTAAACCTCTCTAAGATATTCTTTGTGTACTCTTCTTGAGATAATATCAGCTTCCTCTCCTTCCTTTTTCGAGTTATTCTCATACCAAGGATTTTTTTTGCTTCCCCCAAATCCTTCATAGAAAAGGATTTACCTAGTTGTTTCTTGAGTACCTTTATTTCCTGCATGTTCTTCCCTGTAATAAGCATATCATACACATACAGACATAAAATAATATAACTACCATGAAGAAACTTATTGATGTACACACAATGGTATGAGTGACATTATTATCCCAATTCCCCCTGGGAAAATTGGTCAAACACGACCGTGCATAGGAGATAATCAAGGGGATGGTTCAGTCATGCAAGCCCACAGTTCAAATCCAACAATCAAGGGACAGGTGGGCCCGATAAGTGAAGAGTGGGGTCAAATATGAGGTCAAATGACACAAAGGAAACTAGAGGCTCAACAGGAAAAATTGGAGAAAGACTTGAAGTTTTCAGACTTCCCACATGAGTCAATTCAAAGCCAAGCAGCAGGGTCAATGGAAGCCTCCAAGTGGTCAGAACCTGATAAGGAAGTGTTCACTAAAGGCCCCAAATCAACTAAGGATAGAAGAAATAGTGGAATCCTCCATGCGTCATCTTGGCACAACTCCAAATGTAAAATCTGGAGGCAGACCTTAAACAAGTGGTTGCCCGCCACGTGTCTAGGGTCTGAAAAGGTTGCACCAGCTCTTGAAAATTCTTAATATGGACAGAGCTTATTGAATCCTCCACACATCCCAATGGCACATCTCCAAGGGTGAGGGTCCAAACAACGTCCATAGACAAGCACCGACTTGCCACGTGGTCAAAGTAAAAAGAGGGACAGAGCTGGCCATTGAAAATTTAGGACCGGTGGAAGCCTCCATGCATCATCTTGGTGTAAATCCTAAGGTAAAATCAGGGGATAGGTCCCAAATGTACGTTGAGCTTCCACGTGTCCAGAACCCAACAGAATCACTCCTAAATAGGAAAAAGGGACCTAGCCAAAATGGAGAAAGTGGAGAAGATCTGAATCGGCTAAGTATAAAGGGGCCTATGGAAGGTGCCACATGCCTCATCAATGCAACTTCAAAGGCACGGCCTAAAGATGGACCCTGAAATAGCACAAACCCTCCATATGTCCAAGGTCCAAAAAGGAACACCGGCCATTAAAAATTCAAAGATCGGGTCAGGCCAATGGAATCCTCTATGGGTCATCTTAGCGCATCTTCAAAATTAAAATTTGGAGGCAGGTCCCCAAAAGAGCGCCAGCACACCACGTGCCTCAAGTCTGAAAATGGTGTCACCGGCCATTGAAAATTAACAGAGCTAGCAGAAGGAGTTGTTAGAGAAGAATCAAAGCATCCCTGAATGGCCTCAAATCTGGGTGAGGCATTCAGTGTGATTGCACAACTTGGGACCATCTCTCAAGTTGTGGGACTTGCAAACCTGAGATGACCCTTCAGAGAAATTCAGATTCTTTTTCCTAAAATACCTACCACAAGCTACTCTAGTGTATGAAAACTATCTAATCCTAATATAACCTTCCAAGGAGACAGGCTGGAGACAGAGAGATACATAAAAATAGAGCCTACACTAAAGCAGTGATACAACAGAAAAGGAAAGAGGCAAGATAGTCTACTGAGGGAGAATGAAACAAGGAAAACGAGATGAGGGAGGTTAGACAAAAGTGAAACCAACCCAGATCATAATCCTCAATCAAAAATCCATGAAACATGACATCTTACACCTGCAAACATGAAATATGTGCACAGAAAATAGATTTAAAAGGGAGAGGCATGGAGAAACAATAAAACACAAGAAAGGGTTGAAGAACGCAACAAAATCATGAGTTTATTGCTCTAGAAGGTGAACAGACCATTACATTCCTACTCAGAGGCACAAATACACTTGTCAAGCAGAGGAGAAGGCTTACAGCTCAACTGGAGTCGGGAAACAAATTATATAGAGTTTCCCCACACCCATAATGTCTCCCCTTCTCAAATGAGAGGTGTTTTCAATATATAGAACATCGAGGTGAGAGAGGAAGAATAAAACTTGAAATCTTCTCTAAAACATCAACCACTAACCATTAATGCCCTGTAAATTTGTCTACAATCTTTCAATTATGGTTCCCCATGTCTGTTTGGCATGTTGGAGAAGGAAAGATGGAAAATCAGATCAGATCTAGGTAGTTGAAGCAAATAGATTCTGTATTAATAGCTTGAAAGTAGTTTTTCTATTTTTCACCCACCTATTCTTCTCTTTCTCAAATTCGAGTTAAGAATCGAAATATATGGTGGTTTGAAGGTCCTTGAATCAGGCACTTAACACTGGCTCACATATGCAGAACGGTTTGTCCTTACAGGGTCCACATGGCAGCCCCGCGCATGTTGAAGATCTCACCCCCTGCTTTCACTCATGTAGTTACATTGGAGAGACACATGGCATCATGTGTGGGCCTGCTCCATCTCCTTTGTATTCTACCTAAACCCTTCATATTGGCGGAGACACTATATCTGACCTGAGACACATGGAGACTTCACACTCATTTGGAAATTGCTGCTAGATTTTACCTTTGAAATTGTGTCAAGATGACATGTGGCGCCCTCCGCTGGCCTGAGATTTTTCAATTGCCGGCTCCATTTCCTTTTCATCCTTGGGACACATGGAAGCTCCACACTTGTTTGGGGGACCACCTTTTGCTTCAACGCTTGAAGGTGCATCATTGAGACACATGGAGGCTTCCGCTGATCCTTTTATAGTTAACCGATTTGGGTCCACTGCCCATTTGAATTATATTGGACCCTAGACACGTGGAGAGCACGCGCACATTTAGAGACCCTATTTCGACCTGACCTTTGGAGGTGTGGCTATCAGATGCATGGAGGATTCTGCCTGATCTGATACTTTTCAATGGCCGATGAGACCCCCTCTATGTCATGGACGCATGGTGGGTTGGTGCATGTTTGGAAACTGCCTTTGGATTTTTCTTTTGAAGGAGTGTCGATGAGGCACGTGGTGTCATCCACTGGTCGTATACTTTTCAACAGCCGATGAGACCATTTTCTGACTTTGATCACCTGGCGGGATGGCGCTTGTTTAGGGTCTTTATTTGGGCCACTCTTTTTAAGTTTCATCGATGAGACACCTGGAAATGTCTGCTGATTTTCTATTTTTGTTTTTGTTTTGGATAAGTCCCTTTTGTTTGGCGAGGCCATATGTTTGACTCAGGACACATGGAGGCTCAACGCTCATTTGGGAACTATTTCCCTGTGTCTTTTTGAATTGTGCCAAGTTGACAAATGGTTTCTTCTGCGAGTCTATTCATACTTGGGAGATTTAGCCCTCGAGTGAACACTATGCAAAGTCTGAAAACTTCAAGCCTTTCCCCAATTTTCTTCCTTTTGGGTTCTGGTCCCCTTTGTGTTGTTCAACCTCATATTTTACCTTGCTCCTTCTAAGTCCAGCTCATCTACCCCTTGGTTGTTGGATCTAAATTGTGGGCTCACATGACTAAACCAACCCTCAATTATCTTTTGTGCAGGGTCATGTTTGACCAATTTTTCCTGAGGGGAAATTTGGATAATAGTTTGGTGACTCACGAGGACATCTGCCTCCTACATGAAGAGATCAGTGGCCTTGTCACAAATAATAGCAAGGTACTAACCCTTTTCTTGAAATGGAGTCTCTTACTGCTTGCGCTTGTTGACCCTGAACCTGCCCTATTGTTTGCACTCTCAATTTTTTAATAATAAAATATTGGCAATGGGGTTTTGAGAGTAGAAATTTGTATGACCTAGGGATTTCACATGTCCCTAAAAATGGACTGTCTTGAAACCCAATTTATTTTCTCTGAATTTATTTCATTTGAAATTAGCAACGGCTATAGGGAACTACGGGTCACTCTGCCGTGAATACTGAAGGGCATGAAACATTTATACCTCTGGAACAATGAAACACAACAGCACACTATGTACAAAACTAAAGATCATACATATCTCGAGTGAGATATGTAGAGTGTGCACGGAACTTGTTCTACTTAAAGAAAATATACTCCTACTCCTACACTAACCTTGGAGAAAGGGGACTCAAACAAATCCTACAACTAGCAGGGGGAAGTAGCTTCCCTTTTTCAAAAGGGGTAGCCAAGCAAATGATTTGACACTGAATATGGCTTCTTATATGAGTGAAAAACTAAATATAAGTCGATCCTCCACCCAAATCATCAAGGTATGAACATCAATCAAAAATACCTCCTCAAGCTGATTGGCACTAGACTCCTAGAGGTGTTGATGATAACTCGTGGAGCTTTGATACTCATCCTCATGCCCTAAAGTGGGCATGATTGGTTTTAGCTTCCCCCTTGGCTCCAATGAAGCCAAGTACCTGATTGGACACGGTCTGATCTGATGGATGTGCCCATTACTCTAAATTTCAACTCCAAGGATGAAGTCTTCTCGCGGACCTTCTTTGGTGGATGGTGTGAGAGAGATGGGAAAGATGGGTATCCTTGTGCATTTTTCCTTCCTCCCCCTAAGAAGAACATAGAAGATCAGGATCTTCAAACCTTCATTCCAGAGGGACGTCATGAGATACAGGTTATTATCCTTGAATGCTCTCCTTCATGGCAGTAGGTTTGTATGCTAGGAGTGTGGATGATGGAGGAGAAAATTATGTGATCTACATGGGATCTTCTCCATCAAGATAATCCTCCAAGTCTGACAGAAAATCTATCTCCTCCTTTTTCTATTGCACGTGTTCTTCTTGATCTATGGTGTTCTTTGGATCTATGATTTTCTCACCATGGTTTACCTCTTCTTCAAACAGTAACTTTGAAAGCTGAAACTCTTCTTCAACATTAGAGCTTGAAGGGGATGAAAAAGGAGGAATAACTGAAGGTTCTTCCATGGCTTTCTCTACACTCATTGCCACTAAAACTATATGGTTTTCCTCCAGAACTATGCCCTCTAGGGCTAACTAATTTTCATCTAGAATAGGCACCGTATGATTTCCTCTTTCAAGTTGGAGTTGTATGATTCACACCATTCTTTAACTATCCTGCAGTCATCAAACATGATGATGTTGGATGTGGAAGGTGCATTGGTAGGGGCTTGTTCATTTATGGTACAGCTAGGTAGAGAGAACTCGGAAGAAAATGGGAGGTGAGATGAAAGTGCAGAGGGAGAAGGAATGGAATTCACAGTGGGGGTAGAGTGAAAGATGCTAGGAACACACATAGTGGGATGAGATTATGTAAGTTGGCGCAGAGGAGTGGGAGGGATGTAGGATGGTACTACAATGTTTCCCCATTGATATGGTTGCCACGCGCTAGATTTTTTAGCCTCCATTTTCCCCGCCCACTCTGTAATCTAGGGAAACATCTCAATGATGAAGTGCAACTTCTTCTGGGTGCTAAACCAACCTAGTACATGGCCAACCCATGGATAAGTGACCTTGTAGCTCACTTCAACTACCATTATGGGGCACTTGACTCTAAGTTTCATCATGTCCATCTCCATCTCTTGCACCTGCCTGTCAAAATTAGCTTCAGCCAAGGAGTTTCAACCATCATATAAAAGACCTTTTATGCATAAACATTTTGGTTAGAAAAAAGTGGGTTGTATGCATTTTCGGTACAATGGGGCTGCTAAAATTGATTTGGAGGAGTATTTTAAAACTATGGGGATGGAGGGAAATAGTTTTTCTACTGCAAATGAGAATTCCATGGCAAGAAAGAATTCATGACTGCACAACTTCTTGAATGGAAGAAAATGGAAGATGTGGAAAGAAGAATGGATGGAAATGGATGGGGGAAGGTCTTCAACTTCAGAGATGTGAGTTGTTGACCAGATGGAGTCACCAGATGTGTTTTGCATGTGCATAAAAAGGTTAAATCTCATCAAGAACACATCAAATTGATGAAATGAAGTGGTAACGTGCTTCAGACCTCTCCCACCAGGTATGCCTAAGTTGTTAGTGCAGAATCACATCATCCTCGAATGGCCTCAGATCTGGGTGGGGCATTTGGTGTGATTGCACAACATTGGACCATCTCTCAAGATGTGGGACTTGCAAACCTGAGATGGACCTCTGGAGAAATCCATCTTCTTCTTCCTAAACTACCTACCACAAGCTACTCCAGTGTAGAAAAACTATCTAATCCTAATCTAACCTTCCCAAGAGAAAGCCTAGAGAGAGATACATAAAAAATAGAGCCTACACTAAAGTGGTGATACAAAAAAAAAGGAAAGAGGTGAGATACTCTATTGAGGGAGGATGAAATAGGGAAAAGGAGATGAGGGAGGTGAGAAAGAAGTGACACAAACAAAGATCCTAATCCAGCATCAAAACTCCATGAAACACGAAATCTTACACCTGTACACATGGAATACGTGCACAGAAAACAAATCTGAAAGGGAGAGGCACATAGAAACAATAAAACATGAGAAATGGTTGAAGAACACCACAAAATCATGAGTTTATTCCTCTAGAAGGTGCACAGACCATTACATTCCTACTCAAAGGCACAAATATGCTTGTTAGGCCTAGGAGAAGGTCTAAAACTCAAATGGAGTGGAGAAACAAATTTTACAAAGTTTCCCCACACCCAAAATGTCTCCCTTTCTCAAATACGAAGTATTTTAAATATATAGAACATCGAGGTGAGAGAGGAAGAAGAAAAATCAAACTCTTCTCTGAAATCTCAACCACCAATCATTAATGACCTGCAAATATGCCTACAATCTGTCAATTGTGGTTCCCCATGTCTGTTTGGTGTGTTAGAGAAGGAAAGATGGAAAATCATATCAGATCTAGGTAATTGAAGCAATCAGATTATGTATTAATGTCTTGAAAGATGCTTTTCTATTTTTCACCCACCTAAACTTGCCAATATAAAATTTTCAAGCCTCCATGGTGTAAAGGATGTCGATACCTTTCCAAAAAAGTCTTCTCTTTCTCAAATTTGAGCTACTAGTTGAAAGATATGGCCATTTTAAGGTCCTTAGGTTGGGCACTTAAGACGGGCTCACATACGCAAAAGGGTATGTCCTTATAGGGTTCACATGGCATCCCCACACATGTTGAAACTATTGCCCCCTACTTTTTCTCGTGTAGTTACACCGGAGAGACATGTGGCATCATGCACGGGATTGCTCCATCTCCTTCGTATTTTACTTGAACCTTTCCTATTGGCGGAGACACTGTGCCTGACCTGAGACACATGGAGACTTCACCCTCATTTGGAAACTACCCCCATATTTTACCTTTGAAGTTATGCTGAGATGACATGTGGCGCCATCCACTGGCCTGAGAATTTTCAACTGCCAGCTCTATTTCCTTTTTAGACATGGGACATGTGGAAGCTCTACGCTCGTTTGGGGGACCGCATTTGGATTTGACCCTTGAAGGCACGCCATTTAGACACATGGAGGCTTTCGTCAATCCTTTTATACTTAACTGATTTGGGTCCACTGTCCATTTTACTTCTATTGGACCCTAGACACATGGAGAGCCTGCGCACATTTGGAGACCCTGTTTGGACCTGACCTTTAGAGGTGCACCTATCAGACATGTGGAGGCTTCTACTTCACTCGAGACTTTTCAACAGCTAATGAGACCCCCTCCAGGTCATGGACACATGGTGGGATGGCCCACATTTAGAAACCACCTTTGGATTTGGCCCTTGAAGGAACATCGACGAGACATGTGGTGTCATCCGCTGGCCCTGAATTTTCAATAGCCAATGAGACCGTTTTCTGACTTCAACCACGTGGTGGGTTGGCACTTGTTTAGGGTCTTTCTTTGGGATGCATTTTTGAAATTGCACCGATGAGACATGTGGCACCGTCTGCTATTTTTCTCTATTTCTTTTTGTTTTGGCTAAGTCCCTTTTTTTTGGCTGGGCGATATGTTTGACTCGGGACACTTGGAGGCTCAACACTCGTTTGAGAACCGTTTCACTATACCTTTTGGAATTGCATTGAGCTGACACATGGTGTCTTCCATGAGTTTGTTCATACTTGGGAAATTCGGGCCTTGAGTGAACACTGTGAAAAGTCTGAAAACTTCGAGCCTTTCCCCAATTTTCTTCCTTTTGGGTTCTGGTCCCCTCTATGTCATTTGGCCTCATATTTTATCTTGCTCCCCCTAAGGTGAGCTTGCATGGCCCTTGGTTGTTGGATCTAAACTATGGGCTCACATGACTAAAATGACCCTCGATTATCTCTTGCATAGGGTCAAGTTTGACCAATTTTTTCGAGGGGGAAATTGGGATAACATGAGCTATGTGTCGGCTTGATGTAACTTCAAAAGTGAGACCCGAGGGGTAGGTCCCAAACACGTGCAAAGCCTCCATGTGTCTCGGGTCAGTCACAGTGTCTCCACCAATAGAAAGGATGTAGGCAGAATACAAAGGAAATGGATCAGGCCTAAAGATGACACCACGTGCCTTGATGATGCTTCTTCAAGAATGTAAACGAAGGGGCAAAATCATAAAAGTGTGGGGCTACCTTATGGCCCCTATATGGATAGACCCTTTCGCATATTGTGATCTCGCGTTAAAAACCCGACTTGAAGTACCTTTAGGCGGCCATATCTTTCGATCAAAAACTTGGGATCGAGTGGGAGGGGACGTTTTGGAGAGCTCTCGGTACTTACTACCCACCTACCACCATCATGTTTCAGTCCACCATTTCGAGGTTGTCAAGTCTCTCAGCTACCTCCATAATAAAGGACAAACCTCCTTTTTCCCCAGCAAGACACATCACATGAAGGCATGGACTCTGTCAAAGAACCCATCATTATTACGGGTGAATTTCAATGCTTCTAGAGTGGTTAGAGTAGGTGAATTCAAGCATATCTTGGGGTGGTTGAAGCAGGATTCGATTTCTTACCTCTCTTCTCTCATTCTTTTATATATTGTAAAGGAGGGCATATTTCAAAAGGTTTGTCATCTTTTCTCTCCTGCCCCCTCTCTCTTTCCTCCCTAGGGTGGAATGTAGAGTTTAAGCCTCCTCTCTTGGCTCTATAATGGCATTTTATTGCCTCTTTCCAAGTGATGATGTACCATGTGAAATCTTGGAGGATTTAACTCTGTTGCGTGATGCATTTTGTCCATCCTTTGCTTATTTTATTTTCTCTTCTTGCCTGTCATCATTATAGGGTATACTGTGTATACTTCTGATGTCTATTATAGGTTTATGGAGCTGTTTTTAATGGGTTTGAAGTGGTTTTCTATGTGAACTCTACCTTTATTCTATGATGCATTTGTCCATTCTCTCCATTGATCACCTCTCTCCACTTTAGAAAGTTGTATTTTTTACCAATAACTTCATTTTCTAGTGTTTCACCGCTTTAGTGTAGTCTCTATTTTTATGCATTTTTGTCTCTCTCCCTGTCTCCTTGGAAGGTTATATTAGGATTAAATGGTTTTCCTACACTAGAGTAGCTTTTGGCAGGTAGTTTAGGAAGAAGAAGCCAACTTTCTCTGGAGGGCCATCTCAAGTTCGCAAGTTCCACAACTTGAGAGATGGTCCCACGTTATGCAGATCACACCAGATGCCCCACCCAGATCTAAGAACATTTGGGGGTGCTGTGATTTTACAATAACAGTTTTGACATGCCTAGTTGTTCACTGAGGTTATATTTTCTCATTTTTCTGAGGTGTTTCATTCTCAAACAACAAACCTTAAGCCACTGTGTGACTGTACTAATAGTTTTGGCATGCTTGGTGGGACATTGAGGTTATATTTTCTCATCTTTTTGAGGTTTCTCATTATCAAACAACAAACCTTAAGCTACCATGTAATTGCACTAATAGTTTTGGCACACCCAGTGGAAAAGGTTTAAATCACCTTACCACTTAACTTCATCAAGTTAGATGTCCTCTTACTAAAGGTTACAGCCTTTGGAGGTAATTTTAAACACATCTGGTGCCTCCATCTGGTCAACAACCCATTCTCTGAGTTACAGACCTTCTCCCATCCATTTTCATCCATTTTTGTTCCACCTGTTTCATTTTCCCCCTTTCCATAAAGTTGTGCAATCATGACTTCATTCACCTCTTGGAACTCACACTTGCAACAATAGTAGTGCATTCAACCTCCAATGTATTTCTCAAACCCTCCATATCAACATTATGGTCAAATTTAGAACCATTATGCTTACCTATATGAGCAGTGTCAGAGCAAGTTTGGCTATGGAGCTTATCAAGAACAAAGGGAATACGCATATAATGGTAGCAGTTATGTGGAGAATGTTGGTTTCCTAGAGAAGATCCAAGTAATGGAGGCTAGCATGGTGCAGTCCAAGGCTACAAAACAAATGAAGGCATTCAGGATTGGTTACAGGGTACCATGTCCAGGGGAAGTCCCTTTTCCAAGACACTACATCCTGTAGGAGAAGATTGACTTCATGGTTGAGATGCCACCCTAACTTACACAGTGGACTTAGGAGATAGAGGCCTACGAACTTGGTTTCAAAGATTATTGTTTATGGGTAAGTCCTACGCCATCATCTGGCAATCTTATCTCCATTCCCTAAGTAGCACCATCTCAACCAGCGCTTTTATTTCGAAGCTTCCCATCTGCTTCCCCAAGTGCTGAATTCCCTTCTCCATCCCCTAGTCTTCCACCTCGCGTCAATTATTCTACCCTTTTCCCTTATAAATATAATTCCCCTCCACAAAATCCAAAAGTATTTCCTTCCTCTCCACCATGGATAAAGCAACAACTAGTGGAGACCCCGCCCACCACTCCTCTTACTTTCCCGAGTCCATGTTGGGCAGAAACTCAAGAAACCAGTCAAGGAGAGCCAAAAAAGAAGAAATGATCAAAATATTAGTAGGCTTGGCTCTCAAATTTGGGATTATGAAAAATACCCTTCATGGTTAAACCTTCAGAGGAGGCCATATGACCGCAAGTGGTGGAATATGAGTTTTCAGCAGAGGAAGAAAAACTAGCTCCAAGTCCCATTGAAGAGGAGCAGCTGGAGGAGATCAAATAAGATTTGAGGACACTCAATGAAGAAAGAATTATTTAATATATTTTTTATTTCATTTTGAAGGGCTTGATTTGGTTGATGAATCCATGAAGAGGAGGACCATACAGTTCCAGAGGCTTCAAGTTTAGAGAAGGCCACAGAAGCACCTTCAGTTCTTCCTCCCACTTCATCCGTTTCAACCTCTAATGTTGAAGAAGAGTTTGAGATTTCAAACTTCATGTTTGAGGATGAGGGGAACCATGGTGAGTAAGTTGTAGATCATCAGGACACTGTAGAGGAGGTTGAGCATGCACTGTAGAGGTACATTGAGGAGGTAGATTATCTGTCAGACTTGGACAATTAATTTGATGGAAGGAGCCCAATGAAATCACATCATTTCTACTCCATCATTCACCTTCCAAGCACATGATTCCGCTATACATAGGAGATCATTGTTTGGAAAAATCCTGTATTTTGACAACATTATCCTTGGAACCAAGGTTGGAGGATCAAGGTCTTCCATGTTCCTCTCAGGAGGAAAGGAAAAGAACACAAAGATCCAATCTCTTCCATCACCTTCGTCATTCTTAATCCAGGAAGGTCCGCATGAAGAATCCATTCCTTAGAGTTGAAATTCATAGCAATGGGCACATCCATCGGATCATACCATGCCCAATCAGGCACTTGGATTACCATTTGAGCCAAGGAAGAAGCCAAAACTAGTCATGCCCACTCCAAGCCATGAGGATGAGTATCAAAGCACCAAGAAAACCATCAACACCTCTAGGAGTCCAATGTCAATCAGCTTGAGGAGGTATTTTTGATTGATGTTGATACCTTGATGATTTAAGTGGAAGATCAGCCTCTTTTCAGTTTATCACTGATTATAACTGCCATGTTTAGTGCCAAATCATATACATGGCCACATTTTTTTAGAAATGGAATTTGTTTCTCCCTACCTATGGCAGGATTTTTTTAAGCTTTTATTTGATAGGGTTAGTGTAGGAGTAGGAGAATATTTTATTTTAGTAGAACAAGTGCCTTTACACACTCTGCATATCCCACTTGAGATATATATGATTTTAAGTTTTGTACATAACATTGTTGTTATGTTTCATTGCTCCAAGGTTATATCGCTATGCAGTTCCAAAATAGGTAAAATTGGCAAATAGTCCATTTTTAGGGAAAGTTTAAAGGCCCAAGTCAATACAATTTTCTACTCTCAGAAACCTCATCTCCATGATTTTCTTGAAAAAATTTAGAGTGTGGATAGCGGGGCAAGTTTAGGGTCAACAAGTGTAAGCAATCAGGCTTGAGTTTTCAGGGACTATATCAGTATTAGGCTATCATTTGTGACTCCATAGACCAATGGATGCAACAAGGCTACTGGTCTCTTCATCTAGTAGGAAGGTTTAGTCAAAAATATGATAAATAGTTTAAATCTAAAAACAAAGGGACAAGAGGGCCTGACCAAGTGAAGAGTTGGGTCATGATATGAGGCTGAATGACACAAAGGAAACTAGAGGTTCAAAAGGAAAAATTGGAGAAAGACTCAAAGTTTTCAAAATTCACACAAGAGTGGACTCAGAGCCAAGTAGCAGGGTAAGCGAAAGCCTCCATGTTTACTCAGAAATTGATGAGACCCCTTCAATCGTAGGCCCTAAATCATCTTTGAAGGAATAGGATTTTTCAATAGTGAAAGAAGGATATTTACACGTTGGCTTGGTGAAACCTTAATGGTCTAGACGTAGTCCCCAAAAAAGCATCTTTTCTTCCGCCACGTGTCCAGGGTCCAAAATGGTTGCACCAGTTGGAAGTGAAAATTTTTAACAGGGACAGAGCCTGTGGAAGCTTCCATGCATCCCAAAGGTGCATCTCCAAGGGTCAGGATCCCAATAGGGTGCATGGACAAGCGCCATCTCACCACATGGTCAAAGTAAAAAATGGGACAAAACTGGCCATTGAAAAGGTCAGGACCGATGGAAGCCTCCACGTGTCATCTCGGTGTAACTTCAACGGTAAAATCTGGGGGTGGGTCCCAAATGTGCGCTAATATTCCACATTGTCCAGAACAATGAAGTCACTCCTAAATGGCAAAAGGGACCCAATCAAAATGGATAAAGTGGAGTAGACCCAAATCGAATAAGTATAAAGGGGTTGTAGATAGGTGGCACATGCCTCGCTCAGATTTTAAGCAACTTTAAAGGTGTAACCCAAAGAGTTTACCCAATGAACTAGTGCCAACCCTCCATGTGTCTAAATTCCAAAAAGGGACAACGACCATTGAAAAGTCAAAGATTGGGTCAGGCTAGTAGAATCCTCCACGCGTCAAATTGGCACATCTTCAAAGTTACAATTAGGTAGGTCCCCAAAAGAGTTCCAGCATGCTCCATGTGCCCCAATCTGATGGGTCTCACTAGCCATTGAAAAGTAGCAGAGTCAGCAAAAGAAGCTACGTGTTGGCTCAATGTAACTTCAAAAGTGATACCCAAAAGGCAGGCCCTAAACATGTTCGAAGCCTCCACATGTCTCAGGTCAGGCACAATGTCTCCACCAAGAAAGGACTTAGGTAGAATAGAGAACTCATGGAGCAAGGCTCAATAATGATGCCACGTGCAGTTGATGGCACCTTCATAGAATGTAAAGGAGTTGAAGGGAAATCCTAATGTACAGCTCAATAATGGGGATCCCATTGACTAACGTGTATGGATAAACCCTTTAGCTTTATATTGTGAGCCTGTGTTCACCTGACCCAAAGTACTCTTTTCTAGGTATCCATATCTTTTGATCAAAAAGCTTGGGATTGATAATGGAAGGGACTAAATTTCGCCTGGAATGTTTCGCATGGAATGTTTTGGCTCTGCAGAATAGACTTGCTTCTATCCTATCATTCCTTTGAGAAACAGATAAGGGTTAGGGCTAGGAGGAATACCTGTTGAATGTTGAGATGGTGTGCGCGTACCGTAGAGAAAGATCAGATCGACTGCGAAGAACTCCTTTTTGTCTTGGAAGGACTACCTGCAAGTAAGAATACAAGACCACCAGATTTTAATTAGACAATAAATGAGGGATCTGCCTTAGGCCCAGGAAATATAAAACTTCCTTTCGAAGGTGGTCAGTTCCCCTTTTAATACGAATTAACACAAATGATAATAAAGAAAGCTATTGCAAAATCACGATTTAGGTATCTCGTTACAAAGCAATAGAAACTAAACTATCGATAATAAAGCGTCACGTTGTTTGTTCGGTTACTGGTCGTTGATACATTCAGGTTGAGTTATAGGGATAAACCAGGCTGGATTTGAGGTTGTTAGGTGGTAAATAGGCAAGCAAAATGTTTTGGGGTATAAGTCACAGTGACCGACGCCGGTCACTGGATAACCGACCTCGGTTAGAGAACCGCTGCCGGTAGGGGATAAACGATACCGGTAGGGTCAGCAATCTAAGTGCTTCTGGATAGAGGTTGGTTGCAAGGTGATTGTGGGGTTATTAGGATTGGTGGATGGCTGAGGGGAATGATGGGAGGATAGGGAAGACTCAGAGTGTGGTAAAATGGCCTTCTGGGCAATATCAGGGTGTATGGGTGAAGGTTAAGTGCAGTATGTTGCTGGTAGTAGATCTAGGAATAAACTTATGATTACTATTAATCAACAGGCTCAAGAAATGGTGCTTAGAAACATATAAGACACTACTTACTCGTTTGATGAAGATGCAGGTTTCCAAGACTGTGATGATGAAGACAGAACTCAAGTAGGATGATCTGACAATCAGAAGATGAGATATCTTCTCTTCTGATGCTCAGATGAGTGTCACTGGGCTCTGGTTATTCAGTTGCAGTCTTGGGCTTGATGTCCTTCTCTGCAAACTCTTCCTGTTTCTTCACTTGTCTCTGCTCGGCCAAGCAAAATCTGGATTCTTTCGATGATTTCTCTTTCTCCCGATCAAATGAAAATCCGATCCTTTGTTTTTGGTTGGAAGTGGTCATTTACAGGGAACCGATGGCGGTTACGCAACCGACGGCGGTCGAGTAGGAACCGGTATCGGTCAGGTCAAAGCGGGCTATTTTTGGTAAAATAGCCAGCTTTCCCTCCTTTTCTTCCGAGGGATTGGTTGCGGGCTTGGTCAAGTCATTATGAAGTTGGTTTTAGGTGCGGATGAGGAGTAATTAGTCATAGGTGTGGAATTGGACCAAGTTATAGGTCTTAATTAGGTTAGTTTAGGGTTAAGACTAGGTCATGATGAGGTGGCGACATGAGGTGGCAGGTATGGTGATGTGGATTTATTAATTATAAGGTAATTAATAAATAATTGTGTAAGGTTTAGGTGGTGAGGTTAGGTTGCGAAATGAGATGCGGGTCACAAGGGGTCGTAAGACACAAATTTGGTGTCTACATTAGCCCCTTATTGTCGTGTAGTTTGTTTTGTAAAGCTGCACGGACAATAATAAGAAGTGGTTACCCCTGTTAAGGGTATAGGTAATCCCCCTCAAATCTATCACAGATTGAGGTAGCGTGAAATCAGGGATAGGGTTGATAAAGGGTAAATGGTGTTGAGATGATGGTAAGATGGTGGGGTAGGTCCAAGGAAGCAGACGCACGTTGAAATGCAGTAGTGCGACCAGGGTACATGATTTGAAGAGCAAACAAGCAATTCATAGGCAAAGGTCGATAGTTTATCCAAACAAGGGTGATATAATCCTGGTATCCAAGGCATAGGAAGTAGCTCCAGGGTATATAACAGGTAAGGTACAGGAACGTTTAGGCATGTTCGGCAGTACCAAATGGTTGGTTTGGTTGAGATAAACGTCACGGTCTAGGTCTAGGCAAAGTTGGTCGACTGATCAAGTCAAGGACCCTAATCATGCTAAAACACGAACAGGTGAGCTCGATTGAACAAAAAGCTACATGATGGGTGGATAAAAGTGTATGTTGTTGATGTTGGGCGAGGTATTAAGTGGTACGGCCTTGGGTCGGGCCAATTGATGAGTGCGGCCTTGGGTCGGGCCAAATGGTTGGGTTGCGGCCTTGGGTCGGGCCAAATGGTTGGTTGCGGCCTTGGGTCGGGCCAAATGGTTGGGTTGAGGCGGCCTTGGGTCGGGCCAAATGGTTGGTTGCGGCCTTGGGTCGGGCCAAATGGTTGGTTGCGGCCTTGGGTCGGGCCAAATAGGTTGGTTGAGGCCTTGGGTCGGGCCAAATGGTTGGTTGGGCCAAATGGTTGGCCTTGGGTCGGGCCAAATGGTTGGGTGAGGCCTTGGGTCGGGCCAAAGGTTAACGGGGGTTGTAAATGGTGGGTTAGGCCTTGGGTGGGGCCAAATAGGTGGGTTGGGGCCTTGGGTCGGGCCAAATTGGTTAGGTTATGGCCTTGGGTCGGGCCAATGGTTGGTTACGGCCGAGGGTCGGGCCAAATAAGTTGGTTGGGGTGCAGTTATACTTGGGTCGGGCCAAATAGGTTGGTGGCGGCGTTGGGTCGGGCCAAATAGGCCTTGGTAGCCTTGGGTCGGGCCAAATAGGTGGGAAATTGCGGCCTTGGGTCGGGCCAAATAGGTTGGGTTGACGGCCTTGGGTCGGGCCAGAGGTAGGTTGGTTAGGGCCTTGGGTCAGGCCAAATAGGTTGGTTGCGGCCTTGGGTCGGGTCGAATAGGTTGGTTACGGCCTTAGAGGTCGGGCCAAATGACAGGCCTTGGGTCGGGCCAATGAGGTAATCAATGGTTTTCAACAAAGGTGGATATAGGCATGCAGTGGTATCCAAACACATTCTGGAAATAAGGGGACGAAATTGGGGTAGAGGTATGAGAGGACTGATGTCGATTATCATGACCGATATCGGTTAGGCCGATACCGGTTCCTTAGGGCACAATAAAACCGATATCTCCCTTCCCTCAGTATCAGAGGGATTATAGGTCAAAAACCTATAAAAAGAAAAATACGGCCTGTCATTGTCACATTTTGCAATTTGAAAACCGATTTGGGTTGTCTGAGGTGGAGCAGATTGGAGCATTTGTTGGTTGAGGTGGCGCTATTTGAGTGGAGAAGTGAGTGATTAGTGGGCCAGAGTGAGTAGGAGGCAGCAGTTGATTGGTGGAGGACCCAGCAGAGGAGCTCAGGTGGAGCTATGGCACAGCCAGGAGGAGCAGGAGGTGCTGGACTCAGGTACAGGACCACCACCACCCATCAGGTAGCCACCACGACGACAGGTCGTCGTACCGGTAGGTTCAGCCACCCAGCAGCGGCACCGAGCACAGCCGTAGGTACAGGTACCACCACAGCCACAGGCACCACCAGCGGCACCAGCACACCGGCACAGCCGCAGGGGGCACTGGTAGTAGGAGTCAGGGGACCAGCCCCAGCACCTACGGTGGCTCGAGATCGTTATATGGAGGCTAGAGCGGAGGCCCGGTACTATCAGGATATTCTTGATGGTACCGGGGCTGATTATCAGCCATATGCGGCACATAGAGCAGAGACCTCTCGGAGCCAGAGATCTCAGGGAGGTGCAGCCACAGCCGGTGGGTCTGTCACAGGCAGGAGGCGAGAGGTAGGACAGGGACCAGCAGGCAGACAGGCAGAGGGCGGTGGAGAGAGCTGAGGGGTCCCTGCATATTTTTGTATTGGTTCATTGGATATGGGCACCGGTCTGCGAACCGGTATGTTTATAGAGGCCTGCGTGCCTAGATATTATGTATTTTCATTTATTCATTCATACCGGCCTGCGAGCCGAGTACAGGTTGTACAGTTGATACCGGCCTGCGAGCCGAGTATGTTTTTGATATGAGAGACCGGCCTGCGAGCCGAGTCGAGATTATTGACAGTTATTGCGGCCTGCGTGCCGGCTTTGTTGTATTATGAGATCACAGAGGCCCCGATGCAGGGCACATTGTATATTTGAAACTTTGTATATATATAGATATGATGATTTTGACCCACATGTTGTGCGTAAAAAGTGTTAAATGTTTTGTCGATGGTTTGTGATATTTAATGTATGATGAGTTTGATTTACATGGTGTTATATATTAATGATGTTGATGTCTTTTGTTGATGGGATGGGATGTATATATATATAAATGATGAGTTTAATTGACATGTTATATTATGAAATGTTGTATGTTTTGTCGCTGGTTTTGTGAAATTGAATGTATGTAGCTGTTGAGTTGGATCCAAATGGTGTATAGATTGATGGTTTTTGATATCGTTTATTGATGGCTTGTTTGTTTTTGTAATGTAGATAGATGATGTTGATGAAATTGTAATGAGATGTGGATTTAATGAAAAATATGGATAATGGTGTTGTTCATGCAGGAAAAAGGGACGGGCGCCACAAAAATTTGCAAAAATGAAGAAAAGGCTTAGGTTTAAGCAACAGGGGGGCACTTGACCGATATCGGTTATGTAACCGATGTCGGTAGCTATATGACCGGTATCGGTTACATGTAACCGATATCGGTTATGCAAGAATTGTTTTCCTAAAAATAGAACTGCTGGGTTGGCAACTTAAGTTCTTATTTTTAGCATTCTTATTTTTAGAGTCATGAAACACGTTAAATATGCGAATGCGACGCTGTTTGACAACTGCTACAGGTAATTGCATGAAAGAATTTGAGTGATAAGGAGGAAAGAGACAGGTGAAGTGAGCGTGGGCTGAGATTCAGAAGGCAGAAAGACAAGTTATATTTGAAGAGGGTGGTGAACATGGCTGAACGAGGAGAAGCATCCAGCAGGCAGGGACGAGGGGGAAGACATGTTCCGCCCCAAGCTGCTGCATCCCGAGAGGTAAATTGTTTGGTTGTAATTTGATTCTTGCATGTGTTTGTAAATAGGATGAAAGAAGTGTAAGTGGGTAAAGATGAGAAAAAAAGGTGATAGGCAAGGGTTGGGGATGGTATGAGTGCTACGGGGTAGGTAAACAGGGTGGGCCTGTATGTTTTTAGGTAGAAATAGGAGTAAACGGGCTTCATAATTATCGAAGGTGTATGTTTGAAGCAGGGTAGGTATATTTTGACAGTGACCGGTATCGTTTATAAGTAACCGGTATCGGTTAGCAAACCGGTATCGGTTATGCATAACCGCTATCGGTTACTGTAAGGGTTTCCAGATTTTGAGAAAAAACCCGTAGAGATTTGTTCTTTTGAATAATTATGTGTCGTTTTGATGTATGCAGGCAGAAGCAAGGTTAAGGATGAATGATACTGTGCCAGCGTTGTTGTCACGAATCCGAGCGGATGTAACACCAGCTGAATGGGCATTGATAAATCGGTTGGGGTTAAGTGGAATCCGCTATTATTCAAGAATCGCGCGTAACCATGCTATGTTGCAGGCGTTGATTGAGAGATGGAATCCAGAAAAGAATACCTTCTATCTACCAACAGGGGAGATGACAGTGACTTTGGAAGATGTGTTCCGTATTTTGAGACTCCCAATGATAGGAAAAACAGTGTATCAGGCATTGCCCAGCGCGGGGCGGGCAGCACGATAACAGCAGTATTTGGGTCAGCTGCACGAGATTTGACACAGCGAGGTTTATCATTTACGTATGGTACAATGTATGCAACACACCCTGAGGAAACAAGGTTGGCCGTGCTATTAATGATAGCGGTGGGGTATTATGCATTGCCGAGGGCGGAAGGTGGAAGATTTCCCAAAGCATTGATGAGTGTTATTTGGGAAATGATAGAAATGAGCGTGACATTCGCATGGGCACCCGCATATCTGGCAGAGTTATATAGGGGTTTATGGGCATGCAAGCGAAAACACAGGACGACACTGGATTGTTCGTACTTATTACATTGTTGGGCCTATGAGCATATTGTTTGTGTGCGTCCAATAGGCCGACCCATTGAGTCGGGAGAGACAGGAGTGCAAAGGTTGGGATTCAGACGATGGGTCCAGACAGAACAAGAAGCGAGATCCCAGGCCGTGATAGATGACATCGAGTATTATAGACAGGTATGGGAGATGGTGACGTTGCGGATATTTGTTGGAGGCCGTACGGGAACTATATGGTGACAGAGCACATAGCTGAGGAGTTGAGGGGTGTAGAGCGATTGAGGTGGATCGCAGGGCATAGGCCGGGTGAGTACGAGAGGATTCCTCTAGATCGCGTGCGGCGACAATTTGGGTTCGTTCAGGATATTCCTATGACATATAGACCATACATGAGGATCGACGCCGAGGCAGCATTCTCACCTCCCCGGCCTACACCTCCAGAAGGGCCAGAAGAGATAGCAGCCGATCGTAGGGTTATGGATGCGGGAACGACGGAGGCCTATAGAGTATGGTGGGTAGCAGAGCTGCGAGGTGCACGTGAGTGCCCTGACATAGCTGTGATTACAGCGGAGAGAGATCGTCTGCAGGATTTGGCTCGCCAGCTTCAAACACAGGTGAATGAGACAATGGGAATGTTAGAGGCTTCACAGTTACGAGTGGAGAGACTGGAGGCAAGATTCCTCCACGCGAGAGGACGTATTCGTATGTTACAGGAGATGTTGGCGGATCAATGGGAGGAACCAATGGCAGTGGCACCTTTGAGGATGGAGAGACCAGCTGAGAGGCATCAACAATCACGATCACCACCTGATTCGGGAGGAGGTGTAAGGGTCTAAGTGAATTTATAGGAATATAAGAATAAATAAGGATGTCGACCTGTGAGTCGATGATAGAGAAGATGTATTTGTTTAACATCTAAAATAAAACTAAAGATGTATGTTCTTTTGAGTGATGATAATAATAAGAATGGTTGTGTTTTGAATGTTGTTTTTGTTTGTTTTGAAAAAGGATAAAGATGAATGTTGGCAAATAGAAATACACAAAAAATATTTATATTGACAACACATGATAGGGTATGGTAGGGGATGGTCGAGCTAACCTTGGGAGACCCCATGTCTCCTAAGTGCTGCCTACATAGCCCATTGCACAAAGCAAGGAAGGGCCTCAGACCGATGTAGTTCTCCCTTAGGAGCAGGGAGAGGTGAATTCAGGCAATTTGGTTGTGGTTAGGCAATTTTGTTGGTTGGTAAAAATTTGATGTTGGTAGGGTAATGTTGTTGGTGGTAGGTAATGGGTGTAAAAGCGAAAGTTAGCATACCCAAGTAGTAGGGAATCGTGTCCTGATTAAGGTCAACACACAATCCTAGAGCCGAGCAAAAGAGGCAAGAGTGTCCCGTAATTGAGAAGAGCTAAACAAACCACATATTAATGTAGGATGAGCTTGAATCCCTAGGTACCTTGCATAGGCGAGAAGTCGATAGGTGAAAAGAGTGGTATAATCACAATATATCGGATATACGTCACGTCCCTTGAGTTTTGTTGCTTTGACAAATGGTGAGGTGAGGTGGTTGATGTGGGCGAGGGTGCAGAGAACTTATTATAAGATGATGATTCTGACAAAAGAAAACCAAACCTAAATAGACAAGTCCATGACTCAAAAGTGCTTTGAAGTACTGCTTTTATTTTTATTTTTCTGGATATAGACTGATCGATGCGGGAAGTCTACATGGGATATGTATTTTGTTGTTCTTGAGGTCTTCACGAAGCTGATCAATGCGAGAAGCTTCTGATAAAGGCTGACTGTGTATAGCTGTCCTTCAAGGGAGCAGTCTATTTATAGTAGCAGATGCGGTGTTTATGTATAGCTGTCCTTCGGGGGAGCAGTCTATATATAATAAGAGCAATAGTTTGGCATATAGCTGTCCTTCAAGGGAGCAGTCTATTGTATAAGTTAGAGGTCTAGATGTCCGTTGGGCATGAAGCATCTAGTTTTTTGTAAGAAGTTTGACTCAAGAAAATCCCATAAGTGTGTAATTAAGAATGTGTCATTTTGATACTTTGAAGTCATGGACTAGACTAAAAAGGGGAAGGCATCTTTTAAGGGGAGGTGATAATCAAACCATGTGAGCTTGATTGGATTTTGAGATGTAAGAAACAAAGTGTATGCGGTGGTAAATGAGCTCAAGGGACGAGCGTAAGGTAGATAAGCAGTGATATAACACTAATTTCAACAGTAGAATGGTCGAAGATGCAAGGCATTAAGGGGCTCAGGCTCAGGTTTACCATTAAGCGAAGCTAAACGATAAGTGCCTGATCCATAAGTGTGAGTGATAATGTAAGGCCCAATCCAATTAGGAGCAAATTTTCCACGTTTACTCTTTTCTAGTTTGGTTACATGTTGATTCTCTTTGAGGACAAGATCACCAACCTTAAAAGTACGCTCATGAAGCCGTTTATCATAAGCACGCTTGATGCGTTTTTGGTAGATTTGAAGGTGATCAAGAGCCGTAAGACGACGCTCGTCAAGAAGCTCTAATTGGGCTAACCGCTCTTGGCGGAAATCATCGTTGGTGAGAATATCCTGAAGAGATATTCTGAGGGAGGGTATTTGTACTTCGAGAGGCAAGACAGCCTCGGTACCATATACCAAAGAAAATGGTGTGGCATTAGTGGAGGTACGAATGCTAGTACGATAAGCCCAAAGGGCAAAGGGAATGTGATCATGCCAGTTTCTTCCGGACTCATTGACAACTTTCATGAGGATTTTGGTTAGGGTTTTATTAGAAGATTCAGCCTGACCATTGGCCTGCGGATAGTAAGGTGATGAGAAACTAAGTTTGATACCAAAGTTGTCACAAAGGTCTTGTAACAACTTATTTTTAAAAGATTTACCATTATCTGTTATTAGGCGATGAGGAATACCAAAACGACAGATAATGTGATGGTTAACGAATTCGACAATTTTTTCTTTTTTGATTGAAATGAGTGGAATGGCCTCCACCCATTTTGTGTAATATTCGGTTGCTGTGATTATCCAACGGTGACGTTGTGAAGAGGGCGGGTGAATCTCACCAATAAGGTCTAAACCCCATTGTGAGAAAGGCCAAAGATCTCGTGCGACCTGTAGCGGATGGCTAGGAGTATGTTGAAGGTTGGCATGTTGTTGACACATAACACAACGCTTAACATATTCGTAGCAGTCGTTATTAAGAGTAGGCCAATAATAACCTAGGCGAAGGATTCGTTTAGCCACGGCAAGGCCACTAAAATGTCCACCACAAATGCCGTCATGGACTTGTTGGATGGTATAGGTGACCTCCGCGCCGGTTAGACATCGAAGGAGGATGCCATCAAAGCCACGTTTATAGAGGAGTCCCCCCATGACAACATAACGAGAAACACTTTTAAGAAAAGCACGTTTGCCGTTACTAGTAAGGTCAGGTGGGAGAACAGAGGTTGTAAGGTAGTCGTGAAATTGGTGGTACCAGGTATCCTGCGAATTAGTAGACACATTATTTATCATACAAACAACCGGGGCTGAGTAGGATGGGGCAAAAAGTTGTTGGACCAAGACGAATATGTCAGAGTCAGTTGGTGAGGCAGGAATTTGCGAGGCTAAGCAAGCCATAGTATCCGCAAATTTGTTAGTGGAGCGGGGAATGGTCTGGATAGAATAACGAGTAAATGAGGTCAAAAGTGAATCCACGTAATGTTTGTACTTTTGAAGTTCCTCATTCTTACATTGGTAGATGCCCATAACTTGATTGACTACCAATTGAGAGTCGCCAAAAATATTAATAGATTTGACACCTAAGTGTAACGCAACCTGGAGACCCAAAACAAGGGCCTCGTATTCCGCTGTATTATTAGTGCAGGGGAAATCAAGCCGGAATGAAAGAGGCATAGGTTCAGCGTCAAGAGGGATGAGAACAACGCCGGCTCCTCCGCCGCGCTGGCATTTAGATCCATCGAAGAAGAGGGTCATTTGATACGACTCTTCCCTGAGTGAAAGAGTGGCGATGAGTTCGTCGGGGAAATTAAAATTGGTGAATTGTTCCCCAGGTAAAGGGGCCTCCGCAAGTTGGTCTGCAATAGTTTGTCCTTTGATTGACTTCTGTTGTACAAACTCAAGGTCGAGGTCAGCGAGGAGCATAAGCCATCGGGCGATGCGTTGGTTTAGATGTGGTTTGGCATACATATAATGAATGGGGTCCGTGTTGGTGATGACAAAAGTTTTGTGATTCAGGAGGTAATGTCGGAGTTTGGTGGCTACGAATGATAGGGCTAGGCACAATTTTTCTACATGTGTATACC
Source organism: Taxus chinensis (assembly GCA_019776745.2). Classification (NCBI taxonomy): domain Eukaryota; kingdom Viridiplantae; phylum Streptophyta; class Pinopsida; order Cupressales; family Taxaceae; genus Taxus; species Taxus chinensis. The sequence continues at coordinate 131,723 of JAHRHJ020001566.1, read as the reverse complement.
TAGTCTCGTAATCCACGAGAGTACGACTTATATAATAAACGGCTTGTTCTCGACGTGCCGAGTCCCGATGTGCGAGCATAGCTCCTATAGCATGGTCAGTGGCAGAAAGGTAAAGGTAGAAAGGACGATCATCCTGAGGTGGAATAAGCACGGGTGGCTGCAAGAGATAGGATTTGAGAGCTTCAAAGGCTTGGTGACACTCTTCACTCCATTGAAAGGCAATGTCCTTTTTAAGAAGGTGATGGAAAGGGTGACATCGATCCGAGAGTTGGGAGATGAAACGCCGGATGGATTGAAGTTTACCCTGCAAACTACGCAATTGTTTGAGGTTTTTGGGTGGGGGCATTTCTAGGATAGCTTTGACTTTAGATGGATCGACCTCAATGCCACGCAAAGAGACGATAAAGCCAAGAAGTTTTCCCGAAAGAACACCAAAGACACATTTCTTTGGTTGAAGCCGGACTGAATATTGCAACAGGCGATCGAAAATAATGGTTAAAACATCGAGATGTTCACTGCGATGTTTAGATTTGCCAAGAAGATCATCGACATAATCCTCAAGGATAGTGTGCATAATGTCATGAAAAATGTAAGTCATAGCCCGCTGATAGGTAGCACCAGCATTCTTAAGGCCAAATGGCATGACACGATAACAGAAGGTTCCCCAAGGAGTTATGAAGGCAGTTTTATGTTGATCGGCCGGGGCTACCAAAATTTGATTGTATCCCGAAAAACCATCCATGAGAGAAAGCATTTCATGGCCCGCAGTGAGATCAACAAGTTGATCAATACTTGGGAGGGGGAAGTCATCCTTGGGGCAAGCGAGGTTAAGGTCTCAGAAATCCGTGCATATCCGAAGTCCCCCCGTCGCTTTAGTGACAGGTACGATGTTAGAAATCCATTGAGGATAGTCAATAGGCAAGATGAAGGAAACAGAAAGAAGTCGTTGAAGCTCTTCTTTGACCAAGAGGGCAATGCGTGGATGCATTTTTCTCAGTTTTTGTTTGACTGGTTTGGAATCGGGGTTTAGGGTGATGTTATGGACAGCAATGGTAGGATCAATTCCTGGCATGTCAGCGTAGGACCAAGCGAAAGCTTGGTTGCGGGTACGGAGAAAGGTAGTAAAGGCGGCTTGTTCTGATGTGTTAAGGGATTGTCCGATCTTCACAATGTGAGGATCCTCCTCTGTGTGGATGTTGATTTCTATAGTCGACTCATTCAACATGGTTTGAGTTTCAGACGGTAAGGCGCGTTGAATATAGGAGTCGTCCGCCCCAAGGTAAGTGAGGATGGAGTCGTCATCCTGGCACTCAACAACATTAATCGAAGGTGAATCCTCTTCGATCATGTCTGGATACAGAAGGGGAAGAGAAGATGGATCCTCATTATCGCGTTGATAAGTGAGAGGACCTATGAAGATAGCATTTATGAAAAAAAAAAGTTAGGAGGGATAGATTCAGGGTCTATCGACTCTGTGGGTGATGATGGCAAAGTGGGTGATGATGGTTTGGTAGGGGTGACGTCGTCTTCTTCCAGGATACAACTGACACGAGGTGTCTCCTGTGTAGGTGTTTCAGGAAAACCGAGACCACTGCGATCATTGTGTTTGCGTGTAGTCACGGGAATGAGTGTATGTCGGCCTTGTTCATAAAGACCAAAACCAAAGCCTTTCCAAGCACAGCGAGTCAAGAAGGTGAGGGCGAAACGACGATTTGTCAAGTATTGAAAATCGGATTGGAAGGGAACCACACCAAGAGGAGGTTCAGGGGTAATGGAGGATGCGTCAACACCCCCATACGTTAGGTTGGTGCGGCAATGGGGTGGTCCGTAAGAGATTACCTCCCCCACGCGACGGTCGTAGGTGGGATGTGCATGTAACTGTCCGTACTCCTGCGGGGTATGGAAAGAACTAACGTTATATAGGCGGTACTCCCCCAGCATAAGGCGTTGAAAAACATCTACTAAGGGGTCGGAGGTTGGGATGTTATCTGCGGGAAAGGAAGTAATATTTGTAACAGTGGTTTCATTGGTTGAAGGTGTAGGTGCATCGGAAGTGGATGGCTGGGTTGGATGAATGGGTGTCTTGACTGGTACAAGCACATCATTAGGGCGATACAACATATTGCAAGTTTTGAAGGGGGGAGGATCAGCTTTTACGGTGTAGGACTTCCCCTCGTACTCAAATTTTATGCATCTATGTAAGGTGGAGGGAACGCATCCCATAGCCCGGATCCAAGGGCGGCCTAACAACATATTGTATTGGAACTCTCCCTCAAGGACATAGAAGAGTTCGGGTAAAGTACGTGGTCCTACACGAATGTTAAGGATCACGGTGCCTAAAGTAGAAGTAATAGCATCATTGAATGATCGCAACATGATGGGGTTGGCACACATGCAACTAGAAGGGATATTCATTTGTTGGAAGGCTTTTGAAGAGATGATGTTTAGGCTAGCGCCCCCGTCAATCATAACACGACGTACCCGAATATCCCGAACGTACGCTGAGATGAAAAGAGCAGGGTCAGGATCTTCGGCACCAAAGTCGATAATTTCATCTTCGGAGAAACTGACAGCAGCGGCTTGCTGTACAGAGACAGAAGTGGTTGGGGAGATAGATTGTTTGGTGAGCGAAGCAACATGATTGGGTGTTAGAATAGAGGTAACAGGCAAGGTTTCATTAGGTAAAACCTCTATCCCTTGAAGGATCTCAACGAGAGCTTGTCGATGAGATTCAGAAGTCTGAATGAGATCATACAATGTCATTTTTACAGGCGATTGGTGAAGCTGTTTGATCATAGTTCGATGGGCAATGCCATTAGAGACGGGATAGGCGGGTCCGCGAATAACCACTTTAGGTGGTGGTGCAATCGGGATGGTGGACGGAGAAAGAGATGCCGCAGGTGTGTTTTCTTTCGCTTTCCCATTGTTTTTCTGCCCTCGAGTAGCAACACTAATCATATTGATCTCGTGAATACGAGAGGAGGAAGATGGTAGGGATAGGTCATGGTTTTCGAGAGGTGGGGCTGTAATAATGATAGATCTTGGTGAGGCGGGGACAGGTGGTATAGGAGAGGGAATTGAAGCTAAAGGTCTCTCTCTTCGTAAGTTGTCTTTCTTAACTTTTCTATCTGAGAGAGGTGACGGACGAAGTATGGTTTTCAACGCTTTGCATCCCTCTACGTCATGTCCTGGTGTGCGGTGGTAAGCGCAGATTTTAGACTCATCGTAACCTATAGGTCGAGGTTTAGATGGATCATAAGGTCTAAGTGGGGGTAGGGAAATGGTCGCATTCTCCACCAACATAGCAAGGATTTTGGCGTAAGACCCTTTGAGTGGGTCAAAGTCAGAGGAAAATGAGGCTATTGACTGGGTCGATTCTGGTGATGACGTGGTGTGGTTGGTTTGTATGGGGGGTGGTTTAGCCAAGGAGTTTTGATAATGGGTTTTAACTAACCGTGGTTTCTTTGACGTAGAAGCTATGTTTAGGATGATGAGGCCACAGATGATGTGGTATCAGAAAACAACCACGGAGAAATAGGAGTGACCGAAAACAAATCTTTTGATGATGGAATTTGTTTAGGGTTGATAGGTGGACAGGATACGCGGGGTGACGGTGTTGCTATACCCTTGGATTTCTGTATGGGTGCAGAAGGCGTAGGTCGCTTTAAAGAAAACGCAGGAGGTATGATATATTGATGTAAGGTAGAGGGATGGGGTCCCAATATGGAAGGTAGGTGTGACGATGATGGTTTTAGTTGTGATAGAGGCATAGGTTGAGGAGATTGAGTCTGTCTCCTAATGGGATGGATGGCTTTATTTTTAGATAAATCAAGCCGCTTAGGTGGGTGTGTTAGACTAGGTATGGGTGAGGTCCCAAGCGTAGGGGAAGATTTGGCTAAGTTAATAGAAGTGGACGAGGTATTTGGTAGAGATGAGGGGGGTGAAGATGAGGACATGGGCATTTTAAGCTTCTGTAAACACTTCGGGTATATGGTGGAGGCATCAGGATCGGTCATTTGCATTTGAGTAGAATATGGCGTACTCAAACGTTCCCATAGGACCTGTCTATCTTCTGTGGAATGACAGTCCTCACGTGTGAATAGGAACTTTTGTATGGAAGAAAGGTGGGTTGTGATTCCGGTCCACTGTGGGTGTGATACAAGGGGTATATGAGGCACTGTATCAATGGGCGTTAAGAGGTCAACCGGTTGCTGAAAAGATTTAGGTGATGAAGGACTAATAGGTAGGAGGGCGTGTTTGAGAGGATCTGTCATGTTTAAAGAATGTGGTGATGTCGGTTCAAGAGGTTTCTCGTCTAAGGATGACAAAAGAAGTGGCGAGCCTTCCTCTTGTACAGCAAGAATGGTAGAAGGAGACGTTTGGGAAATAGATAAATTAGATAACATCCGCTCACAGTCTTGCAAGGATGTGGTATAAGAAGGCTCATTTGTGAGAAGGGAAATCTGGGCAGCTAATTCCTTGATGGGTAAAGGAACGGCAAGGATTTCAGTTTGTCTTGATGGCGAGGAAGGGGGTTCGGTTTCCTGCGTTAGTGAAGAGGTTTGATTCAGAATTTGTTCGATAGAGGTCTTTGGCTGGGAATCGAAGACTGCATGGATCTCATGAACACTCTCCTCGGCTAAGATATCTTGGTTTAGATTACTGTTAGAAGAATGATTCGGGAATGGTTTGTTGAATATTTTCAAATTTCGGTTAGCAGGGGCGTTAGGATTATCGAGGGCTATATCCCCTCGCATCAACCATTTCCTGCACTATGTTTTTCAACATCTTGCAGTTCTCATGACTGTGTCCCTTCACGCGGTGGAAGTTACAGAAGTCATTTTCTTTGTACCAAGAAGGTATGGCGCGAGTGGAATCAAACCCGGAATGAGGTTTAACAGGAGGTAAGGTAATGGCTCCTGCTTTGAGCAATTTTTCCAATATCACACCATATGTTTCTCCCAAGGGAGTGTAGTTGATGGGTTCTGCTTTATACTTATAGGTGGTTTTTGGCGGGGTATTAGACGGTGGTTGGGATTTGACCATCACCGCGTGCACGGCCCCTTTTGATTTCGAAGCAGTCGATGGGTGAGGATTGGTGGTGTTAGGTTTGTTGGTGGAATCTTGGGTTCGGAAAGTGGGGTTTTTGTTGCGCAACCGCAATTTCTCTTCCTCTAAGGCTCGAATCTCTAGTTTTCGAGCCATAGTAAAGGCCTCGTCAAATGTACGGAAAGTTTGAATTTGGAGGGTAGGAGAGATGTGCTTAGCGCAGGCCCGCGTAAACAGTTCGATAAGTTCGGTCTGAGGCAAGGCATACGTAAGTTGGTTGATAAGGCCCCGCCATCGTCCAACGAAATCTGCGATAGATTCGTCTTCAAATTGTCGGATGGCATAGAGGTCGGTGATAGATACTTTCTTGGCAATGTTAATGGAGAAATGATCCAAGAAAGATTGGGCTAGCTGGTTAAAAGAGAAGATTGAGTGCTGGGTTAAAGCACTGTACCACTCCAAGGCGGGTCCTGATAAGGACATGGGAAAGGTGCGGAGTAGTAAAGCGTCGTCGTGAGCAATCAGATAGCAGGCATGTCTAAATGATCGCAAGTGTTGTTGAGGGTCCTCCTTACTGTTAAAACGGGTAAATTTTGGTAATTCCCATTGAGGAGGATATGAATGAAGGGGGACTGAAGGGTGGATAGGCTCCCGACAAACTTGCTCGTATGTCAAGGCGCTACGACTTCCTGAAACAGAAGCCTCCAGGTTTTGCATTTTGTCCATCATTTGTTTAATTAAATCAGTAGTTGGATGAGATGATGGTGTGGTTGTGGTAAACGGAGGCAAATTGGGCCAAGGGCCACCGCTAGACAATGGTGGGGTTAAATGTTGATAAGGTATGGAGGACGACTGTGTTGAGGCAACCGAATAGGGATGTCCTATATAAGCTGTTGAGGTTACCGGATATGTGTGTGGAAATGAAAAGGTGGGCGGAGCTTGAGAAGGAAAGCTCGTGTGGATAGGTGGCAGAGAGCAAGTCATGAACGGAACAGTCTGCAAGAGAGACGAGGTAGGAGCAGTCGGCGGTAATGACATGTTGGGCCCAAGATTAACCAAAGGAAAGCCAATCTGTGCCGTATGGACCCCTGAAGCTGCTGAGGTAGACGACGGGACTAAGGATGCGGAAGGCAAAGCGGAGTTATCAGGCGGAGAAGGGGCTAAATGAGCAGCTATACTGATAGGCATGCCAACAAGGAGTTGACCGTCGGGTGTACGGTCAAGGGCATGAGACAAATAGTATTGTACAGCGCTAGGATTAGCATCCAGAAATTTGGCAAATTCTTTATCTCCCACAGGAATTTTAGGAACCTCGCTGGTGTCCGTAGGATTCCCCACAGAATGTGAAGGGGGTGATTCAGGCAAAGGAACAGAGCAAGCATGTGAAACCATGGCGGCGGCTTGCTTTCGAGTGATAACAACCATGGACAGGAGTTCACAGTAGGGTTTCAATCTGTCAGGAACAGAAACAGACTCAGAATGGTGAAATTGGTAGGTTGCTGGTTTGTCAGGAACTGGAAAAGACAGTAACCGATATCGGTCTGATAACCGATGTCAGTTAGACTATAGCCGATGTCGGTCAGTTAACCGATGTCGGTATAATAAGACTGGTATAAGAAAATATAAGAAGCTGCTGATTTGATTGTTAACAACGCTCAGTATATTTATCAAATTGTTCTAAGGTAATCACAGAAGACAGTGTATAACAGAGAAAACAGAACTGAAAACAAACAAGATGCACACGCAAATCCAGAGACTAACCCTAGGGTTAATTTTAATTATTGTGGGCTTATGCCTTTAGACGCGGAATGATGTCAATCCTAAACAAAAGACTTAGGGGAAATGTCAAGTTTGTTTTGGCTTATAAGGTTACCTCAATCGGGCGGAGGAATACCGCGGAAAAGGGGGGATGTTTTGAGCTGTTGTGTTAATTGTGAAGTGATTCGGTATGTGTTGTGCAGTGAAAGTAAGATTAATTTCCTGTCAATACCGTGGAAATCACCCCCACGTGTACGACCTGTTACTTAGTCTATGTTCACTAGAATTGAAAACAGCAAGCAAGAATGTAATGCACGTGTTTTAAACCCAAATCGAAAATGATATTCGATGAAGCAAATGAGATGACTTTCACTAATGCGAAACTAGGAAAGCAAGACAAATTCTTTACTAAATATATAACAAAAACAGCAACAGCAAGTATGCTTCCTAAAATGAAAATAAGCAAGAGAAACAGAAACCCGAAATGGGTCCCACCGGGCGTGCCAAAATGTTTCGCACGGAATGTTTCGGCTCTGCAGAATAGACTTGCTTCTATCCTATCATTCCTTTGAGAAACAGATAAGGGTTAGGGCTAGGAGGAATACCTGTTGAATGTTGAGATGGTGTGCGCGTACCGTAGAGAAAGATCAGATCGACTGCGAAGAACTCCTTTTTGTCTTGGAAGGACTACCTGCAAGTAAGAATACAAGACCACCAGATTTTAATTAGACAACAAATGAGGGATCTGCCTTAGGCCCAGGAAATATAAAAACTTCCTTTCGAAGGTGGTCAGTTCCCCTTTTAATACGATTTAACACAAATGATAATATAGAAAGCTATTGCAAAATCACGATTTAGGTATCTCGTTACAAAGCAATAGAAACTAAACTATCAATAATAAAGCGTCACGTTGTTTGTTCGGTTACTGGTCGTTGATACGTTCAGGTTGAGTTATAGGGATAAACCAGGCTGGATTTGGGGTTGTTAGGTGGCAAATAGGCAAGCAAAAGGTTTTGGGGTATAAGTCACAGTGACCGACGGCGGTCACTGGGTAACCGACCGCGGTTAGAGAACCGCTGCCGGTAGAGGATAAACGATACCGGTAGGGTCAGCAATCTAAGTGCTTCTGGATAGAGGTTGGTTGCAAGGTGATTGTGGGGTTATTAGGATTGGGGGATGGCTGAGGGGAATGATGGGAGGATAGGGAAGACTCAGAGTGTGGTAAAATGGCCTTCTGGGCAATATCAGGGTGTATGGATGAAGGTTAAGTGCAGTATGTGGCTGGTAGTAGATCTAGGAATAAACTTATGATTACTATTAATCAACAGGCTCAAGAAAATGGTGCTTAGAAACATATAACATACTACTTACTTGCCCCTGATGCAGATGCAGGTTTCAGGACTGTGGTGATGAAGAAGACTCAGGACCCAATCAGGATGAGTTGTCTTCCCTCACTGATGCTCGGATGAGTGTTACTGGGCTCTGGTTATTCAGTTGCAATCTTGGGCTTGATGTCCTTCTGTGTAAACTCTTCTTGTTTCTTCACTTGTCTCTGCTTTGGCCCTGCAAAATCTGGATTCCCTCGATGATTTCTCCTTCTCCCGATCAAATGAAAATCCGATCCTTTGTTTTTGGTTGGAAGTGGTCATTTACGGGGAACCGATGGCGGTTACGCAACCGACGGCGGTCGAGTAGGAACCGGTATCGGTCCGGTCAAAGCGGGCTATTTTTGGTAAAATAGCCAGCTTTCCCTCCTTTTCTTCCGAGGGATTGGTAGCGGGCTTGGTCAAGTCATTATGAAGTTGGTTTTAGGTGCGGATGAGGAGTAATTAGTCATAGGTGTGGAATTGGACCAAGTTATAGGTCTTAATTAGGTTAGTTTAGGGTTAAGACTAGGTCATGATGAGGTGGCGACATGAGGTGGCAGGTATGGTGATGTGGATTTATTAATTATAAGGTAATTAATAAATAATTGTGTAAGGTTTAGGTGGTGAGGTTAGGTTGCGAAATGCGATGCGGGTCACAAGGGGTCGTAAGACACAAATTTGGGGCATAGGAAGTAGCTCCAGGGTATATAACAGGTAAGGTACATGGAACGTTTAGGCATGTTCGGCAGTACCAAATGGTTGGTTTGGTTGAGATAAACATCACGGTCTAGGTCTTCAGGCAAAGTTAGTCGACAGATCAAGTCAAGGACCCTAATCATGCTAAAACACGAACAGGTGAGCTCGATTGAACAAAAAAAAATACATGATGGGTGGATAAAAGTGTATGTTGTTGATGTTGGGTAAGGTATTGAAGTGGTATGGCCTTTGGTCGGGCTTGATTGTGGTGTAGGGCCGTGGGTTGGGCCAAGTTGTTGGGTTGCGGCTTGGGTTAACCAAATGGGTTGGGGTGAGGCCTTGGGTCAGGCCGGAACTGGAGTTTCCTTCATGTTCGAGGCTAGGGTACTATTCTTCTTGGGTAGGTTGAGTGGCGGCCTTGGGCCGGAACATGGGTAGGGTGAGGCCTTGGGTCATCCAAAGTTGTTATCGGTTTCAACCACTAGGCCTTAAGTTTAATCAAAATTTGGGTTGGTGACCTTATTGATGCCTTGGGTCGGGCCTATGGTTTAGGGGAATTTTTCATTGACTGATATTTATGCTTATCACCATCCTAGTCTATGTCAATTTCTTGTGGATCTCTCATACCACGGAAATTAAAGTTGGGATGTTTTAACCATTTTGTTCGAATTGTGAAGTGACTCGGTATGTGTTGTGCATTAAAAGAGTAAGATTCAATTTCCTGTCTACTCGTGGAAATCACCTCAATCCATTGTATGACCTGTTACGTAGTCTTCATGTTCACTAGAATTGAAAATAGTCAAAGCATTCTGAAATGCACGTGATTTGGTAAACCCAAATACGAATATGATATTCGATGAGCAAAGAATCTATCCTGACTTTATTCACTAATGCAAACTCAGGAAAGCAAGACAAATTCTTTTCCAAATTAACAAAATCTCAAAACTTACCTTTAAAGACATTGCAAACAATAGTGAAGTAGTGCTTCCTAAATGTAAGGAAGCAAGAAAGCTCTATCCTTTGATCCTATGGGTCTTCACCAGAACCATGCCAAAATGTTTCACACGGAATGGTTCAGCTCTGCACAACATAGACTTGCTTCTATCCTATCATTCCTTTGAGAAACAGATAAGGGTTAGGGCTAGGAGGAATACCTGTTGAATGTTGAGATGGTGTGCGCGTACCATAGACCAAAGATCAGATCTTTGACTGCAAAGAACTCCTTTTTAGTCTTGGAAGGACTACCTAGCAATATCTAAGAATACAAGACCACCAGATTTTTAATTCGAAACAAATGAGGGATCTCCTTAGGCCCAGGAAATATTCTCTGAAACTTCCTTTCGAAGGTGGTCATTTCCCCTTTTAATATGATTTAACACAAATGATAATATAGAAAGCTATTGCAAATTCACTCAATTTAGGTATTCGTTACAAAGCAATAGATTAGTGGGACTAAACTATCAATAAGAGATAAAGCGTCTAATGGTTGGTCGATTACTGGAGATATTATTGATATGAGTTCAAGATTGAGTTTGATAGGGATAAACCGTCCAGCTGGATTTGGGAGGATTGTTAGGTGACTACCTGCAAAACACAAGCATAAGGTTTTGGGGTATAAGTCACAATGACCGACTCGGTGCACTTGGGTAACCGAGATCTAAAATCCTTAGATGTAACCATCTATCTAAGATAGGTGGTTTCCCATCTCGATAGCTATGGTGTTTCTAAGTGCAAAAGGAAAAGATGGTTGCAAGGTGATAGTGGGGTAATGAGGTTGGTGGATGAAGCTGAGGGGAATTGGGAGGATAGGGAAGACTTAGAGTGTGGTTGCTTGTTCAATGGCCTTCTGGGTAAACATATCAGGATGTATGGGTGAAGGTTATGGTGTAATGTTGCTTTGGTAGTCCCTAGATCTAGGAATAGACTTATGAGGTTACCTTGTGATTCAAAATAGGGGTTAAGAAAATGGTTATTATGAAGACATATAAGACTATACTTACTGTCCCTTATTCAGAATGACAGGTCCATCCAATGGACTATGATGATGAAGGTAGAGAAACACTTAGATAGAGATGTCCTGAAAGAGCCCATGAAGATGAGAAAAATCTTCCCTCATGATGATCAGATGAGTGTATACGAGGGCTCTGGTTTTATGCAGTTGCAATCTTGGTCTTGATGTCCTTTCTGCAAACTCTTCCTGTTTCTTGGACTTGTCTCTGCTTGGTGGCCCTAGCAAAATTTAGGATTCTCTCTATGATTGATCCAAAGTCCTTCCCGATCAAATGAAAATCTGATCCTTTGTTTTGGTTGGGAAGTGGTCATTTACGAGGGAACCGATGGCGGTTATGCGTACCGACGGCGGTCGATTAGGAACCGGTATCGGTCCGGTCAAAGAGGGCTATTTTTGGTAAAATAGCCAGCTTTCCCTGAAGTTTTCTTCCGAGGGATTGGTTGCGGGCTTGGTCAAGTCATTATGAAGGTTGGTTTTAAACTGCAGATGAGGAGTCATTAGTCATAGGTGTGGAATGTGACCAAGTTATAGGTCTTAATTAGGTTAGTTTAGGGTTAGGACTAGGTCATGATGAGGTGGCGAAATGAGGTGGCAGGTATGGCACATGTGGATTTATTAATTATAAGGTAATTAATAAATAATTGTGTAAGGTTTAGGTGGTGAGGTTAGGTTGCGAAATGCGATGCGGGTCACAAGGGGTCGTAAGACACAAATTTGGTTTCTAAATTATGGTTGAAGGAGGTGTATGGTAGATTGTTTTGTAAAGCTACAATATGACAATAATACTCATTGTGGTTTCTCCATGTTAAGGATATTTGGTAATCCCCCTCAAATGCTATCACAGATTGACGTAAACGCGTAAATCACCTTAAGATCGGGTTGATAAAGGGTAAAATGTTATTTTTTACAAATGGTAAGCTGGTGGGATAGGTCCAAGAAGCAATGCACGTTGAAATGCAGCTAGTGACCAGGGTACATGTTTTGACTTAGCAAACCAGCAATGCTTAGGAAAAGGTCGATAGTCTATCCAAACAAGGGTGAAAAATCCTGGTATCCAAGGTTATAGGGAAGTAGCTCCAGGGTATATAACAGGTAAGGTACAGGACCGTTTGAGGCATGTTCAGCGAGTACCAAAATGCCCCTGGTTGTGGTTGAGATAAATCGTCCGGTCTAGGTCTCCAGGCAAAGTTGGTTTGACAGATCAAGTCAAGGACCCTAATCATGCTAAAACATGAACAGGTGCTAGCTGGATTGAACACAAAGGTACATATGGATGGATAAAAGGTATTGATTGTGGGTACCGAAGTATTTAAGTGATACGGCATTGGGTACGGGCTAAGTTGCTAGTGGGGGCCAATTATTAAGTTATGGTATGAATACCCGTGCTCTTCAGGCTCCAAATTGTTTGGGCATGATTAGAAGAAGTCGAGGCTAGATTACGTTAGGGTGAGGGCCTTGGGGTCGGCCCAAATGGTTAGGACTTTGAGGCATAAAGGCCGGATAGGACATATGATGAGGCCTTGTCGGGCCCTATAAAAATGGTAAATGGTTTTGGCCTTGGAAATCAGGCATGTTGGTTAGGGTGAGGCCTTGTTAGAAGACGAATCAAGAAATACTACAGTTGAGTTGTAAGGTTATCCCTCAAATTGGTTACCTAAATTAGGTGGTTCAAATGAATACACGCTGGTTAAAGAATTTTAATTAGATATTTGAGCAATATAGGTGCCCAAGTGAATATGGAATTTTCCCATAATAGAGTATTTTTACAATATCCAGTGTTGTGACAAGAGAATACAATGATTCTAATTTCCTGAGTCTAATATATGGAAATTCGACTTGATGAAAACGACTTGTTACTTAGAATAATAAATACTGACAGATGCCAACTAGCATCAAGAATGGAATGCACAATTTTTTTAATGACCACAAATTACTGTTAAATGATATTCGTAAGCAATTGAGATAGGGGATTTTAAAGACTGCGTAACTAAAATTTAAGACAAAATTCATTTAAGTAAATATATAACAATTACAATTCATGAAGAAGCCTTCCTTTGCAAATTCACAAACAATAAGAAAAGGAAACAGAAACAAGATTTAATGTGGGAAACCATTCAAGGGCATTCACAAACCTGTTTCAACACAGAAATGCTTCGGTTCTACTGGGATAGAGTTTCTTCTATCCTTTCATTCCTTTGAGAAACAGATAAGGGTTAGGGCTAGGAGGAATACCTGTTGAATGTTGAGAGGGTACAACGCGTACCGTAGGAGAAGATCAGATCGACTGCCAAGAACTCCTTTTTGTCTTGGAAGGACTACTTGCAACTAAGAATACAAGACCACTTGATTTTAATTAGATTACACTTAAGTGAGGGAACTTCCTCCAGGCCCAGGAAATATGAGACTTCCTTTCGAAGGTGGTCAGTTACCCCTTTCTAATATGATGTTAACACAAATTGATAATCACCTAGATAAGCTATTGCTCCATTCTATGATTTATTTACCTCTCGTTATCAAATCAATAGAAAGGAAAGGTTATACAAAGCTCCTTCCAGCATCACGTTGTTTGTTCATCACTTCAGTCCTTGATATGTTCAGGTTGAGTTTATAGGGATCCGGGCTGGATTTCGGGTTGTTAAGTTGTAAAATCGGTCATGAGGATAAGTTTTTCTCACCTTAAGTCAACCAGTTTTTCATAACCTTACGCCTTCACTAAAAATATTATCGATCAAGCATTTTATCATAAATGATCTGCCGGTCCTCCATATCGATACACGGTATGGTCAGTAATCTAAGTGCTTCTGGATAGAAGTTGGTTGCAATCTGATTGTGGGGTTATTAGGATTGGTGGATTAATGAGGTGAATGATGGGAGGATCAGGGAAGACTCAGAGAGTATAAAATGGTTGTTCTGGGGCAATGTAAGGACTCCTATAGGAATGTAAGGTTAGATGCAGTATGTTTTTACCTGGTAGTAGATCTAGGAGATAAACTTGTGATTACTATGAAACAAAAGGCTCAATTGAAATGATTTCCTTAGAAAGGTCATATAAGACACTGCACTTACTCAGTTCCTGATGAAGATGCAGGTCCAACAATTGTGATGAGGAAGGCAGAACTTCAGATAGGATGATCTGACAATCCCTAAGATGAGATATCTTCCTCTCACTGATGAATTGGATGAGTGTCACAGGGCTCTGGTTGTTCAGTTGCAATCTTGGGCTTGATGTCCTTCTCCGCAAACTCCTCCTTTGTCTTCACTTGTCTCTGCTATCGGCCAAGCAAATTCCGGATTCTCTCCAATGACCTCTTTCGATATCCTGATCAATGAAAAATCCACCTTTGTTTTTGGTTAGGAATTGGTCATTTACAGGGAACCATGGTGGTTACGATAAACTGACGCCGGTCGAGTAGGAACCGGTATCGGTCAGGTCAAAGTGGGTTGTTTTTAGTAAAATAGCCATTCTTTCCCTCCTTTTCTCCCGAGGGATTAGTCTAGCAGGCTTGGTCAAATCATTATGAGGTTGGTTTTAGGTGCGGAATGAGGAGTAATTAGTCATGGGTGTGGATATGTAGACACAAGTTATAGGTCTTAATTAGGTTAGTTTAGGGTTATCAGACTAGGTCATGATGAGGTGGCGCAATGAGGTGGCAGGTATGGAGATGTGGATTTATTAATTATAAGGTAATTAATAAATAATTGTGTAAGGTTTAGGTGATGAGATTATGTTGCGAAATGCATTAGATGCGGGTCACATAGGGGTGTGTAAGACACAAATTTGGTGTCTTCATAGACATTTTGGAGAAAACATCGGCACTTTATCAGTTCATACCTGACCAGCATCAGGTACCTTTCAAATATGCCATTTCAAGGATGTTGTTCAACTTTCTAGGACCTACTACTTGTTATCCAAAATTCACCCCCCAAGGTAATTTTGATAACATGCATCAAATTCTTTAGTCCCAGCCAAATAGATTGAGTCAGGGCAAAAAGTCATGTTTATAGGGTCCCCTCAGATTTTTTCTAACTCCCCTGTCCAAGAAGAAGAGAGAAAGTTCTGAGAAAATGTGAAAAAGTTGCAAAAACAAGCTCGGGGCCAGGAAAAATCATGAAAAATGGCTAAGTCCTAGTCCCTAGAAGCATCCTTGGGACAAGTTGGGACAAAAAGGCATGCGGATCAGGCCGAAATGCCGCACAGGCGGCCTGCGGAAGCAATTGGGACATCTGGGACAAAAGTACGCATGCGGGGCGCGCGAAAAGCCGATCTGGCCGAAAAGAGAGAAAATTTTTACTAACCACTGAGAGGATCAGTCTTTGGGATGACAAGCGGGACAAAAAAGACGCGAACCGGTCCCGAAACCAGGCCGAAATGAGTCAAGGCAGCTCGGAACAGTCTGGGACACGTGGGACAAACAGTACGCGAACCGACCGACCGAACTGGCCGAAATGAGAACTTTTGTCCCGGAACAGTTGGGACAAAAGGGCGGCGAACCAACCGAACCGGAACGAATTTTGTCCCAGGAACGGTCCGAAACCTAATGGGGACATATGAGCAGGCGAGTACGGCGAACCGGCCGGTTCGGCCGAAACAGGGAAATTTCAGCTCCGAAACCAAATGGGAACAAAGGGGACGCGTGGGACGCGAAAAGCCGAAATGGCCGAAGGCAGAAGAAGAAAAGTCAACGTTTGGTCCGTGGAAACTTCAAACGGCCATAACTTTTGACTCTGAGCTCCGATTTTCATAAAATTGGACTTTTCTGGAACGAGCACGACGTCCTCTACGCCACAAAAAAAAACTGGATTTCTTATTTTTTAGTGAGGGTAGATTTATTTAAAATAAAAGAAACATATTCGGCTCCAGTCAGTTCAATGCTCATTCTCCCGTCAAATGACAGAAAACGCCTGCCAGACCCAAAAATAGCTGCCAACACTCAGAAGGCCATAACTTTTGCATTTCTCAACGAAATCACACAAAATTGGTACCGTTGGAATTGTGGGTTCCGAGGCCCAATGAACAGAAATCAAGAAATTCTAGATTTTATTAGAAATTGATTGATTTTTTAAGGAAACGTGGCCGGGTTCAGAACAGTGTTTTATTTGGTAGTTGGGAGTGCAATTAAGAGGCATGGTCATCATTCCTTCTCTGCTGCAGCACATGGACAGTATGGGGAGCCTTTTGCAAGTAATATACAATCATTTTTACTCAATTTAATGCCTCTTACAGGTGGTTGAAGGACAAATTTCTGGGATTTCCATTTTCCCTTCTCTTTTCTTCTCATTTTTTCTATAAATTGGAGTGTTGGGGCTCATTGTAAAGGGAGGGAGTTTTTTGGGTAACAAAGCTCTGTCAAAATTGCTTTGTGAAGCCAGTGTGTTGCATAGGCCCTTGTAGTGGACTCCTTGGCATGGTGATCCAGGCCCTTATCTTGTAATAGACTGAACTGTGCATATCATGAAGCAATAAAATATCAAGTTTGTGGATGTATCTTCCCCCAGCTGTGTTTTCTTGCATTCTTCTTGCCCCTTTAATCTTTCTACAAGAATATTATGTCTATTATTATGTTCTTGCAGGGCATATCATTATCATTGTGTATGCTTGAAATATTGTTGTGAATGCATTTTGCTAGATTATGGAGAACTGTCATCACCTCTTCTAGTGTGCACTTTACCTCCGTAGTTTCACACATTTGGAGACTACTCTCACATCCTCCTTTTCTGGTGTATCACCGCTTTAGTGTAGGCTTTCATTTTATGCATTCTCTTTCCCTGGTCCCTTGGAAATTTAGATTAGAACAGTTAGCTTATCCTACATTAGAGTAGATTGTGGGCAGGGGAGTTTAGGAGCAAGAACCAGCTTTCTCTGGAGGTCTATCTCAAGTAGCAAGTCCCACAACTTGGAGATAGTACCCATGTTATCCAATCACACCGTGAGTTCAAGTATATGCACTTGTGTAAACAGGGGTGCTGTGATTCGGTGATAACACTACCAAACCATGAAGGACATCCTCCTTTCCCAGTAAGTATTCACCACTTGAAGTGCACTGGACTCTTTCAGGGAACTCTATCATCTACTCATGTTCCTTTGGAAAATTTCAATGATTTTGTAATGGTTAGATTAGGTGAATTCTAACCTGCACCATCTTGGAGTAATCTTGTGAAAAGGTAATTAGGAATCGAAGAACCAAATTATTCACATTTTCTAGCTTATCACAGTTTTTCTAATGACCTTCAACAAAGGGGCTACTTCAACACCATCCTGGTCACCATGTTTTGAAATCTTCACTAGATGCCACTATACATCCGGCAAAAGCCATCTCAGGCGTGCCATGAACCTACATCTACAAGAGCAATCAGTTCTTTCTCCCGTACTTCGACCCCTTCAAGCTCTGACATGCTACGAAGATCAGCCGTTTGATGACTCTTCAGAATATGCATGTTTGAAGATGACATGAAACACATGGTGAAAAAATCTAATGTCTTTGATAGGCACTACCATGGGAATTTGCGAACACTAAGGCAAAGAAGGCCCTTTTAACTTGACACTGGTGTGATGGAGATCGATCAGTAAGGATGACTCACTCGAAGGCTCCAATCAATATCGAGCTCTGGCATGATTCTCGTTCTATGGGTTGTGGAATACATGGAAAATGACCTGGGATAGTTTCGTGTACGTCTATCAGATAAGGTCATATGGGTGGATGGTCTTAATCTAATTGACTTTACGGGGGATTCTCTGGCCTAGTCCAGAACTCTCTAGCTTCATTAGCCGCTATATCCAGTAAGGATAATTGTTCGATGATGAATGGGTGGAAGTGGAGTCTTGATTGGAATACTAGTGTGCATAGGCCAATGTCTATATCTGATTGACTTATGGATTCATTAGGCTGTGGAATTTGTGGGTCACAACCGTAGACTCTTGGTTGTTGCGGTTCATGATGGTCATATACAAAATACCAAGTCCTCAATCCCTAGTATCCAATAATCATATGCTTTCTCAGCTTCTATATTTAGGACCAATTAACTATGTGATCTTCTTAGAATATCTCACAGGCGTTCTTGCAACCTGGATCCTTAAACTAGTATCTATGTCTGTGATAATCTTAGAGTGTCTCCTATATCCTGGCTGTGGGACCAAAGGATCACAACCAAAGGTTTGTTCTCTTTCAAACCCTTCTACAGTCATGTGAATGTTTTCCTAGGGTAATCTGTAGTTTGGTTGATTTGAACAAAACGTGTGTGCACCATGGTCGTCTTCTATGTTTAACCCTCTCAACTGAGAACTGATCAGTTGTAAATCTGTTGTTGTTTGGAAGACTTGTATTCTAAGATTTTGATCTATGTCAACTATTGATGTGACGAGATTTGGTTGAGGAACGATTGGCTCGAATATGTATTCTCTGGGCTCCCAAGGTCCCGTGATTGTCATACAAAATGAAATGTAAATCTAACTTATGAAAATGGAGCAAATTCTAACTACGTGGAATAAACCTAAAACATATAAAGTAAATATCTATTGTTCTGAGAAATATCTTAAGAATTTAAGTAAAGCAGGCTATTTAAACATATCTAGAAATTTGACAACTAAATAACAATTTAAAACAAACAAGATAACCGAGTGTAGTTATTTGTTTGTGCAATTTGTAGATTTATTCTAAATAATGCAATAAACTTGATACCTAGTCTATTTGCAAGACTCTCGATCCTACCTTAGAAGTGAGGAATGAATCATAGTTTCTCAAGAAACTATCAATCCTCACAGCTTCCCTGGCAATATCAAGAAGTAAAATTTACTGAAATGAAGTGATTAACTACTCTATTTGATATGATTCCAACTTTAGAACTTTGAAAGCTAGAACCTGGATTCTGCAGAACAGTGGCGAATCCGATGGTGTGTGTGATCTTGTCCCCTCAGTGTGATCTCCTCGTTCCTTCGTGTTCACGTGGATCTAGAAAAGCGTGTAATGCCAGCATCGACAGAAATAGATATTGGGACAAAGGACAAACTCAGAATACAGATTGAAAAATGCGAGTAGGAGAGGGATAGTGCAAGAGTACAGAGCTTGGCTTATGCAATTCCTAGCGGGATTTTATTGCGAGTCATGCAACATAAAGCGAACAGAACCTGAAACTATCCTGTTTGAAGAGAAAAACAACTTTAATGGCTTCCTAAGCTATTCTAAATGGATTGGATAAAACAACAACATGTGTACTTGCACAAGCTTTTGGATATGTGGCTCCACCAATAGCTGGGGTCCCCAAATGAGCATGCAAATGAACTGAAACTATGGCTCTCCACAGGGTCAACAAAAGACTGAACGTATGGAAAAAGTCCAGAGAATGAAACAGTGGCGGAAGACCTGGCATGGGTGATCATCAACAGTACTGCACAAGATGGAATATGTGGCTTACCAAAGCTGAACAATACTAACTAAGCCTGCAAATGAATTGAAACTATGGCTTCTAAGAAAAATGATAAGACTGAACTATTGAAAAGATGAAAGATCATGAAAGTGAAATGAGGGGCTCAGACCATTTGTTTGTGCACAAACCATTTATTTATAAGCTTTCATTCACCCAAAGATCAAAACCAAACTGAACTCTAAAAACCATAAACAATGGCCAAACACTATTCCAGGGGACCAAAAACATAAATGCAAGCCCAAGTCGGTGAAGGAAAAGACTGGTGAAACATTGATCATTTACGTGAGTCGCATGTTAAAATGCTTTCTGGAAAATGCGTAAAGGACCGCCACTTTGAGCAGGGCGGCGGTTACAGGACCGCCACCCTGATCAGGAAGCGGCGGTGGACTGCCTCCCATTCGGTTTCATACTGAAGAGCAAAAGGCCAAGAAAAGAGGGGAAAAGGGGAAAACAAAGGATTGTAGGGGCTAAATGGGGCATGCGGGATGTTAACGCATGGACTCTGAGGGATTTTTCTGGATCCCGAACACCTTGCGAGGAGACCTGTATCATCATTGGGGCACTTGTTATTCACCCTTGTTCCGGTAAACAGTACCTTACAATTTTGGGTACGTACAGGAACCTTGCCCCCTCTCTACTTTCTTTGCATAGGGTTGAATTGGATTAATCCTCCACTCATAGCTTACTCTTGTATGGAATTTTTCTTGCCTCTTTAGATACATGTATATGATGTACTATGTTAACTCATTAACCTAGCAATAAAATATATTTTCTGATGCATTTTCCATCCTTCCTTATTTTATTGTCCAAATTCTTGCCTCTCATCATTGCAGGGTATATTGCATACTTTGATGTCTATTGTAGGTTTTGAGGAGTTTGGAAGGCTAATGGGTTTGAAAGTGGTCTTACTTGTGTTAAACTATTATCTTTTGGTCTGTGATGGATCTGTCCATAAGGAATCCCCATTGCTCATTCTCTCCACTTTGTTAGGTAGCTACAGATTCTTGACAAAATATTTAAATTTCTGATCACCTCTTAGAGGTAGGCTTTGTTTTCATGCATTTCTCTCTCTCAAGGGACACTATTCCTTTGAATGGTTATATTCTGAAGATAGTTTTTAAATCTAGAAGTAGCTTGTTAGGCTATTATATATTATGTTAGCTTTTAATCACCATAGAATAAGATACATCTTAATGCATTTTAAGTCCTTCACAACTTGAGAGATGGTCCAATGTTATGCAATTAAAACAGGGGTTAGTTTCTCGAATGATCACTTACAACTTGATCATTCGGGGTGTTATTGTTTTGGTGATAACAATTGATTATCATATCTATCCAAATGAATACCCTATCATTTTTCATAGATGCCTAAGATATTTAATTGCACCATTATAGGCAATGCCTATGAATAATAATATATGATGTGCCTTGGTCCAAATACTAAAAATATATTAGTAATCGATATCCCCTAAAGGGTATAGATAAAAAATAAATCTATATCTCCTAATGAATCTAGATCAACTCACCATGGGAAATGTCACATGCACATCCAAATTAAGGGGGATGAGCACTAATGACTCAGTCACCATCTACGCACTTTTTCCTACATTTTAAATACTATTGGTCACAATCAGCCAGAAAATTTTTATCTTTTTGGTCTAGCCATACCTTAATTCTCTTGTATAGTTCTCTCAGATTGATCTATATAAACTTGGGCCATTGACTCCTCCTTGCTTACAACTTCCTCCTTTGAAAATTCATACAATCAAGCAATTAGACCTAAATAGTCTATGATGACCTACCAGTTAGTGTAAGCCTTCCATAAATCTAAGTCATGAGATAAGGGACTTATCCATAAATAGTTGTTCTCTTCAAACCAAGAGTGAAACCCTAATTTTAAATGAAATCATTTCCTACATTGCCTTCTCTAATTGGAGTTTTGTGGCCTCTCCATTTTGACTATCTAGTCAGTAATAAATGGCTCAAACATGGAATCAACCTTTCTACAGTGGGACTTGTTAAAAAGACATTATTTGATCAGGAGTTTGGGGTAGATATCTCTCCTAACACTGGTTCTGTTGTGCATATGTTTTGTAAAGTTGTAATTGTAAACTTCCTTGGATAACATTGAAATGCACCAAGGGAGTTCACTCACATTCTGTAACACAGGTGGATAGAGTTACTATGAAAGAAATTGTCACTCTTGTGATGCAAGGTAAATCTAGCCTACAAAATGAAGGGTTAATAATAAAGACAACATCTTGTAGGTATACAAGTATCGTTGTCTTTAAAATATGAAGAAGTAAACATAGATAAAAAGGCATCCGTCTTCCATGGTCTCATCTAAATGGTGCATTGTCTATAGAACACCTAGTCCTTGGACTACATTTTAGACATTATGTTCAATGTGAAATATACTTCAATAAAAAGTTTTCTAACCCTAAATGAATGTGATCACTCATGTCCGTACATTTTACATGAGTAGAAAAAATGTCACTCAGATGTAACCTCATGTGAAGCAAAATGGTGATATTTTAATAGGATCCTAAACAACCCATATGGTTGGGACAAGTTACAAAAAAAATGAAAGGCACCTCTAGATGTCAATAGCACCTACATTTTGAACAGCCTTTGATGCTTCATATTTAGGTGGACTTCATACTTTCCTTGTGGAACCTAATTTTCAGAATCCTTAAGGAATGGTCCTAAATCGTATTTAAGGGTATGCTATCTTGAAAACAACTTTCATAATAACTCGATTAAGAGTTATCTTGAACAAAAAATTTCAAGTGCGAGAAGAATGTTCTCACAATGAATCCAAAACTTGGAAGTATATTTTGACTAGGTTTCAGGAACACATACTAGTATTTACACTTCCCTAATACATGAAAAGGTAAGATTAGGTGAAACATTTCCCTGGAGGACATATAAAATGTTTGTGACTGATAGATGAAATCAAGCATTTCAGAGGTTTAAAGTTAGCTGGCCCCTAATACATGGAGTTGCATTAGACTTACTCTACCTTCACTGCTAGAGAATAATAAATCACTTGAGGAAAGTTACCCGCTTCTAGAGCACCAGTGATGTGAAATCACTAGACACAAAATCTAAATCTATTTCATGACTTGGTAATCATCTTTTAATCCTTAATCTGTATCCTCAACCTAAGTCTTGTTTGAAAGAACAATTTGCATCTCATGATACCTAGCATGCTATGTGACAATAATAGAGCATGGTACCAAGCATCTAATTAGGACTGATCATCTTGACCTAAATCTTATGGTCCAAGATGTCAATCTTAGCTTAAAGGAATCCATCTAGGTAAAATGATTACATACAATAACTACATCTACATGCAACAAGATATCAAGGGGAAAATTCCATACAATTCATTGTATGATACATAAATGGGAAAGTTTGCAATCTAGTTATGTGTCCAGCATTTGCATTATCACCTGTTACATGCTAAATAGTTCATCAAGGAACATTTTTTTCAACTATTATAGTTCATATATCACGCAAATTGATGTACCCCTTGAGTACTCAGACCTATCTCTTCTATATAACAAGAGATCATAGGCACATTCAATTTCTATATCATGAGGGTGACTTGGAAATCTATTGTCTTAAAATCTAGCACTTCAAATGAAACGAGTAATTTCAATTCCAGATATGGCATAGCTTGTGATACATCACCTGAACTACTAAGATACAGGTTCACACCTTCTTGGTGCTCATCATATGCATGACATTAGATTGTCATAACTAATTCAGATAGACCAACCTGTACGACTCACATTTGTCCAAATTGTCTTACTTTGAACTTGATGTTACAGGTTCCTCAGAATCATAATCTGAATTGATAGGCATGGTTCCTAAAGCTCTTGTATAATTCCTTTCCCATATCTTATCTAAAGTAACAATATTCCTCTAGACTTGATGAAGTATGTACCATCTGAAGTTAGAACTATTCCTTTTACATGTGTCTACTGTATCAAATCACACTCTATGTTTAAATCCTGATAACTGTGCTTACACTTGGAAGCTTAGATTTTATTTCATCTCTAAAAATTAAATCCATAACAAGATAGTATCCCTGTGAATATTGTACATCAAGGGTGTAGATTTAAAGAATACAAAGCCATATGATAAATCTAAAATTCATTTTTATGAAAATTGAAATGATCAAAACATACCTATTTTAACATTAGAATTAAGATTGTGGTTCAAATGTTAGGATGAGTTGCACCATTGATAATCCAATATTCATAGACTATCTTCTTACAAGAAATACTCATTGAAAATGTTTTATATCAAGGTAGGACTAATTCATATTCTTGATCCAACAAGGCATCTGGATACCTTCTCCAAGATGTGATTCACATGCATGTTTCTCAAATGAATCTAAAGCATGTAATTGCATAACCCTAGTTGTAGGGCTGACTTTCTATCAGGCATTCCAATAAATAAAGGATGAGATTAGCCATGCAATTTCGGCTCATAATTTACACTTAGGAATGGAGGTTCAACTTTTGAATTTCAGTAATTATGTTTCTTGCATTTTTATTAATGAGTTAAACAAACTCTATGGGAATTCTTATGCATCTATTAAAGTTGATGTGGTGAAGTAAGATGGTATTACATAAATGCTTCCACTTGGACATCTATTGTTGTCAAGTGTGTAGTTGTGATTAGTGCAAAATAAATACCAATTCAAGGGCAATGTTTATCCAATTTTTCCCCTTTAAGAAAAATTGATCAAACAATGTGACCTTGCACAGGAGGAAAATGGAGAGGGTTGGTTCAGTCAATGTAAGCTCACATTTCAAGACTTTTTGAAATTCAGGTTAAAGGTAGGCTCAAATTGCAGAAGCAATGTTTAGGAAAATGAAAATCTCCAAACAATGCTCGAAGAGATCGGAAGCTCAAGGTAGAAGAATGGAGGCTAGAACTTCGAAACTTGGACTCTCAAATTTTGAAATTCAAATTTTTTCGAATTTTAGAAGAAAATAGGGGGAAAATGAACAGTCCAAATGTTTGAAACCTGAAACTCCTAAAAATCCGTTAAAGGGTGTCCTAAAAATTCAATTTCGGGGGTTTCAGAAATCTCATAAACCAAAGTTTTCCTTGGAAAAACTGGAAGCCCAAAACTGTCTGATTGTCTGAAGTCTGAAATTTTGGAACATTTCAGAAGTCTTGTAAGTTTCCCAAATACTCTTCCCTGAGTACGAAAAAGTTGCTCAATCCCAAAAATGTCTAAATCTCTGAAAGTTTAAAAACGTCCCGAAATTTACATTTCAGGATTTTGGAATCAACCATCCCTTGGAGCAAAGTCTGTGAAAAAAAGCAAAATCCCAAAACTTGTGAAAATTTGAAAGAACTTTGGTGTTTTCAGACTTTTAGAAATTTCTCAAGAGTGATTCTTGAAAAACGAAATAGCAGAAAAAATTTGAAAACTGAAATGTCCTAAAAAAAAGTTTCAAATTTCAAACTTTCATAGGTTTCAAATTTCAAAGTTCTAGTGGTTGAAAAGTGACTTGGAATGAATAGTGTTTCAAAATGGTAAAAATCTTCACAAAATGTTTGAAATTCTAGGATTTCAGAGAATGCATGCATTTTTGACTCTGAAGTGCTTAAGATCAACATTAACTTTATAAATGATACCTCGACCTTCAAATGGCCATAAATTTTGACTGGGAGCTCATATTTGAGCAAGAAAGGACTTTTGAAAAGGACATCTTCTTTTCTTCAAAATGAAAAAGAAAAGTACACCATTTTTTGGGACTGTCAGACTTCTCACATACCACCATTAATGAGGTTAATGGGATTTGTTTCTTTCCCAATAAGGAACATATGCATGGAGGCATGGGTTTTCGTCATGGAACCCATCAATTTTTTAGGTGAATTCAATGCATTTCTTGGGTGGTTGGAGTAGGATTTTGATAATTCTTCTATCTCATTTTCTCATTCATTCTATATATTATAAGGAGGGGAATTTTTCAAAAGGTTGGACATTTTCATGCTTTGTACCCTCCTTCTTACCTTATCTACAAGTGGAAATTTTATGGAGTTCAAAGAAAGTCCCATTGAAGTTGTAATGCAATTTTTTCCTCTTGGCCATTGTAATGGACTATATCAATTCTGTGGAGCAATAAATAATTCCTGTGGATAATTTCAATCCTCTCATTATGTTCATTGTATCTAAATGATCTCTCATTGTAATCATGGTTATCTGTACATGGTGGTTGTATTACATTTTAACAATGGTTTTGTGTTTAATTGGTAAATCAAGGAATTCAACATTCCTTTGGTGCATCACCCTTTGTTAGTTTAGGTTTATTTTCTTACATCTTCTTAACCTTGTCTCATTGGAAGGTTAGAGTAGGTTTTAGAGTAGATCCTCTACAATATGAATACAGTGTGCACCTGAACAGAGGAATAGGAACCGGCCTTCATCTGGAGATCTCCCATTAGTTCAAATGTCCCACACTTTGGGAAAGGTTCCATGTTATGTAATCACACTGAGAGTCTCAACCCATCCTTTATGTTGTAGTATATCTCAAGGTTGCTGTGATTACACATGTCAACTCTCACAGTCTTCTCTCAGTTATGAACTCACAACAGAATTCTAAAGATGTTAAACCACATCTAAACCGTAATTGACACCCAATTGCTTAACCTTGATCACTCTTGATCACCTCTTGAACAATCAAGATGTCTTCAAGATACCCTAACACCTCTATTTATAGGATTACAATCCTTTTAAAAAGTCCTAAATCCTACCCTAGAAGTTTGAAAGTCATAATCTTTCAACTTTCCATGGCTAGAAAATTTATCACAGTGTTAATAGACAATTAACAACTTAACAACAACGTCACAACACATGACTGCAAAATGCTCCTGAAGTCTCCAAAAACTACTCATCGAACTCCAACACTTTAATACTGATTCTAGAAGACCAAAAAAAGGTTCCACACCCCAACACACAACATTTTAATTTTAAAAAATTATATATATATATATATATATATATATATATATATATATATCAACCCAAAATTGAATGGGTTTTCAACAAAAATATAAATAATGAGGTTGACCAAATAGCCACAACTAGAAATGGTTAAATTCTTCAAAAATATATATATATTAAATCACATATTACAACCCTAGAGTGAGAAGGAAAAATTAAACCGAGAGATTACAAGGGAAGAAATTTTACATCATTGTAGAGATTAAGAAAACAAGAAATCTCCGTAGTTTCCCTCAAGCCTCCATAGCCGCCATCTTCTCTTACCTGCAAAACCCACAAGAGAAAATGAAGAGATTACGGAAAATAAGAGAGTAAAAAATAAATCATAAGGATATTTAGGGCTTTTTAGTCATACCTAGATCTAAGGGCTCTTATTGATCGAATCTAAGGGTGGAGGTTAGACCTTACACTTTCTAAGTTGTGGGTGCTTTTAGAAGAAGGGGTATGGGTAAATTAATTAATGGAGACACATAGGGAACTTTATACATGAGTAGAAATGGGTTACGTTATGTGTGGACATATCTCTTTTAGGGGTGAATAAATTAAATTTACACATGGGGATATTTATAATAAATTATTGAAGGGAAATAAATAAGTGACATTTTAATTATTGGTCAAATAAACTAATGTGGACCATGGGGTTAAATAAATAAATTATTTAAAGGGGTTAAAAGGATTAAGGTAAAAAGTGTAGCTAAATAGGTTATTGTGTGGCATGGGTAATTTTTACTAAGGTAAACATGGTTAAGTTTAACTTTGGGAATGATTTTAATAAATATAATAGGAACCTAAGTGAATTAAAATATATTACATACTAAATTTGGAGTTAATTAAATAGACTCAATATGGTTCTAAGGAAGGGAATTGAAACCCATAACAAAATAAATTAATATTAATTAGAGAAGTATTGCATTAGATGGATAATAAATTATTAAACGCAATACAAGTATGCTTAAAAAAAGATCCCATAATTTTCCCTAAGTAACTAGTGAAGTATTTGGCATGGTTTCTTGTATCCGATTTAGGGTGTTACACTTTGGTATCAGATCCATGGGAATACAACAACCATTTAGATTGAACCTCTGTGATTAAAATAACAATAACGATAATAAAATTTGTTTGGAAATATTGTAATCACCATGATTTGGGCGTCTTGTCGATCCTAGTTATAAGGAAATATTAGTTTTGTTCGATATTCTTACGAGCTTCTTGAGTGATAGGATTTTGGATCCTTGCAAAGATAATGGTTAATGGCCTCCTAGCTCAAGGTTTTGGTCATGTGATGGTGTTGACCCCATAGAGACCCTCCCTTATCTGGATTTGTATTTTGTTTGGTGTAACTCTTGGGAATTAGTGCTAGAGGTAATGTTTAGGGGCCATTATGGAGGATATCTAGAAGATTGATTAGTTGTTTAGAGCTCCCATTTTTCTTTAGTGGTTAGGAAAGTTGGGTATGGTTGTTAGTAATTATATACTTTTGTGATGTTCGTTACTTTAAGGACTTAATCCCCATATGGGAGAGTAGATATCATGACATGATGTCACATTAGATCCCGTTTTGTATGTATATTCTAAGATATGAGCCTGATGTATAGTACCCCTACCAGTGGCTCCGCAGAAGGGTTGCGAAGTGATACTGATGTGGATATTTCACATGTTCTATATTTGTAGACTTAAAATCTCTTATCAAGGACCAACATTTTATTTTAATTATTTGTTGAGAAGCTCTGAAGCTCTTCTCATTATTTTGTCTTATTGAGAGATTTTTTAGGATTGAAATGTGGGTACTTAGCCATTTCTTTTGATTGTCAAGATTTCTTGGATTTTATCTCTGTTTGGTGACTCAGGATTTGTTTTCCTCGAATGCCACTTGGCTAAATGTTGTCAAGAATGTTACATGGTGTTCTTCTTGTCTGTTGACGAGCTGGTCCTATTTTTTTGTATTGTGTTCTCTCGTCGTATGGGGGTACACCCTAGGTGTCATGACTATTTTCTTAGGTGCTTTAGGTCATGTCGTTGGTTTTTGGAGTGATGGGGACTCTGCATGTGTCTAGGACCTTGGAGTGACCCCTTTCGAATACTCAACATTTTCCTAGGTAGAGGGTTCTCTATGTCGCAGTATAGTTGGCAGTTTTGACAGTGATAATTTTTCTTCTTGCACCTTAGTATGAGTTTTTTTCATCATCAGGATAGATGTTTTACTCACTATTAACTTATGGATTATGTCAAAGGGGACTGGATTAACTCTTGGATAATTAAAGGTTTCTGGTGGATAGTGTACTGTTTGGATATGATGGTCCATCGATGGGCATACTGGAGTCCTAACTCAGTTTCTTTAGTGTTATTTAAGAAAAAGATCAGAATTTTTGAACTATAAATACCCTGGATAAATATGGTTATACTCAAGCTCCCACAATTTTGTGCTTAAATAAGTATGTTTGTCTTGATCTCAACAACCCATAGATAGATATACCCTTGTCTTAATCTCTTGAATTTTTTAGCATATACCACATTATAATCCATTAGTATTGAGTTATGTTTAGGTAGATACAGATGCATTTGGGTTCCTTTTGGAATTTGTGCTTGATAGATTTTGGTTTTATAGGTCTTAGGGGTCTAACCTTAGTTATGTTTATGTCATGCTCTTTCATCCAAGTCTATAACTCTTGTCTTTAGAGGCTATGTTTTGGATAAATCAATTAACTTCCCTCTTGATATCTTGATGTCCTCTTGGTGAGGAAGTGTGGTGTCTATGAGTTAAAACCCCCTTTTTATTTTGTCATCTTGGTTGATTGGTTGAGGGTATCCTTGTGGAGGTATAAGTTTTTGGGAACTCTCATCTAGTGAACCTATTTTGGGTTTAAACCATAAACATTGTTTTTCCCCTCATACTGATCTAAACTCCTTGAACTCGTAAAAGAAAATTTATAACTTCATAATGTATTCCTTCATCATATCTCTTATTGATACTTGTGGAGACTCACTTGGAATGCATCGGTGATGCATGTAACTCTTGGGAAAACTCTTGTAAACTTGGTGTGTTCCGTTTTGGTTAATGACCTCTTGTTTTCTATGAACTTAATAATGTGATAATTTTGTCTCTTTTTACTCATTAAAATTTAATTGGTTTTGTGATAAACTTGAGAATATTAGAACTCTAATTGGGAGGCTTGGATTTTCTAAAATTAATAAGTAAATTGGGACATTAGGAAGATGGTTCCTTACTCTAACCTTGTAGTTTAATAGAATAAATAAAAACTATGTGAAAAATAGCAAAGAATCCTCTCATACTCTCCCTAGAAGTAAAATGAATAATTTTTCCACCCATATAGAATGGCGAGATATTCTGCCAACATTGGTGATGACCCTTAATGACACAAGATATGGGATATCATAATATAAGGAATGCATTAATTAGAAAATTTATAAGAAATATATGCTTAGAGAACGTAACTATAACTTGTGTTTTATAATTTGGAATATGGAACGGATAATTTTATGGGATTGAGCACAAGTAGAAGGTACAATTAAACAAACTTGATTATATAAATTTCTATTGCATGCCCTAAAATTAATAGAGGACACAATCTGAATGGTTGAGCTAATTGAAAGGTTCCTTTGAGCTTATGTATGAGTATCTAATCTCAATTGCACCCTAAGATTTTGGGTTGTGAAATGGTTGAGTACTTCCCATACCTCCCTTTGTTATATCAAACAACAAACATATGTATAATGTTTATAACACAAGTTACATGCTAGGTCATTTTTTTGGACCTCTCACTGGTTAGTATGAAATTTTTAGAAGTATGCATAAGGATATTATCACCTTGTTAAAATGGATTAATTGTTATGTTCATATTGGTGGGTGCTATGTCCATCTTGCCAACGGTGGAAACTATTTGAACCTTTAAATATTTCCACCTACCATGAATAATGGAGTACCTTATTGATAGTGATGTGTTCTAGCCGTGTTTTACTCCCTTGAACATAAATGTGTGTAATCCTCCTTGATGGATCCTTTCAGGACATCGTACCATTTTTTCCTCTTAGCTCGATAGGTGTATGATTTGTGATCTTTTAGGAGTGAGTCTATATCTCCAGTTTTAAGAGAGGCACCCTTCTTGTGTTTGGAATAGGTCATTGGTGACCTAGGCTTATTGGCAAGCTTAGGAAACATATGTTAAGGATATGGAGGAATTTTGGAATCCTCCTTCCTTTTGGGGAAACATGATGTTGTCCCCCCTTGTCCTTTGGGGAGGAGAAGGGGCAAGGTTGTTTTCATAAGCTTCTACAAGAATGTTTAGTTTGTTTCTCTAGTGAATTACTAGTTGGACCTCTCTTGTTGTCTATTTTCTCCTAGCTCACTTGAGTGTTCCTATGTGTTATAATATTAATCTTGTGTTCATTTTAAGATTCTTTTGAGCTAGGGCAGGGTTTAAAATTAATAAATTTCATTTTTTATATATAGAGAAATGGTATCTCTTGTGTCGATATGATAGTATGGGAAAAGATTTCCTATCACCAAAAATGGAAATGTTATCTAATTGATTGGGTATTCTAAATCAGGATTAGTGGTTGTGTTACGATATTTGGGTAAAAATTCAAGTTATGGAAACCTTGTGGCCAAGATCATGCTTATTGTTACCATGAAAATTTAAGGGAGTTATTCTGAATTATATAAAGTACTTCCAATGAATAGTCTACATCCTTGTAAATGCTTTTTGTTAAAATTAGGTGTTTTCCTTGTTGTTAAGCCTCATTTTGTGTGGCCCTGAATTTTTTGGCCCTATAAGAAGGTGTGGTTTCTCATGCAAAATTGAAGGTCATGATTGGTAGTTGTTAATTTTTTCCATAAGAACAAACATTTAAGTGTAATTAAACCTAAGTGGAAGTCTTATCCTTCTTTTTTTACCATGTGTTGCACCCATGTGTGGCTACGTGGACACCTTATGTACATACAATTTTCCTATTCTTCTTGGACCTTTGTTGTCTTTCATTGGGATCCCATCGAAAATTATTTTTTAAATTTTATGTGTTGTAACTTGGTTAACCTTGTAGAGATTATTATGTAGCTTTGAATGCTAATAATCTTGTTTGGAGGAGGTTAGTATTTATGCGTAATAGTCTCCCTTCTCTTTTTACAATAGTGTTGGACCAAACTTGGGTTCCGAGGGACACACTTTACTTCGAAGTAAAGAAACCCCGCGGAAGACGTGACTTCTATTCGTATACATTATTTCCCTACCTCTTTCTGTGACTTCCAGGAGGAAGTCAAGTCTAAGGGGAGGGGGATGTAGTGCCCACTCCTCTTTAACACCTATTTTGATATGACCATGTTTATTATTTGCTTAGTGACATGGACATTATTATGATATTTTGGATAGCCTATTGTTAGACATAATGGACATTGTGATTATCATTTATTTTTTTCTTTCATTATGGATTGTATGGGTACATAGAGGACATTGATAGACATTGCAGTACATGATGATGATTTAGTGTTGTTTTTTATATGCTGACATCTTGGACTCTTGAAAGTGGTGACTATGTTTAGATGATTGGACTAACCATGTGACATCATTGATGATTATGATTTATTAATAATGTGATGTTAATAGGTGATCATTAAATATGTTGTTAATTGTATCTAGATAGATATAAGTTATAATGGAATGTATGAAATTGCATGGTTGTCATAAAATATGAATTGTGATAGATGGTTATGCCTAGGCATAGGGTGATAGTAAATGTTAATGGATTGGTAGAATGATGATGAATTAATAATTGCATGAATAATTGAATTAGAAAAAAATTTCTTAACTGGGATAAAATGAAACAATTACATTGTATGATACGATGATGTTATAATAAATGATATATGTGTTTTGATTTATGGATGTATTGATATGTCCTTGAGGCCAAAGGTGGTATTGAGTTTTCTATGTATTACAGGAAAAAAAATCATAATAAACAAAAGAAGGGACTAGGAGACTAACTATGGAAGAATACCAGATGTTTACAACTTGGTCACCTTGGCAGTGTATTGGTGTGTTGTGTGTTCATTGTCATTTTGTTTAGTACATGTTTGTTAAGGAGGTCTCCATGGGGGATGTAACCTCATAAGTGACCATGGGTGTGAATGTTGTATTTTCCTCTTTATTTTATTGTCTTAGTTGTGTATGTGATTTTATGAAATTGTAATTTCTTCTCATTTTATTGTACTTATTTAGTGTGCTCTTGATTTAGGTAATTAACTATGTGGATGATGCTAATTATGAGCTGTGACTAATGGGGTAATGAATGCAGTTAGATAGTCCTTACTTATCTTCATGATTTTTAGATGGATTTTATTTGATTTTGATTTGTGTACCCATCCCCATCTCTCAAATCTTGGATTTGGGCATTTGAGCCCATTTTTTGGAGGCTTGTGGGACAAGTTATACTTTTCCCATACTCCATTAAACTCTCCCACCAACCCAACCTATGATATGAGGGGTCAAATTTAGCCCCTATTATGTGTTTTGAATGGAAAAATAGGCAATTAATTGCCACCTTTTTCCTTACTCTCTTAATTTTGTCCTTGAAGTGTAGGAATGGAATTGTGTGTAAGAATGAAATTTTTCATACCCTCACCTTACTCATTTATGGATTCTTGGTTTATGTGTTTGACTTGTGAGGTGGATTGGGGAGAAATGATGTGGCATCCTACATGGAGCCACCTCACCATCCTCTCCACCATTTTCTATTCATTGGAATTTCTTTGTTATTTTGGGGGATGCTTTCTTGGGGATTCTTGGAGATCTTGGAAATGGAAATTGGCTTGGATTAAAGGAAAGAAGTTTTGATTTTGGATTTTTGAATGATTGAAGGAGCTCACAATGGAAAGGTATAGACTCTTATACCTTGTATTTTGCATTTCTTGTTTGTGTACTTGTGTTGCAATTTGTATGAATGCATGTGATTTTGTATGGGATTGGGTAGAGTTGGCCATAGGGATGGTGTAGGGAGAGGGAAATGGAGCCATTTGTGGGAGGTAAAAGGGAGTGTGTGAAGGGATTTTGTGGAGGGAGTGTGGGAAGGGTAATCCTACATATGTGGAGGTTAAAATGAAACCATATGTCATTGTGTATCTTGCAAAATGGAGAGATAAGGATTTTTTCTTGTGTGTGTGTGTATAGTGCACTTGGAGGCTTGGGTGGATCCCTATGCCACTTTGGAGGTATAAGGAGATGGCTACCATGTTTCCCTTCTCCTTTGGATTAAATTTTGAGCCTATGTGTTTTTAATAAGTTGCATGATTTTTTTCCTCTTAGTGTTATTGCTTCTTGAGAATTGCATAGTTTTGTCAGTGTGTATGTGTTATTGTCGAAGCCATTTTGTGAAGAGCTGTCATGGTTGTGAACACCCCTTATTTTTCCATTTTTGGGGCTCATGGGGCCAATGAGAAGGTAGACTTCACCTTCTCATTGGATTAAGGTTGGGAGGTAAGTGTTAACTAGCTCCCTTCCCTTGTTTGTTGTATTGAAGATGTAGAGGACACAAGAAGGAGAATGCAAGATTTGGTTTCTATCGGAATGGAAGTTTCAAGTGTATTTGAAAAAGAAATAGAGCTTTATTGTATAATTTAGCATGTTGTCTCCACTTTTGTTTAGAGTGCTTTACTACTTGTATTTTATGCTTTAAGCTTCTTGTAAATAAATTTTCCAAATCTTATATAGACAATTAAATTGTGAAATGTATATAGTTAAAGGATGGACATTTACAAGGTTGTACCTTGTTGAAAATGTATTCCATTTAAATTGTATTGTGTTTTTAATCCACCACTAAATGCAAAATTGGAAAATTATTATTTCTTGGATTTGAAATAAAATGAAGTATATGAATTGTTTCCCCTTTGAAATGTTTTTTTCATAATTCAATGGTGGAATCCTTTGTTTAGAATGTATAAATACCTTTTGATTTCATAGAAAATTTAAAATTAAACAACCCTTGTACACTTCTTGTTGTGATGAAATATTTCCTTTCTTTAGTTGAAAACAAAAAAAAACCTCTTTTGCCTATACTTGTGTATTTCTTTTGAACTATTATTCAACAACTACATATGTGTGTGTGTGTGTGTGTAGGTTCCTGTATACATATCATTGTCTAGATACTGTAAAAACCATAATAAACAGGGAATATATATATATATATATATATATATATATATATATATATATATATATATATATAGATAGATAGATAGATAGATATAATTATAATATGGGGGGTGGCTTCCCCCCGGACTGTGTTTATATATATATATAAACACAGTCCGGGGGGAAGCCACCCCCCATATTATAATTAAATTATATATATATAATTTGTGGGGCCAAAACCGCACCCTGCTCCCCCCCCCTTAGACTGTAACATTCACAATGGGGTAGGTGGCCATGGCCGACCAACCCTACTATTCAAATGGGGGGGAGGGGGGGTCAGTCATGGCCTCCCATCCCCATCTCCCATATACCTTTGCACAACCCATTATTGGGCCGAACCCCTCCGCGCATCATTGTAATTTTTTATAAGCAATATATATATATATATATATATATATATATCTGTGTGTGTGTGTATATATATTAAATAATTTAAAATTAAAATATGTATGTGTGTGTGTGTGTGTGTGTGTGTGTGTGTGTGTGTGTGTGTGTGTGTGTGTGTGTGTGTGTGTGTGTGTGTGTGTGTGTGGTGTGTGTGTGTGTGTATGTATGTGCCTACATACATACATACATACATATATACCGAACCCAAAAAAAAATGAGGGTGAACAAATACACACAACTAGAAATGGTTAAATTCTTCTATATATATATATATATATATATATATATATTGCAACCCTTGAGAGGGAATGCAAAAATAAACCAAGAGATTATAAGGGAAGAAATTTTTCTCCATTACAGAGCTTGAGAAAATAAAATATCTCCATAGTTTTCCTCAAGCCTCCAAAGCTTCCGTCTTCTCTTACCTGCAATACCAACAAGAAACAATGAAGATATTAGGGGAAATAAGAGATAAAAAAGGAAATCATAATGATATTTAGGACTTTTAGCCATACCTATATCTAAGGGCTCTTATTGATCTCATCTAAGGGTGGAGATTAGATCCTACACTTTTTAAGTTTTAGGTATTTGATGGGATTAGAAGTTTTAAAAAGAGTATGAGTATTTAATTAAAGGGGTCAGCTAGGGCATTTTGTACATGCGTAGAAGTGGTTTAGGTAATGTGTTGGACATATCTATTTTATGGGTAAATAAATTACAATTGCACATGGGGATATTTTTTAATAAATTATTTAAGGGAAATAAATAGATGAGATTTTAATTATGGGTCAAATAAACTAATGTGGAGCATTAGGGTAGAGAAATAATTTATTTAAAGGGGTTAAAATGATTAAAGTTAAAATTGTAGCTAAATAAATTAATGCGTGGCATGGGTATTATTTCCCTAAGGAGATATGCTTTAATTTAACTTAGGAAATGATTATAATTAATATGATAGGAACTTAAGTGAATCAAAATTAGTAATATCAAATTGGAATTAATTAAATAAATTTGATATGTATACAAGGAAGGAATTTTAAAGCCGCAACAAAATAAATTAGTATTAATTAGAGAAGTATTACATTAGATGACTAAGAAATTACTAAACGCAATACAATTATGCTTAAAAATAAAAAATAAAAAATTCCCGTAAATTTCCCTAAGTAACTGGTGAAGTTTTGGCATGGTTTTGGTGCATCGGAGTTAGGGTGTTACATTATAATATAAAACAATGTATTATATAGGAGTCTTATCTAGACTATTATTAAGTATTTCTAAAATCAATCTCACAACTTCTCAAACCTATTCTACATGAGTTTTTGTAACTCACCCACTATTGATAATCTAAGTTCTTTATTAAACAACCTAGTTACATAATTAACTACGTAGATTAATACTTTCCCAAATTATTATAATGTGAGCACTAATAAAAGAATATTCCTAATATTTCCCAATTGGTGTGAACATGGTAAAAAAAAAAACTTCACACTCTCAACTAAAGTATACTCATCCTTGTGGCATGCTCGTCTTCATGGCTCATGACCTTGATCTAAAGAAAACCTCTCCCCTTCAATGGTTTTAAAACATGTTTACCACAAACCTTGACGTGAACAAGAACCCATCAAGTATCCACTTCGTGTGGTTTTGTAGATCTTGCACAAACCTCTTCACCATCCATAAAATATTTTACACTGGTTATTTTGTTCTGTAAAACATTTTTACATTAGTAGGTTACATAGGAATCTTCTCACAAAAAAATAGGAAAAGTATTCACATTACATTAATACGAATAAATTTTTCTTAATTGTAGCCACTATTGTTGATCAATGAGACTTGATCTTGAACAACATAAGAAAATGTCATTGCCAATTGAAGCTACCATCGAATTTAATCATTTTCACACATAACGGAAATGGAATATTGGTGTTATGTTCCCCCACAATGTGAAATTGTCATTTACTCTGCAATCTGCACAAAAGAAGGAACACTATAATGAACCACACTAGAAATTTAATACTTAACTAAAAAAAACATGTCACAACCTCATTGTGTGGCCCCGTCACCTACGACTTGCGAGAGGTTGTTGTTCAACATCCAACATCACATACCTACATCCTCAAGTACATTGTTGCTAACTCAGTGGATTCTGAATTTGAGACTCAATTGTATGACAAAGAACCCCCATAATTTAGACTCAATTTATTTTTTGATTTTTGTACAACTTTACCTTTATGTTTGACAACACGTCTTCAATAAAAACTTATTTTGATAATACTTACAAATTGAATATAAGGAACTTATGTAGCAAAATATTCACCTAATAAAATATTTGACTATTAAAAGTAATGAAATATTACTTTTTGACTCAACATAGCTAGTACCACTCTATGGATTTTGGCTAAAGAAGAATCTACTCTATCGATTGTTATGAACTAATAACTATAAACATCAATAGTATTTATGATTATTTGTATTAAAAAAACTAAGAACGTTACAAATTTTATGAACAAATCAACTTATAATAACTTTATTCAAAAACAACTAACACCTTTAAAGCTTTTAGCTATCAGATAAAAAATGATTATATAAACTCTAGGGTCCATGCTCAATGATTTTGACAAAGATGGCATCGATTCTAACGTGTAGATGACATGGAAACGACATTTATATGGAGGAAAAAGATACAATAATGCATGTAACTAATCAAAAAATTGACGTCAATAAAATACACTACCATATGCATATAACAAAATGAATTACATCTCACATGACATTGGGACTAAAAGAAGGCACATGATGCACATGGAAGATTTACATAATGAAGATCGGGATGTGCTAAAAAAAACTAGGGAGCTTACTTTGAGTTATTGTGAATCTGTTAAGTTGATTAATTCTCGAGTTTCTTCACTAAGGTGGGCATTCTGAAGGGTTTGAATAGACAAATTTGTGTTTTTTGATAATTGAAGAATGAGGTTGATCTCGAAATGAGCTCAGCAAAACTTCCAAGTTAGCATCCAACTTGGAAGTTTACGAGACAGAGGGCTTCTTCACAAGGCTCATGTGTTACAAGACGCAAAGGACTTCTTCACAAAGATGGATGGACAGTTGAGTATTACACAAGCGAGGAGGATGCAATTTTTACAATTCTTATTAGGATTGCAACTATGGTGTATAGAATAAACTATCACAATAATTAGTTCCGTTATTTGTGGTTATTTTCATAACACTACAACATTTTTTGGCTATGCATACATCCACCATCAATTTTTTTCATGACACTACAACACTTTTTGTTTATGCATACATCCACTATCATGGCCACCTTTTGGCGTGTCCATCACACACTTTAATGCAATTGCTAGTAGTATTTAATACTTTTTAAGTGGTATTGATTTTTTTATTAGAGAAGTGTTTGTGCCCCACCAGATTTATTTTTTATGAATCCTTCATCCTCCCAACATATAGTCTTGGCATCTTTGTCATTACAGATTTTGTTTAAACATTTGAAATCATGTTTATTCGAATTTCAATAATTTCATGATTACTCCCTTGTACCTATTAGGCAAGTGACACTCGTTCCATTATTGAGTTTTTTTGAGAACATGGTACACCCGGA
This sequence comes from Taxus chinensis, assembly GCA_019776745.2. Lineage (NCBI taxonomy): Eukaryota > Viridiplantae > Streptophyta > Pinopsida > Cupressales > Taxaceae > Taxus > Taxus chinensis. Next base: position 93,187 of record JAHRHJ020001566.1, on the reverse strand, counting down.
ACTGCATATACCTAATGCCAGTTAGATTATTGGTGTTAAGCATTACGATCACATATAAGTTTTTGTTTTGGGAAAGAAAATCTATAAGCAGTAATTTGATGTTCCAATCATTAGGTACAGTAGCGAGGAGAGGACGTGTACAAGAAGGAGGGATTCTTCGAAAGGCTTATTTTGTTATAAAATGCGGAGATCTTCTTCGCAAAGCTGGATGGACGGTTGAGTAAAGTGAACTAGTATTGCATAAGCAAGGAGGCCGAGTTTCTGCCAACGGGGGGACACCATAATACAACAGCTGCAAATTCTGAAATCAATTTGATTATTGATCATGACCACAAATTCTTTAGATTTTATAAATGGCTACCTCTTAGTAGGTGGTTTACTACAATGAGTACTGATTTAAGAGACACACAAGTGAGGAGGAGGTGGGGGTCGAATTCAAGTCTATTGATTCATCGCCCTGTGGGTGGACTACAAGTAAGAAGGAGAAAGCAAAATGCACTTCAATAGGGGGAGGGAGAGGACTAGCAGAGAGGACGAAGGCGAAGGCGAAGGCGAGGAAGTGAGGGATATGGTGGAAGATGGGTTCTGACTACTGGGGGCATTCAACTAATCCAATCATCTTACTTGCCTACGACTTGTCGACCCACTGTGAATCCACGTCCGTTGCGCTCAACTCATTCCTTGGGTAACGGATTTCATTAAGCATATCATCCCTCAGCATCGGCAGGTGGAACGGGGCATGGAAAGTACTAAATCAAAGTTTTTATATGTCATCCATTCGCCTCAAGAACACAGCAAGCTCCACGACGACGACATGGTTGTAGTGGTATGGGTAGTATATAACACTACGAACTATTCATCATCTTCTTACTGTTTATATTAATACTAATACTAATACGAGCAATTAGAGACCTTAATATTTGATACGATCCCGCGGTGATATGTTACAGAGACAATTTCTTTAGTTATGGAGTGGACCATGGCAGAGCTGGTTTTGAACTACGCAATACAAAATAGACTTTGGGCGGAGCTAGAACTAGTGTTGAAGGATCGGGGAGTTGTGCGGGAAGAGGAGATTACAAGCGGTGGTGAAGGATAGTTTAAAAATACATCCACTGGGACCTCAGGTGTAATGGGCTAGCCTGTGCACAGAGGACGTGGATATTGGAGCCACCGATGGAGTGTGAATTCCATGGTGAACATGCCATCCATCACCAGGACCCGGACATTTGGGACTCTCCTCATCAATTCCGACCGGAGAGCTTTGTGAGGTAGAAGGATATGGTATAGATAGACATTCGAGGTCGGCCCTATAATGTTTTAGAAAATGAGTAATTTTGCCCCTAGAAAAGCAACAAGGAGTTTATTTTTTACATGCTTTTATTTTTGAGTTTAGTTTTAGATGTTCGTAAGTTTAAGAAAAACCTAATAAAGAAAATAAAGCAAAAGCTTTGTATTGCACAAAATCATGTGCTTTTTTAGTTTTTTTTTTAAGAGTTGGGTGTTGTATTGTTAGATGAAGCATCTATTTATTAGAGGAAAATGTAAGTGGTTTCATATCAGACACATTTAGAGAGATTGTATTGAGCTAAAGCTCTGGAACTAAAATAAATATATGCACAGAAAATACATCTGAGTTTGCAATAATATGTTTTATTTGTATTTGTACCTTTTTTTATTTTATTTCTGTTAGTTGTTATTGTACATGCCTAGTTTCTACAAGTTGGTATTAGAGCCTAGTTTTTTTTTTCACTAGGTTTCTAATTAACAACAGGTTATGGCTTTTATATATAGTTTATAGACATCATAATTTATAGGAAAGAATTACGAGAATTGGTCATTAACCATGAAGCCACTGTTTAGATCTCAGATTGTGTGAGAAATCATAGAGAATGGGTATACAGAGCCTGTAAATGCTACAGCATATAACACACTCTCACACAAAGAGAAAGACACTTTGAAGAAATTAAGAAAGAAAAATACGGAAAAAATCTTTTCTTCATTCATCAAGCCATGCATGACAATATCTTACCCAGAGTGGCAACATCCAGTAAAACACAAATTGCATGGGAAACTCTCGAAGTTGCGTATCAAGGTAAAGAGAAATTAAAAACCACCAAGCTATAGTTACTTCAGAGAGATTTTGAAAATATTTCAATGAAATATTTGGGTTCCATAGAATCATTATTTACTTTTGTAGTTCGTTTAGTTAATCAAATCAAATCTCATGGTGAAACTATTGAGGATAGAAGGATTATTTAAAATTTTCTATGAATTTTTCCTGCAAAATTTGATCCTTTGATAGTTACTATTGAATAAACTAAGGATCTAAATCAGTTTTCAATTGATGAGTTGCATGCATCACTAATAAATCATGAATATAGGTTGAATAGATCAAATGCATTTGTAGATCAATATTTTTCATCACATGTATCAAAAAATTATGGAAGAGGAAGAGGAAATTTCATCCCTAGATGCAGAGGAATAAGTTCATGTAGAGGACGTAACAGCAGTCCATCAAAATCAAGTGTAAGAGGACATAGTTAAGAGAATAATCATAATCATTTTGTAGGTCAGAGGCAGGATGAATCACATGTGTAGTGTCACTATTAAAAAGAGATATGGGAACTATGCTTTTGAATGTAGAAGAATGCATTATGATTAGAACAATTAGAATCAGAATCAGGTTGGAAGCTCTACTCTAAGATCCATGTTTAATGCATTCACAAATATTTCCGAAGCATCGCCTATTGAGTGTAATCTATCCCAAGGGAGTCTTAGTGATGTGTGATATTTGGATTCTAGTTGCAATAATCACATGTAAGGTAAATTAGAATTGTTTTCTAATTTGGATGAGTTAGTAAATATAGAGGTTACCCTTGGGAATAATAATACAGTGACTATAAAAGAAAAAGGAACAATCAACATTCTAACTAAAAAGGAGGATCATAAGATTATGCATGATGTTTATTAGGTCGCGAATTTGAAGCACAATTTTATGAGCATTGGTCAATTGGTACAAAAGGGATACATTATTTATATTGAAGAAGAAAATGAATGTCTAATAGTAAATAAAACTCCAAGTACCCAGGTCATTGCTAAAGTGAAGATGACAAGAAACATAATGTTTCCTTTGAAAATCATACTAGCCACATCTGGAGCTCATACTACATATTAGTACCGAGCTAAGGAGATTGAATAAAATTTCCAGTTAGTTGAAAAAGATGAATCGTGGCTATGATATCTCAGGTTTGGTCATTTAATAATTGGTGATTTGAATTTATTACACAAAAAAAATATGGTGAAAGTTTTGCCTTATATTTAGAAACTAGATAGAGTTTTTGAAGGTTGTAGTTTGGGGAAGCAACAAAAAGAGTCCTTCCCAGTTGGAAAAAAAAGACATTCATTGACGACTGTATAAGGAAGACATAAGCTTACTTTTTTAGAGACAAATCACATGCTTTTGATATATTTCAGCGGTTTAAGGCTTTGCTGGGAAATCAAAGTGGGTACTACATCAATGTTCAGAGGATAGACAAAGGAGGTGAGTATTTTTCCAATGCTTTTCAGAAATTTTGTAAATATCATGGTATACACAAGTAGTTTACTACCAAGAATACACCACAACAGAGTGGTGTGGTGGTAGAGAAAGAATAGAACCATCATGGAGGTGGCAAGAAGTATGATGAAGGAAAAGAATCTTTCAAATGGGTATTGGGAAGAAGCAGTAACAACTGTTGTTTACATCATAAATAGGTGTCCAACAGAAGTTGTTCTAAACATGGTTCCTCAACATGCTTGGACTAGAGGAGGAAAACACATTGTTTCTCATTTTAGAGTTTTTGGTTTGTGTGGCATACGCACATGTGTGTGATGAGATAAGAAAGAAGTTAAAAGGAGAAAAATGCATATTTGTTCGATATTCAGAGAATACAAAAACTTACAAGTTGTTCTTTCTAGTTACCAAAAAGGTGATAATCAGGAGAGAAGTACAGTTTGTTGAAAATGAGGCATGGGATGGAAGTATTGATAAAATATTCAATGTAGCTATAGTTATTTGTTATGATAATATGGCAGATGAAAGCTTAGAGAAACAAGGTATTGTATCTTCTTCGAATCTTTGACATGCACCACAAGTTGTAGCACAGCTACACCTCCATCTACATGTAGGATATCTCCAATATTTCAGTCATCTTCAACCATCTAGTAGATACCACAAAGAACACCAGAAGCTACTCTTTCATTACAAAACAATCCATCATCAGATAGTCCTTTGCAGCAGAGAAAATAGAGTCTTAGTGAGATTTATAATGTTGATATAAATAATTATTTTTCAATTTTCACATTTTTTTCTCAAGTTGCAGATCCAGTATACTTTGAAGAGGCTATAAACAATGAAGTTTGGGTTCAATCCATAGATGATAAGATAGATTCCATAGAGAAGAATCAGACATGGGAATTGGTAGATATTCCAGAAGGAAAGGACGTGATAGGAGTGAAGTGGGTCTATAAGACCAAATGTATTGTTGATGTTAAAGTAAAGAAACATAAAGCAAGGTTTGTTTCCAAAGGTTTTTCACAGAAATACGAAGTACATTACAATGAGACGTTTGCACCTGTAGTATGTTTGGACACGGTAAGAATGGTTTTAGCAATTGTAGCTCAAAACAAATGGCCTATTTATTAGATGGATGTAAATCAACATTCTTGATTGGTTTTCTTGAAGAAGAAATTTATTTGAATCATCCAGAAGGTTATGATATTGAAGTTCATGAAGGAAAGGTATAGAGGTTGGAAAAAAAGTGTTCTATGGTCTCCAGTAAGCACCTAGAGCTTGGTACAACCTGATTTATTCTTATTTGATATAGAATGGTTTTAGTAGGAGTTGTAGTGAGCCTACCTTATACATCAAAATCAATGAGCAAGGTAAAATTTAGATTGTTTGTTTATATGTGGATGATTTAATAATCATCACTGAAAATCTATCTAAAGATTCATTCAAATCAACTATGAAGAAATAATTTGTGATGACAGATCTATGCCTCATGCACTATTTTTTGGGCATAGAAGTTCAACAATCAAAAGTTGTAGTTTTTATTTCACAAGCAAGGTATATTAATAATGTTTTGAAGAGATTTAACATGTTGAATAGAAAGCTAGCACCAAAACCTATTACAGTATGTTTGAAGCTAAGAAAAGATGACAATGGATTATTTGTAGATCCAACATTGTTCAAAAGGATAGTTAGAAGTCTCATGTATTTAATGACCACAAGGCCAAATATTATGTATGGTGTGAGCCTCATCTCAAGGTTCATGGAATCTCTAAAATATTCACATTGAAAAGCTAGAAAAATGATTTTGAGGCATGCATGTGGAACTAAGAATCATGGAATTTTGTATTCAACACCAAATGAGTTCAAACTCATAAGTTACATAGAAATTGGTAGTGCCGAAAGTATTGATGACAAAAAGAGAACATATAGCTATGCTTTTAACTTTGGAACATGTGTTGTTTCATGGGAATTGAAGAAGCATCCAATAGTCACACTATCTTCAGTCACTTTGGAACATATGTAGTTTCATGGGAATCGAAGAAGAAGCCCATAGTCACACTATCTTCAGCAGAAGCACGGTCTGTAGCAGGAACATGAGCAACATGTCAGGCTGTTTGGATGAGAAGAGTATTGAAAGATTTGAGGTAGAATAAAGAGGATGCTACAAAGATTTTTTTTGACAACAATTTAGCAATAAATGTTTCTAAAAAATCATGTTTTTTACAAGAGGAGCAAGCACATAGACATGAGGTATCACTTCATCATGAAGCTGGTTAACAACAAGGAAATTTGTCTTGAATTTTGTAGATCTGAAGATTAGTTTTGTTGACAATTTCATGAAAGCTTTGGGAAATTAATTTTTTAATTATTTAAGAAGTTGTTTGGGATTTGTGATCAGGAATATGTCAGATTTGGAAGTGCACACTCAGCTTCAAAAGAATAAAAGTTTGAAGGTCAAAATTAAGGGGGAGTGTTGGAAAAAAGGTAATTTTTCCCCTAAAAGGAAAAAGTAGTTTATTTTAATGCTTTTATTTATGAGTTTAGTTTTAGATGTTCTTAAATATATGAAAAACTAATAAAGAAAATAAATCAAAAGCTTTGTATTGCACTAAAGCATTTTCTTTTTTAGTTCTATTTTTAAGAGTTAGGTTTTTTATCGTTAGATGAAGCCATCTATTTATAGGAGGAAATTGTAGGTGTTTTCATATCTAACACATTAAGGGAGATTGTATTGAGCCAAATCTATGGAACTAGAAGAATAAATATATCCACATAAGTGTAGATCTGATTTTGCAATAATATTTTTTATTCATAATTATTTATTTTATTTTTGTTATTTGTTATTTTATGTGCCTAATTTCTACATAATGTTGCTCTTCTTAAATCGTAAGTTGAATAACTAAGAGGGAGAGGATAATACTTTTTAACATATCAAATAACATATAATTAAAAAATATCATAATTAACTTTACCAAGAAAGTAAATTTGTCTATGATAAAATAGCTTAAGTGCACATGTTTCTTTATATTTACAAGAAATTCCACATTATTTGCGAACTTGACAAGAAATAATGTCAACTTGAATCTACCTTGTGATTTTATTTTCTTTCCAATAACAAAAATAAATAAAAAATGACTTCATGACACCACATATCCTTGACTCTTATTTTCATGATTTTGTGCTTTTTGCATTTATTTGGATACAAAGAGTATTAAAACTATAACATGTAAAACAAATAGAGTTTGTATTATCTTTTTACTGATGTTCATAACTTATTTTAAAGATCTTTTTTTTTTATATATGATCTTTTAGGAGGGTAAAAAATATTGTGGAATCTAGATTTATACCTTACAAAATAGATTATCCAAAAAATAATATCAGTATTTTTTTTTGCATATCTTGCATTTAATGCAATCCACAAGACCACATCTATCTTTGTATTTTTAGAGAATAGTTAATGTCTAAAATAAATAACTTTCCATTATAGTTTTTGATTAATTTACTTTGGTATATCCTTCATTAATTTTTGTCCAAGATATTAAATCTCATTTCCTGAAATTATGTGGAAAATATTGTGTTTTATCAATATTATACTAGTTTAATAGATGTATAATAGGGCACCAATAACTATATTTAACAAAGTAAATTTTATTTATGGTTTGGAGAAATTTTTTATGTCACGATCTAAAGCTGAAAACATGACACAAGATTGAAGTGTGTTTTTGAGATTTGTAATTGTAATTGCTAGATAACATAAAAGGAATTTTTAACTAACTAATTTTGTAACAATTACTCAATCATACAATCCATCAAATAATTGACATATCTTTTATATGTTTGGAAATTTCTTTTACATACCTACCAGAGAAATTTCAAAACCATACATGATAAAATTACTTTCTTAATTACGCTTTAGTCTATGTACTTAGAATGCAAGGTATGAAATAGGATCAAGTTGAGATATTTTTCTTTATAGATGGATGCAAGGAACAAAGGATATACATAGATAAATATAATTTTTTCTACATCTAAACACGTTTGATCAACATCTTATATGTAATATAAATTGAGATGAAAGGGTGATGTTAACATCTAATCTTTTAATAGAAGCATGTCTTATAAATGGAGCTCTGGGATATATTTGACTAACTAAAATTGGTCTAACTAACTATTATATAGATAGTTAATCTAAGCTATTATCAATTATAAAATGAAGTAAAAAGAAATGTAGTAAATAAGTGTACAAGATAGCTAAAAAACTATGCAAATGGAAATGCTAACTCTAATGTGCTAAAGAAAGTGAGGAAAAAACTCAAATGATAATAGATGACTATCAGATAGTGTCACAAAGGTAACTAGAAAAATTAAGAGTAGGACCAACTGTGTAGAACTCCCAAAAAGAGTGGCTTAGGACTATTTCTGTAGACTGGGGCACCTGGAAGAGGACTTGGGCACCTACAAGCATTCTTCTATGAAATATAGGTTACCTGGTTGATGTGAAAGATCTTAAATTAGTTTTTACAAGGTTAGAAGGTGTTTTGAAACCCTCCATGCATGTTAAATAAACTTATTTTTCTTGCGTTGAATGTCACCAATACTCTAAGTTGAATAAGAGACCTACAAGACCCCAAAACAATCATTAAGACCTAGAAAAGAATAATGTATATGAAGGGATCAGACTATCCTCAATGGCCACAATGGTAAAATTACTAATTGATTTCTACACTACATCTCAAACCTAATGTAGTTTTATGTGCGAGTGTGTGCGAACATGCCCTAGGTTGTTCTTGTGTCAAAACACACTTTGTGAAGTAGCGAGAAATAACTATGTGTAGAAATATAATAGAATGTGTGCATGGAATAGAATAAAATCTCTCCCCTATGAAGTGTGATGCAGATGCCCTAGCCTTGTGGCTTGGTGATGGAGCTATGTGGATGAAAGTGATCTCCAATACAATATATGGATACAACTCTAGATGGAGTGATAGTATTAAGTGATGTTAGGTCCCTCATTATAATCTCATAACTTAATATTTATAGGGTTCTCTTTGTCTAATTTTGCAATTAACCTAGAAAAAGAAGACCATGAGAAACATAAAGATTCAAAACAGAAAGAAAGAACCCAAAAATAGCTGGAAAAGCTATAGAAGGATCTAGGCGCCCATGGTGGGACTAGGGCAATGACGGGCACCCCAATAGTAAATTAGGTGCTCCATCTGAGGCTAAAATAATGTGGGATGATAGAAACTTACTCGGAATAAGTGTGCAAGAGGTTCATAATGATGAAATAAAATAAAATAAAGTCACCAAAAGACATTGGTTAATTAGTACGTTTTTCCCTCAAGAACCTTCTAAATAGTATTATAAATAAATGTCTAAAGTGCATTATTTGTGACTACAATATTCGAAGCATAGTACTGGTCCACCAAAATCACCAAAATATGTAATGGTTGAATTTGATAGTTACTTTGGAATACAATTTGAAGATAGAACTCTACGTGCCATCCCAATAACACCAAAACCATTTACATATGAGTGTTACTATAGGATAAAGAAGGGAAAACTACTTTCCAAACAAAAATAAAAGGAAGAAAGACTTGGCTAAGTGCACCAAGATGGTGGAAAATTAAGTGGACATAAAAACCTGAAATTTAGGTACCGCGAGTTTAGTTTATAAACCACACTTGCGCAACTATTTTTATAGGCTTGGTGATTTCTGAACCTAAAACCGTGCTCGTAGTTTGTAAACCATGATCATGGTCCTCTGAGATAAAAAAGATAGACCCACGACTCCTCAATTTCTCTCATTTATCCTTTCCAAACCACAATTTATCCTAGACCTTTTCCACTCGTGCTTTGAATACCCCCCAAACATTACTCTTCGGACTTATGGATCAAGATAGTTTCAACCATGCCACCAAGACAAAGAGGTAATCCCTCAATTTTGATCCTTTTTTTTGCATTTAAGGTTTTTGTTGTGATTTTCATGGGTTTTTTCATTTTTTTTGTTTATGTATACACTTTTTTTTTTTTTTTATTTTGTCAGTTGCTCGGTGAGCTCGTAATCCCGTAAACCTTCCAAAAAATCCTCAAAACCCTTCAAACATTCCGCAAAACCCTCCTCCAAACATACATATGCCTCCTATGGATACTTCTGTCCCCACAGAACCAACAAGAACACAAGCTGATATCATTGGAAAAATCTGACAAAATAAAATTTCCATTAAGAACCTTATTCAAAATATAAGACAAAATCATGCCACAAATCCATCCCGTATGACTTTAGCCAACACATTGCAAACATTTATTGGTGAATTTGACTCCCAACCAACCAAATAGATAGATGGTATACCTTTAGAGGTGATTGTAGGCAGTGGTATGCAAATAAATTATTCCATGCGGCTGTAAAAGACAAAAAAAATGGAAAAGACCGCATTTAAGGATTATTTACTGACCCAAGAACCAATGCCCCCCCGCAGTTACTTGCAAATGATTCCCAATCAATTAGTGCCACGATGACCAAATTTTTGGGATCAATGGTGGATGGTTTTTGATTATCCACCATGCAACAACAATGAGGTTCCCCTCTATTTTTTGAAGAAATTATATTGCGAGTTCGTGCTTAATGAGGTCCCAAATTATTTTGACTTTTCTGATTTTTATGGGCGAGGTGGTGGCTCTGCACATAGTAGACCTGGTGCACGCGTAGGTCAACCAAGGATCCCTCATGCCCCAAAACCCCCACTGCCTTCAGTTATCCCTCCTATAATGAAAGAGTTTGTGGAGATTGACACACTACATGCCTTGAGGGAGCTCACTGACACTCTAACCTAACATAGTGAGTAGATATCATCTAGTGATGTTGGTGGAGGTGTCAGTTCTAGCACACCACACCACTATTGATTATGTGGTGCCATATGCACTGCGGGTGAGAGACATCATTTGTTGGATCACATGATTTCTTTTCTCTAGATGAGATGATGGCGGATGTTTTTTGGAACTAGTGCAAAAGATCTTAGTCTTTCACAAGTAAATGTCAAATAAATATTATATATATATATATAGAAACACGACTCTTGCTATTTAAAATATAAAAAATTATTTTTTACATGTATGTACATAACATACAATGAAATATATATATATATATATATATAATATGTATATATATATATATATATATATATTTCATTGTATGTTATGTACATACATGTAAAAAATTTTTTTTATATTTTAAATAGCAAGAGTCGGTGAAGGAAACATTTGGCATCGACATGTTAGCTACTACTGAAACTAGGCATGTTACAAACGTAAGTTTCAATTGTACTTAAATTTCAATTTTCATTTGATTGTGCACTTTTATTATTATAATGATTCACCTGTACATGTACATGTTAATATATGTTTGTCTTTTATATGTGGAGGATCCTGGCGGCTCATCATATTCTCTGGGAACTGAGGCTATTGGCATGCCTCATGTGACTTTTACGCAGGTTAGTTTCTCTTTACAATTTGTTTCTAATTGTGGAAGTTCACGTGGATTATGCTTTGGCTCTGTTATGTGGCAGTCATGTAGATTAATATTGATTTGTACATGTTTTTTGTATAGCTTATGACTTCTAGAGAGACTCCTCCATATATGCAGACTGTGGAGGCTACTATAGATACTACCATAGCATCTGTAGATCCACTAACTGAAGTAAAAAATTTCAAATTTGTTAAATTTATTTAGGAATTATTTCTTATTACTTAAATCTACAATATCAAATTTTGTACATGAAATATTTAATTTGAAATTTAATTATTTATATGTAACTTACCTCTCATGAGTCTATTATTGTCTTTGACATGCGTCAATGACAAATTTTAGGGATCATGACATTTCGGTAAGATTTCACATGCATTTTAACTAAATTCTAAGTTTCTAAATTTTGAATGTATTTTAAAAATATGGGTGTTAAAAACTTATTGTTTATGAATGTGTAGGTTAGGTTGCAAGCCTACTTAGAGATACCTAGGACCACACGGATGAAATCCATAGTGGCATCTCCCTCCACTACATCCTTGGGTCGTGGACATGCTACTTCTACCCGGGCGAAGAGAGAGAATATGTTTCATGATTAGATTCATAGGACATGGATGTACATAGATATATAAATGGGCCAGCTAGTCCTAGTTCATGATTCTTCATAGGACATTGTATATATAGCATTATGCGGCTACATGTGGTCCTATATGTATGACACACTTTGTTCGAGATGTACACATGTTATGAACTTATATTTTCCGAGACGTGCATTCAGCACACTTAGTTTGATACATTATATATCCATGTGTGGGTTCTCATAATGATATTACTTCTATGTTTGATTCGAATTCATTGCACATGATATCCTTCTATGTATGTATATTCTATGTATATTAATTCTATATGTATGTTTGATTTAAAATTAAAAACTATGGTGCAACATTGCATGGTACAATTGTTAAGAAATTAAGGGAAGCATGTGTATTCCTCTATCAACATGGGCAACTAATCATTTTCCTCTTAAGTCATGAAAAAATATTTCATACCTTGAATCTTGAAATCAGAGGTCTTCCCTTGGGTCATTTGGTTTTTGAACTGTGTATTTAATTATATTAATCAGAAGCATATTATTCATTTTACCATTGATGAGTATGGTGGTGTATGACCAATCCATCTTTATATCCCCACCAATATTGTGATAGAAACTTTAGCTCAAAAAAATACCATACGTAACTAGCATGTCTTCCACAAGTATTTCCATCTTGATTTTCTTGTCAGGGAAGTCTGCCAATTTTGGCTTGAGAATCTTTCACCTGGCTGAAAAAGAGGTAATTATTTTGTTTTCACGTAGTAACAATGGCCAATAGAAAGGATGAGAGTTATACCAATAGAGTTAGCAAATTTTATAAGCATGGCATTGTCAAAGGTGTCGAAGTCAATAATGTAATTATTCAATTTATACGTCCATTAACCAACAAGGAAAGATAGAAAGGTTATTATTTCCTAAAAGAGGAGGATTTTAAGGAAAGAAGGTTCTAGGAATGAGTGGTTCTAGGAGTGAGAAGTGATTCTTTAGTGTTGGTAGGATTCTTGGAACATGTATTTTTACTACTTCCTTTGATAAACTAGATGAGGATTAAAGTGTTTTGCTTGGGAAGTAGAAGAAGAGGCTTATTTATTTTTTTATGAGTGGCTGAACACTAAAAAAGTGTAACTATTCATAGATCCAGATTATTCAGGATATTTTTTGGGTGAGTATGAACACAATAACTAATAATTGCATAACCATCTTCTTCTTTTCTTTCAATTTCTGATTAAACAATTTCTTGAAAAATTTGTAATTGTTGAAATTTTTTAAAATGGTTGGTCGTGGTACCAAACCAACTACATGGACATGTCCGGGTGGCTAGGTGAATGCTAGAGGAGGCATCATTTTGGTGTGCGACAACGTTGTTGCTTCCAGGCTACCTCGTTTGGGTGGAGTCCCTTAAGAGCCCTGAGACCAAAAAAATTTCAACTTCAAACGGGTGATTATGCAGACTCCATGGCACCTAAAGAAATATCATCTGATCCTATACCTCAGCATAGTGACCCTCTACAATAGCCTATCTCAGTTTTTTTTCCATCTCCAATCGGTGCTCTCGCTGCCCTATTGTTTGAAAACGTGCCGAATAGTGTAGTTTGAGCCAGTGTAAGGCTGTCAAATAGTATATTTTGTAAGCGGTGGGTCATGACACCAAACTGATTACGTGGACACATCTGGGTGGCCAACTGAATAGCAGAGGAGGTGTCATTTTGGTGCATGACAATGTCCTTGCTTTCAGGGAACCTCATTCGAGCGGATTCCCTTAAGAGTTATGAGACCAAAAAAATATTCAACTTTGACGGGTGACTACGTGCACTCTATGGCACCTAAGGACATATCATTTGATCCTACACCTCAGCATAGGGACCCTCTACAATATCCTTTCTCTATTTTTTCCATCTCCAATCGGTACTCTCGCTGCCCTATTGTTTGTAAATGCGCCGAATAGTTTAGTTTGAGCTAGTGTAAGGTTGTCAAATGGTATATTTTGCAAACGGTGGGTCGTAGCACCGAACCGAATGCACAGACACATCTAGGTGGCCAGGCTAACACTATAGGAGGTTTATTTTTGGTATGTGACAACATTGTTGCTTCCGGGCTACCTTGTTTGGGCGTAGTCCCTTAAGAGCCCTGAGACCAAAAAATTGTTCAACTTCGAGGGGTGACTTTGTAGACTCCATGGCACCTAGAGATGTCTTGTCTAATCCTACACCTTGGCGTAGGGACCCTCTACAATATTATCTCTCATTTTTTTCCATGTCCATTCGGTACTCTCGTTGCCCTATTGTTTGCAAATGTAATTAATAGTGTAGTTTGAGCTACTTTAAGGCTGTCAAATGGTATATTTTGTAAATGGTAGGTCGTGGCACCAAACCGACTACGCAGACATGTTCAGGTGGCCAGTTGAAAGCTAGAGGAGGTGTCATTTCAATGCACGACAACGTCTTGCTTCCGGGCTACCTCATTCAAGCGGAGTCCCTTAAGAGCCCTGAGACCAAAAAATCGTTCAACTTCAACGGGTGACTAAGCATACTCCGCGACACCTAGAGACGTCTCATTTGATCCTACACCTTGGTGTAGGGACCCTCTCTAATAAAATGTCTTATTTTTTTACTTCTCCAATCAGTGCTCTTGCTTCCCTATTGTTTGCAAACGCACCTAATGGTGCAGTTTGAGATAGTGTAAGGCTGACAAACGGTATATTTTTCAAACGGTGGCCTGTGGCATTAAACCGACTACGCAGACACATTTGGGTGGCCAGGTGAATGCTAGAGGAGACATCATTTTGGTGTGTGACAACGTCGTTGCTTCTGGGCTACTTCGTTTTGGCGTAGACCCTTAAGATACCTGAGACCAAAAAATCGTTCAACTTCGACCGGTGAATATGCAGACTCCGTGCACCTAGAGACATCTCGTTTAATCCAACACCTCAGTGTAAGGACCCTCTACAATATATTTTCTTGATTTTTTCCATCTCTAATCGGTGCTCTCGATGGCCTATTTTTTGTAGACGCACCGAATAGTGTAGTTTGAGCTAGTGTAAGGCTGTGAAATGGTATATTTTGTAAATGGTGGGTCATGGCACTGAACCGACTATGCGGACACATCTGGGTGGCCAGGTGAATACTAGAGTGGGCATAATTTTGGTGCGTGACAACGTCTTTTCTTTCAGGCTACCTCGTTTGGGCATAGTCCCTTAAGAGTCCTGAGACCAAAAAATCATTCAACTTCAACGGGTGACTACACAAACTCCGTGGCACCTAGGAACATCTCATATTGCCCTACACCTCAGTGTAAGGACCCTCTACAATATCATGTTTTGGTTTTTTCCATCTCCAATTGATGTTCTCACTGCCCTATTGTCTGCAAACACGTCGAATAGTGTAGTTTGAGCCAGTGTAAGGCTATCAAATGATATATTTTGCAAACGGTAGGTAATGGCACCGAAAACCGACTGCATGGACACATCTGGGTGGTTTAGGTGAACACTACAGAGGGTTTCTTTTTGGTGTGTGACAACATCTTTACTTCTGAGCTACCTCGTTCGGGCGTAGTCCCTTAAGAGCCCTAAGACCAAAAAATCATTCAACTTTGATGGGTGACTACGCGCACTCCATGGCACCTAAGGATGTCTCGTCTAATCCTACACCTCAGTGTAGGGACCCTTTACAATAGCCTATCTTGGTTTTATCCATCTCCAATTTTTTCTCTCGCTGTCCTATTGTTTACAAATGTGTCGAATAGTGTAGTTTGAGCCAGTGTAAGGCTTTCAAATGGTATATTTTGTCAATGGTGGGTCATGGCACCGAAATGACTATGCGAACACATCCATGTGGCTAGGTGAACCCTAGAGGAGGTGTCATTTCAGTGTGTGACAACGTTCTTACTTCCAGGATACCTCGTTTGGGCGGAGTCCCTTAAGAGCCCTGAGACCCAAAAATGGTTCAACTTTGACGGGTGACTACATAGACTCCGTGGCACCTAGAGACATCTCGTTTGATCCTACACCTCATTGTAGAGATCCTATACAATATAATATCTCGGTTATTTCCTTCTCCAATGGGTACTCTCGTTGCCCTATTGTTTTCAAACACACATAATAGTGTAGTTTGAGACAGTGTAAGGTAGGAAAATGGTATATTTTGCAAATGGTGGGTCATGGCACTGAACCGACTATGCACACGCATAGGTATGGTCTTGTAAACACTTGGTGAGGCATCTTTTCAATTCTCTAAGCTCCAGGTCCTTTTGGGTTACCTCCTCTGGTACATAAATCATTGTAATTTCTTCTCTTTTCTTGTAAAACAATGAAAGCTTCTCTTAGCTTCAAGAATTTATAATTCTCTACTAACAGTGCCAGCCACGTGAAGGTGGAAGATTTTCTAGGACAATTAACCTACATATAAAATTGTTGGTCAAAGAAATTTAAGTTTCAAATCAAAACCATATACTATCTATATACATGACACACAAAATACACAAATTTAAAATAAAATATATTCAAACTTAAATCTAGATCTTTAAACTAAAAATAAATAAATAAATATATATATATATATATAAATTGAAACTTGAAATAAAATATACACCAGACATGAACATTGTAAATTCATTCCAATGAACCATCAGGATCGGATCTACTCTGAATAGCAGACAAGATTGTTTCATGATCTGACTCTCGAATCTTCCAAAGAATCTTGTTATTAGGTCTTCCTCGATATCTATACAACTGAATATTTGTCGCTAGAACTAGATGTGAATATAAGAGTGTTTTCCTGTGTGTCTCAAAGTCTTCAAACACCCAAGCACGGAGGAGATTTTTTAATGGATACCGTCGAAAGCCAAGTTCCAGTAACTACCACTGACCCTGTAGGATACTCAATCTCTTCGCCATCTATAATAGGAGAAGTCAACTTCTTTCTTTCCTCAATGCAACGACATGAAGAAATAGTCTGTTCCTTCTTCATTGTCTTCTGTCACAATTGCTGCAAACACATGTCCTACAAAAAAATAACCAAGGTTGAACAACTCAAATTTAAATTGTGCATATTAAAATTTCAATGGACATAACTCAATACATAAATTAAATAAATAACCATAAATACCTCGTCGCACCAAAATAAAAATTTCTTCAATGTCCTTAGATGTTGTAACTTCATCTGCAGAAACAAGTTGTAATACTTGTGGAGGTTGATAACTAGGAAGCGGAGTTAGAGGCCTACAAATCCATCCATCCACCCATTCTTGTGAATCACTACTCAGAAGTGACAAATTCGATACAAGATACACAAAAACATGTCAACTTTCTTGCCCATACGGCCCACGAAGTAGTGTCTGAGCTACAAAACGAGTGCATATCACTGGGCCCAGTGAGTGTCATACAATCTTTGTAGTTAGCAATATGTTTTTCCTCTATCAACCAAAAATATCTGCAAACTGTGGAATTTTCTTGAGAACCTCGGGCCATGTTGTCAGTACACCATTCCACTATGCTCTTTGCATCTTTTAATTTAGCACCATCTTTGTACTTCAACTCTTCTCTTGCAAGAGCTCTTTTCACACATGCCCCTGCACCATCATGCTCTCCTTTTCCATGTCCAGCCCTCAGTGAAACTCCAAATATGTTGCACACCCATCTTGACATGCATTCTGCTCATCCAATATAACATTCATGCATTCTTAAACTGAGACGTGTAATTATCTGACCATATATAATGTTGTTTGAAGTGGATGTTCCTATTAGACAAGTTTCCATAAAATAACTGGAAACACCCTTGCACAAATTCAGTAGAATGAGTACGATCATCACTGATATAAAAGTGGTACTCTTAAAATTTTTCGATCATTCTCTGTACTATCAGGAGAATGTAGAAATGCTATATGTACAAAAATGATAACTTGTACTGAGTTGTAATATTGCGATTGAACCTTCATTTGTGGTTGCAATGTGTAATTCTCTTCAAAATCGACCACTGAAACAATAGTACCAATAGAAAATGTGTCTTTGCATAGCTTGAATTGTTCATCCAACTATCGAGCTCTATGACTGTATGCCTCGCATACTCATAAACAATTTCATCCTTAAATTTTCTCATAAATTGAAAATTGGACATTTGTTCTGTAATTAGCTCACACCGTTTCAACTCTTTTCCATCTTTCAACTGGTATGCAACTGATTTATATTTATCAAATTCAACTAAATTATGTCCTATTGTACTTTCAATTTACTCATGGATGCAACTTTCCAATTTAGGTAATCCGCCGCATGTACTACAACTTCCATCTAAACAATCATGACTATAAAAAAATTATCCAACTTCTTTTTCACAAAATATAGTAGGAATGAAATCCCTGGAAGATATTGGTGGAACTTGAACACCACATTCAGATAACATAGTTTCAGAATGAAAAATAAAACGAATACGTAAAAATTTAGCATAATGCATCGCAAATTCAACATGTTGCCTACTACAACCAAGTGGTGCGAGCATGGTTGATTTTCACATAGAATGGTTTCAACATTTCACAAAAAACGTTGACTAATTTTAGTTTCCAGATTCTCTTGTTCAAACTTACGAAAAAATTGAGTTTGAGTCATATCTAAGAAATGCTTTGGATGTGGTTCACGATTAGTAGAACCAACTCTCCGTTTTATAACATCTCTTGTATTAGGTGAAACTCTAGTGTTATCATGCCAAAATTTAATAGACAACTTCTCTCTATAGCATCAAAATTATTTTTGTCCTTACGCGGTGCTCTAGCAGAAAAATGCCCAAAAGTCAGACATTACTTGAGTGATTGAAGGATATTAAGTCTTTTAATTGCTTTCATTAGAGTTTTTCGATTAACTTGCAACATTCGACTTGTTTGCGTAATCAAACGTTGTTTTTTTATTGATTCACTTACAACACTAGTAGTAAGTACACGACGTACAATATTACTATCCCTAGTGCGTCTCTTTACACCAACAATATGATATACATCATGAAGGTTTTCAACAATTGTAGAGGTTTGACCACGTATGTTAGATGTTGTCAATCATAAGGTGTTTAATGTAGGTCTCATTTTATTCAATTTCATCAAACTAACCAACAATTTACATCTTTGGGAATCATTTAAAATTTCAAAATGATTATCCCAAATTTCAGTGAATTTTCTTCTAATTTTCCGTTCAGAAAGTTTGTAACACATTGGTTTGTAAATGTTTTCATCAATTTCAATAAAATAATTGGGTTTCTTACGGAAAATCCTAGGAGTTGTTTTTGTCAAATTTTACTTGTCTACAGTTTCAACCTAAATTTATTTATTCACATTTTCATTGTCTCCTTCAATCTCAACATTTTCTACATCACGAGTATTTAATTCTTCTTCAACATTAATAGTAAAAACATCTTCATCACGAGTATTTAATTCAACTTCAACATTGACAATAGAAACATTACCTAGTTCCTCATTTCTTACAATAGTAGGGGTTGAAGATGAACCTCTTCTTGATTCACAAAGATTCCGCATTTGCTTAGGATTTTGAAATCTATTTGCGTCTGATTCTTTGGTATACTTAATGACTTCCTTTTTTTACTTCCTTTCTTATCTCCCATGATGTTTTAATTCCGGTGATAAAAAAATGTGCAGAAAAATAAGGGAATTTCATAGTAATTCGTACACTAAAGTCAAACAATAAAATCACATGGTAATTAGAACATTGGGATGCGTATAAATATGATTTATGAACCGATATCGCACTTTATAAACCACGCTCGTGGTTTATAAAGTGCGATCGTGGTTCTTGTTTAAAAACCCACAATCGTGGTTTGTAAAACGTGATCTCAGTTATATCTGTATCATCAAATATGACCCTAAGGCTTGAGAAATATTTTTTTTGCCCCAACCTAAGCTATAGAAGGTCATTATGAAGTGTGAAGGGTCAAAAAACTTCAAATTTTCTCTTCCATAGACTTGAACCATGTTAAAAAACTGAAAACATTTCACAAAAATGGTGCCATCGTGTAGGGGAGACTGTTAGCTTCGTAGAAATATTTATTTTAAAGTGAATAGAATAAGATATATATAATTTTATAATTTTTTACTAATAATAGGTCTTTAAAACATTTTTTCTCGTGAATGTTCATGTCTACGTTTAAGACTGCAACTTTTGTTTCGCTTATCAAAATGTGATAAAAATTATACCATCCCAAGCATGGAGAAATTTTTTACATGTTTAAAAAAATTATTTGATTTTGATTTTTTTTGATATAGTTATGATGGGAAAATGGAAAGTGCTCCGTTTTCTAAATCTTTTTAGACCACTTTCACGGAAAAAATCATTACAAAAAATATTGCTCAAAAAAATACCAAAATAAAATCCATCCCAAGATAGACAACTACATCTAAATTTTCACCAAAGGAAAAAAAATAACAAGATTTGGTCATCCAAATCGCGGGAAAACAGACTACAATCTTATAGGTTTTTTCAAAAACAAAAACCAAGTCATATAATTTTAAGTGTTTAATATAGCTAAACTTGTCCATTTAAAAAAAAAAAAGTATTTTAGAATCTAGATTCCGGATGCTACGATTCATATTTGTATAATTTTTTCTAATTTTGAGTGCGCGTATTGCTAATAATCCTAACAAGTTGAGATTTCACTGTTTTTTTTTCAATATGACTTCCACTTATGACCCCCTTTTTTGTCCACCAACTTGGTGCACTTACCCACTTAATTCCTTCAACTATAAATAATTTTCAATATGTAACACACATTTCATTCTATAAATTTTTCATTGCATGTGATGTACATTTCACATTTTTATTCATTTGAAACAATGCTTTATTTTTTTAACATGATATTATGGTTACTAATAAAATATGTAAGAACTTCGTGTATTATAGACCTAGAGTTTTTAATTTTCTGAAGGATTTGAATTTATTTCTACATTATAATGAAAATAATTTAACATAAAGAGGGCTTCTATGGAACGAATGAATGAATGATTCCCCCAGCTCGCATGACTCCCCCTGCTGGAGCCAAATCTGCAACGGCCAGGCTCTTTGGTTCAGCTCATCGGGGGACCATAAAACTCGCACCCTCATGGGATGAGGAGGTACCTCATCTAGAGATCCCTAAAAATTTTATTTATCAAGCTAATGTCAGATACAAATACATTGTTGTTGGTAGGTTTGCAGGACTTGGTTCAAATATTGATTTTGTGAGAGAATGGTCTAAGAGGAAATGGGCCTACAAGCTATATGTTAGGGCTCTCGTAGGGGAGTTTAAATTTTAATATTTCAATGATTATTTTGAGTTGAATGGGGTGCAAATCTGGGAGCACCATGGTTTTATGTAAAAAAAATGCTTAGCCTTTTTCACTGGGCATACTGGTTTAACCTCGAACCATCACTTTACAGGAACACCCCCTATGGATTCGTCTTCCAGCTCTTCCTTTGGAATTTTGGTACCCTGAAGTTTTCTTCAACATCACTAGATTAATGAGCATTCTTATTACATTTGATAAAGATACAAAGGTGATATCTAGACTAGTATGCAAGTAGGTATGCATCAATATTACCATTAGAGAAAAGGTGCCATAAAAAATATTCCCGAATACCTTGGAAGAAAACTGTGAACAGGTTATTGATTTTCAGTATTCAAAAGTCATCTACAAAAGGTGTAGAAAGGGGGGTTATGATGATAAGTCCCACTTCAATGGGGATATAACGAATCAGATGGAGTATGCAAATAACCATGATTAGCAGAAGCCAGTCTTGCAGATGGATACCCTATCTAGAGAGGATGAAATCCTGCTCTGTAGGAAGAGGAAGTCCCAAGGAAGAAGATGAGACAATGGGCTTCTCTCTGGAGGAGACTAAGATTTTATGTGGAGATTGAAATACTGGAATGGGTGGAATTTTTGACACCGTGGTGGAGGAGACGTAGGGAAACCTTAGCAACTAAGCCAAAATGGAATGAATGGGTGAGGAGAGGACAATTTCAAATTCAAACACAATATTTAATGTGGATGATATTGTTGAATACACTTGCATTGAAATAGAGGTGGATTGTAATGCTCCGAACTGGTTGGGGATATGAGCAATGCCAATGGTGGAACATTGTGGTTGTCAGAATGGGAGGATCCTATGAGCAATAAAGGTCAATTTAAAACTTTGATGTGATGGTAGGCTTGGTAAAAGATAAGGGAAGCACCGAGCCAAGTGAAAATGACATGGAACCACAATTTTTTTTCTGTGAGTAGGATCGAGTGGGCATTTGTCGAGTGAATACTACCAGTGCTCTAGATTGTAGAGTTGAGGTGGACCTCGGATTGGGGGTTGTTACCCTTGGTGGTGGGAAATTTAACACCATGTTTAATGGTGGTTGGTGGAATAAGGTCCAACCAAATAAATTTAAAGTTGTCCATTCAAACTGAGTGACTCTAAGTCACCATGTAGGTGGCGGGTCTTGAGTGGCTCTTTCTTTCCTTCTTGGTCAAGATTTGTCATTGTATTTTTTCTTTGGTTTGGCCTTATTTTGTTTCAGTCTTAGTGACCAAGTCAGTGCTTAGTTGCTTTGGGTTTCTTTTATGGCTGCTTGGAGAGGCATTTCCTATTGTTCTTTACTGCTACATCTTTATTCCTTTATACAAATGGTTTTTTTGTTCCCTCAAAACCAAATAATTACCTAATGTAAAAAAACATAGAATTTTTATTGTTCATACTTATTCTCTTAAGACAGATGATTCCCTCTTTAAATCTCTCTATGATATTCCATGTAAGATATTTGATTCTAAAAGGATTAATTGTTAACATATTTCCATTTTAGTTGTTGTTTGTAACATTGTTTTCAAAATGAGTATTTGGAAAACACATTAAATGTTTGTCTTTCTATTAAAATTTCAATATAGTATCTTGGATATTTTTTCGTTTTAATTTGTATAAAATATACCTTAACGTATTTCAATCAAATTCATTAGGAATTCTTATGACTCAATGAAATATTATATAGATGGGGCTCAAATTTTCCATCTTGGGCTCTTAATATTATATAGAAATAATCATTGGTTTCACCAATTGACTTAATCATCCTCGTCCAAGTAGTTCATTGGTAAGATGTTAAATTTTTTGAATTTAGTCAACATAAGTCATGAAAATTTATGGAATTCTACATCAATTATCATTCGATCCGTGCAATTAGATATGACATTTTACTTTTTTGTTCATGAGGGTTTCCGGTAGTGAAAAGACATTCATGTTGGATAATGATAGCTCCTTTAAAGTTGCTATATAACATATGGAATGAAATATTATTTATGAAATATGTCGAGATGTATAGTTCTGGATGGTAGCATGTTAAACATCTAAAGTTAGGCAATTGCATGACAGGTTTTCCTGTGCGTGAATGCATGCTTGAAGTAGTATACAATTTTTTGAACAATGTTTAAAAATTTATGCATATGTCTTCAAGTTGGGATTCGGGAAGGAGATAAAATTTTTCAAAAGGTGAACCAAGGGTATTTTAGATTTTTTGCAAAAGTTCCATTGTGAAGTTAATCCCTCTTGGGCATATTGGCGGATTCCTGTTATGGATCCGTGGGGCTAGGAAAATGTGCATATGGGCTTAGTTACAAAAAGTTAGAGGAGGTCCTTCTTTCCTAATAGTCCAAGGGATTAAATGGGAGGGTGGCACATTTCCTAAAATTATGTGGAACACATTGTGTGTTTTGGCAATGGTTCTACTTGTTGCACAAAAGATGTCAAATAGGCTCCCTATTGGTCCAAAATATATCACCCAAAAAAATGACTTTTGTTCATGGTTGTGGAGAAACTTCGGGCACTAACATGAGCTCTAAATCGTTAAAATTGATTAAGCTAAAATCATGGATTTTTTATGCCTACAATCTGATGGTATTATAGAGTATTAAATCTTCATGAAATCCCTAAATATGAAATTTTTTTACATCATGGAACCTAAGAAATAAATTATGAAAATAATTGAAAGGAGTATGACAAAAAGGTATATTAGGGTATTCGTAAATAAAATATGGATCTGTTCCAAATTGTATGAGTCGATTATATTAGAGTAAATGAGTGTATAGAGACCCTCCTAACTATGTATATCATATTTGGCTTGATGAATTGTCAACTTGGGAATGGATGGGGACGACCTGTTTTGATTAGGTCAGTTTCTAGGAACCTGTGTTTATGGAAAATATGTGGCTGAGTTGGGGGCTTTGAGATGGAGGGTCACAAGAAGTTCATTACACCATTACACTAAGTTTGGTGCACTCTGAGGTTACAAAAAATCTGAGGACGCCAAACTTGCAATGAAATATGAACCCGCAAAACCCTCAAATAGACATCAAATCCTAAAAAATAAAGATGTAGAATGAGGGGTCAGATTGTTCTAAACTATTACAATGGTGAACTTGCGACTGAGAATTTCACTACACCTCATACCTAATGTAGTTTTATATATGTGTGTTTGTGGAATTGCGCCCTAGGTGGCTCTTGTGTGAGTCACACTTGATAGCAAGAAAGTAAGATAGATGTAAAGAAATGTAATAGATGTGTGCATGGAATAGAATGAACTTACCTCCTATGAAGTATGTATGTAGAATAACCAGACATTGTGTCCCTTAGATGGTGCTAGATGAATGTAATGGATCTCTTAGATGCTTGATGGATGCAACCTTAGGTGGTGACAGATAATGTTGAGTGCTTGGTCCCCTATTATGATCACATAAATTTATATTTATATGATTCCCTTGCTTGAATATCATAATTATCCCTGAAATGGCCAAGTCCCAAAAAGATAAGATGCTCAAATGGCTAGAAAGGACCTCAAAATGTGAGTAAAGTACAAAAGGGATTAGGGGCACCCAAAGTGGACAAGGGTGCCTGGTGTTTAGCATCCTGGCTGGATGTTGGTGTCTAGGATGATAAAAGTTGGAGTATAAAAAGATAGACTGAGAAACTAAGGGTGTAAGACCAACAATGGTAACATATAAAGAAAATAAATGTGGTCAAAGAAATAGGTTAATTAGTAAGTTTCTTACTTAGGAATCGTATGAATAGTAGTATGTAATCAAGACTAGATAATTACCCAAAGTGTGTGATTTTGTGTCCTACAAAGGGATCATCATGGTAACTTAAAGCATATTTATCTTATACATAGTCTTGCTTGGATCCATTTACCTCCCTTATTATTTGCTATCCCATTTGTTGATTTTAAGCATCGATAAAATGGGATAACCAATAAAAATTTCATGTTGAAAATGAACCTGGTAAAATTCATCTTCCATTCAAGACTTATTGATTGATGTTTCTTTATTTTCCCTTTGTGTTTGATTGAAATGGGGATTTATTGCATTTTAAATGTTAAGTGTTATATGCTTTCTGCACCCCTAAAAACTTGACAAGTAGCCAAATATGCATGGTATATGATCAAAATGTTTAGCAAAGGAAAATTTGTAACACAATTATTGAAGTGTAAGAAATATGAAAATGATGAAAGTGGTTCCAAAACTTTCGGAAAATGCATGCAATATGTCACCGAATGAAACAATACAATATGTGATGAGTTTTAGAGTTTTTAGACATGATAACTGGAAGATGAATTGTCAATTTTTTTTGTTTCTGGAACTTGAATCCTGAATCCCTTCTGGGCTCCTTTGTGTTGGGTTTTCAGGACTAATTAACACTTACACAAGGTGTCTTGTGCAATCAAACTTCCACCCCCAATTCAATGCAATAAATTCTAGGGTCATTTGGTGGCCCACACGTGTTGTATTACATTTAATTAATGGAAGTTAATTTAAGAAATAGGTGGGATTTACACATCATTTGTACCAATTTTTTCCATGTAATTTCTCTAATTGGTTATAAGGTGTTACCAAGAAAGAAAACACTGATTCAAATTCAAGTGCATGAGACATTCCAATATTCTGATTATGTTTGAGAGTTATAATGTTATACAGGGGTGAATTATTCCTGCCCCCCCCCCTCGTGGGTGCATGTGACATCTGAAAGTTGTGGCCCAAAAGAGGACCAGTTATTTTTCTTAAAAGATTTGTTATTCCCTATTTTAATGGTTTTAAACTAATTGCATGAATTTCATGGATATTTAGACAAATTTATCTTGTTTTCAAACATAGATTGTAGGAGTTTTTAAGCTTAATACAATTTCTAAAATTCTTTTATTCCATGTAGAAACAAAAAGTTTTGGAAGCATTCTCATGATGTTGCAATAACCCAATTTATCTTATTTCAAGTGATCCTAAGAAGAGGTTTTCAACTTAAAAAATTATGGCAAAATCTTTAAAAGGAGCTTAAGGAATTGGATGGAAGAAATCACTTAGCAAACAAATATAGGAATGGTCAAAATCCCTGTATGGATTGGGAATTTTTCCTGTATGAAGCACCCAGTAAAAGGGAACTTAATAAAAAGTAAAATTGTTGATAATATGAAAAATTACATGTTCTTCATAGAAAGGTCAAAAGTGAAACAAGTTAATCACCTTTATATGTTTCATGTTATTGATGGTGCCATGCTCAAGGATGATATTTTTTCGGGACTATCTCAGGTATTGCTCCAAGAATCCAACCGATTTTAATAGATTCTATAGGTTGTTCAATCAAGGTCTAGAAATTCCATATAGTTTTTTTAAGACTGTCTAGGGTTTACTAGTAGGGGTTAAAAAGTGAAAATTATTCCAAGATTTTTTAGAAGGATTTGATAGATCTTTTTCTTCAAACCTCCACGTCTGATTCAAGTAAAAGAAAGGGGAAAAAAATATCAATCATATGAGGAAATGTAAGTACAAATATTGAGGAGTTATTTGACCCCCCTCTAATATTGATATTAGAAAATGGATTGGATATAAAATGTGATATGGAAGAATTTTGGAACAAAATGCATAGTTTGGTGTCTTAGGGTTTACATGTATTGCAATGTGATTTGTAACATATTAGATTATCTTCATTGTAGCTTTCCCAATTATACACTTAGAGTCTAGAGTTCATTCTCACATGTGTCAATCATTACGACTCAGAACATAGAAGGACTGATTTGAAATCAATATGGTGAAGTTTGATGGTTAGGTTGGACACTAGATTACTTTAATAATCAATTTTTTGTGAATTCCTAATTTCACCATGTATGTCAAATATAGATCCTAAAAAGGCTCAGCAAGCTTGGTATGAAAAATAAATATGTGATGATTGTATCAAGCATGTTAACAAGAAATACATGGTGAAACCAAATCCTTCCATGTCAAGGTTTCCTAAGAGAAGTATGCTATAGAAGTGACTTCATCCTTGAGAACTGGTTAGCATTACCACACTGTCTAAGTAGAGTGTTTGCACTCCCTGAGGCTAGAGTTAGTTCCAAGGATGGTTGTACCAATTCCTCACCATCATACAAAAATGAGCAACGTTATTTGAATGTGGTTCATGGTCATCAGTGATACAATTGAGAGCCAAATGAGGTAATTATTAACCACTAGAAAATGTTATATGATGGGTAAGTGCACCAAGTTGGGGAGCCAAAAGGGGGTCTTAAGTGGACACATTTTTCTGAAAAATAAAAAATCTTCAATTTCTACGAGTTATTTGAAATAGTTACACTCAAAATTAGAAGATGTTATAAGAACTCATGAATCGTAGAATTTTGAGTCTAGTTTCTAAGATACTAAATTTTATTGAAAATGATAAGTGTAAGTGGGTTAAATATCTAAAATACCAATAGGTGCTCCTTGTTTTTGCTTTAAAAACATAATAGAAAGTCGACTTTCATGCCCCCCACCATTTTTTTAGCACTATTTAATCTTTTTGAAAAACCTTTAGTAAAAGGATAAATAGGAGCATCTAGTTTGGGAGAGTTTTTTTAGATTTTTTTAGTGATTATTTTTTTAAATAATTTTTCAAGTACAATATTTTAAATTTATAAAAATAAGGGATAGCCAACCATGCCCCCCCTAACCACCTCCAAAAATATTGAAAATTAGATTTTTTTTTTGAATATGTATAGAATTAGTCCTAGTTTGGGACTAGTATAATTTTTATTCAATTTGGATGAACGAAAAAAAAAGATACATGATGAAATTATAGACATGTATAAACTTCAAAAAATAGCTATAAAAATACATAGTTAGAAAATAATAAGTATGGAAACCTTATATTAGTCAGAAAATTTGAAATATCATATTTTTAGAAAGAAGATAGTTTGTATTACGTCATATGTATAATTTTTTAAAAATGTGTTGATTTTTTTTGGATTTATAATTGAGGAAGTGTATTTTTACATTTTTTGTTTGAAAACATGTGGTTTGTTGTGTTTTAACGGGTCCATGCCTCAGGTTTGGGGATCCAAACCGGATCCAAGGCTAGAACATTAGGACTTGGAAAATGTAGAAAGGAAACATAGTGTGTTATAACAGGAGCATATTTCCTTTTTGTACACATTACCTACCCTCCAACATCATTTTCCACCTCTTTTATGGGTTTTTTGTGCCCACTCTTCCTGCTCTACATATTCCTGTACTTTCTTGCACAAATTTTGAGTAGTTAAGGTTGTCCCTTACCCCACTATCTATATTTTTATAATCACAGGGGATAAAATCTGACGTAAGGAAAAGAAGAAGGTCAAGAACAAGACACCAGAGCAATTAGAAGAGAATGAAATAAATAAAGTGAAGCGTATGTGAAAACTTTGTGAAGGGTAAGGTACATCTATTATGTCAAATGTATTTAATGTTTTAAAAAATGATGATGAAATAAATAATGAAATTGAGGAGAATAATAATTTTTCAATGGTTATTGATAATCAATTGCATGATAATTTTGTTATGGATAAATAATTTGGTATGAATGATAATATTGAACCTTTACCTGAAATTCCAAATGTTGATCCTAAAATTTTCACGGAAACACTAAATGAAGAAAGTAACCTTCCTAATAAATCTTTACCTCTAAGAACACCTCCTTCCATTTTGCATAGAAAACCCATTCAATTAATTTAAATTGATGAAAACATTATAAAACCAATACCTAACAAAATTTCTGAGATAAATGTGTGAAAAAAATTTATGGGAATTTGGGATAAATTACATTGAGAAATTAAATGATACACAAATATGTCAATTATTTATTACGTTGATGAAATTGATCAAGATGAAACCTAAAATGAAGACCCTAAGGTTAATAACATCTAATGTTGATGATCAAAATGTAGTAATTTTTGAAAATATACATAAAGCATACCATACTGTAGGTGTCAGAAAAACTCCAAAGATAGTAATTCTACATGGCGTGAATTTACTAATTGTATAATGAGTGATAAAATAGTTAATAAATGCTTCATTATAAAAACAAGTAGATATTTGAAGCTAAAAAAAAACACTAATGAAAGCAATAGGGATACGTAAAAAGTCTTGAGTCATCCAATAACACTAACTATTAGTAATTCTCTAGTAAAATCCCATGGAAAGACAAAGATGCATATGATATTCTAAAATAATTACTTGTAAATTTTTGGAATGAGAACACAAGGGTGTCACTGAATATAAGAGATATAATAAAAATAATAATAGGTTCTCATAATCATGAAGTGCATGCAAAACATTTCTTAGATATGAATCAAACACAATTGTTCTCTAATTTTAAGAATGAAAATCTAGAAATTAACATTAGCCAAATATTTTTTGAAATGAATGAACCCTTTTATGTGAAAAAAAATCACTCACGTACCACTTTTTGTTGTAGGCATCATGTTGAATTTTCAATGCATTATGCTTTTTTTGTCAAGTACATTGTGTTTTGTATACTGACATCATATTACAGGATTGTGGATTAAATGTCCAACCAAAATTTGCAAGGGAATTTATTCCTATGATATTTTGTGAAAGGTCAATTGGTAAAGTTTTTTATAACAAATTATGTTTGGATGGAACGTGTAACATATGTGGTGGCTTTTTGAAATTGAAAATTTGTATCTGTGAAGAGAGTACACATTCAATAGGAAAATAATTAGTTGGTTTCAGTAAATATAAATCTATTGCATATCAATTAAAATATGGAAAAGAATCTTAGAGGTGTGAGCTTGTTACAAAATAATTACCTGTATCAGAATATATGGTAAAATTCAGAGAGGAAGTTATTTATGAGTATGTAAGGCACACATATAGAACTCTATGGTTGAATGAAAAAATTGAGTTAAGAAATGACACATTCTCACTTGGTACTATTATTTTAGTAGTTGACTTCACAAATAATTACTCATTGTAGCCACAAATGGAGGTTAAGTTACAATACTATAACTCAGTGTAAGTTGTTATTTTCGTTCATATAACATTCATGTACTCTCTGGAAAACACTGAGCAAGATTGAAAAATATTAAGAGAGTATCATTTCTACATGAGTGATGATTAGAAAAATTATATAGAATATGTGTACAAGGTGTTTCTAGTTGTTTTATGCGAACTTGCTAAAGAGGAACATTGTTTTCAATCAACATTACATTTGGTCAGACATCTGCACATCACAATTCAAGAATGTACAGATGTTTTATTGGCTAAGAAGGATGCACATAATAACATGTGTAAAACATATATGGATTTTTACTGAGGTAGGAAATGGGAAAGGATACCATGATGGTGCAAGAGAATGTGTGAAAAGAGTCCTTGTAAGAGAAGAATTAAAGTTCAAATATGGTGCTAAATTTACAGGTACAGAAAGCATTGTTGATTGGTGTAGCAAGAACATGGGCCATGAATCTAAAGAGAGTTCAACATTTCATAGATATTTCTATTTGATAGATGAGGAGAATTTGGAAAGATGTGAATATTGTATGATAATTACAGGATCAAGTGATATGCACTCATTTTGTAGTTTAAATGAAAGTTATTTCACTATTCATACTAGGTGTATGACATGTTTTTTTATATCATGCATTTTTTGTGTGGAATGAATGTGAGTCATAATTGTGGGTTAGTGAATGGAATGTTAGACCTCTAATTCCGCTCGACACATATCAAGTTCCATGAGCATTTCAACTTACAGTGTCTTTAGATCATATGACAACATCACCTAACTTTGACCAAGTCTCCGATTTACTGCAAAAAGGTATATACATGTCATGTTATAAATTTATAAATTATTAAATGATACTCTCTTAATGTATTTTAAATTTGAATTGAGTTTTACTTTTTGATGAAGGGCATGTTTTTGTAGTTGTTGCGATAGAATTTAACAAAGAGGGAACAAACTACTTCTTGTCTCATTGTGTAGAGGGAAAAAAAAGTTAAATTCCATAGTCATTGATGGTGAAAACCTTGAGTATCCCACTGGGTCAGTGGTAGTCATTGGAACTTAGCTTCGAAGATATCCTATTAATAAATAAAATACTTGGTTGTTTGAAGACTATGAAATCCATAGAAAGATATTTCATTATTCACATTTGGTTCTTGCAACAAATATTCAGTTGATAAAATATTGAGGTAGGCCATCAAACAAGAATTTTTGGAAGGTTGATGAATCAAAGCATGAAGCAATTCTTGCTACTGTCAAGAGTAGATTTGATCTTTGCGACTCATTGGATTGAATTTCCAAAGGTATGTTCACTTAATATTATATAGACATCTACATGAATTTAATTTGAATATTTACTTTAATGATTTTGTTTAAAAAATTTATAGGTTTTAAAATTCTATTTAATTTCTTGCTGATATGTTTATGTAGGTTAGTGGTGCCGAAATAACTTCCACTTTCATGTGGTTGGCATTGTTAGTAGATAATTTATTATTCTCAAAGCTAAGAGAAGCTAAGGAAAAATTAATATTTGAAACAAAAACAAAAGCAAAAATTATCATTTCACCACCTATACTGTATGAAAAATATCTTCTTACAATTATCATTTCACCACCTATATTGTATGAACCACCTATATTATTGAGGTGATTTGTAATGGAAAACCTTACACTGACTCAGTATGAATGGAGATGGAGAAAACCATGATAGGTTTTTGTAGAGGGCCCCAACTTGGAGGGCTCAGATCTGACGAGATGTCTCTAGGTGCCACAGAGTTTGAGAAATCATCTGTCGAAGATATGGCATGTTTGAGCCTGAATGCTCTTAAACGACTACTCTCGGACAGGGTAGCCCGAAAGCATGGGGAACATAGGGAACAAAAATGAAGCCTCCACTAACATTCATCTCGCCACCCCGACGTGTTGGCGTAGTTGGTTTGGTCCCACAAGCTTCCGTTTGCAAACTACAACCCTACACTGACTCAAACTACACTATTTCATGCATTTATAAACAATAGCACAATGAGAGAACCGATTGGAGATGGAGAAAAACACGATAGGATTTCATAGAGGGACCTGATGTGGAGGTCTCAGATATGAGGAGATGTTTCTAGGTGCCACAGAGTCTAAGAAATCACCCGTTGAAGATATGACGTGATTGGGCCTCGGGGCTATTAAGTGACTATGCCCAAATGAGGTAGCCTAAAAGCACGGGGAGCATACAGATCCAAAACAAAACCTCCACTAGCATTCACCAAGATACCCCGATGTGGTGGTGTAGTTGGTTTGGTCCCACAAGATTCCATTTGCAAACTACAGCCTCTGACAGCCCTACACTGACTTGAACTACATTATTTCACGTGTTTGCAAACAATAGCACATCGAGAGAACCGGATGGAGACAGAGAAAACCACAAGAGGCTTTCATAGACTACAGAAATCTAACCTAAATAGTCATAGTAATAGAATAAATCAGCATTCTATTTCTCACATATAAAATGAATTTCTACCTTCAAAAAATAAATTATGGGTGAATGCTCAATCAAAAAATAAATTACAATTCTAAATGAGTTTCAGGCTCAATTATCAATACATCATTGCATTTTTTCTTGCCAGTATGCTACTTTTGGAACTACCTAGTTTGATT
Organism: Taxus chinensis; assembly: GCA_019776745.2. Lineage (NCBI taxonomy): Eukaryota > Viridiplantae > Streptophyta > Pinopsida > Cupressales > Taxaceae > Taxus > Taxus chinensis. The sequence goes on along the minus strand of JAHRHJ020001566.1, from coordinate 60,574 downwards.
TGTGAAGTCGAAGCACTGCTGGGATTAATAAAAAAAAATCAACTTTGCATGTTGTCCTTAAGATTATCCATGATTCTATCGACAACATAACATAGATTTTCCATTCTAGTTAAGTTGTGATCCTTCCACACTTCTTATTTTTCCTTTTCTTCTGCTCGTATCTTCTCTTTAAGTTCTTCCAAATGTTTTTGGGAAATCAAATTGACTCTTTATGACTTTCAGGAGACATTTCTTCTTGAATCATAGTGACATCTTCACCTAATTATTTTTCTTCATGATGTTCATTGTCATCTAAATTGAAGATGGAATATTTATATGGCCTTCAGCTTCTTTTTGGGCAGAAACAACCTTTTGTAATGCCAAAAAAAATTTAGGCTCTTCATTCCCTGTTTGATTGAAGATATTCATTCTTTCAAAATTAACACTTGGAACATTGGTGGTCTCCCCATAAAAAATAAGTTCATAGTCTACATAGTTTCATCCTATGGAAAAATCATTGAACATTGGTGGTTGCCTCCACCCGTGCTTTCGGGCTACCCCGTCCGGGTGTAGTCGCTTAAGAGCCTTGAGGCCCAATCACGCCATATATACGACGGGTGGTTTCTTGGACTCCATGTCACCTAGAGATCTCTCGTCAGATCCGAGAGATCCAAATTGGGGACCTCTACAAAATCCTCTCATGGTTTTCTCCATCTCCATCTGGTTCTCTTGTTGTGCTATTGTTAGGAAATGTAAAAAAATGTGCAATCTAAGTCAGTGTATGGCTGCCAGAGGCTGTAGTTTGCAAACGGAATCTCGTGGGACTGAACCAACTACACCAACACGTTAGGGTTTCCTGGTGAAAAATAGTGGAGACTTTGTTTTGTTTCCCTAGACTCCTCATGCTTTCGGGCTACCGTGTCCGAGCATAGTCGCTTAAGAGCCCTGAGGCCCAAACATGCCATATCTTCGATAGGTGATTTCTTGGACTCTATGACACCTAGAGATTTCTTGTCAAATCTAAGAGATCCAAATTGGGGAACTCTAAAAATTTCTCTCATGGGTTTTTATGTGTGTGATGAGAAAATAGATCAGAAGAATGTGGAGTATATAACTCTCAACACATTTTTTTTATTATAGAGGAGCATGTACAATTTATAGGAGAAATAGTAAACAACATTCCCCTAAACTAAAGGAGGAGGATATGGAAGAAGATGAGAGAATAATGGAATACAACAAAGAAGAGATAATATAAAACAAATGCTACATATGCTAACATTCCCCGCATTATTACATTATTCTCGCAAATGTGACCCCTCAAAATTTCAAACTTCACTTTTCCAAGAGATTTTGTGAGAATGTTGGCAACATGTGCTTCTGTAGGACAATACTGGAGCTGAATGTGATGGTTCAAGATGTGCTCTCAAATGAAATGACAATCAATCTCAATATGCTTTGTTAGTTCATGAAAAACAAGATTTTGCATGAGCTTCAACACACTTTGATTGTCGTAGTAGAGAATAGGTGAATGTTCTTCAGGAATTCCCATATCATCTAAAATACGACGTAACCATATCAATTCACACACATCTCCTCATGTGGCATGATATTCTGCCTCTATGGATGAGATAGAAACAACAACCTGTTTCTTGATTATCAACGAGATAGGTCCAGATCCAAGATGAAATATGTATCCTATAGTTGACTTCATGTTGTTGTCCTCTCAAAATTTCCCCTCTTTTGAAAGTCAGAAACTTGAAAATTTTGAGTTGGCACCCTTTAGTAATGTTCTAGTAAAGTGAAAATTTGATGAGATAGTGAAAATTTTCATTTTTTGGGGTCATTTTGGTGATTTACGAGTCTGTCAGACATTTTTGTCCCTCATGTTCCAAGTGCTTCCGAGCCCTCTGTTCGTCGATCGACCGATTTCCCTGCAACTCCTTATCTGTCGGCTTTATCAAAACTTTTCAGCCCATTTGTCCCAATTTCACCTGGAATTTTTGTTCCCGATCACCTACATTGGGTTCTTCACATACTTTTGTCCCATCTATCCCAAATATATCTGTGCCTTCTGTTCGTCGATTCCCGACATCGCGTCTTCACGTCCCTCACGTTTCTGAGTTCCTGGACTTCCCATGCTCATTTGGCCCACATTCCCTACATCACCCACATTGGTTGGATCACACCTTTGTGTCCCTCATGTCCCAAATGTACCAAAGACCATCCGGGCCAGTTTTTTCCACTTTTCCTGCGTCTCATCTTTTTGAGTCGGTGTAAGGTGTATTGCACATTTAATGACCTTATCTATCCTAAATAACTATTTAAAGGGACTATCCCCTATGCATTTGTCACATTGCTCACTTGTTATCCATTGCTCAAATCCTTGCAATCAAATTCATTTTCTCATGCCCCTGTGTTCCTTTGCATTTTCATCGCGAACTTGATCCTAGAAGATTTTTTTTTCCTCTGTGCATTGCAAGCATGAAGATCAAATTTCAAGGTCAGGAACATGTATCACCTCTCAAGACCTTAGTACCTGATATCGGGCATAGTGAGATTCAACACTTAGATTTTGGATATTTTTGGGGAAGACTAATGTGCTCTAACCCTGCTCCCATGGTAAAAATGATCAGCGAAAGTGGAATTGCATACGCGGCTGGTTTCCCCTATCTCTGTGCAGTGTGCCGACACCGTGCTTTCCTACGCAGCCCATTTTAACTCATATACCAAGGAGCTTACTAATGTGCATGGGGAATTAATTGCTAAACTGGATGTTTTTGTCATTGTTTGTGCCCTATGCATTCTAGAGGCTGAAGACTCCATAGTTCTCACTCAAACTCAAGCTCAGACCCTATTCAAGAAAGACCGTGAGAAATACAAGGCAAGAATAGAAAAATAAAGGTTAAAGAACCCTAAGAAGGGAGCATCCCAACTCTCCAAGGCATTATTCAGGGTTGATTTTAATCAGGAGATGTCTAATTTTAGCATTTTGCTCACGTGTATCATGGGATTTCCCTCCACCAATGAATTTCACTTCTGGATGTGCCCCTTTATAAACATCATCTATGAGGGAAATCAGAAAATTAATTGGGCTGAAATTGTTTGTATGAATTTAAATGAGCAATTCTCAAGTGTTCAGTAGACTAAGAAGTTCTATATTACTTCTTACCTCATGTATACCCTAGCTATACCCTAGCAATGGTTTGGTTTCACCTACATGGAGGGCCAGAAGAATGAGCCTATTTATATTTACTACCCTTAGTTTACCCTTAAAGCTAGCAATCACAATTTCAGAAGGGTTAATGATGCTTTCACCATGTATATTGTTAGACTCTTGGAGAGTGAAACTGCTAGGATATTTTGTAACGAAGCTATGACTCTGATAGCTAAATATGGGGCTTTCTTCATCCAATTCAGAAGGTTTTCATACATCAGGTTGGCTGGCTATGAAAGTACACCCCTTAAGATCCCCATGCTCTGTAATGACAAAATGGCTCTGGTTGGAGTATACAGGAAACTTCATAAACTACACAGAACCTACTAAGATAAGAAAATCACCGGTCTTCATTTTCCTATCTCCTTGGGAAATTTTACATGTAAAACAACCCTGGATGCCCAAAAGGTAGAAAGGGCTATTGCTCCACTCATTGTCCATTTCTTCAAACCTAGAACTTGTTTTGATTTGAAAAATAATAATTATCAGAACTCAGGATAATCTATTATCATAACCCAGACACTAAGGATTACTGGGTTGATTGTGTGGATGATTTTGAAGCCAGAAGGAGGAAATATGGTAGACTCTCTCTGTAACAAATTACAAATCTCAGTCTCTACCAAGTTCCTGAAGGGCTCAAGGATGATGATGAGGAATTATAGTCTTTTGAATATAAAACATCAATCAAACACACTCCTTTGGAAGATTTGGATTGGTACGAAAAACAAAGAGATGATTTGGTTGAGATTATTGCCCCTATTCTTATAAGAACAAAGGTCTGGTTTGACATGAAGGTTCGTGAGCTCAAGAAGAATCAGGGTGGATATTCTTCAAGAGATACTTCCACACCAAGGAAGGAAGCACATACACCCAGTACTAATGTACTTGAGGAAACCTCTCCTCCTTCCTCAATAAAAGAGCATGAATCATCTACTCCCTCTTCTTCTACTCAAGTGTATCAAAAGAAGATTAAAGAGGTTAAACAAGAACCAATTAAGGAAGAATCTCTTCTGGAGCATTTAGAATTACCTTCAGGACCAAAGAACATTATTGTTCTTAGTGAAAGTGATGAGGGTGAAGTGCCAGATCCTACGGGAATTTCTGAAGTCACTGTAGAAGAATAAAAGTAGGTTCCTAGCACTGAACCTCCTAGTACCACAAACTTCTCTACACAGGAAACTCCTGATGCCCCATTCACTTCTTTACTAGAGGCAATGGTGGTTGATAATTTAAGTGCAATGAGTTCACTTGCTCTTGGGCCTCTTGTTCCTTCCTCTTCTTCTTCTACCTTTTCCTCGGTACAGGCCCTTGGTTGATAGTAAGAAGAGAAAATATTCTTCTCATTTGAAAAGGCCAGATTTTGATGTTGTAGCAACTCTATTGGGTACTGCTCATCCTCCTCCAGTAAACAGAGCCAAGACAAGTTCAAGGTTTGGAGTAGTTGTATTATAGATCTTCGCCTGATGGGCCATACTGATGAGAAGATATTATTGGCCAGTAAATTTTTTGATGATGCCAACTCAAGACATGGATTTTTAGTGTTGAGTGGAAGATAAAGGTCCTAGAGGAAGCACTGGGATAATTAAGGAACATTTGGCAGAAGGGAGAGTCTTTTAAAACATGTGTTTCATCTAGCTTTAAGGATATTCATTTCTCTCTTTAAGAGATCAAAGCTCAATTCAGAACATTTGTCAAAGAAGACTTGTTCAAAGAGGAGTTAATTACCAAAGAGAAGCTAAAGGACATTTTCTCTCTTCAATCTACTATTGATGAGGCCAATAAAGAATACATGGAGCATACCGAGTTCGATAAAAATATGGAGACTTGTCTAAGCACTTGGTCTCATGCCACTGCCAACACAACAATTCCACAAGGTATGGAGATAGTTGAGGCATTAAAAAGATTCAGGCATCAGATTCTCAAACCAGTGGGCCCCCCTCAGCCATAAATGGATGTTTTCTCATCTAGCTTCTCCTTCTCTTCTTTTGTTCTTAGTGTCGAGCTCTTTGTAAATTAATTAAGGACATTGTATTGTGCATTTCCTTAATTAATCTTTTAGTTAAAAGAAATGGTTACCAAATGTAACCTATTTGTAAGCTATATAATGAGTTCTCCACTCCATTCTAAAGGGCTAGAACTTTGATTATTTTTAAAAGTGTAAAATATTCAAAATGTACCAATACAGGAAGATTTCCCTTTCTGCTTCTATCTGTGCCTACTCATTCTTTCCTATCTGCTAAAAATTATTAAATCATTAATCTATTTTGCATTAAGAAGCTTTGTATTCTTGTGGATGTCATCTCTGGAAATTTGTGTCTGTGAAATAAAATATTATGGTTTTAATACGAATGATTATGTTCTATATGATCCCAGTTTGGCATTTATAGGAATTATTTTGCTATCTATATTTCTGGAGAATGCTTTACTACCTTTTTCCCATTTCTTAAATTTTCAATCCTTTTGTATTGATAATTTGTCATTTAAAACACTTTGATGATATCAGAGTTCCTCTTTGAAATTAAACATTGTACATTTGTGGATAGCTTTTTTCTTTGAATAAGGGAATCTCGCCAATTAAAGAGGATGAACTTTTTGTCCCCTGACTGTTTCTTTAATTAAAGTCTGAATTTGACAACCAACAATTTTTGGCAACTCTATTGTGGATTTGTTTCTGATGGATTCCAATTTTAAGAACAATTTCTTGATCATTTTCTGATCTAGTGACTCTAATATTTACCCATGGTAGGAGGGCTCTTGGAATTGAAGATTCTCAGTTTGAACTCCTGGAGCAACAAGGCTTTCCTCTTACTTCAACGAGGAGAAATAGAAGAGATCGTTCTACAAGCACGCACCCTGTTGAAGATAGAACACTTGGAAGTAGTATTCCTCAAGAGAAAATCAGCCCTAATCTTTGTGCTTTGATTCTTGCTGGCATTTCAGTTCCTCTTCAAGTAGTTTTTCGGAGAATGGTAGTTCCATTTCCCTAGGGTCAACGTGTTGGGCCTCTTTCCCTCCCTCCACCTTTATATGAGTTACCCAAGGGTAACAAGAAGAAATTTCCCAAGTTCAAAGGTGATGGAAAGGTACATCTTGATGAACACATTACAACTTTCATTGTTACATGTGGGGTCCTTGGAGTTGAGCATGAAGATGTCTCTGTGAGGCTCTTTGTAGAGACTTTGCAAGATAGTGCGGCAGATTAGATGTGCATGCTTTGCTAGCCTAGATTTCTCAAATCAAGAAAGAATCACAAGAGCCCATAAGAGAATTTGTGGCTAAATTCAATAAGCTGATTAACAAGATCCCACAAGAAACCCAGCCCGTGGATCAAATTCAAAAATATTTTTTCCTGAACGCTCAATTGCCAAAAGTAAGCTGTGTTGAGGAGAGCCAATATTGCAACATTGGATGAGGATCAGAGATTAGCCAATAGTGTTGAAGATGACTTGATCATGCTTGGCAAGTTGAAAATAGATCCTTCTAAGTCCAAATCTTCTTTTGCTTCTTCCTCAAGTTCTGGAGCTAATGCAGATTCTTTAGTACAAAAGCTTGCCAATGACCTCATTGCTATCAAGAAATAATTGGCTTAGCATGCTCATTATCAAGACGTCCCAAGAAGGAAATTTCAACCTAAAAACCATTTTCTTTCTTCTCAGAAAAGGTTGGAAATCAAGGGAACACCCATCAAGGTCCCTATCAATGCAACTTGTGAAGTTGAAGAACCTGATGAAGAGGTTAATGAAGAATTTGAAGAATCTTGAGAAGAGGCTAAGGAGGAATTGGAAGAACTTGATGGATCTCAAGTTAATTTTCTTACTACTAAGGGCATTGATGAAGAAGATGATTATGATGAAGTAGTGGCAAAGATGAATAGTGAGTCATACGATATTATGACCTAAGAGCAGACCAATAAGAAAGAAAAAGTGATGCAGCCTATTAGAAAAGCTAAAGAGTATTTCATAACTATTCCAGTATTGGCAAGAAGAGGATCTCCTGTTCCTACTACTTCCACACAAAAGGTCAGTTCTCCTAATTCTTCTCATTCCTCCTGCCTCTAAAACTTCTTTTTGTCTAGCTTCAAAACCTGAGAAGCCTAAGATTCCTAGTGATGATTCCCCATCCACCTCTGGATCTTTTGATATCATTGACCATCTTAAGAAGACAAAAATCCAAATTTCAGAGGCTGAGTATTATCAAACCCATCCAAAAGCCTTTTCCAAAATGGTCCACTTTGTCGATTCCCATTCCAAAAATAATTCTAAAGGCCTTTTGCCTACTCCATCTTCCGCACCCAAATCAAACCTTGTGGCAATAGTCATCTCACCTAATGTGAAAATCAAACAATTTTATGTGACCCTCCTTATAGCAGGCCATAGACTTGGAAACTATGTCATAGACTCAGGAGTTTCAGACAATGTAATGCCTGCCAAAATGGCTCATGCTTTGAGTCTTACTCTCACACGCACTATTGGTTCATGTTATTTTATGGAAAGTAGGGAGGTTCCCTTGGTGGGAAGAATTAAAGATGCATAGGTAGATTTTGCTTCCTTACCTGAGAAAAAGGTTTTAGCTACTATTCTGATAGGTGACATCCCTCCTTCATACGGCATGTTGTTGAGTGGGAACTTTTGTAAGGACATGGGAGGATAAATTTAAATGGATTGGTCACATGCCCTCATACCAGTCAATGAGAAAATGAAGAAATTGTTTCTTGAGAAGCAATCTGAGTATATTGTGCAAAAAAGGGATGATCCCAAAGCACAAATACTTTATGAAGATATTGGAAATGGTAACTATATGATTATGTCTCAAGATGAGGCAGAGCATCCCAAAGAAGTACTTCATGATCCTAATGGTGTTTGGAATTTGGAATTTGATGGAAGTTGCTCCTCAACTAGTTCTGGGGCTGGTGTGATTTTAATATCTCCAAAAGGAAGGATTCATCCTTTCTCATTCAAACTACAATTTGAGAATACCAATAATATGGCAGAGTATGAGGCTCTCATCCTTGGACTTAATGTGGAAAAAGAGAAAGGTATTAAGAATCTTCTGGCTCGTGGAGATGTGGAACTAGTTGTTAAACAAGTCAGAGACCTTTTTGTTGGTGTGTGTGAATGTCCAGTCATCGTCCACATCACCTAGGTGAGTCACCTTGCCTTGCGAGAGTCCTAGGTCTTAGGAAGTCAAATGACAAGTGTCAGATTCTGTCATAGAATTTGACATTTTCATTTACGCCAATGCGTCATAGGAGTTACATTGCTTATTTGAAACTGTAACTCCTCTTCTAGTGGCGTCAGATGCATCAGTCAACGTCATATGTGTCAGTGGCATCATTGAGTTCTTTCCATGTTTAGGCATGGGGGTTACACAACACCCCTATTTGTACTTCCTATTTTTTGATCTATGAGCATGAGCAGACCCATTCTTCTTACTTGCAATCTTCTTTCCATTGTTTCGAATGTTGCGTATTGCGTTGGCTTGATGTTACCATCAGAGTGCAACTTCATTGTGGTGCATCACTTTTCAACATCGGTTCTCTCAAATCCCTATTTCATGGTATCAAAGCTGGTTTCGATAAACGTGCACTCTTCATTTCTCAGTTGTTTATTACTTCTAGTTTCTTCTCATTTCCTCGTGTGCAAGTTTTTTTCGATTATCATTTTGGAATTATTGCTCACCTCATATTGAGGTTTCAGCAGTTGCAAGTTAAGGTATTTGGTTGGTTTGCTTATCAGCTAAGTTAACTTTTGGATATTTCTAGATCTTTGTGGTTGTTGTTTCTGGGTTGTTTGTGTGTTTCTTGCTGTTTGTGTTCAGATTCAGCTCTTGCAGGGTGAAAGAAGAGCTCATTTTTTGGCGTAGACCTGTGATTACTAGTTGGGATCGTTTTTTTTTATTCACCAATGTATACTCAGACTATTCCAAGCTTTTTCCTCATCGCTGTGGTTCCGTGCTATCTCGAAGTTACCTCTGCCTGGTCTCAAAACATTTTTGCGAGCCTGCTGAAAACCTCTCACATTTTTCCCTGATCTCTCATGTTTTTTACAAGACCTCTCACGTTTTTGCACTTTTCCCCCATTCAAACCTATTCTAGGTGTTTTTTTTTTGTTGTTCTAAGTGTTTTCTCCCTGTCCAGGCATTTTTACACTGTCCTAAGGCATTTTTCTCTCCTTTCCTGTGTTTTTTGCACGTTGTTCTGGAATTTTTGGACTGTTAAGGCATTTTCTACTTCAGCAGGCATTTTTTGGACTGTTCTGGCATTTATTTATAGTGGACAGTCACTGCATTATCTATTTTTACCTTCCTTTCATCCCCACGTGGCCTTCTCGTCCACTATTAGGTAATATCTCTCTAAAAATATGTTTTTTTATTCACTTTTCTTAAAAAAAAACGTGTTTGCATTCTTTTTATCTTATCACTCTTCTAAAAAATGTGTTGTTTCATTACTTTTAAAAGGTATAAGGTAAAAATCTTTACATTTTATTGGCATTGTAAGTTTTTTGGCTTGTTTTATAAACCTTCCGTCGAGTGCCAAAGATGAAGGGTGAGGTCCGGGATTCACAGGTGGATAATCCCCCCTCGCAATACAAACAAACCCTATCTCAAATTCCATGCCATTTCTAACAGGCATACATACAGCACCTTTTTCATGCGTTTAGGGAACTTTTTTAATCCGTTTGTAGGCTTATTGGGTTTTTTCTCATCAGTTGCGGGAATTATTTTTTACTATAACTTTTGACTCGTTGCTCGGTTTTGAGCACTTATTTAGTCAAATTTGCATGGTTTTTCACACTCTAGATGATGGGATAGTTATTTTTTATAAACGCACTAATTTTATAAAGTGTCGCATTCTGGGGGGTGTATTTGTATTGCTTAATTCAGCTCATTTTTCTTGAGCTTTGTTCTATTCCTTTTTTTGTGGACTTGTGAGCGTGTCTGCCATAGTCTTATGACAAAGGGATTCTTTCGTGTGATGTGAGATGCTATTTCTCACAAGGATTTCTCTTCCCCTTCTTGTTTTCTCTCGTTCTTTTGCTTGCTTACAGAGTCGATCTGTTGCGCCCTACGAACCTTGATTGTTGTCTCCACCATTGCGCGCTATTATGCTAATTGCAAGGTGAGTGAAAAACTGGTTCTCAGAAATAGTCGCATCTGGTTTTAATCAACGCACTGAATTATAAAGTACCACAAAAGGGAGGGTTAATCTTGTCTTCCTTGGATGCTCCTCTTGTCATGGACATTGAATTTCATAGCTCTGTTCTTCAACTAGGACCAAGAAACTACCTATAATGGAATAGTTGGATACTCGATCATTGTATTATATACAATTTGTTACCACATCTTCTTGGGTTAGCACCTAAACCTATTGATCACATTCGTCACCAAAATTTGTTGAACAAGAACGATATGACATATGGGCTTCTTTGTCTTACTATACTGGAGGACCTTCAACGTCAATTAGAATTCACCGAATCTGTGCACAGAGCTTGGATCTTCATTCGGAATTTTCATGGAGATTTTGATCCTCCTTCATCTGGTTATGGATCTTCTGATGATCTTGTATTCGTGGAGGAAAGTGAGTTCACTGATACTTTTTCTTACAAAGGGTAGCCCACACATATTTCTGTGTATCCTCCTTCAAAAATTAGTATTGCTCCTATCATAGTTTCTAGTGACTCTCCTCCACAAGACTCTTCAGTTGAATTCTCACCTGCAAACCATGCTACCTTGGATCTCAGGTGTTCCCCATCATGAGCATCTACTGATTCCATTGATTCTAGCCTGGAGATTCTGCCATCCCCTATTGCTTCCAGAGAATTCAAGATTTCTTCTTCAAAGGGTTCTTATAATCCTCCACAACAGGACATTGATTTCCTTGACTCAGACTTGGATGATATGCTTGAGGATACCGAAATCACAGTGCAACATCTTCTTCAACCTATTGCCTCTTTCGAGATCAGAGTTTCCATCCCACCGACTTCCACAGACTCTCCACCACAACAGGTTCATTTTCCCCTTTAGGGCTCTGTTGATGATATATATATATATATATATATATATATATATATATATATACGGAATCTCACCTTATGGAGATTGATAGGATTGTCACCGCTTCTCTTCATATATTATCTCCTTCTCATATTGGGCCACATTCCGGCACTCTCCATGTCCTCCTCCTTTTGATCACAGACCTTTGGTCCCTTCAGATTCATTAGGAGTCCATCAGAAATCATCTTCCGAGGGAGTTGGATAGCACTCCTTTTTTTCCCTCTTCTCCTCTTCTTCTTTCCAGAAAGATGTTGTTTGTACATGGGCACCTTATCAGGCCTTTAGTTTCTGGGGCCCATTGGCACGTCTTTCTTAGTTGTCTAGGGGAGTCTTCTTTTTTTGTTTTGGCTTACCTTGACCTCTTCCTTGGCTTTGATGAAGGGGGTGTTGGTGTGTGTGATTGTCCATTCATCATCCACATCACCTAGGTGAGTCATCTCGCCTTGCAAGAGTCATAGGTCTTAGGAAGTCAAATGACAAGTGTTAGATTTTGTCATCGAATTTGACATTGTCATTTACGTTAATGCATCATAGGAGTTACATTCCTTATTTGGAATTGTATCTCCTCTTCTAGTGGTGTCATATGCATCAGTCAACATCATATGTGTCAGTGGCATCATTGAGTTCTTTCCATGTTTAGGCATGGGGGTTACACAGCACCCCTATTTGTACTTCCTATTTTTTGATCTATGAGCATTAGCAGACCCATTCTTCTTACTTGCAATCTTCTTTCCATTGTTTCAAATCTTGCATATTGCGTTGACTTGACGTTACCATCAGAGTGAAACTTCGTTGTGGTGCATTGCTTTTCAACATCGGTTCTCGCGAAACCCTCTTTCACTTTTTTAAGTAAAGAATAGAAGATTGAAGCATTACAAGATTTTGTTTTGGGATTCTATCAAATTTCTTGATGCCTTCTCCATCGAGGCAGTGCCAAGAGAAAAAAACACCAGGGATGATTCCCTAGCTCTTTTAGGATCATTGATGATACCTCATCTTGATTTATCTCAAGATAAATTCACCATTGAAATGATCTATAGACCAAGTGTAGCTGATAACGCAAGCAACTAGAAAGTTTTCAATGATGACCAGCATTTTCTCTCTTTCCTGCAGCTCAAGGATTACTTTGAACAGTTTTATTTTGAAGGAAGTGAAAATTATCCTCGTGAGAGTGTATCTTTCAATGAGGAAGGTTTCAAAGAGGAGACAGATCAAAATGGGTGTATCAAACTAAGAGGTAACAATATTCCTAAAGGGGTGGTGAGTCTGGAGGAATTGTTTGACAAACATGATAGGTATGTCAAGTCTAAACCTTCTAAAGGAGTGCAACAATCTACTAAATATGAAAAAATTAACATTGGGGGCTCTACTGATCCCAAAATGGTGAACATTGGGAAATGTTGCACATAGGAGGAAAAGAAGAAGGTAGTAAATATTTTGAAGAAATACGTTGATATTATTGCCTATTCTTATGATGATCTAAAATCTTTTCAGCCAAAAGAATGCAACATTGCATTCCTCTCAAACCTGGGATTAAACCCTTCAAGCAAAAACAAAGGTAGTACAATCCAAAGATTGTTGATACCATTTTTCAAGAGATACAGAAGTTGTTGAAATCCAAAATTATCTTCCCCATTCACCATTCAACATGGATTGCAAACATTGTACCTGTCAGGAAGAAAAATGGTGAGATTCGGATCTATGTTGACTTCAAGAATTTGAATCAGGCTTCTTTGAAGGACAACAATCCTCTACCCATGATGGATCAAATTTTGCAAGTTTTGACAAGGTCTGAAATGTTGTCCATGCTTGATGGTTTCTCAGGGTATAATCAATTGGAGGTTAATACTACATATCAGCACAAGACTACTTTTACCACTCCTTGGGGTACATTTACCTACAAGAGGATGTCCTTTGGTCTCATTAATTCTAGTGCCACCTTTCAGAGAGCTATGGATTTGGTCTTTGGAAGTCTAAAAGGAGAATGTATTGTTGTGTATCTAGATGACCTAACTGTATTTTCTAAAACTAGAGAAAATCATTTTTAGCATCTAGAGACAATTTTTTTGAAATGTATAGAACATGGGATATCTTTGAATCCCAAGAAATATGTATTTTTTGTCATGGAGGGAAATTTGTTGGGACATGTTGTCTCTAAATAAGGAATCAAGATTGATCCTGAACGAATTCAAGCTATTCGGAAAATTCCTCTTCCCACAAGTAAAAAGGGAGTGCATTCTATCTTTGGTAAGATCAATTTTCTGAGAAGATTCATCCCTAATTTTGCAGAGCTAACTTTGAATATCTCCTAAATGATGAAAGGAAAAAAGATTTTTAGTAGGTCCCCTGAAGGGAAAGAATCATTTGAAGGTATTAAAAATGCTATTGCTAGGACTCCTATCTTAGCATGTCCAGATTTCAACAAAGATTTTATTCTCTATTGCTATGCCACTAAAAAGTACCCTGGCCGCTGTGTTGTCTAAGAAAGATTCTGAAGATCATGAACTCCCAATTGCATTCATGAGCTATTTTCTTAAAAATCATGAGTTAAAGTACACTATGATGGAGAAACATGTTTTTGCAGTGGTTAAAGTTGTTAAGTTAGTATCGATTCTACATCCTTAACTCTCATTCTAAGGTGCTTGTGCCCGATACAACCATCGAGTCTATTCTTACGCAAAAAAAATTTGGAACTAAGAGAGGAAACTAGGCAGAAAAAGTTTAAGAATACGATATTCACATCAGACCAACTAAACTACTTCAGGGTAAAGGCCTGTGTGAACTCATTACTGAAGGAGATGGTCGTGAGTTTCCTAAGGATGGGGTTGATGTTCCTATTGTTCTATTTCTTAGCTCAACTGATGAATGGTATGCTGACATTGTTCATTTCCTCACCTATGGTGAGTGTCCCTCTCACTTAACTGCCAGGGAGAAGAGATCTATCAAGCTAACATCAAAACAATACATGTTGTGGGAGAATGCTTTGTTCAAACTTGGAATGGATGGAAGATTTTTTAAATGTGTTGACAAAGAGAAATAGAAGAAGCTTTTCTCAGCCTTTCATGATCAAGCTTGTGGAGGTCATTTCTCATCTGTTATTACTACTCACAAGAATCTTTGTGCTTGGTACTATTGGCCTACTTTGTTTAAAGATGTATCAAAATGGGTTGATAAATGTGAAGCTTTTCAAACCTTTGTGGGAAGACCTAAGTTTGCTGCCTTGCCACTCAAACCAGTTGTGATTGAAGAACCTTTTCAACAGTGGGGTTTGGATTATTGGAACACTCATCCCATGTTCAAGTGCAGGACATACTCATGTGTTAACTGCCATAGATTATTTCACTAAGTGGGTAGAAGCCATTCCAGTTAAGAGTACTAATTCCGAGGTAGTATGTAATTTCATCAAATAAAACATCTTGGTAAGGTTTGGAGTACCAAACAAGATTGTTATTGATAATGCTTCAAATTTTTCTTCTGTTGAGATGATGGATTTTTTCTATGGATATGGTATTTCCCTCGCTCACTCTTCAGATTACTACCCTCAAGGGAATGGACATGAAGAATCAACAAATAAGAATCTAGCGGCCATTGTAAGGAAACTTGTAAATGAATCTTAGAGAAACTGACACAAGAAGCTATATGATGCTCTCTGGGTAGATAGGATTACACCTGAAAGAGCAATTAGAATGTCCCCTTTTCAAGTAGTGTATGGTGTGGAAGCCCAACTACCGATGACAGTGGAGCTAGAAGCTTTGTATTTGATGAAGGTCATTAAAGACACTAGTTTCAATGATTCTTTGGATAAAAGGATCATGTATCTTCATAAGCTGAATGAAGACAGGCTGCAGGTTTTTTGATAGAATATCTGCCCATCAATAGAGGGTGAAATATTTATTCGACAAGAAGGCCAGATCTAGACATTTCAAAGTTGGAGACATTGTATTTTTGTGGGATAAAAGGCATGAACCTTGAGGAAGTCATGGTAAGTTTGATTCTCTTTGGTTTGGTCCTTTCAGGAATAAGGCACTTTGCTCGTGAAAATTCATTCTATCTTGAATACATGGATGGTTCCTCTCTCCCACTTGCTTATAGTGGGAAGTACCTGAAATTGTTCAAGTCCTAGGTGAATAGGAAGTCCCTTTGTATATTATGTACAATGTGTGCTTGCTTTTCCCTGTTTCTATTTTTTTTTGTTTATTTTCCTTGTTTGTGTGTTACCTTCTGTATTGTTTTTCCCTTGACTCTTTTGCCCAATGGATAAAGCACTGGTCTTCTTCCCCTGAGTTTTTCTTGAGTTCTTGTCTTGCCTCGTTCTTATGATCTAGTCAAGTCATCCCTAGAAAGAGCAAGCTATTTTCCTCTCAAACTTTCCCCTCTTTTGAAAGTTAGAAACTTGAAAATTTTGAGTTGGCACCCTTTAGTATTGTTCTAGTAAAGTGAAAATTTGCATTTTTTGGAGTCATTTTGGTGATTTTTGGTTCTATCGAACATTTTTGTCCCTCATGTCCTAAGTGCTGTCGGGACCTCTTTTTGTTGATCGGTTGATTTCCCCGCAAGTCCTTATGTGTCAGCTTTATCGGAACTTTTTGGCCCATTTGTCCCAAGTTCACCTAGAACTTCCTTTTCCCCGATCACCTGCATCATCCACATCAGGTCCTTTGCGTACTTTAGTCTTATCTATCACAAAAGCATGTCCGTGCCTTCTGTTTTCACGAATTCCCCCACACCATGTGTACATCAGCCAATTTGCATCCTCACGTCCCTTGTGTCCTTTACGTATCTAAGTTCCTGGACCGCACTGTGCTCATTTGGCCCTGCATTCACTCACATCACCTGCGATTGGCCGAATCGTGTCTTCGCGTCCCTCATGTCCCAAATGTACCAAAGACCGTCTAGGCCAGTTTTTTTCTGCTTTTCCTGCATTTTCATATTTTTGAGTTGGTGCAAAGGTGTATTTTAATGCTCAGTTAATGACCTTCTCTCTCCTAAACAACTATTTAAAGAGACTACCCCCTATGTATTTTTCACATTGCTTGCTTGCCATCTCTTGCTCGAATCCTTGCAATTAAATTAATTTGCTCATGCCACTGTATCCCTGTGCATTTTCCATTACAAACTCGGTCCTAGAAGGTTATTTTTCCTCTGTGTGTTGCAAACATGAAGATTAAATTTCAAGGTCAGGAACATGTGTCACCTCTCGAAACCTCTGTACCTGATATCAGGGATAACAAGGTTCAGACACTTGGATTTTGGGGATTTTTGGAACAGACTAACATGCTCTAACCCTGCTCCCCATGGCACAAATGATCAATGATAGTGGAATTTCATACACGGATGGTTTTTCCTATCTCTGTGCAATGTGTACGAACACGGTGCTTTCCTGTAGAAGCCCATTTTGACTCAGACTACCAAGGAGATTACTAATGTGCATGGGGAATTAATTTACTAAACTAGATGTTATTGCACCATTACTGCTGCTACCCTACCGCATCCCCATAGGTTGAAATACTCCATCGTTCTCACTCAAGCTCAAGCTCAGACCCTGTTCGAGCGAGACAATGAGAAATACAAGGCGAGAATAGAAAAAATCATGGTTAAATAACCCTAAGAAAGGAGTCATCCCAACTTTCCAAGGAATTATTCAGGGTTGATTTTAATGAGGAGTTGTCTGATTCTATCATTTTTCTCATCTGTATCATGGGATTTCCCTCCACCAATGAATTTCACTTCTGGATGTGCCCCTTTATAAACAACATCTGCGAGGGCAATTAGAACATTAATTGGGCTGAAATTGTTTGTATGAATTTTACTGAACAATTGTCAAGTGTTTAGTAGACTAAGAAGTTCTATATTACTTCTTACCTCATGTATACCCTATCTCTATCCCGGAAATGGTTTGGTTTCACCTACATGGAGGGCTAGAAGAATGAGCCTATTTATATTTACTACCTTCAGTTTACCCTTGAAGCTAGCAATCACAATTTTCAGAAGGGTTAATGATGCTTTCACCATGTATATTGTTAGACTCTTGGAGAGAGACACTGCTAGGAGATTTTCTGACGAAGATATGACTCTGATAGCTAAATATGGGGCTTTCTTCATCCAATTTAGAAGGTTTTCATAGATCAGGTTGGTTGGCTATGAAAATACACCCCTTAAGCTCCCCATGTTCTGTAATGACAAAATGGCTCCGGTTGAAGTATGCTGGAAACTTGATAAACTACATAGAACCTGTAGAGACAAGAAAATCACTGGTCTTCATTTCCCTATCTCCTTGGTAAAATATACATGCAAATAGCCCTGGATGCCCAAAATGTAGAAAGGGCTAATACTCCTCTAACTGTCCATTTCTTCAAACCTAGAACTTGTTTTGATTTGAAAAAAATTATTGATCAGAACCTTAGGATAATCCATCATCAGAAGCCAGACAATGAGGATTATTACGCTGATTGTGTGGATGATTTTGAAGCCAAAAGAAGGCACTATGAAAAACTCTCTTTGCAACAAATTACAGATCTCAGTCTCTACGAGGTTCCTGAAGGGCTCAAGGATGATGATAAGGACTTACAGTCTTTTGAATATAAAACATCAATCAAACACACTCGTTTGGAAGATATAGGTTGGTACAAAAAAGAGAGATGACTTGGTTGAGGTTATTTCCCTTATTCTTGTAAGAACTACGGTTTGGTTTGACAGGAAGGTTCGTGAGCTCAAGAAGAATCAGGGTGGATATTCTTCCAAAGATACTTCCACACCCAAGGAAGGAAGCACATACACCTAGCACTGAGGTACCTAGGAAAACACATCCTCCTTCCCCAATAAAAGAGCCTGAATCATCTAGTCCCTCTTCTTCTACTCAAGTGTATCATAAGAAGATTAAAGAGGTTAAGCAAGAACCAATTGAGGAAGAATATCTTCTGGAGCATTTAGAATTACCTTCAGGACCAGAGAACATTATTGTTCTTAGTGAAAGTGATGAGGGTGAATTGTCAGATCCTCCAGGAGTTCCTGAATTCACTGGATAAGAATAAAAGGAGGCACCTAGCACTGAACTTCCTAGTAATACAAACTCCTCTGCATAGGAAAATCCTGATTCTCTATTCACTTTTTTGATAGAGGAAAAAGTGGCTAATACTTTAAGTGCAATGAGTACACTAGCTCTTCGGCCTCTTATTCCTTCCTCTTCATCTTCTACCATTTCCTGGGTACAGGCCTTGGTTGATAGTAAGAAGAGAAAATCTTCTTCTCATTTGACAGGGCCAGATGTTGATGTTGTAGCAGCTCTGTTGGGTACTGCTCCTCCTCCTCTAGCAAAGAGAGCTAAGACCACTTCAAGGTTACTAACTGATGCTCAAGGCCAGTAGTTCCTGGAAGTTACAAAGACCAAGGTTGATAAGGTAGAATGGGATCTCTTGGTCTCTGATCTAGAGCTTTCTAGGATCCCAATGGGAGAATCGAATCCTAAGAGTGAGGTTTAGAACCTCCAAGAAACGGTAACAAGGGTTATTAAATGAGTAGAGAAGGGAAAGAAGACCATAGAATAGCTGGAAGAATAGAACCAAGTTCTTTCCAGCTTTATCAAGTAATTGTTAGCCAAAGATAAGGCTTTGGATCCTACCCCACTGTCTGCCCTTCCACCCCCTATGAGTCTCAGTCAAGATGAAGTTCAGAGCATTAAGGACATACATGGGTATTCCACTTATGGAAAGGCTATGGAGGCCATGTTGATGAAATGACCATAACAGGTTTGAACTTCATCTTGGAAGCCTTCAAAACAAATGAAAAGGTGGTCAACTTGCAGCAGAAACTCTCCTCCTCAATTAAAGCTATGGACAAAGAGTTGAAGGTTTGGAGTAACTGTATTATAGATCTTCGCCTGATCGGATAGACTGATAAGAAGATATTATTGGCCAGTAAATTATTTTTATGATGTCAATCCAAGACATGTATTTTCAGTGTTGAGTGGAAGATAAAGGTCTTGGAGGAAAAACTAGGAGAATTGAGGAATAGCTGGCAGAAGGGGGAGTCTTTTAAAACATGTGTTTCATCTACCTTTAAGGATATTTATTGTCGTCTTCATGATGAAACTTTAGGTGTTCCTTTCTCTCTTCAAGAGATCAAAGCTCAGTTCAGAACATTTGTCAAAGAATAATTGTTCAAAGAGGAGTTAATTACCAAAGAGAAGATAAAGGAAATTTTCTCTCTTCAATCTGCTATTGATGAGTCCAATAAAGAATACATGGAGCATACCGAGTTTGATAAAGATATGGAGACTTGTCTAGGCACTTGGTCTCATGCCACTACCAACACAACATTTCCATGAGGTATGGAGATAGCTGAGGCATTAAAAATATTCAGGCATTGGATTGTCAAATCTGTGGGCCCCCCCTCAGTGATAAATGGATGTTTTCTATTCTAGCTTCTCCTTCTCTTCTTCTATTTTTAGTGCTGATCTCTTTGTAAATTAATTAAGGACATTGTATTGTGCATTTCCTTAATTAATCTTTTAGTTAAAAGAAATGGTTACCAAATGTAACCAATTTGTAAGCTATATAATGAGCTCTCCATGCCATTCTAAAGGGTTGGAACTCTGATTTTTTTTAAAGTGTAAAAGAGTCAAAAGCTACCAGTATAAGAAGATTTCCCTTTCTGCTTCTATTTGTTCCTACTCATTCTTTCCTATTTGCTAAAAATTATTGAATCATTAATCTATTTTGTATTAAGAAGCTTTGTATTATTGTGGATGTCATCTCTTGAACTTTGTGTATGTGAAATAACATCTTATGGTTTTAATACGAATGATTATGTTCTATATGATCCCAATTCAGAATTTATAGGAATTATTTTGCTATCTATATTTCCTGAGAATGCTTTTCTACCTTTTTCCCATTTCTTAATTATTCAATCCTTTTGTATAGATAATTTGTCATTTAAAACAATTTCATGATATTAGAGTTCCTCTTTGAAATTAAACATTGTACATTTGTGAATAGCTTTTTGCTTTCAATAAGGGAACCTATCCCATTAAAGAGGAGGGAATTTCTATCCCCTGAATATTGCTTTCATTAAAGTCCTAATTTGACAACCAGCACTTGTCATCAAGAGATCTGGTGTGATCTGAGTCAAAATATCCCTGTAATAAGAATTGATCATTCTTCCTATATTCCAGACCAGAATCAAATCTTCCTTAGACATATCTTAATACATGCTTTGTTTTTGTCTAGTGGCATTGCTTTGGCTCCTGCATAAACTTGGAATGATAGCTGATGGCAAAGCATAGATCTGGTCTAGTAAATGTCAAGTAGATGAGCCCTCCAATAAGTTGTTTGTAGAGTGTAGCATCTACATGAGGTGAGTCTTGGAATCTTGAAAGTTGCAAGCCTTTTTCCATGGGAGTGGATATAGGTTTATAATCAGACATTTTATATTTTTCCAAAAGTTTCTTGGCATACTTTATCTGGGAGACAAAAATGTGATGCTCCTTTTTCCATATTTCCAAGCCAAGAAAGTAATGTAGTATCCCCAAATCTATCATGTCGAAGGTTCTTTTGAGATCATTCTTCACAATATCAACCTGATCTTCTTAACCATCAGGGATCAAAATATCATCTACATACACAAAAAGAATGACACTTTCTTTGCCTACCTTATTTATATAAAAATTTGAATCTGAGGGGCTACGAGTGAACCCATGCTACAAAAGGTAATTATCAATCTTGATATACCATGCCCTTGGAGCTTGTTTCAGTCCATATAATGATTTGATGAGACGGCATACCTTCTTAGGAATCTCTTCATCAAAAAATCCTTCATGTTGGGTCATGTACACTTATTCTATCAGATCACCATTTAGGAAAGCACTCTTGACGTCCATCTACTGAAGCCTCCATCCTTTTTGTGTTGTCAATGCGCAAACAACTTTGATGGTCTTGATCTTCATAGTGGGTGTAAAGGTTTCTTTATAGTCGATGCCCTCTTTCTGAGCATATCCTTTTTCTATAAGACATGATTTATATTTTTCGATGGATCTATATTCCTTATATTTTATCTTGAAAACCCATATGTAGCATATGGGTTTCTTTCATGTAGGCGGATTGAAAATTTCCCATGTCTGATTTTTCATAAGTGAGTCATATTCTATATCCATGGCTTCCTTCCACTAAGAATGATTGAGTTCTTCACGAACATTTTATGGCTTGGAGCTATTAATCAGTGAACTCATGAGTGCAAATTTTACCTCATTTCTTGTTTGACTCCTTGTTTTGACTCCAGATGATGTATTTGGGAGTTGTTGCAAATGTGAGTCCTTGATGGTGCTTTGTACCCACTTCGGGTGAGAACTTGGCTGCTTTTGAGAAGAACTGTGACATTGTCATGTGAATTGATGTGGAGTCACATTCTCAAGTTCTCCAAGGTCAACAAATAGATCTTCTAGTAGCATTTCTTTTCTCTAAGTAGTCTCCTCTAGCTCATCATCTGATTCAGAGACTATTCGGGGTGAGGTGGTTGGAAGTGGATCTTCCATTGATATTATTGAGTCAAAGGATGACTCGTCACAAACCACATCCTAACTCTCATATATTTTATTTGTCTCAAGATCCATGAGATGATATGCCTTCGGGGTAGTGTTGTAGCTAAGTAGGATGCACGGGAGCATCTTTGGCTCAACCTTCTTTCTCTTTTGAGCTCGGACATGCATGTATGTTGTGCAACCAAATACTCACAAATGAGAAATTGATGGATTTCTACCACTCCATACCTCTTGCGAAATTTTATTTTGTAGAATATTTGTTAGTGCCCTATTGAGAAGATATGCAATTGTCTTTATTACTTCAGCGCAATAGCATTCTTCTAGCTTTGCAGATGTTAGCATGTAATGAGCCATCTCCATCACTATGTGATTGTGACGCTCAACAATGCCATTCTACTGGGGCATGTAGGGAGAATTCAGGTGCTGCTTAATGCCTTTTTGGTTCAGAAATGTTAAGAACTTATTTGATGTGAATTCCCCCCCTCGATCGGAGAAAAGTAGAAGAAGAGGTTGTCTAGTTTATTTCACAACACGATGATAGAAGTTATTGAAGTGTTGAAGAGCCTCACTTTTCTTCTTCAAGAAAAACACCCACATCATGCACGAGTGGTCATCCATGAACAGTTGAAAGTACTTGTATCCTTAAACCATGAAGCAGGAAGAGGGCCACTCAGATTGGTATGAACTACCTCCAGACGCTTCTTGGCATGGAAGGTGTTGGCCTGAAACCAATCCTGTGTTGTTTTCCTACAAGACAACCATAGCAAATAGGCAAGGAACTGGACAATTTAGGTAGTCCATGAACCATTTCTTTTAAACTCATCTGATGCAATGAACTAGCCGACAAGTTTCCATATCTAAAATTCTAGAGTACAGTAGATTGTACTTTTAATGTAGATAAAGCTGTTGTAGAAGACTAAACAATATCTAAAGCAAATAACTTATCTTTTAGAAATTCTCTAGCAATAATATTACCTTTTCATGAGATTAAACATGATTTGATGCCATTTTGGACAAGAAATTCTACCTTTAGGTGGTGATTTAATAGTTGAGTTTCTGATACGAGGTTGCTAGTCAAACCAGGAACATATAGTAACTTTGTAAGTGTACATTTTCATGGTCCTGAAGGAATGGTGATTCTTCATGTTCCTTTTGCAACATACTCTTTGTCATCAGTTATCTGAATCCGATCTTCAGTGGGCTCTTTATTGAGTGAATCAAATATCTCCTTGTCAACTGACATGTGCTTACTTGCACCAGAGTCTATCAGCTAGACTCTCTTCATGGTCTGTGAAGTATGAGATACAAGTACAAGATTCTTACCAAAATGTGATCCTTCTGATGTCTCTTCATAACAATCATTATCTTCTTGGGTTGCGAGATGCCCATTTTGCTTTCTCTAATGGGGAAATCATTTGGAATTTTGAAAATATTCACACCCTGATGTGCTTGTTTGACTTGAAGACCCTTGTTTCAAGCTATTGTACCAGCAGTGATCAATTTCATGAGTGTTGGTTCTATAAATGTGACATCACCTCTTTGACTTTTGATCTTTCTATTTTTTTTTTTGGTTACGCTTGATTTTTCTTCTCTGGGGGACCCTTCTGATTCTTCTGGCCATGGTATGGCTTTGAGAATAGGGCTTTATCCTCCTCTTGGGATGAATTGATGGCCTCTTCCTACTGTAGAAAATTCACAATTTCTTCGAATGCCACTATCTATTTAGATATATTTAGTGTCGTAACGAACACTCAAAATTGAGAAGGGAGTGCTCTCAAGGTGATCAGTATGATAATTTTATCATCCAATGTTTCAGGAAGCTCTTATAACTTTGATCGTAGCTTAGCCACGTGATGTAAGAACTCCTTAACTTTCTCATCTAAACCCATAGAGGGTGTGTAACTTTAACTGAAGATGGAGGATCATAGTCTTATTTTTGGCTTGATAAATTGTTGCCAGCTTGTTCCAGACCTCCTTTGGTATCTTTCCATTTTGAACATGCGTTTGCACATCGTCACTAATATTGAGCATTGTCAACATCAAGGATTTAGAACTAGCCATCTCATACTTTATTAATTCGTCAGGAGGAGTGGGAACGGGCAAAGATCTGGTCACGATGCCCCATAATCCTTCAAACTGAAGGATTATCCGCATCTTTGTTATTTGGGCCACAAAATTATGCCCTTTGCAATTGAGCATCGGAGAGGAGCAACTTTGGAGAAGAATTTTAAAAAAATAATAATAATAAATAAATAAAATTATTTATTTATTTCAAGAGATATTACAATAATGACTCATTGTTGTGTAGTACTAGCTCGTAGATACTCTCGATACTCACATTTTGAGAGATGAAGATGCTTGGTGGGGTGATCTTATTTTTATTCACAGTCGTCATCGTACCCGGCTTCTAATTCTTCCCATACTCGCTTTGCTTGGTAGTTGATGTCAAAAAGGAAATATTCAAGAAATCCTTGTTGAACTAGCTCGTCAAAGACTAAATTACCAATGTTCTGAAGCTCGTTCATCAAACAAAAGTAGAACCCAGAGCTCTCAGGAGTTTCTTCACAGTGTTCTCTAGGTTGTGAGTTGATGTTTCGGCTTTCAGTAGTGTCTAGTGTGTTATTCACGCTATCAATCGAGTTATCTACACTCGACATTTGGCGTAGTGTTGTAGAGTTTCCACATTTTCTTTGTTAGGCCTCCATGTTTTTATTTATTTAACAACAAATTTTGCATACAACTCTCCACGCAGCTTTGAATGGAGAATCCCTCGTAGGTTCTTTGTGGTTCACTGGTTGTTGATAGACTTCCACACAGAATAAAATGGTCACCTCATGTTGATCAAAGAATCTTCCATGTTTTAATCTTCAACTCTCTATTGAATACTCCTCCACGTATTTATTCTATTCCCCAAACACAAGCTTCTACCTAGAGTAAAATCCAGCGAGATTCCACGTAGCCTCTGTTTTTTTTATTATTTGCATTGAAATGTGGAGGTGCTTTAACCTTATGCATTGAAATTTGTAGGTGCTTTAACCTTCTACGTTGAAATTTGCAGGTGTGTTGCTAGCTTATAATGGATTCAATCTCCATGCAAGCATCACTAAAGACAAAATAACAATATATATTCCACGCAGAAATTGTTTGAATTTTCTACAGAAAATAATACATAAAAAAACCATGTGGATTCTTTTACACAGCACCACGCACAAACAATTTTTTATCTGTTATTTACCACTTTGCACATAGAATTGAAAGCTTCACTACGCTTCTCCTCTCCACGTAGGTTGTAGAAGAATTTTGAAAAAAAATATCCACACTAATTACATGCAAGTGTTTCACATAGCCTCCTTCCAAGTTGGATGGAATAATTCTTCATGCGCACACACACAGGTCAGAGATATTGATGCTCTGATACCAAAATGTTGGAAAAAAATTGATCAGAAGAATGTGGAGTATATAACTCTCAACACATCTTATTTTATTATGGAGGGGCACGTATAATTTATAGGTGAAATATTAAACAACATTCCCCTAAACTGAAGGAGGAGGATATGGAAGAAGATGAAAGAATAATGGATTACAACAAAGAATAGAGAATAAAGATATAATATTAAACAAACACACCTAAAAAATATAATCTATGCTACATATGCTAACAGTGACGTCATACAGGAAGTTATCATTTTCACAATCAAAACTTAAAGGTAAAACATTTGATACATGATAAGCAATAGTATCGGTTTGATTACGTAGTGAGCCGTGAAGGTGATGGTTGTAAATGCCCATATTGTATTCTTTGTCAGTGAAAGGGATAGTGGGATACCATGTTCATACGAGCATTTAAGATTTTTTGAATAATCGAGGAAGGAATCATTGTAAATAAAAACACAGCTGAAAGGTATAGGAAATTTAATATCGATATGATTAGGATCTAAAGTGCCCCTAATATAGTCAAGCCAAGATTTTCCAAGTGTAAGAGGAGAAGCACGAGGAGCTAGTGCAAGAAATATTGTGAGATGAAATATGTGAATCCCATAAGTAGCAGTAATGTGGATGAAACCATGATAAAAATGAGGAGCATAGGTTGAAGGAAATATGTCTTTAACCACAAAGCCTAACTGAGCCAAGCCATCATGTGTGCATATAGTGTCATCACAAGTAGGATGAAATGGTATATGCTCCCAATAATAATCATTCATGGAAAGCATACATGTAAAGGGAGGAAATGCTAATGGTGTATACACATGTGACATTGGATGTGTGGGTAGGCCCCTGATAAAGTACTATAGTAGTAGTAGGAGGAGGAGGAGGTCATGTTGTTGATGAGAGTACATCTATCATGTAAATAGCATCTTCAAGTGGTGGTAAATGATGTGGAGTATCTATGGAATTAGTAGCATTAGAGCGTGGATTAGGAAGTGTAGTATTTGGATTATAGTCACAATATTTGAATGGGTCGTGATCACTAGGAATTGTATAATCTATTACCTCATGTAGGAATTTGACACAATGATGTACTATAAAAATAATTTCTTGCATGGCATGAAGCCATGGCTGTCCGAGTAAACAATTATATGAAATCAGAAAGTAAATAACAAATAAATATTTGTTAAGGGTTTTGCACCCTATAGTGAGAGGTAGAGTAATGTGACCTACACATGGAAAAACAAAACCCTCAAATGCCCGAAGAGAAAGACAGGGTGGACTAACATTGGAAACAAAAAGACAAATATTTTCAAGGAATGACATATGAAATGTATTGAGTTTAGATCCCTTATCGATTAAAGTACATTTGATACCCATATTGTAAATGCAAATCATGATATGTAAGGGTTGATCATGGTCAAAAATAGTAAGATCAACATTAATATTATACGGGAAAGATATAATGATAAAATACCTCTACAAATTTTTGAAATACTAAATTTGGATGGATATTAGTAGGAATGCGAGTGGTAGAAAATATATTTTTGATTCTATCTCTTGATTTAATATTGATAAGAAAGAAATCATTAATAGAGATACTCATGACGAAGAGAGCCTAGAAAGATAAGAATAATGGAGGTATGAGTATCCTAAGAGAGTTCATATCAAGTTGGGATTCACCAAAATGATTAAAATAAATGGGGAATTATATGCCTAATATGATTTTATTGTAGTAATAAAATAAATATGTATTTAAATATATAAATTACACCCAAGCAACTAAGAAATGAATTATGAAACCGTAATTTCAAGGAGAAGAAAAAGATACTTATTTGATTCACAATAATATATGGATTTCACCGAAGTGGTGAACCGGTGAGTAGAATAGAAGGATTGTCACACAAAGACCCAAAAAAATGTAGATCTTGAGAGATAGGCTAGACAGGGGTGCATAGAGAGGGACATTGGTGCTCGTGGGTGCCCTAGGCCTGTTTCTAGGTGCCTGGGTCTGTGGAAAATTTTATAAACCTCCTCTGAAGTTTCATAAGATGTTTATTGTTAGTTTCCTTTTATTAATTTGAGGTCTCAAAATGATCACCAAGGTCATCGGAAACCTACAATGAAATATGAACCTGTAAAACCCTCATATAGACATACAATCCTAAAAAATAAAGATACAGAATGAGGGATCAAACTTTCCTCAGCTGTTAAAATTATGAAATTACATTTGATTGTTGCACTAAATTTCAGACCCAATGTAGTTTTCTGTATGTATAATCATGCCCTAGGTATCTCTAATGCATGTGACACTTGATAGTGAACAAGTTACTATATGTAAAGAAATGTAATAGTTGTGTGTATGGAACTGAATGAACTTCCCTCCTATTGATTAACTAAAAATGTAGATAAATATATGCTATTTAAAATAATATAGGAGTAAATACAAACGTAGTAAATAATAATGTAAATGAGTTAAGAAACTAATATAATAAAATTAAAACCCTAACCCTAATGTCTCGGAGAGAAGAGGAAAGAACTCAACTAAAGAGAAGATGCTCATAAGAATGTGTCATAGAAATAACTGGAGAATTTGTAATTAGGATAAACCATGAAAAATCTCCAAAAAGGATGTATCTAGAGTATCACATTGGATTGGAGCGGTACCCACTAGTGCTTTTCTCTTAAAACTAGGTGCTCTGGTCTCTGCAAAAGCTCTGAAACTGATATTCACTCAATCGAAAGATCAATTGAAACCCTTATTGTCTATCACATCATATTTTTTATCTTGTACTAAGTGTCATCAATAATCATAGGTGATGTAAAGACCTACAAAATACCAAGAACTATCAAAATCCTAAACAAAAGATGTAAGTGAATGGGTCAAACTGATCTTAGCTACCACAACACTAGTCTTACTAACTCAATGCAACACTAAATTTCAGACCCAAATGACATTCTAGTGAGTGTGTGCTTAATTTTGCCTAGGTTCTCTTGTGTCATTCACACTTTGTGAAGTAGCAAGTAATATCTAACTATAGAAAAGGTAATACAATGTGTGAATTGAATAGAATATAATCCCTCCCCGTATGAAGTGTGTTGTAGATGTCCTATCCTTGTGCATTGTGATGGGGCTATGTGGATGCAAGTGATTTTAAATTCAATAGATGGATGTAAATCTAGATGGATGATAGTTGTGAATGATGCTAGGTCCCTCATTATGGTCTAATGAATTTATATTTATCAGTTTCTCTTGACCTAATTTCGTTATTAACTTAAATGGTTGACCACTAAAAAGATAAGAAGCTAAAACGGCTAGAAAGTTCCCAAAAGGTGACAACAAAGTTTCAAAATAATTGAGGTTCCCATGGTGGGACTAGGGCACCCATGGGTGCCGCAAGATTATCCTAGGCACCCTAGTCAAAGCTAAAATGTTGGAAGATGATGAAAAATTATTCAGCATGTGTGTGGTGGACAGCGGGGACGAAAATAGAAATCAAATAAACTTGGCCAAGAGATGGTGGTTAATTATTACTTTCTTCACTCAAAAACCCTCTAAAAAGTATTATGAGACTAGGAATAAATAATGTCTAAAGTGCATGATTTTGTGTCTACATTTTCCCCCACTTTATGTTTGTGACCAGAAAGCTCGGTAACATAAAGTAGATAGATATGCGTACCTGATTTCGATGTAGAATAACGAAGAAGGTGTGCCAAAGGACTATACAAAGCATAGAATGAAAAAAAGATGATGGAGCATGGAAACTATAGATGAAAATGCATGAAAATTGATGATATTGAACCTAAGGTGAAACATGTGTTTTAATGGTGATGTGCATAGTATATTTGCATTATTAATGTGTGTTTACGTGAAGTGTTCTTATTGATTTCATTGTTGCTAAATTTTACTACTTGTTTCTGATATAGCTGGACCTGCAAGGATAAAATGATCAAGTAGTCAAATATGTATGTATATGTGTATAAAGAAGAAATGCAAAAGATGCATGTAAAAGTTTGTAAGTGTAAAATTTACAAATGTAAGAGTGTAAATGGAACATGTACAGTTGATCCATGTTGAGAGAAAGAGTGTAGAAGGATATCTTGTACTGGCAGGGTTTTTTGATGGTTCAATGCCATAGGCCGAAGAATTATAGGGAGGAAATTATTCATCTTCTCCAACCTTAAACTGATTCCCTAAACTATTTGTGAAGATATCTATGTTCTGTTTTTATTTTTCTGGTGTTTCGAAGCTAGTGGGAGAAGAAGTATTGGGAACATTGACACTATTAACTATTCCCCTAAATGCTAAGGAGACCATGTCCTATAAAATCCATTGTGTATGGAGTTCGTAGAGTGGTCTGAACTCATTGATTGTATGTAAACCCACAATGCCAAGGGTGGAAAGTGCACTAAACGTAACTGGTGTAAATGTGTTATGTTAGTATGTATAACCCTAAATGATGCCCCCATCTTTGGGGGCACATGCAACATCATTGATATTAAAATTGCCCCAAAAGAGGACCAACTACATGTACTCTGAAACTATGCCCTGATGGGGGATGGGAATGCGCTTGGTAGAAAACAAGGCGTGCAAAAAAAAGGATGGCTAGCCAAAGACAAGTATTATTATGAATAAGAATGCATGTATAAGACAATTTGTAATATATGCAAATAGTGTAAAAGCTACCAAGTAAAGTAGTGTAAGCATGTAAAATATAATGAATCCACAGAAAGCGCGTCATAGACATGAGACATCTCTCATAATTTCACAAGACACGCAAGGCCATCATGGCCATAAACATCAAACAAGTGTACACACCAAACATAGGGCAAGTCCTACATACAAATATAAAGCAATGACATATATGTACAAATAAACAAAAATAAGTATTCATGGATACATGTAATCTTGCAAACCAAGTGTTGCAAATGGAACACTTGTTAGCATGTTAAATAAATAACCCGTATATCAAAGCATGAATAACCAAGTAATGTGAAGTGATATGAACAAGAAACAATAGAACCTGTGAGAGATGAATGTGGATGCCCCCAATGACCCATGTAGGAAGGGTAGAAGGTGAACATCTATGTTGTATGTAAATATCTATATCTATGATCACAGCTAAACAAAGATGTGAAATCGCATGTGTGATGGTATAGATAATGACATGTAAGAAATCAATCTAACCTGTGTATTAAAGTGATCATGTAAAACACTATTAAATAACGGTAAATGCCCCCAAGCCAATGTAATATGTTGTGGATTAATGGAATGGAATGTAAGATGTAATGATAGAAGCCACGTGTCCCGAAGTGAATGGAAATGTATGCAATTATGTTCATTCTATTTTTCCCCTCAACAGTCAAGAATGAACAGTAAACGAGAGTACGTCATCAGGAAATGGTCAAAATGTGTGTTGTATCGAGCATGTTGTGATGAATGTGTAGGTGTGGTGATGATATGTGACATATAGAATAAACATGCATGAACCTTATAGTTTAGGCATATATCACAACATGATGAATGGATGAGTCACGATTTAGCCTATGTGTATATCACTATAAGATAGAATTAATGAGGGATGATTCATCCCTAAGAGTATATCTCTACAAGATAAATGAAGGGAGTTGGTGATTTAGCCTAAAGCGTATACCACTGCAAGATGAATGAAGGGAGGTGGTGATTTATCCTAAAGTGTATACTAGTACAAGATGAATGAAGGAAGTGATGAGTTAACTAATAGCATGGGTCACTATTGTTGAAATTTTGCATCACAAAATGAAAAAATGATAAATGTGTAATGAATGTATGGACCATTTGATTTGTAAACCCTCGGCGATAAATTATGGTCTGTGGAACTAAATTGCATCATTAGGTAATGAGTGCAATGTGCAGAAGACGATGGAGTATGCATGATGAGAATAGAAGGCCATCCGATAAGTAGAAATGTGTAATACATGATGAATAATATGCAATGTAGTGTGGATAAGTATGCTAGTAATATAGAGATGTTATTTAGTATGTAGTATGATGTAACACTAGACTTATATGTCATGAAGACTAGTATTACTATATATAATATGAGTAACATCATAATGAGCAGTGTTTGATTTAAGTCATATGTCATTAGATGTAGTATAGTGACAATATGTATAGAATAAGATGCAAGATGCATAGATAGTCTAATAGTGTAATATGATGAATAACATGCAACACTAGACAATAGAAAGATGATAAATGCATAATGATGACTATTATGATGTATGATGTATGACATGTGATGTGTGATGAAACACAATGTGTAATGCCTATGGTGTAGTGTGTGGTGTTCATATGTAGTAATCCCTCAACATTGAATTGTGTACCAAGGCACAAGACTGTCTCATCAGTTAATGGTGATGTTATAACATGTGATGAGTATGGCTATGTGAGGATATGAATGTATGATAATGTAAATATGAGAGATATACCTATGCTAATATGATAAGCGGGGGGTTGTGTGAGTGTTATACCCCCCAATTGTACTATGATTATGGAGATCTATGCACCAACGTGAGAGGTGGCATGTCATTATGGGAGAGTGTTGTCTGTGTCATGAAAGGAGAGAGGGCCAACACAATGGTAGGTGTTATCCTAATTTCAACCTCGAGCTAAATATTATATCGAATCATTACCTCGCATAGAAGGAACCCAAGAAAAATCATCTGGATCCTACAATTGATTGTAAAAGATTCAACAATTAAGTGGTGGCGGCCAAGAGAGATCGAAGGATCTTGTATAGAAAGAAATGACTCTTTCGGGTCATTCTACATCTCAAATCCATTTTCCAAGTTATAGGCAAGCAAAACTATAAAATAGCAGGGTCAGACAAGAAGACAAGATGCTATAAAAGATCCAAAATCAAGAAGAAAGAAGAATGGTGAAGATTCAAAGTCCTCGGGCTCAAAACAGTTCAAGAAAAGGGAAAAAAATGACTATATATTGACGAAGCAGTGGAAGAGGCCATGCATCCCAATGATGCTTCTCCAAAAGTAAATCCAAAAAGGGAGCTCAAACTTGTGCCAGCCCTCTATGTAGCAAATGGACACAGAAAGTCAAGGGGCGGGTAGGAAAAGCTTCAAAATTGTTTAAGTATAAAAATGTAAGCAGAGAGTGCCAGGTGTCAGTGTAGCGCATCTCCAAAGGTGGGCACTAAGGCAAAGACCCAAATGAGAGCGAGCTCGCGACGTAGCCCAAATTCTAAAAATTTGGAGGTACCATTGAAAATTCCACAAAGCAGCAGAGGCCGACAAGTGTCAACTCAATGCTTCCCGAGAGGAAACTTTGGGCTAGGTTTGCAAACAAGTGTGGTGCCTCTGCGTGTCCTAAAAGGAGGGATAGAGTTAGTTGAATAGTCAATGCATTAACAGGCCAATGGAGGCCGCCAAGTGTCCTAAGGGAATTGTTTCAAGGGTTATAAGGAGAAAAGGTTCCCGAGTGAGCACCAGAGTGACACTTGTCCCAAGGGAAAGTGAGGCATTGGGGAAAAAGTTATTTTTCTTTGCCTTTTTCCCCGAATGGTGTAAAAGTTACAAAAGAGCCCACGACTCCGCCAAAGGAAAAAGTTAGCATTTAAGCCTGGGTCAAAGCCAAGGTAGAGAGTCGAGGAAAAAAGTAAAAGTTTCTCTTTTTTCCAAAAGGCATAAAGATAAAAATGGAAGCGCATTTCCCAACCAACGAAAAGGATCCACATGTCTAGGTAGAGATTCAGGGCTGTAGGGATTTTTAAAGTTTTACGGTTTTTGCGCAAAAGATGAAAAGTAAAATGCGGACCCATGGACACGATTTTTGTTCCAATCTAGCTGCCACGTGTCCCAATCCAAAAGCGGGATCCATTTTTCAATTTTTTTTCCCGCCCATTTGCACGGAATCAATTAAAACTTTGAAGGGGCATATCTTTTGACCCAGAGCTCAAGAGATTGAAAATTTGATATCATTGGAAATATATCGACCTCCTCTATGCCATGGGAGTTTGAAACTCTAATTTTTGAGAGGTTAGGTGGGAGAAAAATGGAGAAACATCTTTGAGCTTTTAATGCAGGATCATCTGTCTCAACAACCAGATTGGATTTTGTCTATTTCTGTCATTTCCTCTTCCTTCAAGGTGTCGATTTGAGGATCGATGCAGTAAGATGGATTTGGCGGTATATTGTCATAGAAAGCATTAACAGAAGTGGTTTATTTTTAACCCACATTTTCCTACTTCTCTCTCTCTCTTTCTTCTCTCCAATCAATTCTATAAATATGGGGGCAGGACTCATTATAAAAGGTATGATATTCTTAGTTTTACAGGATCTTTTCCCCTTCTAGCAAAGGATTCATGGGATTCAAGCATTCCATTAAATTGTAATACATTTATGCAATCTAGCTATTTTGTAATGAACTGTATCAATCTTTAGAGAAATAAAATACATTTTTGATTGATTTCAGATCCTTCTTATTTCTCTTGCTTCTATTTGGTCTCTCATTAAAAATCTGGTTATTTGTGCTTGTTTATCATATGCATTTTATTATTTTGTGTGAAAGGTAAACTAAGTGTTCATCATTCCTTTGGTGCATCACCTAGTAGTCTAGTTATTTCTTATTTCTGTACTCTTTTATCCCTATCTGCTTGGAAAGTTTTAGACTAGGTATAGATATATATCCTCTGTAAATCCTCACGTATTCACCTAAACAAAGGAATAAGGAACCAACCTTTAATCTGGAGAGCTTTCCCAATTTGCAAGGTCCAACACCTTAGGAAAAGTTCCATATTATGTAATCACACCAGATGATTCTGCCCTAGAAAAGTAGAGCTTTAGAAATCATTTGGGGGTGCTGTGATTCCGCACTAACAGTTTTGACATGCCCAGTGGGACAAGAAAGTCTCCATCTTATTACAGTAGGAATTGATGTACACTTGTTGTGATTCTAGCTTTTAAGAAGCTTTAAAATTATACATATGGCAACTCCCAAAGAAACAAATTTACTGGTTTCAGTGGCTCAAGCAAGTTTATGAGAAGTATACAAACATGGTCAAGAACTAGAGAAGAGGGACTGTTTTCCTATCTATACTTATCCCCAGACAGAGAGAGAAGAAGAAGAAGAGTAAAGAGGTTCCCCACCCCACCAAGCAGAGCTTTATCAACACCTCCTCCCAACAGACCGCTCATTCATCCAAGAGGAGTGTTTAGACCGATCATAATGACTCAGCCAAATCCTTATGTTAACTTCACCAGAGTAGTCCACTTGCCATAAATGTACAAAATCCAGTTCCTGTTGCACCATTAAAGAGTATCCCATACTTCATGGGGGAAAACCAAACTTCCCCTGGTGACCATGTCAAAGATATTGTCAATGTCTATACAATCCATGAGATTCATGAGATGGACATTTTGCAGTCAAGCTTGTTATCTCTTGACTCATAGGAAAGGCTTCTTAATGATTTATTTGAAGTTTTCTGGTAAGCTCTAGAGCTTGAAACTTGGATTTGGGTTCTTATTTCTTTGAACTGCATCTGATTTTTTTGAGAGCTTGAAGGATTCAATGTTGAACTTGTAATTTTCATCTTATGTTTTGAGTTTCTTTGCAAAAACTATGAAAAGAGTTCTTCAAATGAGCTAGTTGACAGTGTATCAATATCATTATTACCAATAGATTTTCAGGATAGGAGTCTCTCACCACTTGGTAGATGCCTCACTAAGCTTGAAGGTGGATTTCTTTATGTACTTTCTCAAGGCTTGTAAATTTTGACATTTCTCTGATGATATCCGGTTCCAAATTTATATTCAATACACTGCCATACATCTCTATAGCCTTTGCAATAGGGGCTAAGAGTGATTTTCTGATTCTGAAGCTCATTTATATTGATCCTAGGACATACAAAAGGAATCTCTACCCTAATTTAGGAATGACACCACACTTTTATGGGCTTCGCACACCTACATTAGTTGCCTGTATCTTTTCCCAGGAGTCTTATTTTATTGAAAAAATTGCTTTATACTACATCTTTCTCAGATTCACCTCATATAGAGCTATTAATTTTTTGACTTGAAGCTTTCCTTGAAATGAACCTGTGGGAATGACCTAGTTTGGACCTTTGATTTGCCTTTACTATTGAGTGTTGCATATTCAATGGAGAATAATCTTATATGAGTTTGGACTTAGCCATCTAACTGCTATATTTTAGGCCACCACCTCAGGTTGTGAATTTACATGGGCTTAAGATACTTTTACACCATAGTCTCAAGCTTTCTAGAAGCCTTTAGGTCTTATTGAGTTTCAAGTTCTATTTTTCAACATTCACGGTTGCCATTTGTTGTTTCACAGAAACTGGTTTGTCTCTAGGCTATGATTGGGGATTTTTTATGCAGTCAGCCTTTTCGTAACCAGACCCATATGTTTGTAATGTGCGCTCTCAATGCTGATATTGCTGGTGCCATTTAGTGAAGTTGCCTCTAAGAATCTTACTTTGTGGTTGAGTGTATTTTTCTTCATTGATCTCGGATTTTAAGACTCGAACCTCTAGGAGAGACTATGGTTGTCAGTATTGGCATTGTTTAAGACTCTTGTGGGATTGAATCACTCAAACATACTCGACAGTGTCCCAGCTATTCATTGTATCGGTCTTAAAAGAGTTACACTATTGGACCCCGCTCATCATTATTCACTTGAGTATTTTTATTTTTTACTAAACTTTCCATCTTTCCATAACTGATTCTGGTGTTATTTTTCATTAACTGAAAACGTGTCAGAACCAATCCAGGCCAGCTTGCTAATCATTGTGTTTCAGATGCACCGGTTGAAACATATGCATGATCCTAGCTCGAGGATTAAAGAGGGATACGTGAGAACTGATGTAGAAACAATGCACCACAACGAAGTTACACTCCGATAGTAATGTCGTAGCTCCAACACAATAAGAAGGATTTGAAAAATGGAAATAATATGCAAATAAGAAAACAAGTCTGTTGACTGCACATCGATCAAATAAAGGAAGTACAGGGTGTTTTATAACCCCCAAGCCTATAAAAAGAAAGTAACTCCTAT
The DNA here is from genome assembly GCA_019776745.2 of Taxus chinensis. Taxonomy (NCBI): domain Eukaryota; kingdom Viridiplantae; phylum Streptophyta; class Pinopsida; order Cupressales; family Taxaceae; genus Taxus; species Taxus chinensis. The sequence continues at coordinate 24,304 of JAHRHJ020001566.1, read as the reverse complement.
GACAATTCAACCTGAAAAGCATATGATGTGACTGAACAACATATGTATGCCACTAAAGGAGGACCTCCTACATTCTATGTCTCATTAATAATTGGAGTGTAACTCCTAGTGCACATTTTTTATCCATATTTCGCTCTGAGGCTAGTAGTATTGTGATGCCCAATCAAATGACCCTGCATCAGAAGGAACCCGATAAAACTCAAGTTCAAATCTCTATAGGGGTGGTTGCAAAAAGATTGTACAACAATGACCAGTGTGCGGAGGCATCAAGAGAGATCAAAGGATCTCACTGTACATGCCTACCCCAACGTAATCTATCTTGGAAAACGTGTCCATCATACATCTTAAATCACATTCTCCTTTGTGTACAAGTCTAGGAAGAACTTCACTACGATAGCTAGAGGCTGAGACAAGAAGGGGATTTGTCCTACAGAGGCTCTTTAGAAAAAAGTAAGGCGTGAAGTCCAGAATCAGAAAAGATTCGATTGCTAACTTAGGTTCAAAATGGTTCCTAGGAACCTGGTCAAAATCAATGACTAAGTGCTGGAGCCTTTGATCATGAAGGGACCACGTGTCCTAACGACACTTCTCCAATGAAGTAAATACCAAGTTAGGATGTAGCTCAAACTTGACGCTAGATGAGTGGGTCACATATAAGACATGGTTTTGACAAATTCAAGGGGCAGGTAGAAAAGGCATCAAAATTGGCTAAGTACAACTAGTGTACAGTGGAGAGAATGCCAAGTCCTCAGTGTAGTGCATCTCCCGTTAAGCTGGAATCCCAAGGTAGAGACCCAAATGAAGTGCGAGCAATCGCCACATGATGCCTCAAGGAGTCTAACAAGGAGTAGGAGGAGGACCGTATGAAAATGTCTCACAGAGCAGCGGAGGCCATATCAAGTGTCAACCTTTAGATGCTCCTTTGCTAAAGTTTAAATTTGGGTACGGGTTTGCAACTATGAGCGCGGTAGCCTCCACTTGTCTCTCAAAGGGAAAGACATAGTCTAGGAATCAAGAATTTACAAGTGTTTGGTGATAGTCAATGAACTAGTTTCTTAATGGTGTTGTTTCAAGGGACTAAATGCTAGAGAAAAATGACCTGCTCAAGCAAGCTACCAAGAGTAGGGTATGGGATGTCCTAGGGGATTTCGAAGCTTTCAGCATTGTGTCCATACGGGGAAAAGAGAATGAAGTTACTGATAGCCCCTTGTTACCTCAGTAAGGGAGTAAAAGTTGCAAAATGGCCGGCAAACATCTACCCATGAGAAAAAGAACAACCATTTAGACATGTGAGTTAAAGTCAAGGCCAGGCAGTGCTAGGGAAAAAAATGAAATGTTGGCAGGTGTTTCAGAATGATCAAAAGGTAATAAAGGTTTTACAAGATAGAAGCTGCATTTCCCAGCCCATAATCAAAATAGAGCCACGTGAAACAATATGCGGATCTTCGGGGTATAGCTGGGACTTTCTTAAGTTTTGTGTTCTTTTCGGTAATAGTGACAAAAGGTAATCCATTGTCAGGCCTCATGGGCTAAATTTTTGTTCCAAGAGAAAGCTAACATGTAGATCAAAGGAGAGGATTTAGATTTAATCCCAATTGTCCTAGAAGACAAAACACTTCGAAGGGGCATATTTTTCGACCACAGAGTCTTGAAAGGTATTTCAAATCATAACACCATTGGCCAAGAATTCTCTAATCTCATCTATGCCATGAGAGTTATGAAAATTTAAGGGGTTTTGGGATGTTAAATTAGGATAACACACAATTGAAGTGGACCCAACTGTCTTCAATCCTTTAATGGTAGGAGTCATTAGTCTCAGTCAACCAGATCGGTTCGATCTATTTCCATTTGATGAAGAAGGAATTGAATAAACTAATAGAGGCAAGCTTCATAGGTTCCGAACCAAGGATTCGAGTTGGAGTTACAAGATCTGGATCCCGGTTGGGGGAAGGTATTAGCAGGATCATTAACAGTGGTGTCTGATCTTTGACCTACATTTTCCCACTTCTCGTTGTTTTTCTTCTCTCTGATCGAATCTATAAATACGGAGGCAGGATTCATTGTAAGTGGTGTCTAGGACAAAGATATTTTGTTTGTGTAGTATCCCTTTTCCTTCTAGAATACAATGATTTCATGGGGTTCAGAAGCCTTCCATCAAAACTATAATACTGTTTCTTGATCACTTTGTAATGGGGCACTGTATGCAATCTATAGAGAAATAAAATACTTTTGTGATCGATCTTAGATCCTCTCTTGTTTTATACTTTCCAAAGAGCCATTTGGTCTCTGGCATTATAGATCTGGCCTAATCTACAAGCTTAGTTTATTGTATGTATTTGGATTGGTATCACTGTGTTCTCCAAGTTAACACTAAGTGTTCATCATTCCTTTGGTGCATCTAAGGCATGCATACTTTAGTTATTTCTTAAGATTTCTTATACTCTTTCATCCCAAAAAATGTCTATTCTTGACCCAAGAAGTTTTAGATTAGGTATAGCCAAATAGATCCTCTGCAAATCATTACGTATGCACCTAAACAGAGAGAGTTGAAGAAATAAAAACATTGCCATTGCCAAGTCACAAGAAGGCTCTTCAAAGCTTCTTAGGGAAGATCAAATTTGTTCGAAGGTTTGTCCCAAAATTTTCTGCTCTGGTTAAGCCAATAACACTGATGTTGAAGAAGATCTTAGCATTCATATGGACAGCTGAAGGAAAGGAAAGCTTTGAAGCTATGATCAAAGCAGCCATATCACAAGCCCCAACTCTTGTAAATCTAGATTTTTCCAAGGACTTCATATTGTATGCCTTTGGTGGCAGTGACACTATCTCTGCAATCTTAGTTTAGCAAAAGAAAGAAAGTGCAGAAAAACTAATGATTTCTTCAGTCAAATCCTGGAATACTATGAGGTTAGGTTCTCCTTCATTGAGAAACATGTCCTGGAAGTAATCAGGGTACTGAAAAAGTTTAAGCATTTGGTTTCAAATAAAAAAATCCAACTACTGGTCTCCCATGTAGGAGTCAAAGAATTCCTTGTCAGCAAGGACGTGAATGAGAAACGTGCAGGATGGATCACTCGTGTCATGGAAATGACATTGAGATCAAGGTCACCAAGCTGGTTCCATGGGAGGCGGCTTGTGTGAGCAACTAGCCGTTGTTCTACAAGATGAAACAAACAGTGAGAAGGAGGTTGTTCTTATTCTACAAGATGATCAAGAAGAAGGGAGAGATGACGTACCTACTCCCTGTTGGACCCAAGACATGGTGCGCTTCCTTCAAACAGGCCTATGTCCTCATGGGATGAGTAAAGAAAAAATAATACATTTCAGGTTATAGGCCATCCCATATGTTCTTATTAATGGTGTCTTTTTTAAAAGAGACATCAATGGCATTTTGTTGAGATGTATTGGGAAAAATGAGGTGGAAAGAGGTGCTATAAGAATTCCATGTTGAATCAGCTAGAGGCCATTTCGCTCCAAGAGTGACAACACTCAAAATCATGAAAGTCAGGTTATTACTGGCCAATAGTGTTTAGTGACTGCTATACATGGATCAAAATGATGCAAGAATTGTGCTTTCTTCAAACAAAAGGAGCAGGCTAGCATTACTTCCATTACACCCAATATCAATCAACCAACATTTCATGTAATGGGGATTGGACTTCATTAGAGTCATTAACCCAAACTCAAGCCAAGGTCACAAATGGATCCTGATAGCAACAAATTATTTTACCAAACGGACGGAGGGCAGTGGACACTCAAGGAAGCAAATGAGTCCAGTATACTGGATTTCTATGAAGGGATAGTGACCATATTTGGAGTACCAGACATCATCATCTCAGACAATGCATTATAATTTATTGGTTCCAAGATCATAGGATGGGATTTGCTAAGAATGGGACTTATTTGAGCACTTCATCAAACTATTACCCTCAGGGTAATGGCTACAGGCTGAGTCCACAAATAAGAACCTGCTAAAGATCATCAGGAGAACTCTTAATGAGAATAAAAGGGCCTAGCACAAAAAGTATAAAAATGGCCTTATGGGCTGAACAGAATAACACCTAAGAGATCCACAGACAAATATCCATTCAAGCTTGTCTATGGGAAGGAGGCAGTGTTTCCTATATAACCTAAGTTACTTGCATTGGAGCTTGTGAAACAACTAGAGATGTCTGAAATTTTGGACCAATGGAGGCCAGGTATGTGGATTTGATAGAATTATAAGAAACCAAAGAGAATGCTCTCCAAGCATTGGAGAATAATCAGGCTTTCAGTATCACGAAATGCTTTGATAAAAAAGAAAAAGTAAGGACACTTTTCAGGAAGGAGACCTAGTTTTGAAATGGGATACAAATCATGAGCAAAACTAGGGAGACATTCTAAGTTCGACGCCATCTGAAGTGGACCCTATATGATAACAAGATGAAAAAATAGTAATGTTTTCTAATTGTCTACATTTGAGGGCGAAGAGTTGTCAGATTCCAGTAAACGGGATCTATCTTAAGCACTACTACTAAAAGGGGAGTCTCATTCTATGTACATATTAGTTTAGTTTCTATTTCCTCTAAGTGCTTCTGCACATTGTCTTTTTGTAGTGTATAGGTTACTTTTATCCTAAGTGATTTTGCACACTTTGCATGTTCCATTTGGAGCCTGTATGATTTCAAATTTTATACATAGTCATGGTGTTGTTTTGTTGCTCTTATGTAGTTTATTCAGAGAGACAGATGAGAGCCCTGTGAGTTAAAACAATTTTCTACTCTTAGAAATCTTCATTTTGATAATTTCTTATAAAATTTGAGAGTACAGGCGGTCCGTCTCATGTCAACCAAGAGGCAGGATTAGTCATTAGGACTATTATTCTTGACTCCCTGCCCAATAAATATGACAAAGCAATTGATCTCTTCATCTAGTATGAAATATGTCCCAACGTGAGTTGCACCAAATTGTTATCCATATTTTTCACCTCAGAGCTAAATATTAGATTGAATCATGACCCCGCATAGAAGGAACCCGATAAAACTAATTAAAATCATGCAAAATGGTTGCAAAAAGATTCAGACAATGAAGTGGTGGAGGCCAAGAGAGATCAAAGGATCCTGTACAGAAAGAAAATGACTCTATCGAGGTTGTTTCTACATGTTAAATCCATTCTCTAAGTTACATGACAGGAAAAACTATAAGATAACATGGTTAGACAAGAAGGGGGGATGCTACAGAAGGATTCAAAAGAAAGACGAAGGAAGAAAATGGCAAAGATTTGAAGTCCTTGGGAATCGAAACAATTCAGGAAAAGGTAAAAAAAGGACTAAGTATGGAGGAGACAACGTGAAGAGGGACCACGTGTCCTAACGACACTTTTCCAAATAGTAAATCCAAAAGGGGAGCTCAAACTTACGCCAATCCTCCACGTAGAAAATGGTCAAAGAGAGTCAAGGGGTGGGTAGGAAAAGGCTTCAAAATTGGATAAGTAGAAAAATGTAAGCAGAGAGTGCCAAGTGTCAGTGTGAGTGCATCTCCAAAGAGTGGGTCCCAAGGCAGAGATGCAAATGAGTGTGAGATCTTCACGTAGCCCAAAGTCTAAAAAGTAGGAGGGACCGTTGAAAATTCCATAGAGCAGCGGAGGCCGACAAGTGTTAACTCGACACTTCGTCCAAAGAAAACTTTGGGTTTGGTTTGCAAACAAGTGCGGTGCCTCCACTTGTTCGCTAAAAGGAGGGACAAAGATATAGTTGAATAGTCAATGGATTAAGCGGGCCAGCAGAGGCTGCCAAGTGTCTTAAGGGTGTTGTTTCAAGGGTTAGAATTGGAGAGAAGGTTCCCAAGTGAGCTGCCAGACTGACGTGTGTACCAAGGGGAAAGTGGGACATTGGGGAAAAAGTTGGTTTTGTTTGCCTGTTGTTACCTCAAAAGGGAGTAAAAACTGACAAAATGGCCCATGTAACTCTGCACCAGGGTAAAAAGTTCAACATTTGAGACCCGAGTTAAAGTCAAGGCGGGGAGTTGGGGAAAAAAGTTGAAATTTTGTCCTTACGTTCAAAATGCATAAAGGTAAAAATCAAAGCTGCATTTCCCACCCAACCAAATGGAGCCACATGTTCTAAGTGGAGCTTCAGGGCTGCAGGGAGTTTATTAAGTATTTACATGTCTTTTGCGTAAAAGATACAAATGGTAAATTATGGGAATCCATGGGCCTGACTTTTGTTCTAATTTTGCTGCCATGTGTCCCAAACAAAAAGGGGGATCGCATTTTTCAAATTTTTTTTCCCTCCCATTTTTACAGAATCGATGCAAACTTTGAAGGGGCATATATTTCGATCATAGGGCTTGAAATATTTCAAATATGAGCACCATTGGAAAGATATTGATCTCGTCTATGCCATGGAAGTCTGAAACTTTAATTTTTGGGAGGTTAGGTAGGAGAAAAATGAAGAAATGTCTTCAGGCCTTCAATGCAGGATCATCAGTCTCAACAACCAGATAGGATTTTATCTATTTCCACAGTTTCCTCTTCCTTCAAGGCACCGAACCAAAAATTGATGTAGTAAAGATGGATTTGGGGGCATATTTTAGTAGAAGCATTTATAGTGGTGGTTAATCTTCAACATATGTTTTCCCACTTCTCTCTCTCTCTTTCTTCTCTCCGATCAAATGTATAAATATGGGGGCAGGATTTATTGTAAAGGGTTGGACATTTTATAGTTTTGTAGGCTCCCTTATCCTTCTAGCAAAAGGATTTGTGGGGTTTAGGAATTTGATTAAAACTGTAATATGTTTCTTCCTTTTGGATACTTTGTAATGAACTGTATCAATCTATAGAGTAATAAAATACATTTGTGATCGATCTTATATCCTCTCTTGTTTTATTTTTCTTCCATTTGGTCTCTCATTACAGATCTGGCTATTTGTGCTTGTTTATTATATGCATTTTATTGGTTTTTGTTAAAGGCAAACTAAGTGTTCATCATTCCTTTGGTGCATCACCTGGTAGAATAGTTATTTCTTATTTTTGTACTGTTTTATCTTTGTCTCCTTCGCAAGTTTTAGACTAGGTATAATATAGATCCTCTGCAAATCCTCACATAAGCACCTAAACAAATGATTCTACCCTAGAAAAGCATAGCTTTAGAAATAATTTGGGGGTGTTGTGATTCCGCACTAATAGTAGGGCAAAGCAACAGTGGGACCATGCGATAGTGTTGGAATTTAAATGTGTCCTAAACATCAGTAGGATTAGTTTCTTTGACAAAAGGGATTGGATGTGAAAGTGGAGTAGGATGGGAAGGAATCTTGAATGGTGGTAGTTTTGGTGGTATTGGTGATGCTGTAGGAGACCTGATAGGAGAAGAAGGTTGATTTAGTGTGGGAGGTGGTAACGTTGTTTGACTTGGTGAGACTGCAAATGACTCAATAGGAGGTGGTGTTGAATTAATTTTGATTGACAGTTGTTTAGTGGGTGATTGAATTATTATAGATGGATCGTCAATAATGTTGGCCTGATGCTCATTAGATATAGATTGATCAGATTTAGGAATCCAATGGGATTTATCATTTGTATTAGAATGTTGTTCAACCAATGAGAGAAAAGTTTATCGTGCAAGGTGCTTGATACTTCATGTTAATTCATATAAGGAGGATAACCATGAGTAAGTGGTAAGCTAATGATTCTATGAGTCATTAGGTGTGGAAGAATATCTTGTTTCTTAGCATTGATATAAACATGAGATGCGTAGGGAGTTATATGACTTCGAGGTCACTAATATGAGCACATGTACAAGACATAGGATTATTATGAAAATAAGAACATTCGTTAGCATGAGAAGTATCCTTAAGTTGTTGAATTTCATATTGAAGAGATGTGATTATGGATTCCATAGCATGAAATTTATCTTGAAATAAAGAATGAAGATCTTGAAAAAATTTGCAAATAGATTGATTGTAATTGGAATCAAGGGAGTCCTTAGAAAGGCACCTAAAAATAACATTGAATTGGGTAGGGAATATATTGATAGGAAGATGCATAGTCGCTAGAGTTTTTTTTAAACAACATCTTTAAAAGATGGGTGCATTTGAAACAATTGAATCAAATAGACTTGATAGAAATTAGAAGCCATTATAGAAAAGATAAGAAAATCCCTAGAACGAAGGTGGATTTAAAGATTAGGTTTATCAAAAAGATTAACTAATAATTTAGATAAATGTATGCTACTTAATATAATATAGGAGGAAATATAAACAAAGTAAAGACACATGTAACTAAATTAATAAACTAATATAATAAAAGCAAACCCATAACCCTGATGTGTAAGAGAGAAGAGGAAAGAACTCAGCTGAATAGAATATGCTCACAAGACTGTGTCAGAAAGCTGACTGGAGAATCTGGAAGTAGAAACAATCATTTAGAAGCTCTGAAAAGGATGGATCTAGAGTATGTGGCTATATTAGAGCACTTGGAGAGGTATTGGGTTTCCCACGAGCGCTCTGGTCTGAATATTGGGTGCCTTGGTCTATGCAAAATATTTGAAACTAATATTCACTAGTTTGGAAGATGGTCTGGACCCCTCACTATTTCTCACATCAAATTCACTATCTTGTAGTGAGTGTCATCAATAATCCAAAATGATGTAAAGAATTTCAAAGACCAAGAAGTATCAAAACCCTAAATACAAAAATATACAAATGAATGGGTCAGACTGACCTCAAGTACCACAACAGTAGACTTACTAACTGAGTGCTATACTACATTTCGGACCCAAAAGTACTTCTTGTGAGTGTTTTCATAATGTTACCTAGGTGTTCTTGTTCCAGTCATACTTTTTGAAGTAACTGTTAGTGCAGAATCAGAGAAGCCTCGAAATGCCTCAAATTTAAGTGGGGCATTCGGTGTGATTTCACAACATTTGACCATCTCTCAAGCTGTGGGACTTACGAACTCGAGATGGACCTCCAGAGAAAGCCGGCTATTCTTCCTAAACTACCTACCACAAGGTAATTTAATGCAGGAAAACTATGTAATCCTAATCTAACCTTCCAATGGACCAGGGGAGAGAGAGAAATACATAAACAAAGCCTACACTAAAGCGGTGATACACTAGAAAAGGAAGGTGATGGTCACTAATTCAACTACCTGAAGTGGAGAGAGGTGAGCAATGGAGAGGATGGATAGATGCACCATAGATCAATGATATAGTTCACACGGAACACCACTTCAACCCATTAAACACTGCTCCCAAAACCTGTAATAGACATTTAATTTATGCACAATATACCCTGTAATGATGAGAGGTGAGAAGAGAAAATTAAAATAAGCAAGGATAGACAAAATACATCACAAAACAAATTTTATTGCTCAAAGAGTTCACACAGTACATCATCAGTGGGCAAGAGGCAATAAAATGTCATTACAAATCCATGAGAGGAGGCTTAGAGTCCATATTCGACCCTAAGGAAGAAAGAGAGAGGGGGACAAGAGAGAAAAAATGACCAACAACCATAAATATATGCCCCTCCTTTATAATATATAGAAGAATAGAGAAGGAGAGAGGGAAAATTTGAATTCTAATTTAACCACCCCTGCAAGAGCATTGAATCTACGTGTAACCATGATAGGCTTTACTGCAGAACCCATGCCTTTCACGTGTTGTTGCTTGGTGGGAAAGGAAGGAGACCCATTCTTCATCATGATGGTAGGTGAGAAATGTAATAGCCTCAAAGTGGCAGACAGATACATTATAGTAGTAGGCGGGTGGAAGAGCTCTCCAAAAGGTCTTCTCCTGCCCAAATCTGAGCTCCTAGTTGAAAGATATGGCTATCTGAATGTGCTTGGGGATTTGGGGTCTAACGCAGACTTGCTCTATTTGAAAGAGTATGTCCATACAAGGTCCATGTGGCATGCCCACGTGTGTTGAAGATTCAACCCTCTCCTTTCACTCCTGGGGTTATGCCGACGAGGCACGTGGCGTCGTCTGCGGGCCTGCTCCATTTCCTTTGTATTCTACCTAAGTCCTTCCTATTGGTTGAGACACTCTTCCTGACCGAGACACGTGGAGAGTTGGTGCATGTTTGGGGACCGCTTTTCGATTCACATCTTGAAAGAACACCGAAGGGACACGTGACTCCTTTAGTGGCCTTGCTCTGTTTCTTACCTGATTCAGGTCTCAAACGAATATTGTCTGCCTTGCACCTTTAGATGAGTAAGGGGGGCCCATTATGCCCCAAAACCCTGTATGGGTGGAAACTTTTTAGCTAGCTCCCAAAATTGTGATGATAGGACACATGGCATCATCTACGGGCTACTCCTCCATTTCCTCATATTTGGCTTAGTCCCTTCTATTTGGTGCAGTCATATGTCTGACCCTAGAAATGTGGAGGCTTAGCGCACATTTGGGACCTGCCTCTAGATTTTTCCTTTAAAGTTGTGTCGAGCTAACGCATGGAGGCTTCCTTCGGCCTACCCCAAGCTTGGAATTTTCAATGGCCAGTGTCCCCTTTTTGGACCTAGGACATGTGGATGGCTGGTGCTAGTTCAAGGTCCCTCTTTGGGCCTAACCTCTAGAGGTGTGCCATTGCGACACGTGGTGGGATGGTGCTTGTTGTGGACCTGCCTCCAGATTTTGCCTTTGAAGATGCGCAGTCGAGGCCCATGGAGGTTTCCGTAGGATTTTGGACTTTTCAACAATCAGATATGTCCCCCTTTTAACTCTGGCCAAATGGCAAGCCTGTGCTTATTTGGGGACAACATTTGGAGTCACCCTTTGAAAGAGTGTCGAGGAGACACGTGGGGCTTCCGCCACTTCTACTTTCTGTAAAGTCATCCTCGGGCTCGCCTCCCCACATGTAATTTAGGCATGACATGTGGCTTGTTTGGGTGTCGATGGAGGTGCAGCTTACTTTTATACTTTTACGCTTTTCAAAATAAATGCCAAAATTCAAATTGCCTCCGGTGACCCACCTTCCCGCTTTGACTTGAAACATCGCCATGTTTCCCTTTGCGGGCCTTAGGCATTTCTGTTCTTTTTTTTGGCACAAAGATCGTCCACGGGCTTGCAGGCCCACAATTGTAAATTACATTTTTTGTGAAAAGTGCAAAAGTGCCAAGATCTCTCCCCAGCCTCACCGATCTGCAATCTTCCCCTTTGGCGAAAAGTCTTCCGCAGGCCCACCGGCCCGTAACTTGCAAAATATGAGGAGTTAGAAGGACTAATTTATATTTTTGGAAAGAAGAGAAAATTTCCTATCTTATGAAGATGCTTTCAAGAATCCTTAATTACTTAAAATATATAAAAATTCATATTGAAGCACAAAAAAACTGGGAAATGGTGTTAGTTGACCCAAAAATAAGTGTGTAACGAGTAATAACTACATGTAGAAAATGTAATGGAATGTGTGCATGGGATAGAATAGAATCCCCCCCCCTATGAAGTGTGATGCATATGTTCTATCCTTTTGCCTTGCGATGGAGCTATGTGGATGCAAGTAATCTCCAATACAATATATGGATGTAACTCTAGATGGATTATAATAGTGAATGATGCTAGGTCCTTCATTATGGTCTCATAACTTTATATTTATGGGGTTATCTTGATCTAATTTGGTAATTAACCCTGAAATGATGGACCACTAAAAAAGATAAGAAGATAAAACAGATAGAAAGTTCCCAAAAAGTGGCAGGTATGTTTAAAAAGGATCAGGGTGCCCATGGTGGGACCAAGTCACCCATGTGCACCCCAGTCAGGGCTGAAATGATGGAAGATGATGAAAAATGACTAGGCATGTGTGTGGTGGAGTTCAGGAATGATGATAGAACTCAAATAAAAATAGACAAGAGACAGGGGTTAATTAGTACTTTCTTCACTCAAAAAACCCTGTAAATAGTAGTATGAGACTAAGACTTAATTATGTCTAAAGTGCATGATTTTAGATCTACACTTATGAAGTGTATCTATAATAACTGTTAACCATGTCCCCCCAAGGAAAAATGGATAACGTGAGGTATTGGACCTAGGCACCATTACAGGACCTCATAGGTGAACATGGTTTACAGGAAAAAAGATGTGTTATAGGAGCATTTGAGGAGGATTCAAGAGTTGCAGTTCTTTAAAGGAATTTTTTCCTCTTCTAAGTTTTGAATAACCCATTGTGTGTTTTTGTGATGGAAAAATGGTCTCCGGCGGGCCGACAACTAGTCAGAATAAGAAATAACGGAAAACTTTTGTCATCACACCCCAAAATCTACCTTTACCCAGTCTCCATGAGCCTCTGGGTTCGAAAAATAGAAAAATTTCCAGAATCCAGAGGGAGTGGAAAAAGGTTACAAAACAAGCCAATGTCAGTCCACCAATATAGAAAATTACCTCACTGAGCTCCTTGGCGAGTAGCTCGGTGGGATGAAATTATGCATTGAAGGGATGAGCCAATCGAGGACTCGTCGAGTAGCTCGACGAGTCAAGTTATCAAGAGGTCATCGCAGCGAGCTGGAACTCGGTGTGAAAAGGGGATTAGTTCACGAAGGAGTGGCATGCGAGTTGGGTATAACCCACGGGCAAGAGCTCCATGTTTAGCTCATAGGTCAAACTCACACATCTCTTTAGAGAGTTAAGTGAGCTCGCAACACAACACGGGACCCAACAAGTGACATGAATAGCTCAGAAGGGTTCAAAATTGATCTGAGATAGAAAATTCAGGAATCGAGCTCAATATGGTTGCCCTGAACAATGAAGAGGGAGCTTGGCCATGCAGAGGTCAAAAGAAACTTGCGAGGCATAAGGGATGGCTCAACGGTGAATGGGAGGGGCTCGGCTTGAGCTCGAGATCAATGCAATAGATCGATCTCAAAGGTGGAGTAACAATGAATGGTATGCATTGGCGATGGGCACGTTGAAATGAGCAAGTTCATAGAGAGAATCAAGGAAATATAGACAACATATAGAAACGACTGCAAGGGCATGTGCATCGGGTGACAAATGTTGAGCTTGGTATTTCTCGGGAGGCTCGAGCTCACTAACAAGCCCTCAACAAATTAGAGGACTCGCGGGTGACAGATGGTGAGTTTCTCACCATGCACGTAGGTTTCCAACTAGCGCTCAAGTGTGGGCGTTGGGAGTTGGAACCATCTTGTGGTCGGGGTATAGTTGAACAGTAAGAGCTTAGCTGAGCTCAAACAAGTCTCCACCATGTGAAACGGGCTCGCGAGAGAGCTCACAAAAGCAATGTTGGTAAGAAAGCTAAAACACGAAGCTGAGAAGGTGACCAAGATTGATTCAGGGCACTATCTCGGCCCACGTGGCGAGCTAGTTGCAGAAGTTTGTCAAGGAATGGTGAATTAGAAAATGCCGAGCTTGTCGGGGAATTTAATCGAGGTAAATATCACGGAACTCTGAGCTCAAATCTCATATCTTAGAGATCAAATCCAAATCTTCAAAAATGAGGGGAGGTTCACGGGATATATGTGAAGTTAGCCTAGGATGACCGGATCAACATGACCCAGGTAGAATGGAGTTCAACGCACAAAATAATGAATTAACTGACCCATTGTGAGGAGGCAAGCTCAACCGAGCTGAAGAAAATCAGCTCAGGGCACGAAGCAGGCTCGATGACGTGAATGCGGGATCTTGAGTCACAAGTTAGCTTGCTGGAGTGAGCTTGCAGGTAGGTTAGGAATGAATGTAGGTTCGCTCGATGGAGTATGTCGGATAAAATGCGAGGATGTGGAAAACGTGGCGCATAAGGGCTTAACCAAGCTGATTCATAGTTAGCATTAAGGACATAGCTGTCCATGAAATCCTGGGTTTGAGTTGATAGTAAACGGAACATGAATGTAGGCGCCTGAAATGTGAATTCTACGTTCCATATCGGATTTTCGGGGTGTGTGAATTCGGAGGATGTATGATGAGTTGGGCCAAAATGATGAGTGGAGTCCGAAGTCTGAACTCTGAAATTCGGAGTTTTGGACTCCGGCATTTTTGAAAAAACATCGAGCCGAGCGGGTTAACAATGTCGGTTTGTGAGCAAGAAATGTCTGAAACCCAAAGTCCAAATATAATACTCTTGGCTTTTGGAGTTTCTAAATTTTTTAAGGATCCCGACAATGAACAGTAACTTGGCTCGACGGGGAAAAACTCTGGAGTTCCGACGTGAGGGATTTCGGAATGGACTGATCAAGGCATAGGTGGATTGGTAGTTACTATGTCAAATCGGTGGGTAGGTGGGTGACTACGCAGACCAATGAAAATGTAAGGTGATTTGTTTCGAAGGGGCTCACCAGAAATGGAGGATGAGACGGGTTGATGGAAAAAAACAAGCCCACCAGCACAGGCAGGATGTCAAAAATCCATGCATGGGCGTGTAAACATCGGGATTGACGGAGTATTCCAAGGTTGCACATTTGGGAGGTTCAAATCGAGAGGAAATTCAACGTAGGGAACATGAAGTCGAACTCCGTGATGAAGAGAAGATTTTGGGGGGCGAGGCAAGCTATAAATAACCCTTTATGGGCAAAGCACATAGAGCTCAATACACACCTCACCGAGCCATTTCGGAGCTCGGCGAGCAGCTCACCACCCACAATGCAGATTTCACAATGGATGCAACATAGATCTTGGGGAACCTGATCAATCCCGCAGAACAAAAAAAAACATAGGAACTCAATTCACATCTCACCGAACAACTCGGTGTGTGTTGGTTCTCCCAACTCATTAACAAACCAGACAACACAAGAACCCCCCAATGCTAAAAATGCTATATCTTGAACACCAGTACTCCCGTTATTCAAAAAAATATAGTCACTGGAAAGGTGATTCAAAGATCTACTTTATGAAGGCATGAAAAATTGATTTTCGAAGGCTTTCAAACCCTGAAATTGCATAAATCCCCCAAAAACGCGAAATGGCATATCTTGAGCACCAAGAGTCTGTTTTTTGCAAAAAACCAATCATTAGAAAGGTGAGGAGTAGATCTACAACTTGGAAATATCAAAACTGGAATTTTTGAGGTTCTTTAACCTCCAAAATTTTTGAGTATTGAATAGTTCTAGGGTAGGTGAGGTGACGTTAATGAGGTTATGGGAATGTTTTATTCTCCAACAAGGAAAATTACATGAAGAGATGGGTTTTGCAGAGCTCTACCATCCTTGTTGCACATGTAATGATGGATTTTATGGTTGGTTGGAGCATATTTTGGGATTCATCCATCTCTCTCCTTAAAAATTTCTTCTATAAATTGTAAGGGGTTTCCCATTGCAGGTTGTTGGTCATTTTCACCCCCATATGCCCCTATTCTTCTATGGGGATTCAAGCCTTACTCTTGAAAATTGTAATGGAAACTCTTGCCTCTTTATTCTAAAGCAATGCACTATGCAAACTTCATGGAGTAATAAAAATTTATTTTTTGATTCATATGTCAATCCTTGCATCATTTCAGTTATTTTCTTTTGCCTCTCATTGTGCTTGCAGGGTCTGTGCATATCTTGTTTTCATTATAGATTTTGATTGTGTTGTGTTTATTTAGGAATGGAGTAATGTGTGTAAATTGGTATGAGGTGCATGAACACCCTCTCCAAGTGTATTATCCTCCATTTTTTAGGGTTGGGAATTTGTCTAACTCCCTCGTTTTTTTCTCAGTGTATCACCGCTCTTAGTGTAGTTTTGTTTCATGCATCTCTCCCCCTGCCTCCTTAGAGTGTTTGCTTGCATTAGGAGTAGTTGTGGAAGTTAGGATTAAGAAAGTTTATGGACTTCTCCGAAGGGTTATCGCAAGCCCACAAGTCCAACAACTTGAGGGATAACCATATGTTGTGCAGTCGCACCGAATGCCTAAGTTCTACGGATTAGCCATTCAGGGGTGTTGTGATTTTTCCACAACAATAACCAGCCCTTGTATCCCTTGTGATGGTGATAGATGGATGCAATGGAGCTCTTAAAGGCTTTATGGATGCGACCTTAGGTGGTGATAGGGAATTCGTAGTGCTTGGTCATTTATTATGATCACATAACTTTATATTTATATGATTATGGTGCTTGAATTTCATAATTAACCCTAAAAAGACTGCCTACCAGAAAGATAATATTCTCAAATAGCTATAATGGACCAAAAAAGTGTGAGTAAAGTACAAATTGGTGAGGGGCACCCAAAAGGGACGAGGGCACCTGGCGTTGGTGTCTAGGCTTGGCGCTGGTGCTTAGGATAATAAAATCTAAAGCATAAAAAGGAAAACTTAGCAAGTAGTGGTGTATGACCAAAAGTGGTAAAAAAGAGTAAAGAGAGTTGGCCAAAGACATGGGTTAATTAGTACTTTTCTTAATTATGAATCATACAAATAGTAGTATGCAATCAGGACCAAATAACTACTAAACATGTGTTATTTTGTGTCTACACAAACATGAAACAAGATTGGACGGTGCTTTCTAAATTTTTAATGGTATTTGCTAGATAACATAAAAGGAATTTTTTTACCAACCCCTTTGTAAACAATTATTCAATCATACACTCCATTAAATAATTGACATATCTTTTGTATGTTATGAAATTTCTTTTGCATACCTTCCATAGAAACTTCAAAACGAGACATGATAAATTTACCTTCTCAATTATTCTTTAGTTTATGTACATACAATGTTGGGCATCAAATAGGATTAAGTTGAGATATTTCTCTTTGTAGATGGAAGGATGGAAGGGTATACATAGTTAAATCTAACTATGTTTACATCTAAACACATCTGATCAACATATCATATGTATTATAAATTTATACGAAAGTGGGTGAATTATATTTGATTCATATATGTTTCTACCCTCCTAAGCAACGACGAAGCAAATTTATTCAATTTTTTTACAAAAAAAATTCTTAATTTGTTCGAGGAATTTTTTGAAATAGTTTGCATGTCTTTTGAATGATTACTTAGTTTGCATACATTTGTATAAGAGAAATTGCATTAACAAAAAATATAAAATTATCTTCTCATCATGTTATGACACATGCTAGAAGGATTGTGGAATTTTTTTTGGAGTTTTTATTTATGATTCAAACTTCATTTGTTTGAAAACTTCTATGGTATTTCAACAACACTTTTTTTTATATTCATTAAAACATTTTAGTCGATGAGAGTTCATCTCTTAAAGGAATTATTCCAATAGTATTTCTGGATTTTGAATGCTTTGAAATTCGACATACATACCTGGAAAGGAACTTACAGTTCTACAAAATTTTATAATTATTTTATTCTTTTAATGGATGTTCGTATCCTATTTCATATATCAATGTTATTATATTTGGTGAAGAAATACCAATGGCTTATGAAGATAACCATATGTTTTTTAATATTAAAATATGATATTCCATCAAAATATATCACATCATATGCTTTGGTGAAACACTTGTTGTCCATATACTAAATCTCATATTTCAGCATTAACAAGTTTCAAAGGTATTATCACAACATGTTATCTACATATCCAAAAAGGAACCTATAACTTCAATATTTGACAAAAAGCACCTCCGATTATGACTTGATGGATTGCCATAAGCTATTGTAAATCTCTTATTTTTCCATTGGTCATGTTGATTATAATAAAGGTGAAATAATTGGGTCAACTGATTATTTTTTACATTTGATGATATAGTCTATAGATCCTACTAGGAATTTGTTTTAATGTATTGTGTGATTGGAAAAGGGGCTCTCATGACATATAACAGGGATGTCTTGAATTTGGATTTGGTTTAATAGAGGGTGGAGGTCATAGCTACAAACTACATTTTTACACTAATTTGACATTGTAGTGTTGAAAAATGCTCTGTTAATAATATCCAATTTTGATAAAGACTGGGAGGATATAAGAAAATGTTCTAGACTTCCGTTTTACAACTTCCAATTGCATTTCCCTAAAATATTAATGGTATTTTCAAAAAAACTGATTTTTTCAAATCTCAAAAATCATTATAGTCCTTGATCTCAAATACTCTTTAAGAAATTTTACAAATTTTTCATTTACTTCCACATTTTTTAGACATATCTTGTAGGGTACTTGAAACTAAAAAATATTGAAAACATAATCCTGTTACATTCAATATTTACTATTAGAACCGCCTTTATATTATAAACATAATAAAAAAAGAGTTACGTAGTAAGGGAGTGGCTGCCAAAGAACAGGAACCCCCAAAATAATAGAAAGGGCCCAAGGGAAATACATCGGGAGCCACAAAATTAGTAAAAAATAATCCATGAGGGCAATAGAGAACAACCTATATGGTGAATCAAAACAAGCCAAAAGGAAACTATACTATGGCATTACTAAGCACACAAAGTAATTACACTTGGAGGTTATGGTGGATCATCTCTTGGTGAAAAGAAGATGAGTGTGTGAGGCTTATCAATGGGGGTTTTTTTTATCCAAAATTCACCCCCAGGGTAATTTTGATAACATGCATCAGATTATTCAGTCTCGAGCAAGTAGATTGATTCAAGGCCCAAAATCATGTTTTTGGGCATCTCTCGGCTTCTTTCTAACTCTCCCATCCAAGAAGAAAACCTAACGAGTTAGAAAAGGTTAAAAAAAATTGCATAAAACCAAGCTTGGGGCCGAAAAAAATGAAGAAAATCGGCTAATTTCTAGTCCAGGCGATCTGCGGGAAAGTTGGGACGTCAGGACGCATGGGATGCGAAAAGCCGAATCGGCTGAAAGAGGGAGAAAATTGCCTAAGTCTTGTTTCACGCAGTTTGGGACATCCAGGCCAAAAGTACGCGCGGGACGCGGATCGGCCGGTTTGGTGCAAGTCGGTCCATTTCAGGTGGTTTGGAGATATTTGTCTCAGGTAGTCTAGGACAGTTGGGACAAAAGTATGCGCAGGACGCGGATCGACCGGTTTGGCGCAAGTCAGTCCATTTCGGGCGGTTCGGAGATTTTGGTCCCAGACAGTTTGGGACATCCGGGCCAAAAGTACGTGGAGGACGTGAACTGGATGGTTCGGCCAAAGCAGGAGACTTTCGTCCATGTGTCAGAAGAGGAAAAGTTGGAAATTTGGCTAAGTGTTTGGCGAAAGGTAAAAATGCGCCCCTCAGGCCCGAGCTAATAAAATAGTGCCATGTGTCATCCAAGTGGCAAAAAATTAAGGAAGGGCCCGAAATAAATTTTCAAAGGATGAGCCCACGGATGAATCAGAGCCTGGCATGTGTCATCCAAGTGGTTAGAGAGCACGGGAAAAATTCAAACTTTTCCCGCCGATCCGATTTTGGCCCGTTTTTACCCTAAATCTTCAGATCGCCATAACTTTCGATCCAGAGCTTGGATTTTCACGTTCTTTATATCAATGGAAAGCTGGTGAAATTCTCTACACGATTCCGGGGTCAATATTGAATTTTGGTTTAGTTTGGAGGGATAAAATAAAGAAAATGTCTCTGGCGTGTGGTAATGGCCAGAACTGATGTTTCAACAACCAGCTTTAATGCAAATATAGTTTGCCACTTTTTAGGGTTCTCACCTACCGCCATAATAAGATGAATTAAATGAGGTGGTTGGGGTAGATTAATATTTCCTCTCTCTTCCCTCTCTCATTCCTCCTATAAATTTTAAGGAGGGGTTTCTTTCTAAAAAGGTGTTGTTCATCTTTTCAGCTCTGCCCTCCCTTCTTTTCTTCTCCAGGGTTGAAAATGGAGTTCGAACCTCCTCCCCTTCTCTGTAAAGGCGTTTTTTTTTTTTTTGCCTTTTACCATTAAAATGATGTTCTGTGCAAACTTCTGAAGCAACAAAAACATGTTTCATGATGCATCTGTCCATCCTTGCTCGTTCTTTGTTTGTATTTCTTCTTGCCTCTCTTCATTGAAAGTATTTGTGCATGTTTTAATACTCATTACAAGTTTGGAGCTTTGTTCATGGATTTTTGGGACATTTTCTGTGTGAAATCTATCCTTGGGCCTCTGATGCATCTGTCCATCCTTCCCATTGCTCACCTCTCCTTGTTCCATGGCAGTTTTGATAGATGTTCAACATTTTCCTTCTCTGGTGTATCACCATTTTAGTGTAGGCTCTGTTTTTTTTCCCTTTCTCTCTCTCTCTCTCTCTGTCTCCTTGGCATGGCTAGATTAGGATTATATTAGCTTTCCTACACTGGAATAGCTTGTGGCAGGTAGTTTAGGAAGAGGAACCAGCCTTCTCTGGAGATTCCTTTCTCATCTTTGCAAGTCCCACACTTGGAGAAAGGATTCCATGTTGTGCAATCACACTGGATGCTAGTATGATCAAACTAGAAATTTGATCAACATCCAGGGGTGCTGTGTGATTCCACACTAACAGTTCTGGCATGCCTGGTGGGAGCTTAGAGGTCTTCCACTTCATCTTTTGTAGGTTGGTGTGTTCCTGTGAAGATTTCAGCCTTTGGAGGCACTTGCAAACACATCTGGCGACTCCATCTGATCAGCAACCCATTTTTGAAGTTGCAGACCTATTTTTCATTCATTCCCATCCATCCTTCTTTCCATCCCTTTCATTGTTTTCCATTCCATGAAGTTGTGCAATCATGACTTCATTTCCATCATGGAACTCACATTTACAACAATAGCAATGTTTCCCACCTCCAACATGTTTTTTAAATCCTCCAAATCAGCATACATACCCATATGAGCAGCAATGCCAAAATTAGTTTGGCTATGGAGCTTTCCAAGAGCAAGAGTATGCATATAATGAAGACCATCAGATGCAAGATGCTGGTCTGTTGGAGACAATCCAAAAGATGGAGGTAAAGATGGTGCAGTCCAGGGCTCAAGCACAAATGAAAGCATTTGGAATCGGTTGTGGAGCACCCTATCCATGGGTGGGACCTTTTCCAAGGCCTTACAGCCCTCAAGAGAAGCTTGACTTCATGATTGCAACGTTGTCATTGCTTGCAAAGTGGATTGAATAAATATAGGTGTATGAGAGGAGTATTCAACATCCTTGTCAACAGGTAAGCACGCCATCTCATGCCTTTCTTTTTCCTCTTTCCCAATCTGTTTTATCTCAGCAGTGTTAAGTTCTAAACTCTCCATCTGCTGTCCCAAGTGTTGAATCCATTTCTCCACCCCCTATTCTTCCACCTCATCTCAATTCTTCTTTCCTTTTTCCTTCCAAACAGTCATCCCCTCCACAAGAGCTAATAGAAATACCCCCTCCTCCAAAGAAACAAGAGTTTCTACCCTCTACCACCACAAAAAATTTCCAAATCAATTGAGTTACAACCTATCCCCTCCTCTTGCATTCCCAATTCCATGTGGGGAAGAAGAAATTGCAAAAATCGACCATGAAGCATAGCAAAGAAGAGGAGCCCAAGAGAAAAGAAATGACAGACAACTTGAGGGTTTGGGCTGCCAAATTTGGGATGACAAAGATCCCCTTGATGGTTAAACCTACAGAAGAGGCTAAGGTTGAACAAATGGTGGTTAAGACTGATTTTGTGGCAGCAGCAGAAGAAGAGCAAAAAGAAGAAGCAGATCAGTAGTCAGTTTGCTCAGAAAGTAGTGTCCATGTTGGCACTCTATTTGAAGGGAATGCTGATTCAATTCAAGTTACACAATCAACCATAAAGGAAGAAATCTCAGAAGAAGATCTTGCAGTCCCAACTCGTCCTCTAGAGTAGCAGATTGAAGAGTTTGACTTGACAAACATCGTGCTAGAGGAAGATTTCTATCAAGAGCAAGATTGTCTTCAAGTAGTAGAGAAAGGAGAAGCTACTCCAGATCTAAAAGAAGATGCACACATTCTAGTTGTGGAGGAGAAAATTGCAGATCCAAGGGCTTTGAGCATAAAGCAGGCTATAGGAGAACCTTCAGTTCTTCTTTCTACTTCACCTCTCTCAAGTTCTAGTACTGAAGAGGAGTTTGATCTCTCAAACTCAATGTTGGAGGGTGAAAGAAACCATGGTGGTCAAGTTACAGATCAAGAAGACACCATGGAGGAAGTGGAGCATTTGCATCAAGATAGCCATGAGGCAGTTTATCTGTCAGATTTGGAGGACTGTTTTGATGGAGAAGAGCCAGTTGAGTTTCCACCATTCTCTCTTTCATCATCCATCTTCCAAACACAAGAGCCTACTGTCATGGAGGAGAGTATTCATTTGCAGTAGCCTGCATCTTATAGAAGCTCTTTGGAACCAAGATTGGAAGATTTTAATCTTTCATGTCCTTCATTGGAGGAAGAGAAAGGACAGAGGAATTTCACCATTTCTTCCACACCATCCATTCAAGAAGGTCTACAAGAATACTCTATTTTTGGAGTTGAAAATCAGAGCTATGGGCATATCAAACGGACCATACCTTGCCCAATCAGGTATTTGGATTTATTGGAGCAAGGAGAAGTCACAAACCAGTCATGCTTGCTTCTGAGCATGAGGGTGAGCTACAAAGTACCAAGGACCAGATGTCATGCTTCTTCAATCCAAATGCAGAGCAACTAAAAGAGGTATTGAATTTGCCTTCAGCTGGTACCTTGATGATTTGGGTGGAATACCAGCTTCTTGTTGATTTTCCACTCATCCTAACAGCCATGATCAGCTCCAAATCAATTGCATGCCGCCACTTTTGAGAAAGGGAAGCTATTCTCACAACCAATTGCAGGGTTTGTTTAGCTTGCTTTTGCTTCCAGTTAGAGTAGAGTGGGTAGGTTTGCTTTCAGTAGAAGAAGTGCTTGTGCACCCTCTGCATGTTCCATTTGGGACATGTATGATTTTTAGTTTTGTACATAGTTTTGGTGTTGCTGGTTCTGCTCTTGCACAGTTTGTTTCAGTGGCATTTTGGTAAGAACAACTCCATGTCCGGTGGGTTTCAAGTGGCTCAGAGGGAAGTTTTCAAATTTCAGATCAGTTGTAGGTTACAACTCAAGACTCCATGCCCAATGGATGCTTCAGGCAACTGGTAACTTCATCTAGCAGGCATATGACCCCGCTGAGTCGCCAAATTGTTATCCAAAATTCACCCCCCAGGGTTAATTTTGATAACATGCATCAGAATTCTCAAGTCCCAGGCCAGATAATTGATTCAGAGCAAACATCATGTTTCTGGGGTTCCCTCAGATTTTTTCTAACTCCCCTGACCAAAGAAGGAAAGAGCAAGCTCTGAGAAAATGCGAAAAAAGTTGCAGAAGACAGGCTTAGGCTAGAAAAAATCACGAAAAATGGCTAAGTCCTTGTCCTAGGACAATGTGGGACATTTGGGATGCTAAGGTGCGGATCAGCCAAAAAGCCTGCAGGCGGCCCAAGCAGGAAAAGGACAAGTGGGACAAGAGTGCGCGAAGGAACCAAACCAGCCGGTTCGCTCAAAACAGACAACTGTAGCACTGAGACAGTCAGACTAGAAGGACGCGCGGAGCGCGAGAAGCCGATCTGGCCGAAAGAGGAAGAAAAACGACTAACTGCTGAGCGGGATAGTTCAGGACAAGAGTACGTGAAGTACGTGAACCAGCTGGATTGGATGAAATGAGAACAAACAGTCCAGAAGCAATTGGGACATTTGGGCCGTGATGACGCGAACCGGCCGGTTCAACCGAAACAGAGAAAGTTCATACTGGGACATCCGGGACGAAGGGACGCGCGGGACGCGGATCGCCGAAGGAGCTGAAAGCCAATCAAACAATGCCACATGTCATCGGCCAAATGAGGGATGAGGAAGCCCATTTCGGGTGGATCAGAAGTTTCTGGCCCAAGCATTTTGGGACATCCGGGACATAAAGATACGAAGGGCGCGAAGGAGCCGAAAGGGCCGAGAACTAACCAGATCACGACACGTGTCGCAGGGAATGAGTCCAAAGGTCAAAGGGAAAATTTTGAGGGGTCAACCTGAGCCAATCAAAAGAGGACACGTGTCCTATGGAACAAGGAATGTGGAGCTCGCGAAGGAGTTAGAGAATTTGGCATGACTTTTGGCCGAAAAGCTAAAAGCCAAGGTCTGCCCCGCGCCCCTGTCGGCCAATCAATGCATGCCACGTGTCCAAGTTTAAGGGGCCCACAAGGAAATTTCAAAATAAATCCCACCGAAAGGTAGAGGAGAGAGAATCACGTGACCAATCAATGCATGCCACGTGTCATCCAGGTGGCAGAGCGCGGGAAAGATTTCAAAACACGTTTTCACCTGTTTTGTGCCCTAAATCTTCAGATCGCCATAACTTTTGATCCAGAACTCAGATTTGCACGTTCTTTATATCAACGGAAAGCTGGTGAAATTCTCTACATGATTCCAGGATCAATATTTCGTTTTGGTGCATTCTGGAGGGAGAAAATCGAGAAATGGCTCTGACACGTGATCATGGCCAGAAGCGACGTTTCAACAACTAGTTTTAATGCACATGG